>JBCFYV010000935.1:10871095-11226447 GCA_039000515.1 Timema cristinae
ACATAAATAAGAAAGTTTTTTTTTTTTACTTTTCACTATCTTTAATAATAAATATTAAAAGATATGCTATTAATGTGCTAATCCAAAGTGTCTGAAAAATAATAGGGAAATACGGGTGCATGCATTTGAGTGTCCACCCTGGAGTGTGCGAGCAACCTTGCTAATTAAAAGTAATGAAGTTTTAGGAAATTGTCTGAATAGTGTGAGAAACATAGTGAAATACAAAATGAGTCAAATCAAGAAAACTGGCCAATCCTGTTGCAATCTTTAGAGGTAAACACACTTATCAGCTGTTGTGCTTTGAGATATTTATTTTTACTCCTACAACAGTCTACCAGTGTTTCTTTTTGAATTCAAAATGGAATAATTTAGTGTATTCTCTCTTCTAGTGTTTGCTGAGAGAGGCAACAATACTGAAATATTACTCAATTTGTGTTTAAATGTGTGTGTGACAACTTCTATACGTGAAAATAGAAGAAAGGAAGAAGATGTAATCTTTGTGCACAATTTACTTGTTTCCCTCAGTGGGAGTCAAGGACCGAGCCAGTTTTGGGCAACTATCCAACAAAGATTATGTCCAGTATTGGTTCACAATTCCTTATATAAACAACCCTATCCAAAGAATTGTCATTAGACACTAACATTTTCTCAAAAGTACCTACTGTTTTATAAAGAATGTTATGAAGAACAAGTTTGCTCTACTTTCATAGAAATATTATAGGATTAATTTAAAGCTTGTAGTTGAATATCTAAAATTATAAATTTCCAATAATTGTTTCTTAGATCTTTTGAAAATTTCCTTTGTTTACCCTGATGTTTTGAGGGAGAAAAAAACACTTAAAGTTCTCTATACTCAATCTCAGGGCAAATTTGTCAGCCTTACTCTGCATCATCAGCTCGTTTATAGGCACGTGTTGGCTGAACCACTCCAACATGGCCTGTTCTAGATTTGTGTGCGTCGTGCCCTTCAAACTTTTTGGCCTTTATATTGTGACTATCCTTCTGCATTGGATTCTCGAGTTCTCCCATTTTTAGAATCAAAAAAAGCATCAACTTCAAGATGTTAGACTGCCACGCAATATCTGTTTTCATAATCTTCTTCTCATCCACTTTCCACTCATTTTGTCAAAATCACAAATATATATCAAATAAAATAAATAGTATGGGTCACCAAAATTGTTCACAAAATAAAAAAAATGTAGCTAAATTGAAAAAAAAAAGAAAAAAAAAAGAGAGAGAGCTCTCAATGGCTAGACAAGTCTGGCACATGATGTTGCGGCAGTCACACGCGAGGAAACATTGGCGTGCTTGGGGTAAGGGGTGGACAAAGAGTCAAGTGCCATTGACTGGGACTGATAGCATGGTATCTATTTTTTAGATCTGACCCAGTTGCAAGTAGAACAGCACTCGTGAAGAAAATTGCAACACAGCGACCAAAATAAGTGCAACACACATATTTTTGGCCGATTTCCTTCAAACTTTTCCTCAATTTTTCATGGTTCCCCCAAAAAAGGGATGTTATTTCGATAAATAAACTAGAGCTCACTTGCTTAGCTTGGAGATTATAGTGTAAAGTCTTTCAAAACAAACTGTAAAAGGGGGGAGGGGGAGGAAATGCGGAGGACCTGACGGTCTGGAGATAAGGGGTCAGTTTCATAGTCAAATTTAGTACGCCTCAAGTGCGGCGCTACACTAAGTACATGACGACACCTACCTAAACCAGAATGGAATGCGCCATTCTCGCATTGGAAACTAGCCCATTCCATTGTGGTTTAGGTAGGTGTCGTCATGTACTTAGTGTAGCGCCGCACTTGAGGCGTACTAAATTTGACTATGAAACTGACCCAAGGTATCAGACTTCTGTGTTAAGATTACCAAATCCTTTCTTCACCACTGGCAAAGTGTGATCTTTCACTCCTTGTGAATGTGTGGAATGCCAGGCTCCCCACCTTGGTTTGAAACTCACGTTAAATTGTAGGTCCTCTCAGCTTTCCACCATTAACATTCTCACATATCACATATCACCCTATCATTTGGAATTTCTTATTACCTATTTTTCCTTACAACTTGGCACCTAGTATTTAATCCAAGTCATATTTTCATAGTTCTCTTTTTTACTTTTTGATATAATAATATTACTTTGGTATTGACAACCTAGTGTAATTGGCTCTTTTATTTTTCTTCCTATTACATGGTCTACCCAGGGTATTTTAATTCCCCGGTATCCTCCGCCGCATGGGACAATGTTTGCAAAGTTGTGGAGCTGCCCAGAGGCGATGAATGTCCCCCTATCCGTCACCTTGGGAGGCACCCTATCAGAGGTAATGCTTCGTCTACTCTAGCGACAAACTTTTACACTTGTCATATAACCTTTTATAAGACCCTTACCCTAATCTAGTATAAAAAATAACAAAGTGGATTACCACCTTTTCTATTGCTCACAATTCACTCCCCCACCCTAGATTTATTATATTATCTCGTTAATGTACAGGATGACTGCTCTCACAGCCAGCCTTATCTGTCATCTGAGCAGGAGGCTCCTCTTGTCTCCAAGGTTGGCCAGCCCTAATGAGTTTAGGGTAATCTTCCACCTCCAACTACCATCCGCTCTCTCAACGACCTTTGGAAAGGGTAATGATAGTCGAGCCTACATGGTTTACCTTAACTTTAAATTTTGGCCACCAACTGGATTTCCTTGCAAACCCTTCCATAAAAACAGGTTTGCCATCTTGTGGGTTCTTCCCTTAGTTTTCCCACTTTAAAGTGGTTCTATTCTAATTCTAACTACCTTTAATCTAAGGAATGTGTGTTTTCCTATTTTTACTTATTCCCAATTTGTCTTTCACATTATTCTTATTCACTATGTGTTTAGTTTTCATTTTGATATTTTTCGTCATTGTCAGTAGTATTTACATCTACTTCTTCCGTTGTATCATCTTCATCCCTTCTTCCCAATCTTATTCCATAATTTAATATTCCGGCTTCTTTCATCCTTCATATATAACAATCCTTTTCATAGTTAGTAATAATATTTGCGATTGCGCCTATGTACACTCCGTCGAGATTGTAAGGTAGCAACTTAGCGGTATGCTATAGCTCCACACATGACTGCAGGTTAGTTTGCCTAGCTGCGCCCAAGGCCGGATTTAATGAAAGCCTTAAGTCCTATAATTATTTCTTGCCTGTATGGAAGGAGTTATGGGGGAGGGGTTATGTCTTTTTGTGATGTTTAAATAGTTTGATCAACTAAATTAATTTACTTTTTTGTTACCTTCATAATAAAACAAATTATTCGTTATATACTTAACTAATTAATTATTTTTCGTCTCATTAATAAATTAGCCTTCTTTTTTAAGCTGTTAAAGATTTAAGCATGCCACACATTATTTTGGCAGCAGTGCTACCCACATTTATAGGTTTTAAATAGTAACATAAAGCCGGTTTCCCTCTTTACAGAATCTTTATTAATGTGAATAGCTAATTATGAATTTATTAATGATTAATTATTATATTACACATATGTAGTGCAAATAATAAATTAAATTTAAAAGATTTATACTTTATTTTTAAGATGCTGAGTTAAAAAAACTTATTTAATTTAAGGGTCCTAATCCTGATTTAAAATTATTTATATTATTTCCGGGTGGACAAAAAAAAGATATTTGATAAAATCTTATCCATTGGCCATATTTTAGTTATAAAAGGTAATTTTATTGTTTCATCAAAGTTACTATGACTGTTTATATAGCTTTGTGGTACCATAGTTCGATTTAATACTTTATTTAATGTTACCAAAACGGCCACAATATAACGATTAATTAAGAGATTAGATAAATACTTAGATTGATAAAATTGTTGTTTATTAAGATTTACTTTTATTATCATTTTCTAATAAATTAAATGTATTATAGCTGTGGGTTTTTTCTGTTTTTTTACTAAATAAATTCTGGATATCCAAACCATAATACTGGTCATGTCATCTGCAAGTATTAATAATAATATCAGAGTGGGGAGGTTTAAATGAATGAAAAGCAGGGAGTAATTTTGTTTTGGATTTACGAGTTTAAAAACACTTTAAATGATATCTATGCTTTTTTAAGATTCAGAGTGTAACTATCTTTAAGTAAACAAGTATTTTAAGTTCTTTACTGTTTTTAATGTGACCTGTCGGTCAAGGGGTAAAAGTGTCAGATTTCGGTGACAGAGGTACAGGGTTCCATCCTCGGCTCCGGCACAGGTTTATTTTATTTCTACACCCTTCCTTCACCCCTGACAAGCCATGTATTAATCACAACTTTAGAATGTGTGGAATGCCAAGCCTCCATGGTTCAGATCCCACGTAAAACTGTAGGAACCCCATTTCATCTCACAATCACCCTACCATTACACATTAGCGTAAGTGCATATAACCCGAACGGGTAGTAAGATGCGCTGCTAATAATATTATATATATATAATATATTTACTGTTTTTAAAAATGTTTGTCTGTTGCTAAATATACATTGAACTTCATAACCGGTTGTGGTACTTTATTTATATTTGATGGGATCTAGCATACATACAGTCAGTGTTTGAGTCTCCGTTAAAGATACGGCTGGTTTTATTTAAATCTGTAGCTTAGGATCTATGGAATCACTTAACAGATTGCGGTATAGTTTTTACTTCTATACTGGACCAATATCTAGGCAGGTTTTAACATTATTTGTGTATAATAAGATGTTTCAGTGCGAGTCCCGGTGAAGGGCCAGCCGATTGTTTGTATACATTGATGGAACCACATGATTACTGTGGTGTTACTTTTAGTATTCCTAAGAGTATTTATCCAGGCATTTTTCAGTGTAATAATTGTAATCGGGTGTTTTGGTGTAAGCCCCAGTAAAGTGTCAGATGGATATGTGTGTGTATATATATATATATATATATATATATATATATATATATATATATATACAGGGTTCCTACAGTATTTGTAAAAATATTCTCCCTGACTTTTCCCTGACTTTCCCTGACTATTTTCCAAAGTTCCCTGACCAATTTCTCATAAAATTTCCATTATAACTTTACGGTACTATACACGTGAAAATATTAATTTAAATAAATTTATTTCGGCCTCCTCCCCCCTTACAGCCGACCTTGCCTCACCTCTCATGGAAGAATAAGAAAGCAGACATCTTGCCAATCAGTTGAGGGAAAATGATGGAAAAATAATCCCTATCAAAAATTTGTAACAAACTTGATTCCCTTTGGTATCATGTGCAGAAATACGTATTAAATAACAGGCCACTAAGAACATACTAAAGAGTTTGGTATCATTACAGTTTTATTTTACCTAAACTGTACATTTCCTGAACTGAATAGCTTACAACAGGAACTATGTCTGCTTTCATATTATTCATGTCTCAAGTCAATTTTATTTTTATTAAAATTATCACTATAGTCATACAATAAGAAACTATGTTATATTTAATAAAGTGAAGCTTGCTTCTTCTTCAGTTCTTGCAACTCCACGTCTATTGCTTCTCGTTTCTCTTCAGTTGCCATCATTAATTTTTTTCTTTCTCCTTCTAAATCTTTAACTTGTATATCTAATTTCCTCTTTTCTGCCTTCTTCTTGTCTTTTTCACTTTTTTCTTGCTTCTTCATCTCTAAGTATTCATGATAGCGTTTCCGAGCACCTCTCACGTAATCCAACATCTTTTTGCTAATGTGTATATTTTTAATCCCTCCTGCTTCTTGTATTTCATCATGAATGTGACGCTGTGCAATGACTGTCTTTTCATGCATGTTTTCAACCAGTAAAGATTTATTGACTGAAAAACCACCTTCAACAGTTGCATTCCCATGCGACAAGACAAGGCAAATCTTTATTACTTCCCAAAGATGTTTGTAGTTTGCTTCTCCTATTAGAAAGCTACCATAAATAGTGTCAAGTCCTACTTCATCACTAAACTGATCACAAGGACGAAATATTTCTTGAAGCTCAGATTTTTTGAGGTTGCAAAAATGCAAGTATTCTTTCTTGGCATTTTCAGCCAGAACATCATTTATGATGTTGGCATGGTTGAGTTCCTCCAAAAGAAAAGAAAATCTCTTCTGGGCCAGTTGAGGTGAATGTTGAATAACACAAGGATCCAATGAAGACAAACCTCTCACAGCTTTCTGTTTTAAGGGACTTTTTTCTTGTAGTTTTGCAATCATGGTGGTTAACATACTGCGGCACTCATGTATAAATTCTAATTTTTGTCTTTCTGTTACTGTGATCGCAGTTTCTCCTAACAAACGTTTTGTTGCAAATCCTATATCAATATTTTTGCTAAGGATCAAATTTTCTGATTTTTTTGTGTCAATAGACAGTAACTTTGGACCCGTGCACTTCATAAGATCAGGTTTCACACAACGATTCATAAGGTATCTTAGAAGTTTCTCTACAGCTTCAAAAAGATATGGAGTCATTGGTTTTGATGTCTGGAACCGTTGCAGGAAAGGCTGACATTCATCTGCAATTGTCTTGCAGAACGCTAGTTTACACTTTAGGAATGGATCACAGGCTGCTCTTTTCAGTGTCTCTACAGGTTTTGTTTTAGGAAGTTTTGCTTCTTTGAGAAACTTAATAACATGGTCCCAAATTTGTAATGCCCTTTGAAAGCACTTCGCATTCTCTAACCAACGCACACCACAGAACTTCAATGGAAAAGTTGTACACCCTGTCAACTGGGTGAACAATGCTCGACGAGCTGGAGAGTCAGTGAACAGGTAGTACATGTGACGTAATAAGCTACTTATATCCCAATCAACAGACTCTACTCCTGTTCTCAAGGAACCATGAACAACGTGAAGCCCACATGTTCCCAGATTTAGCAAACTACATACTTCATTGTCTGTTACAGATTTGAGGTGTTCCTGAAGAAGTGTTATAAACTTTAAATTGACATTTGGGCCATCCATTGACACTTGTATCAACTTAGAGAGTGGAAGAGGAGAAATACCATCCAGAAAATGCTTCAGTAATTCTTCAGCAGTGCTCCTATCGAAAAACACACTGTTTAAGTAACGACTGATGACTTTATGATTTTCCTTGTCCCAGAATCTAATTACAATGTCCATCTGTCCTCTTTGAATAACTTTATTCAATGCCTCATCAAAACAAATTACAAAGTTGTTACATGATTTTAGGCGGTCCAGTAAATTATTATGAAAGAATGGAGCCAAGCCATGCACAATGAAGTATGCAGCCTTGTCTCCACCAAGGGTAAAGGCATTGGCAATGGAACACTCGGGAAACATCAATTGAAAAATTGTACTTAAATTATTGCACGAATTGAAAGACATTTTTTTGTCAACAACTTGCATAGCCCAAATGACTTCCGCCTTAGTTATATCATCTTTTATAACAAAAGTGTTATGGTTTCTTTGAGGCACTACACTAATTTCACTTTTAGCAACAGCTTCCTTCTGCGACGTTACGATTTTCGATGAAACAGAAAAACTCTTCGAGCAACCAGCAGAATCATCACTAGGTAGAATGTCTTTGTGTGCCAGAGATTCTCTTGAAACTGGGGAGCTCGATGAACCTGAATCACTTGACTTTTTTGAAAAAAAAAGTCAACAGAGAGCGTTGATTTGTCAAAGTTTCAAGAGTTTTGATATGAGTTGGTCCTTTTGCATGGGAAGCTAATGCTTGCTTTCCCATATTACTTAAGTTTATAATTTTTTTGCACACTTTACAAAATGCCTGCAGCTTATTACTTTCAACACCACTTATCCAGTATGAGAATTCAGGAAAATGGTCTGGGCTTAGCCAGAGCTGGTTAAAAACGGTTTTTTTGTTAGACATTGCTGGTGTAGTCTAATCAGTCCTGGTGCACTGTATCAAACTATAACGATGACAAACCTTGAACAAGAACAAAAACAAGTGATCACTAAAGTTAAAAGAATTGTCATGTGCAGGCTAGGAGACCTCTGCGTTCACATTCTGAAATAAAATGCTACCAAAACTTGTGTTAGGGCAAGTTTGAGCATGGTAAGTGCCCCTCAGCTTTCTTCATTGGGGCAGTGGCTTATGACGCAGTAAATAGAAAAAATATTTTCTTTGTTTTTTCTAAGTGTGACATGAAGACATGAATTGTCATTTCCCTGACTTTCCCTGACCTTTTTAAAGCTTCCCTGACTTTACCTGACTATTATTTTTTTCCCTGACTTTCCCTGACTTTCCAGAGCGTAGGAACCCTGATATATATCTGGAACCACTTAACCGATTGGGATGTAGTTTTGTGTGTATAATATTTATCCAGGCATGTTTTAGCATAATATAATCAGGTTTTGTGTTGTGAGTCTCAGTGAAGTACTAGCCGAATATTTGTGTATATCTCTGAAACAGCAAATCAATTCCGATGTAGTTTGTAATGATATGAAATTATACATATCAATATGTTATTATTCAAATCTATATTCAAAATTACTATATTTAATATTCGAGCGGGCTGTAAGATTTATTTGTGTAGAACTGTCGAGTTGTAAGGTGTGGTGAAATCCTTCTACGTCTCTATTTAAAAAGACAACGCACTTTCCGTGGAAAGAGACGCACCTGGATGACCTCACCCCTTTTCTTCTAGGAAGCTTCGAGAAGGAAATGTCGCTTGATATACCCCTTCAAATGCGCACATCTCCTCACTGTTGGTGAACCTTCCTTCTCGACAAGAACACGTATAGCTAAGATTCATTTAACGCAATAGTCGGGCTTTTATCAAAATATAAAATGCGTGTGATATCTAGCTAAAAGAAAACAATTTATTCATTTAAAATTAAAATAAAAGACTATAAAAAAAACACCAGAACTTTTAATTTATAAAATAATATAATTAATTATTAAAATAATATCACCCTTACGGTGGTGTAAAGACATTTCTTATCAGGCTAGCGTTTTAATTATTACAATAATGGCTTCCCAACGTGGAGGGCCTGATAAGCTGAGTTAAAAAATATATATATACATAAATTCAGTTCACAACCCGAGAAAGTGAAAGTGAGTGCTCAAAGAACAGTGAAAGTGCCACAAACAGCTTAAGTACTTAAAAAAAAAAAAAAAAAAGTGACTTAAGAAGAAGAAGTTCCAAAGCAGGCGACGTCGGAAGAAGAAGATCCAAACCAGGTGACTTCAAAGGGAGAACTTCCAAATCAGGTAGCTTCACAAGAAGGTCAGAGCTTCTAGACTTCAGGTGAAGTACGGAGGGAGAATCTTACGTAAGTCATCAACAACAACAAAATTGCATTAAATATGGAAGAAACGGACAGTAGTAGCAGTGAAGATAACCTTCCCCTAGCACAATATTCCCAACCAATAGTAAAAGAACATTCTTGTTTAGAACTATCTTATCAGGAACAAAGTGAACAACAAATTAAGAAGGTAATTGAACCAATAGCTCATAAAGAAGAACACTTAAAGGGGGTGGAGAATGTTTCAAAGGTAGAAGGTATAGCTCAACAAACCACCTCAGCAAATGACCTCAATGCAGTATTAATGCAGTTAGTGCAGCAAATGAAAGAAAGTAGTGAAAAGTTGAGTCAGAAAATAGATGAAAATAGTCAGAAAATAGATGAAAGGTTCGACGAAAATAGTCAGAAAATAGATGAAAGGTTCGACAAAAATAGTCAGGAGCTACAAGAAATAAAAATAAAGGTTGATGAAAAATTTAAGGGCATAAATGAACAATTCAACAGGTTAGAACAAGAATTACAGAGTAAATTTCAAGAAGTACAAAACGACTTTGACACAAAATTACAGAAAGTACAACAACAGACTAAAAGTGACCAAATGCAGGTAAGGGACGAACTACAGACGCTTAGGGAAGACTGTAGTAAGTCAGAAAAGCAGACGAATGAGCAGATAAAAGAACTCAAAGATGTAAAGGAAAACTTGAAGTTTAGACAGGACTCTTTAAATTCTAAGGTAAAAACTACTCAGGAAAGCTGCGAAAAAAATAAAATGAAATTCTAGAACGGGTACAAAATTTAACAGAACGGTTTGCGACTGTTGAAAAAGTGCAACAAATATATAGTGATAACCTTAAATTCCAAAATGACCTCTTTGATGGACACACTGTACCAGATGTGTACATAAAGGAAATAGTTGACCACCAATTGGACAAATTTAAGGACAACTTGACAGAGACTGTGGACAAGACGTCACAAACAGTCAAACAAATGCGACAACAATTAGAACAGGCTAAGTCAAAATATGACGAGGTAGTAGAAAAAGGGACGCTAATTACCACTGGTGCCTTAGTATTACCCAGTACAGGCATAGAGAATCAACTAATGGAATCTGTACCCACCTTCAGTGGAAATAATGATAGGGTGCATGCTTTTTTGAAAAAGATGGATAGACTTTTTGAAAATAGTAAACTCACCGAATCACAAAAAATAGCATTTTTTAATTCAAAGTTAGTAGGTGACGCTGAAGCGTGGCTGAATAATCATGAGGCTGAATATACATCATATGAAGCAATAAAGATACCTTTTCGTAAAAGATTTTGGTCCGTGTATAAGCAGGACAAATTAGTAAATGATATTTTTACAGGCCGGTATGATCCACATCGAGGGCCTATGTGTGACTATTACAATAGATATGTCATGAAGGCAGGGAATTTGGACATCCCTATTGACGAGGAAAGATTAGTAAATCAGTTATTGCATCACTTCCCACGTGAAATACAAGATGCTCTTATAGCTGCTAGAGTAAAAACTAGCGTTGAAATGAGAGAAATTCTTGAAATATTTGATGAGCGCTCTAGGAGAGAAAGGTCAAAACCACACATGCAAGATAGCTCATTTCAAAATGGAGGAAACCATTTAAATAGGGAGAGTAGACATAACCAGGCACGACCTATCCAGAGATCGAACCAGGAGTCGAGAAATCGAACTTGGGAAAATTCCAATAATCAGGGAAACAATTTTAATCCTAATTACACTAATCCTGATCAAAAAGGAAATTATTCTAATCCTAATTACAAGGGAGATTTTTCTAGACCACCAGGGGATAGAATAAACTTAATCCAAAGAAAAGAACACAAGGGTAACGTTAGTCAACAAAGAAATCAGCTGATGAACACAGACCTTGAAAAAATAGAACCACACCCACTAAAAACCCATGTCATTGTTCATGAAGAACCGGGACAAAACTTACAAAAAAATGGTCAGACAAGTCATTGAGTTGCCCGACAATGACATCCACTCAAGTTAGAGAAAGGGCCGATACTTTAGAAAACTGTCAAAAAAATATTTGTGGTGATTTGAAAATAAATAGTATTTTACAGGGTGACCCAAAAGAAGATTTACTTTTTGAAGGCAATGAATATAAAAAACATAGCAAAGCCGTCTCACCTGAAATAGAAGTAAAATTAATGGAAGAACTATAAAGTTTCTCATAGATACTGGATCTGAAATAACAGCCATTTCAGGGGAATACTATGAACAATTGTGTAAACAGAATCCCAAAGAAGCTATTCCCACACTCCCTGTGAGTAATGTAACTATTATGTGCGCAACAGGAGCTAAAAATAAAAAGGTAAGAAGACAGATATTATTGGTGTAGAGATAGGGGGAAATGAAATGACTATTATATTCTTGGTTATAGAAGGTCTTAACGTCTCAGCAATTTTAGGTGCAGATTGGATGGTCAGCCTAAATGCAGTAGTTAATTTTCAAAGTAAGCAAATATCAATTAATAAAGAACCCTATAATACAAATGTTCCATTTGTAGGAGAGTCAGAATCGAATTTGCTATGTATGCATATAACAGGAATGGTTAATAAAAATGATAATAGCTCTTTGATAATTAGAAAGAAGGTAGAGGTTAGACAAATAACCATAGATGACCCAAAGCTACCCTGGGGGGAAATAGAAGAAAAAATAGGCCAGATGGTAGAAATTCCTATTGAACGCAAACAGAAATTACTTGAAGTGATGTGGCAGTTTAAAGATATATTTTCTAAAAAACCAGGGCTAAACAAATTTTATAAATGTCAATTACATGTGTCAAACCAAGAACCCTTTAACTGTAAATCGTATCCTGTACCATACAGTCAACGGCAGGCCGTAGAAGAGACTTTAAATCACATGATGAACTGGGACATCATTGAGCGGTGTAGCTCAGAGATAATAAATCCAATAGTGGTTGTAAACAAAAAAGATGGGGGGGTTAGGCTATGTTTAGACGCTAGACGAGTAAATCAAATCCTGATAAATGATAATGAAACCCCCGCCCCTGCCAGTGAATTAATACAGAAGTTTGATGGATGTCAGTACTTAACCTCACTAGGCCTTGTATCATCGGTCTGGCAAATTGAATTAGAACAGAAATCACGCAAGTATACGTCATTTATGTATAATGGAAGAACGTATTGCTTTAAAAGAATGCCATTTGGATTATGCGTCTCAACCAGTAAATTTATAAGAGGGCTAGAAGCCGTCCTGGGAGAAGAAGTACTTAATTTTGTAACCTTATATGTAGACGATATTTTAATAGCATCAAAAACATACGAAGAGCATATCGAACAACTTAGTATGGTATTTAAAAAACTTCAGGAAGGGGGAATGACTGTTAATCTACATAAGTCATCAATTTTATGCAAAGAAGTCAATTTCCTAGGTCACGTAATCTCCGCAGGTGGGATTTCTGCAGACCCAGCAAAAACAAAAGCAATTAGAGAATTTCCTACACCAAGGAATAAGAAACAACTTCAGGCATTTTTAGGACTGATAAATTACTATAGAAAATTTACTAAACATCACTCTGATCTTGTATACCCTTGTTACGATTAATTAGAAAGAAGGAAGAATGGTTCTGGGGAGAGGTAGAGGATGCTGCAATGCTAAGGATAAAACAACAATTCATTAATACCGTGATGTTAAAACACCCTGATTTAAGTAAACCAATGTGCGTTGCAACAGATGCATCGGGAGAAGCAATAGGAGGTGAGCTCTTTCAACTAGACGAACAGGGTGATCACAGACCAATAGCCTTTGCTAGTAGGGTGCTAAACGGCCCTGAACTAAACTACACAATCACAGAAAAGGAACTATTAGCAATAGTATTTGCATGCCAACAATTCCGAATTTATATTTATGGGAGACCCACAAATTTATATACTGATCATAAGGCTCTTATTTTTATAAATAAATGTAAACTTTTGCATGGTAGACTAACTCGATGAATCTTATTACTTCAAGAATACAATTTGAATATTCAGTACGTCCCAGGTGTTGAGCACACTGTACCAGATACAATTTCACGGTATCCAGCACAAGGAGTGGTTAAACACGCCACTGATTCAGAGTTTAAGATATTAGCACAAAGAAAAAATACCAGTAGTGAACAGGATAGGAAAATCAAACAGGAATTGCCAACCCTACAAAAAGAGGACCCTAGACTTAAGTTGGTATTTGAAGAATTAGAAAAAAATAACCCCAAAATAGAAATTCAAGATCGATACCAAATTCATGATAATTTATTATTTAAAAGAACCTTGTCAACAAACATTTGGACCATCTGTATTCCTAAAAAATTAATTGAGGTAGTAATTGATAGTTGTCATCAGCAATATGGACACGTGGGAGTTAAAAAGTGTCAAAAGGTATTACAAGAATCATGTAATTTTCCACAAATGTACAAGTCAATTGCAAAAGAATTGCGTAGCTGTGATATATGCCAAAAAAGTAAAATTTCAAATGTCAAATATGAGGGTTTGATGAAAAATATATTGACAGACGAGCCATTAAAACTAGTATTTGTTGATCTATTTGGCCCACTCCCTTCCAGTGTTAGGGGTGTGCAATTTATTTTCGTCGTTTTAGACATCTGTACCAAATATATAAAACTATATTCGATCAGAAGGGCTACTGCAACTATTATTACCAATAAAATAATCAAAAGCTATTTTAATGATGTAGGTAAACCACAAACAATAGTATCAGATCATGGCTCACAGTTCGTAGGAAAAAAGTGGCGTGAAGCTATGGCAAAAGAAGGGATAGTTGTTAAATATACCTCTATATACCACCCACAAAGTAACGGTGTGGAAAGGGCTAATAGAGATATTGGACGATTCTTAAGACTCTTCTGCCACCAGAACCATGCTTCATGGGCGTCCTATGTTACAAGAATAGAAGATTGTTTAAATAGTGTTACTCATGAAAGTACCGGATATACCCCACTAGAGCTAATGAAAGGGATTAGACCTAGTAGAAAACTAGAAGAAATATTTAATTTTCCACTTAGGACAGAACCGGATAGAGAAACAAAACTTTACTTGGCTATAGAAAATTTAAGAAGTGCAGCAGAAAGACGAACTCAATATCATAATAAAAAGATATCTAAGCCTATCAAATATGAAATAGGGCAACTAGTGTTGGTAAAATCACATAAACAATCGTCCAGCCTGAATAAAGAGATAAAGAAATTCTTTCTTTTATTCAAGGGACCTTTTGAGGTTATAAAACAAATTGGTCATAATGTTTATCTAGTGCGAGACCCAGTTACGTTACAAATAAAAGGCAACTACAATTTGACTGAATTAAGACCTTATTATAAAAAATGAGCAAATCAAAATTAATATATATATATTAATGTTGTCCATTGATTCCACAATCGCCTGGCAAATTTCATTGTTATGTCAAAATAAAGAGAGTTTCATATCATATAATTTTAATATGTAATAGGTGTTCAGAATTGAACCCTAGGTCTGTACACAAAGAAGAAATGCATTTACTTTGTAACTAAATGCGACTTAGGTTTGTAGTTACTAGAAATCCTACGCAGATTTGTAGCGTTGAATGTATATCAACGTTAGTAGTTACTAAAAAATACGACGAATATTTCCTAAGAAAATGTATTGTTACAAAGCAGAGAAAGAAAAAAGAGATGGAGAGTGACCCTTGTCCATCATATTCAATTCTCAGAGAAAAGGATTTCTTTGACAAAGAAATGTTTAAAGTAAACAACTATAATGGCCAGTAAGGCAGGTAGCATTTTTCTACATGAAAGTAACAAAAATAAACTTCTTTTTTTTTTACCTATCTCACACTATCTCTTTCTCTGACTATATTGTAATAGAAGATAGTTTTTTCTATGTACATTTCTTAAATTATATCATAAATTTAGTAAAACTTTAAGTATAATTTTAATGAGATAAGGATAATAAATAAATTAGTTCAAGGTTCTATGAATATTAAATTCTATGTATTCTGTATATTATACTAAGCAAAGATGATTAATATTGAATTATGTGTTGTACTACCAATGTGTTAAGCAAGAATGATTAAAATGGAATTATTTGTGTTGTATTAATAATGTATTAACAAGGAAGCATTTCAATGTTACTATATTAAGTGTGTCATCTTTACTAGACAAGCTGTGTTTAGATAAATAATAATAATTTATCAAGGGTTTATCATAGAAAAGTAGTGTATGTAATTCATTAAAAGTGCCTTAAAAGTAATGATATTCAAAAGATCGACTCATCAGTAACAGTCGGGAAATTTTAAAGATAGAATTTAAATGCAGTATCAAACAAGGGTCAACGTATGAACCTATTACAAAACAATAAAAATGTAAAAATTTGCAAGAAATTTTATAGGCCAAAGAAATGAACGAGTATTAAGAATCTTTGATACAGAGTTAAAAAAAAAATTTTTTTACCAATCTAAATGATCGATATGAATTAAATATATTTGTTTACGACATCCAGTAATGATCGTTCATGGTAAAGTACCATCATAAATGCAAGATGTCTAAGGAAAAGGAAGGTATGTTTTAAATTCGCTTGGTATGGATAGGTAGTTATGCAATGATATGAAATCTATTTATGTGAGTCTACGTCATTGAAGAAAGGTAAGATAATAGTCGACGTAATTCATTTTGTTTAAACCTATACCAGGGAAGGAATTAAAGTTGTTTGATGAGATTTTCTGGTGTGTTTCGTAAACAAATTAAAACAATATAGTTAATAACAAAACTAGATAAAAGTATTCAACGGTGAACTAAAGGAGAATGTCAAATATTTTGTCTTGGGCCTATAAAATAAAATAAAAAATAGCTGGAGCAAAGGCTGATTTAATTAAAGTCCTATTAAAAAAAAAGTTAACTTAATAAAAATCAAATTGATTTGATTAAAACATTGTTAAAGAACAAGGAATAGTAGCCACGGGATTAAGGAGGATCGATCAATGAATATTGAGATAGATAATTTAAAACATTGTGTAATAAAACAATTAAAAGGGTTTTATCTACACTGTATAACATATATTAAATATGTCAAATATATTGTATTAAGTAAATAAAATGTAGTTTGGTTAAATATTTTAGAACTAAGATTTTCTGAATAATGCTGTTGGATTAAAAAAAACATAATAAAGAAAACAAATTATTTTAGTGTGACACTGTTAAAAAAAAACTTTTCTGTTTTGTTGTATGTAACAAAGGAATTTCAAGAGAGAAAGTATGGTTGAGGACAAACCTTAACTCAACAATTGTACTTAAAAATAATTTTGTTCTGTATATTCAATTTCAAGTGTATTTATAAGAAACTTGTACATTATGTAATTGCTGTTAGATATCACACACGTTCAATCTTTCCAGCAATTAGGGGGGTAACTGTAATGATATGAAATTATACATATCAATATGTTATTATTCAAATCTATATTCAAAATTACTATATTTAATATTCGAGCGGGCTGTAAGATTTATTTGTGTAGAACTGTCGAGTTGTAAGGTGTGGTGAAATCCTTCTACGTCTCTATTTAAAAAGACAACGCACTTTCCGTGGAAAGAGACGCACCTGGATGACCTCACCCCTTTTCTTCTAGGAAGCTTCGAGAAGGAAATGTCGCTTGATATACCCCTTCAAATGCGCACATCTCCTCACTGTTGGTGATCCTTCCTTCTCGACAAGAACACGTATAGCTAAGATTCATTTAACGCAATAGTCGGGCTTTTATCAAAATATAAAATGCGTGTGATATCTAGCTAAAAGAAAACAATTTATTCATTTAAAATTAAAATAAAAGACTATAAAAAAAACACCAGAACTTTTAATTTATAAAATAATATAATTAATTATTAAAATAATATCACCCTTACGGTGGTGTAAAGACATTTCTTATCAGGCTAGCGTTTTAATTATTACAATAATGGCTTCCCAACGTGGAGGGCCTGATAAGCTGAGTTAAAAAATATATATATACATAAATTCAGTTCACAACCCGAGAAAGTGAAAGTGAGTGCTCAAAGAACAGTGAAAGTGCCACAAACAGCTTAAGTACTTAAAAAAAAAAAAAAAAAAAAGTGACTTAAGAAGAAGAAGTTCCAAAGCAGGCGACGTCGGAAGAAGAAGATCCAAACCAGGTGACTTCAAAGGGAGAACTTCCAAATCAGGTAGCTTCACAAGAAGGTCAGAGCTTCTAGACTTCAGGTGAAGTACGGAGGGAGAATCTTACGTAAGTCATCAACAACAACAAAATTGCATTAAATATGGAAGAAACGGACAGTAGTAGCAGTGAAGATAACCTTCCCCTAGCACAATATTCCCAACCAATAGTAAAAGAACATTCTTGTTTAGAACTATCTTATCAGGAACAAAGTGAACAACAAATTAAGAAGGTAATTGAACCAATAGCTCATAAAGAAGAACACTTAAAGGGGGTGGAGAATGTTTCAAAGGTAGAAGGTATAGCTCAACAAACCACCTCAGCAAATGACCTCAATGCAGTATTAATGCAGTTAGTGCAGCAAATGAAAGAAAGTAGTGAAAAGTTGAGTCAGAAAATAGATGAAAATAGTCAGAAAATAGATGAAAGGTTCGACGAAAATAGTCAGAAAATAGTTGAAAGGTTCGACAAAAATAGTCAGGAGCTACAAGAAATAAAAATAAAGGTTGATGAAAAATTTAAGGGCATAAATGAACAATTCAACAGGTTAGAACAAGAATTACAGAGTAAATTTCAAGAAGTACAAAACGACTTTGACACAAAATTACAGAAAGTACAACAACAGACTAAAAGTGACCAAATGCAGGTAAGGGACGAACTACAGACGCTTAGGGAAGACTGTAGTAAGTCAGAAAAGCAGACGAATGAGCAGATAAAAGAACTCAAAGATGTAAAGGAAAACTTGAAGTTTAGACAGGACTCTTTAAATTCTAAGGTAAAAACTACTCAGGAAAGCTGCGAAAAAAATAAAAATGAAATTCTAGAACGGGTACAAAATTTAACAGAACGGTTTGCGACTGTTGAAAAAGTGCAACAAATATATAGTGATAACCTTAAATTCCAAAATGACCTCTTTGATGGACACACTGTACCAGATGTGTACATAAAGGAAATAGTTGACCACCAATTGGACAAATTTAAGGACAACTTGACAGAGACTGTGGACAAGACGTCACAAACAGTCAAACAAATGCGACAACAATTAGAACAGGCTAAGTCAAAATATGACGAGGTAGTAGAAAAAGGGACGCTAATTACCACTGGTGCCTTAGTATTACCCAGTACAGGCATAGAGAATCAACTAATGGAATCTGTACCCACCTTCAGTGGAAATAATGATAGGGTGCATGCTTTTTTGAAAAAGATGGATAGACTTTTTGAAAATAGTAAACTCACCGAATCACAAAAAATAGCATTTTTTAATTCAAAGTTAGTAGGTGACGCTGAAGCGTGGCTGAATAATCATGAGGCTGAATATACATCATATGAAGCAATAAAGATACCTTTTCGTAAAAGATTTTGGTCCGTGTATAAGCAGGACAAATTAGTAAATGATATTTTTACAGGCCGGTATGATCCACATCGAGGGCCTATGTGTGACTATTACAATAGATATGTCATGAAGGCAGGGAATTTGGACATCCTATTGACGAGGAAAGATTAGTAAATCAGTTATTGCATCACTTCCCACGTGAAATACAAGATGCTCTTATAGCTGCTAGAGTAAAAACTAGCGTTGAAATGAGAGAAATTCTTGAAATATTTGATGAGCGCTCTAGGAGAGAAAGGTCAAAACCACACATGCAAGATAGCTCATTTCAAAATGGAGGAAACCATTTAAATAGGGAGAGTAGACATAACCAGGCACGACCTATCCAGAGATCGAACCAGGAGTCGAGAAATCGAACTTGGGAAAATTCCAATAATCAGGGAAACAATTTTAATCCTAATTACACTAATCCTGATCAAAAAGGAAATTATTCTAATCCTAATTACAAGGGAGATTTTTCTAGACCACCAGGGGATAGAATAAACTTAATCCAAAGAAAAGAAAACAAGGGTAACGTTAGTCAACAAAGAAATCAGCTGATGAACACAGACCTTGAAAAAATAGAACCACACCCACTAAAAAAACCCATGTCATTGTTCATGAAGAACCGGGACAAAACTTACAAAAAAATGGTCAGACAAGTCATTGAGTTGCCCGACAATGACATCCACTCAAGTTAGAGAAAGGGCCGATACTTTAGAAAACTGTCAAAAAAATATTTGTGGTGATTTGAAAATAAATAGTATTTTACAGGGTGACCCAAAAGAAGATTTACTTTTTGAAGGCAATGAATATAAAAAACATAGCAAAGCCGTCTCACCTGAAATAGAAGGTAAAATTAATGGAAGAACTATAAAGTTTCTCATAGATACTGGATCTGAAATAACAGCCATTTCAGGGGAATACTATGAACAATTGTGTAAACAGAATCCCAAAGAAGCTATTCCCACACTCCCTGTGAGTAATGTAACTATTATGTGCGCAACAGGAGCTAAAAATAAAAAGGTAAGAAGACAGATATTATTGGTGTAGAGATAGGGGGAAATGAAATGACTATTATATTCTTGGTTATAGAAGGTCTTAACGTCTCAGCAATTTTAGGTGCAGATTGGATGGTCAGCCTAAATGCAGTAGTTAATTTTCAAAGTAAGCAAATATCAATTAATAAAGAACCCTATAATACAAATGTTCCATTTGTAGGAGAGTCAGAATCGAATTTGCTATGTATGCATATAACAGGAATGGTTAATAAAAATGATAATAGCTCTTTGATAATTAGAAAGAAGGTAGAGGTTAGACAAATAACCATAGATGACCCAAAGCTACCCTGGGGGGAAATAGAAGAAAAAATAGGCCAGATGGTAGAAATTCCTATTGAACGCAAACAGAAATTACTTGAAGTGATGTGGCAGTTTAAAGATATATTTTCTAAAAAACCAGGGCTAAACAAATTTTATAAATGTCAATTACATGTGTCAAACCAAGAAACCTTTAACTGTAAATCGTATCCTGTACCATACAGTCAACGGCAGGCCGTAGAAGAGACTTTAAATCACATGATGAACTGGGACATCATTGAGCGGTGTAGCTCAGAGATAATAAATCCAATAGTGGTTGTAAACAAAAAAGATGGGGGGGTTAGGCTATGTTTAGACGCTAGACGAGTAAATCAAATCCTGATAAATGATAATGAAACCCCGCCCCTGCCAGTGAATTAATACAGAAGTTTGATGGATGTCAGTACTTAACCTCACTAGGCCTTGTATCATCGGTCTGGCAAATTGAATTAGAACAGAAATCACGCAAGTATACGTCATTTATGTATAATGGAAGAACGTATTGCTTTAAAAGAATGCCATTTGGATTATGCGTCTCAACCAGTAAATTTATAAGAGGGCTAGAAGCCGTCCTGGGAGAAGAAGTACTTAATTTTGTAACCTTATATGTAGACGATATTTTAATAGCATCAAAAACATACGAAGAGCATATCGAACAACTTAGTATGGTATTTAAAAAACTTCAGGAAGGGGAATGACTGTTAATCTACATAAGTCATCAATTTTATGCAAAGAAGTCAATTTCCTAGGTCACGTAATCTCCGCAGGTGGGATTTCTGCAGACCCAGCAAAAACAAAAGCAATTAGAGAATTTCCTACACCAAGGAATAAGAAACAACTTCAGGCATTTTTAGGACTGATAAATTACTATAGAAAATTTACTAAACATCACTCTGATCTTGTATACCCCTTGTTACGATTAATTAGAAAGAAGGAAGAATGGTTCTGGGGAGAGGTAGAGGATGCTGCAATGCTAAGGATAAAACAACAATTCATTAATACCGTGATGTTAAAACACCCTGATTTAAGTAAACCAATGTGCGTTGCAACAGATGCATCGGGAGAAGCAATAGGAGGTGAGCTCTTTCAACTAGACGAACAGGGTGATCACAGACCAATAGCCTTTGCTAGTAGGGTGCTAAACGGCCCTGAACTAAACTACACAATCACAGAAAAGGAACTATTAGCAATAGTATTTGCATGCCAACAATTCCGAATTTATATTTATGGGAGACCCACAAATTTATATACTGATCATAAGGCTCTTATTTTTATAAATAAATGTAAACTTTTGCATGGTAGACTAACTCGATGGATCTTATTACTTCAAGAATACAATTTGAATATTCAGTACGTCCCAGGTGTTGAGCACACTGTACCAGATACAATTTCACGGTATCCAGCACAAGGAGTGGTTAAACACGCCACTGATTCAGAGTTTAAGATATTAGCACAAAGAAAAAATACCAGTAGTGAACAGGATAGGAAAATCAAACAGGAATTGCCAACCCTACAAAAAGAGGACCCTAGACTTAAGTTGGTATTTGAAGAATTAGAAAAAAATAACCCCAAAATAGAAATTCAAGATCGATACCAAATTCATGATAATTTATTATTTAAAAGAACCTTGTCAACAAACATTTGGACCATCTGTATTCCTAAAAAATTAATTGAGGTAGTAATTGATAGTTGTCATCAGCAATATGGACACGTGGGAGTTAAAAAGTGTCAAAAGGTATTACAAGAATCATGTAATTTTCCACAAATGTACAAGTCAATTGCAAAAGAATTGCGTAGCTGTGATATATGCCAAAAAAGTAAAATTTCAAATGTCAATATGAGGGTTTGATGAAAAATATATTGACAGACGAGCCATTAAAACTAGTATTTGTTGATCTATTTGGCCCACTCCCTTCCAGTGTTAGGGGTGTGCAATTTATTTTCGTCGTTTTAGACATCTGTACCAAATATATAAAACTATATTCGATCAGAAGGGCTACTGCAACTATTATTACCAATAAAATAATCAAAAGCTATTTTAATGATGTAGGTAAACCACAAACAATAGTATCAGATCATGGCTCACAGTTCGTAGGAAAAAAGTGGCGTGAAGCTATGGCAAAAGAAGGGATAGTTGTTAAATATACCTCTATATACCACCCACAAAGTAACGGTGTGGAAAGGGCTAATAGAGATATTGGACGATTCTTAAGACTCTTCTGCCACCAGAACCATGCTTCATGGGCGTCCTATGTTACAAGAATAGAAGATTGTTTAAATAGTGTTACTCATGAAAGTACCGGATATACCCCACTAGAGCTAATGAAAGGGATTAGACCTAGTAGAAAACTAGAAGAAATATTTAATTTTCCACTTAGGACAGAACCGGATAGAGAAACAAAACTTTACTTGGCTATAGAAAATTTAAGAAGTGCAGCAGAAAGACGAACTCAATATCATAATAAAAAGATATCTAAGCCTATCAAATATGAAATAGGGCAACTAGTGTTGGTAAAATCACATAAACAATCGTCCAGCCTGAATAAAGAGATAAAGAAATTCTTTCTTTTATTCAAGGGACCTTTTGAGGTTATAAAACAAATTGGTCATAATGTTTATCTAGTGCGAGACCCAGTTACGTTACAAATAAAAGGCAACTACAATTTGACTGAATTAAGACCTTATTATAAAAAATGAGCAAATCAAAATTAATATATATATATTAATGTTGTCCATTGATTCCACAATCGCCTGGCAAATTTCATTGTTATGTCAAAATAAAGAGAGTTTCATATCATATAATTTTAATATGTAATAGGTGTTCAGAATTGAACCCTAGGTCTGTACACAAAGAAGAAATGCATTTACTTTGTAACTAAATGCGACTTAGGTTTGTAGTTACTAGAAATCCTACGCAGATTTGTAGCGTTGAATGTATATCAACGTTAGTAGTTACTAAAAAATACGACGAATATTTCCTAAGAAAATGTATTGTTACAAAGCAGAGAAAGAAAAAAGAGATGGAGAGTGACCCTTGTCCATCATATTCAATTCTCAGAGAAAAGGATTTCTTTGACAAAGAAATGTTTAAAGTAAACAACTATAATGGCCAGTAAGGCAGGTAGCATTTTTCTACATGAAAGTAACAAAAATAAACTTCTTTTTTTTTTACCTATCTCACACTATCTCTTTCTCTGACTATATTGTAATAGAAGATAGTTTTTTCTATGTACATTTCTTAAATTATATCATAAATTTAGTAAAACTTTAAGTATAATTTTAATGAGATAAGGATAATAAATAAATTAGTTCAAGGTTCTATGAATATTAAATTCTATGTATTCTGTATATTATACTAAGCAAAGATGATTAATATTGAATTATGTGTTGTACTACCAATGTGTTAAGCAAGAATGATTAAAATGGAATTATTTGTGTTGTATTAATAATGTATTAACAAGGAAGCATTTCAATGTTACTATATTAAGTGTGTCATCTTTACTAGACAAGCTGTGTTTAGATAAATAATAATAATTTATCAAGGGTTTATCATAGAAAAGTAGTGTATGTAATTCATTAAAAGTGCCTTAAAAGTAATGATATTCAAAAGATCGACTCATCAGTAACAGTCGGGAAATTTTAAAGATAGAATTTAAATGCAGTATCAAACAAGGGTCAACGTATGAACCTATTACAAAACAATAAAAATGTAAAAATTTGCAAGAAATTTTATAGGCCAAAGAAATGAACGAGTATTAAGAATCTTTGATACAGAGTTAAAAAAAAAATTTTTTTTACCAATCTAAATGATCGATATGAATTAAATATATTTGTTTACGACATCCAGTAATGATCGTTCATGGTAAAGTACCATCATAAATGCAAGATGTCTAAGAAAAGGAAGGTATGTTTTAAATTCGCTTGGTATGGATAGGTAGTTATGCAATGATATGAATATCTATTTATGTGAGTCTACGTCATTGAAGAAAGGTTAAGATAATAGTCGACGTAATTCATTTTGTTTAAACCTATACCAGGGAAGGAATTAAAGTTGTTTGATGAGATTTTCTGGTGTGTTTCGTAAACAAATTAAAACAATATAGTTAATAACAAAACTAGATAAAAGTATTCAACGGTGAACTAAAGGAGAATGTCAAATATTTTGTCTTGGGCCTATAAAATAAAATAAAAAATAGCTGGAGCAAAGGCTGATTTAATTAAAGTCCTATTAAAAAAAAAGTTAACTTAATAAAAATCAAATTGATTTGATTAAAACATTGTTAAAGAACAAGGAATAGTAGCCACGGGATTAAGGAGGATCGATCAATGAATATTGAGATAGATAATTTAAAACATTGTGTAATAAAACAATTAAAAGGGTTTTATCTACATTGTATAACATATATTAAATATGTCAAATATATTGTATTAAGTAAATAAAATGTAGTTTGGTTAAATATTTTAGAACTAAGATTTTCTGAATAATGCTGTTGGATTAAAAAAAACATAATAAAGAAAACAAATTATTTTAGTGTGACACTGTTAAAAAAAAACTTTTCTGTTTTGTTGTATGTAACAAAGGAATTTCAAGAGAGAAAGTATGGTTGAGGACAAACCTTAACTCAACAATTGTACTTAAAAATAATTTTGTTCTGTATATTCAATTTCAAGTGTATTTATAAGAAACTTGTACATTATGTAATTGCTGTTAGATATCACACACGTTCAATCTTTCCAGCAATTAGGGGGGTAACTGTAATGATATGAAATTATACATATCAATATGTTATTATTCAAATCTATATTCAAAATTACTATATTTAATATTCGAGCGGGCTGTAAGATTTATTTGTGTAGAACTGTCGAGTTGTAAGGTGTGGTGAAATCCTTCTACGTCTCTATTTAAAAAGACAACGCACTTTCCGTGGAAAGAGACGCACCTGGATGACCTCACCCCTTTTCTTCTAGGAAGCTTCGAGAAGGAAATGTCGCTTGATATACCCCTTCAAATGCGCACATCTCCTCACTGCTGGTGATCCTTCCTTCTCGACAAGAACACGTATAGCTAAGATTCATTTAACGCAATAGTCGGGCTTTTATCAAAATATAAAATGCGTGTGATATCTAGCTAAAAGAAAACAATTTATTCATTTAAAATTAAAATAAAAGACTATAAAAAAAACACCAGAACTTTTAATTTATAAAATAATATAATTAATTATTAAAATAATATCACCCTTACGGTGGTGTAAAGACATTTCTTATCAGGCTAGCGTTTTAATTATTACAAGTTTTTTACATTCTGTAGGATATTAACCAGGCAAATTGTAGCATGATATATTTAGGTTTTGGGTTCGAGTCCCTGTTAAAGTTTCGTATGGATGTTGTATATATGTTATCTCGGATATTTATAACCACATAAGCGATTGCAGTGCAATTTCTTTCAGTTATGTAGTATTTATATCCAGGCAGGTTTTAACATTAGTTTAATCAAGGGTTTTGCTGTGAGTCCCTGGAACTGCTGACAAGCCTATTGATAATGGATTTTGTAGGTCAGCTGGAAGGTGAAATTCCATTCTTCCGTGAAGAGGATAATATGTTTCAGAGTTTACTACAGGATAATATGGTTCAGAGTTTACTACAGGATAATATTTATATGTAATATAATATTATATATTTCACCCGCCTCTGCTACTCATCTGGGCTACATGCCTTAAATAATTGTTGTGGGATAGTGATGAAGGTGACCTGGCGGTCTAGGGGTAAGGTGTCAGACTTCTGTGCTGGCGGCCGGGGTTCAATCCTCGGTCCCGGCACAGATTTATCTGATTACCAAACCCTTCCTTCACCTCTGACAAGACATCTTGTGAATGTGGGGAATGCCAGGCCTCCACCGTGGTTAGGATTCCACGTTAAACTGTAGGTCCTTCATTTCATCTCACTATCACCCTACCATTACACATTAGCGTAAGTGCGTATAACCCGAACGGGTAGTAAGACGCAGTGATAATAATAATAATAATAATAATAATAATAGATGGTGATGAAGAAGATGCGGGTTCACTTCTTCTAAATTCAACCGTCCCAATTCCTATCCCTTTAAACTAGTTAGTACTTAAGCGTATTGTTCGAACGGGTAGTAAGACGCCATGTTAAAATTAAAAAACTCTCAACAAGAATGTGTATGCAATTCCTTTATATACGCTTTCCTTGTTCTATTGATTTAAGATTGACTATATGAAGGTTATCTGAGAAACAGTGAAGTTTTCCTGACATTCAAACATATGAATAAATAGTTCGTTGTAGTTGTTTGTGTGTGTGTGTGAGCTAGCTGCCCGTGAAGGTCCGAGTATAGCGTAAAATAGTTAAATGGCGCTTGTCTAAAAAGAGGGTTGGATCACTTTATCAAATAATGCACTAGCATAATATTAGAAGTTTAGAATGTAGTTAACTCTCATACATCTTATAAACATTTATGTCTTTCAGTAAGCCAACAGTTATTAATCCTTCCAAGCTAATTTCAAGAACAAATAAATGATGTATTTTCTTAGTCTGCACTACAACTTATATGTTAAAATATCATACTCTTAATATTTATGGTTCAATTCAGCCCATTGTTTTGCATTTATTTATATCTGCAGGAATTCCATCCATTCAATATTAGATTTTATTTATCAAAAGAATTGGACTGAAAGTTCACAGTGAAGTGGTGGTCTGACATACGATGACGTAATTTGCAGGTTTGCAGAAAGGTGTAATAAATCTTCCCGGTGTTAGTGGAGTCGGTTTTAAACCGAGATCTAGCGGAAGTTGAAAGCATGGCGTTGGAGTTTTTCTCCCGGTGATGTTTCGTTAGGCCTGGCAGTGAAAAGTGTGGTGTTCACAATATTATGAGGATGACAGAAATATTTTTATTTGAATGATCTTATTTTTAAAACCAACTATATCGTTAGTTAGTACGTGGGTGTATCTTAGTAAAAAATTAATTATTAAATGTCAATTGTTCAGTTGTTATTGCTCTTTAGTCTTCGACATGTTATAACATTTCATTGCCAACCAAGAATAATAATATTACATCCATTTCACATCTGTTTGTCGGAAGTTTCAAAGGTGGTAATGAAAGCTAAAATATACTCTATTCAAAAACATTCGAAGAAATGTAGACATTTATTATGTTGCAATTTTCCGTGCTATAGCTAAAGGGATAATATAGCCAAGAAAATATGTTAGAATATATTTATATATAAGACAAAATTTACAACCACGTCTTACTACCCGTCTGGGCTATACGCATAATAACACGTGAGTGAGTTAAGGTAAAGGAGGTCGAATTGAATGTGGATGTATTCATATTTACATGGAGGAGATGTTCGGAACAAGTTAGAAACAAACACCCTCAATAGGCTCGGCTGAGATTCTAACCGTAACGTCCCCATCATCGACAGACTGGACTAGATATTTAAACACGTGAAATATTATTTGTTTATCAATTAATCGATTGTTTGCGTTTATTTATTTGTTATCTTGTAAAACAGAATAGTGTATTTATTAAGCCCAAAGGTTGGTCTGTATAAGTAGACCCTAGACCTCAATATCCATTTTCCAGATCCCATACATTAAAATGTGGTGGGCAAATTGTGTTCATAAGCTCAAAGACAGGTTTGATACCAAGGAGGTGGTAACAATTCACTAGAAAATTCTTAACACCACTCATATCCAACCCTTGTTATTAAAGATGAAAGGATTTATTGATTTAGGTCTACTTTAATTTCTAGGTAGGGCTTATTCACGCTAAATTGGTTATTTTAAAAGTTATAATTTTTTTAATACTGCGTTTAAACATATTAAAATAGTTACTGGCTCATTACTGTGGCATAAAAAATTTTAACTATTCTATTCCTTTTTTTCAAGGAAGCAATATATTAATGTGGAACATTAGATAATTCCACACTATTTAGGTTCAGAACCAAATAAAATATATATATTTTTAGTGACGCACCGCACCCATTCGGGGTTTACGCCTGTATACTATTTACTCTAATGTGTTAATGCCGAGGAAGACTGAATTTACAGAAATTGTGCCCACATTTACGTGGAGGGAGAGTTGAAAATCATTTAGGAAAAAACCCTCTCATTGAACCAGACCAGGATATAACCCAGATCTCCCCGTCATTGTCAGTCTATTCTATTGCAAGAGCACCTTTTTAGAACATGTGACCACCGAAGCAACACAATGTATTGACTCGCTTGAATGTCAAGTTAAATTAGTCCGTTTTGCCTGTGACAAAGAAGTCAGGGTTAGAATCATGGTTGTGTTTAACTAGGTGGTATTTCTTAAGTGGTTTATCATGCTGTGTATTCCAGTTAATCATGGCGTGGAGGACAAGGTTCGAATCTTGTTTTAAAAATTATGCACATGAAATACCTTATTATTTTGAAATGTTTATCAATCAAATTTAACTCTATTCTGATTAATAACTGACACCATTCTCTCATCATCGGTTTTTGTATATTTATTCTTCTTTCCTTGCAAATCACGTTTTTACATGACTTAAACATATTATTTATTATATTAATGATAAAATTTGGCAGCATAGTTCGAAAATTGGCATATTAAAAAAGAGGTTCAAAGTCAATATATTGGATGTACTTAAATAAACATATTTTTATTACGTTGTATAAATTTACGCCTGCTATTTAGTTTTAATTGCGACTGTAACTCTACTATAAGGTCCTTACTAATTATTTATCGTTCTTGGCTACTATTCAAGGAAGAGGTTTAGGCTATAATTTTTCTTTTTAATGTTGATTATTTGTATTTTATAATTTTTTATTATATAATATACTTTCTTAAATTACTGTGTTAAATTATTATTATTTACATTCCCATAAGTGGATCATAGGAGTGAAAACTTTCACATGATGGTAACATAGAATAGACGGTTTATTTGACAAAGCGTTATTTGTTTCTAAGCAGGAGAACAAAACAAAACATCAATCCTAGGAGTGTTTAAAACTTATTGTTGACAGTTAATTCAGCCATGGAACAATATGGACGTTTAAGTGAAGACTATAAAGAAAATATTCTGGGTTTAGTGGAGCCAGGGTACACGGACATTGGAATTTCGCGTACAATACCGTGTTCGCGAAAAACTGTATCGCTTTGTAAATCTAGATGGGAAAATGAAAACAACCTCAAACGTAGAACTGCTGGAGGTGCTTCAGACAAAGCTAGATGCTACAGATCAGGCGAGCACATATTTAACAAGTAGACATATTGCTGCGTGGGTTGGAGTTAACTTGTCAAAAGACACAATTTTGGAGCTGTTAATAGAAGGAAGGCTCCATTCATTTGCTGCTGCTTCAAAACAGAGTTTAACAGAATGGCAGAAGCTGGTTTTAATGAATTTCACACAAGAAAACTTATAGCAGCCATTAAAATATTGGAGGAGAGTTATTTTTACTGACGAGAAGATATGGAGTTCATCAATTGATGGTGTTGTGCTAGTGTATGGCCCTAAAAATGCTCATTCTCAACCATCCTATATGCATAAATTCCATTATAGTAGTCGCTTCTCTGTCTCGAGTTAGGGGTGGATTTCACACGATGGTGTGGGAGTAATGTGGAATATAGATGGACATTAAAAAATTTGTAATATTTTTATTGTAACTTACTGTAGGCCTACACATATTAAAGTGTATCGAATATGTATCTGATTAAATAAAACTACGGAATAAGATATATATGAACCCCTAAATAAATCTCCACACAGAAATATGTAAAACCAAGATTTGAGATATACTTACTTAGAAAATATGTTTTTTTAAATTTACATTGTATGTCTAAACTTGAAACCAAAACAAAAGAGTAGGAAGAAAAAAAAAATATATATATATATATATATTGTTAGAGAAAGATCGCTGTGGGTAAAGTGAACCGAAACAAACAAGATAACACAATAAAACAAAAATTAGTCAGCACAATAAAGCTACAAACAACGAGGTCACGAATGTGCATCTCAAAGCTATAACGGACATGACTCGACTGTCTATTGTCTGATAAAGATACACGCTGCGCATGCGCTTCCACAAATATGGCTACACTAAACAACTGCAACTCGTTATAAAGGAATACCAACATTCCAACACTTCCCCTCGAGTTAGTTGTCAAAAGAAAAGTCACTATTGCGAATCGCCCAGTCTGGCTGATTCCATGCATTGCAAGTGTTTAACTTTGGGCAGTCCCTTAGTTAAGAAGTCTGCAATTTGATCGTCCGTTGAGATGTAAAGCACACGAAGTTCCTTGCGTTTTAGTATATCCCTCACAAGTGATGACGGATGTCGATGTGTTTACTCCTTGCGTGAAACATCGGATTCTCCGCCAATTTCAATGAGCTTCTGTTGTCACAGAAGATAACCATCTCACCCAAGTCGCCAAAACCCATCTCGACGAGGAGTCGCTGCAAATAGACTGCTTCCTTAACGCTCTCTGGCAGAGCCATGTATTATGCCTCTGTCGTCGACAGGGCGACAGTTCGCTGTTTCTTTGATTCCCAGGATACCGGTCCACCATGTAGCATGAATATATACCCGGTGTAAGACCTCCTGTCTTCGGGACAACTTCCCCAGTCTGCGTCTACAAATCCTCTGACTGGTCCTGGATCTGAGCCATAGATTAATCCCACATTGATGGAACCCTTTAGATAGCGTAATACACGCTTGGCGGCCTTCCAGTGATCGGTACCATAGCAATTGTTAAACTGCCCCAGATGGCTTACAGCAAATGATATGTCGGGCCTTGTAGTCGATGCCAAGTATGTAAGAGCCCCGACCAGCTCGCGGTACGGAAGTCTTAGATCCTCTTCCGACTGCTCTTTGTTTCTCCTCAGCTTCAAGCTTGCATCCACAGGGTTGGCAACCGGTTTGCACTCGGACATGCCGAACCGCGAAAGCAGATCGCGTACGTAGCCATGCTGGTACATTGTCACCTGTCCTTCCGTCTGGTTAAACTCTATGCCCAGGCAAGATTTTGCATAGCCTAAATCCTTGACTTCGAAGTGTTTGGCCATTCTTCTTCCAAGTTCAGCAATCCTCTTCCTTTCACGGGAGGCGATTAGGATGTCATCAACGTATGTCGCAATTAGTACATCTTCCCCTGAACCAATGTGGAACAAACAAGGGTCTGAGACTGAAGGCGTCGCACCGAAACTGCACAAGGTTTCGTCCAGCTTAAGGTACCAGCTCCTTCCAGCTTGTCGTAAACCATAAAGCGATTTCTTCCGGAGGCAAACCTTGTCCCCCTTATTCAATTCATCGAGCATGACCTTTGACTTCATCCCGAGCTGACTTTGGCCCTCCGAATCAACGATATCCTGAAGGATTTCTCCTAGGTTCTTCGGTGGTTCCATGTAAACCTCTTCTTGTAGGTGTCCATTCAAATATGCGGTTTCCACATCAAATTGCCTAATCTTCATACCGTATTGGGCTGCAATGGATGCCATGAGGCGAATGGAACTCATTCGAGCCACTGGAGCAAATGTCCCTGTGTAGTGAACGCCGGGTTGCTGACCAAAACCTTGGGCAACCAAGCGTGCCTTTTTTCTTTCAAGTTTACCATCCGATAGGAACTTGTTCCTTAGAACAATTCGGCTCCCGACAACTTTGTGACCTCTAGGACGATCAACGAGTATCCAAGTCTCGTTCCTCATGATGGATTTCATCTCGATGCCAATGGCTTGGCGCCATTCGTCCGCATCGGGACCGGACATCGCTTCCTTCATAGGTATTTCCGAGAGAAACGCCTGCTCAGTTTCCTCAGCGTTTTCGGCCAGATTTGAAATGACTTGGTACTGCTTCTTCGGTCTTCCCTCGAACCTGACCTGATCTTCCTTGGCCGGCCACGGCCCCTTGTTTTGTGAAAAATTTCCTGACGCACATCTGTGTTAGGTGCAGTGTCATCGGGGGTGGAAGATATGTCCCCATCTTCCCCTGATCCATCAGGTGATGGTACATACGCTTCAACGGTGTTGTCGAAGCCGAAGAATACCTCGTCTTCGCTGTCCTCATAGGGTGTGATTGGCTTATCATCTTCAGCGTGGCACGTTGGAGGCAAATCAATGTTCACAAATCGCCGAGCTTGTGTAGAGTCTTCGCCCTTAATGTCTATATCCTGGTCCATTTGGGGGCTGGCTATCAGACGAGACTTGACATCCTCCATAAATTTGACATCACGGCTTATCACCACTCGACACTTCTTGGGTGACCACACACGGTACGCCTTGGACTCATCTGCATAGCCAAGGAAGATCCCTTCCTGTCCGCGAGAGTCAAACTTTCCTCTGCTCGGTTCTCTGTCCAGATACAGCACTTCACTTCCAAAGAACCTGAAAGAAGACACGTCCGGCACTCCACCGGTCCATTTCTTGTATGGCGTTCGACCATCCAAGCTCTTTGTTGGTAGGCGATTTCGGAGGTAATTTTCTGTATTAACTGCCTCAGCCCAAAAGGAATTGGGCAATTTTGCTTCCATCAGAAGGCACCTAGCGACGTCAAGAAGAGAGCGATTCTTTCTTTCCGCCGTGCCGTTTTGCTCTGGGTTGTATGAGACAGTCAGCCTTCTAGTGATCCCTCGCCTTTTCAAGTATTCATCAAACTCTTTGTTAATGTATTCTCCACCATTGTCGGACTGCAAACACTTTACAGTTATGCCCTTCTGATTTTCAACAAGGGTTATGTACTCAATGGTAGCTTTGAGTACTTCAGCCTTTGACCTTAAGAATCGAATCTCGCACCATCTGGTTCTGTCGTCGATAAATTCGACAAAATACCTCGCTCCTCCCATGGACGTTGTCCTCATGGGTCCACATACATCTGAATGTATCACATCCAAGATATCTGTGTGACGGTTTGATTTTCTGGGAAACGGGGCCCTTGTCATTTTTCCCCGTACACAAATGTCACAGTTCAACTTACTGGCTGAATCCGCTAGCACAACTCCCTTCACAACACCTTTACGAACGGCGTCCACAATGTCTTTTGCATTAGTGTTACCTAGGCGTCTGTGTAACAAATCAAACGGAACTTTAATTTCCCTCGAAACTGAAGTGACAGAGCATGCGTCCTGTTTGATTCACGCACGTAGTACAGATCTTCGACTCTGACAGTACTTAGTACAGTATTACCGTTCGAGTCTTGTATAACGGCGCCGTCTTTTTGAAAACAAACATTAAATCCACGATCTGTTATTTTGCTCACAGACAGCAGGTTCGTTCTCAAGTCGGGTACATACATTGCATTTTCTAGCGTTACGTTCCTCTTGTCGCCAAATACGTTCGCCACAAACTGTGCTTTGCTTACGCCAGCCGTGTCTGCTGTCGCGCTGTTTGCAAGGTTTAGCGCACCGTGCCCGGTGTCGTACATTTCGCGGAAAAGTTCTGTTTCGTTGCACAAGTGCGTGGTTGCGCCGCTGTCCAGACACAACTTCCGGTTTTGATCGTTCGACTTGCATGCAGAGACGTTTAAGCATACGTTATCCGCACATTTCGCACTTTCCTTCTTGTCCTTGGTTCGACACTCGTTCGCCTTATGCCCAGGCTTTCGGCACTTAAAACATCGTATTACGTGCACGCCTCTCTGTTTCTCGCAGTCACTTTTGTTCACTTCGGGTTTGTCCTTCCGATCGCGCCAGCCGCCATTTTTCTTTACGAACATGGCACCCGACGACGCGTTACGCGCATCACTTTCTTCTATGATTTTAATGCGAAGCGCATCCGGGGTTGGCAATTCGTCGCGCGATTCAATGGCGCACCAAAAGTTCTCAAAACTAGCGGGTATGCTGTAGAGTAATAAAATCGTCAACAAGTCTGGGTTGATCACGACTTCCATGTCGTTCAACTTGTCTACAGAGTCGAAAAAACTGTTTAGATGCGCGCGCACATCACTCATGTCCGCCATTTTTTGTAGCGTTAACCTCTTCAAAAGGGTTGCCTTTCTTGACGGGCCTTTGGATTGATATATCTCTTCCAATTTCCGCCACATTTCACGCGATGTCTCACAATTTTTCACTTGCTTGAGTTCACTCGAGGATATAGACAAAGTTATGTCCGACCGCGCCTTCATATCATTGCGCACCCATTCTCGCACGTTGGCTTCGTTGGCACGATCGTTCGTCAATTCAGGTTTTAACGCGCCACCGTTTACGAACTCCCATAAATCGGCCTTAATTAACATGGCCTGCATTTGCAGTTTCCAGGTGTTATAATTGTCTTTGCCTAGAAGTTCAATCCTAGATACATTCGCGGTATTCATGGCGTCGATCTTGTAACTCACGCCCATTTATCTTTTATGTTAAACTTGTTCTTTTACACGACACTCACTTCCGAACCTGGGCCCATAACCTGTTAGAGAAAGATCGCCGTGGGTAAAGTGAACCGAAACAAACAAGATAACACAATAAAACAAACATTAGTCAGCACAATAAAGCTACAAACAACAAGGTCACGAATGTGCGTCTCAAAGCTATAACGGACATAACTCGACTGTCTATTGTCTGATAAAGATACACGCTGCGCATGCGCTACCACAAATATGGCTACACTAAACAACTGCAACACGTTATAAAGTAATACCAACATTCCAACATATATATCCGTCAATAATTTTATTTTTACCAAAATAATTATTTTAGGAATAAACAAGAATGAATGGCTTGAACTACTTCTAATATTCTTCATAGCTACATGTAATCTACTTCTTTTAGTTATGTAATTATTAGAACTCAATTTAAAATACTCATAAATGACATAAATACAACCGACAAGAGAATAATTAAACATTGTTGGTATGAAATTGTTTTTAAACTATAATAATATAACAATACAAATTATGATAGAATAAAAAGTAATAAATACACGTAAATTAAATTTAAAGTCACAAACTCATTTTGGTTTCCGTATCAAGAATGAAACCTTTATAAATATCTCAAGTTACATGTCTGTTTTTCGGTGCTACACAGTTCTCAACACTTGAACGGTTAGACATATAAAGCCAAAACTTGGCTTACAGCTAAGTGCTAGCGTGCCCACATAAAATAGGTTGGTAAGAATTTTGAGAAAAAAAATACGAGTAACGAAATTTGTTATGAATAAAAAGTAAGTTTTATTATTATCATTTTTACCCAATTGTGCGGGGTATTTTTGAAAAGCTTTTACTAGGAGTGTTTCAAATATATACATATATATTTATTAATATTTAAATATTATAATATGCATATTTATCATTTTTTATACGCAAAAAGTCTCATAAACGGGATTTTAAAAAGGTTGGAAAAATTCTGGAAAAATTAGAAATATGTGAAAACTTATGTTTTTTAGAGTAAAATTATTTTATTAAATGCAAATAATACTTTTCGAAATATTTCTATATTGCTCTCAGTACTCTTACTCATGAATTCCGTGTGCCCGGCACGGATTTATCTGCTTTCCAAACTCTTCCTTTACCTCTTACAAGAAGTGTATTATTCACAACTTGTGAATGTGTGGAATGCCAGGCCTCCACCGTGGTTTGGATCCCACGTTAAACTGTAGGGCCTCCATTTCTTCTCACAATCACTCTACAATTACATATTAGCGTGAGTAAAAACCGAAAGGGTAGTAAGACACGGTACCACCACCACCACCACTAATAAAGAATGCCGCGTGCCGATAGCTTTCAATGGAATAGACCCGCGTAACGAGAAGATAATGCATATATTAAAGAAGTGTAAAGAATGAAAACTAGACAAACAATGCATATCATTAAGCCATATATATATATATATATTACTGAAAGTTTTTTTAATAACTCTCTTGGTTCCCAGATAAAGTTAAAGCTATATTTAATATAAATGAGTACACCATAATTTTCTTAGTTTCTTCAATAAGTAATAACCGATCTCACTTAGAGAGCAGCAAAGTGTCCTAAGGTTTTATTTTAAAAAATATTTGAGTTATTGAACGTGCACTTTCGGAACCTACAGATAAAATCGGCGCACAACATTGATACTATCTTAAAACTTGAAAATACACAACATCCACATCCCATTAGCTCATCACTTTAAAAGGAAAAACACACATTTCACTAATGATAAAAGCACCGCGATGTAGGAATAGAACATAAGATCCTCAGTTGAGTAGAAATAAAATCTATCGATTGTGCTAAAAGTCCCACAATTTTACCGTTAAATAAATCTGTAATTCGTGCTCTTGTAAGATTCTTGGTTTAGAAAAAAAAACTTATAAAAATCATAGTAATAATAACGTAACCAATAATTATTTGAGGATAATGCTATTTTAACATAAAAGTGGTCGTGCAGACTAAACAAAATACATCATTTATATGTTCTTGAAATTAGCTTGGTAAGGAGTATTAACTGTTGGTTTACTGCAATACATATATGTTTATAAGATGTATGAGAGTTAACTACATTTTAAACTTCCAATATTTTGCTAGTGCATTATTTGATAAAGTGATCCAACCCTCTTTTTAGACAAGCGCCATTTAACTATTTTACGCTATACTCGGACCTTCACGGGCAGCGCGCGCGCGCACAGCACACGCACACACACGCACACACACACGCACACACACACACACACACACACAACACAAACAACAACAACGAACTATTTATTCATATGTTTGAATGCCAGTACAAAACTTCACTGTTTCTCAGATAACCTTCATATAGTCAATCTTAAATCAATAGAACAAGGAAAGAGTATTTAAAGGAATTGCATACACATTCTTGTTGAGAGTTTTTTAATTTTAACAGCGCGTCTTACTACCCGTTCGAACAATACGATTAAGTACTAACTATTCTAAAGGGCTAGGAATTGGGATGGTTGAATTTAGAGGAGATGAACCCGCATTTGCGTGGAGGAAAAGTGGAAAACCATTTTGGAAAAACTCATCCGGGTTCACTAGAGCGAGATTCGAACCTCAATCTCCCTGTCCTTGTCAATCTAGCTCAACACGAAACTAGCACGTTATTTAACTTCGCCACTAAGGTTGGTCTGAGAGTTGTTGATATTCTCATTGTAGTAAAAACATTATTGATTGAACTTAAAGTTGAAAGCCCCGAAATAATAGATTATAGACCAGTGTGATATCTGCTGGAAATACACACAAAATTAAATATTTGATATGTTATAGTAAACAGAATTACAAAGTTAACTAGATATTCTAGGAAATGAAGTAAATGATTTATTTTCTACTGCATCGGTAGTCACGTGGACAAAAATGTTTTCATATGGTCCATTTTCAGTGATGGATGAAACAGGGAGGGTTCTCATACTGGCCGAAAATATTGAGGGACATTTTCCTACATTGTTTCCCAACTTCTCTCCAAGCATATTATGTTACATCCTCTTTAACTTGTATCTTCTCCATCACTGTCCCACAACAATTTTTTAAGGCATGTAGCCCAGATGAGTAGCAGAGGTGGGTGAAATAGGTAATATTATATTACATATAGATATTATCATATAGTTCACTCCGAACTATATTATCCCCTTCGCGGAAGAATGGAATTTCACCTTCCAGCTGACCTACAAAATCCATTATCAATAGGCTTGTCAGCAGTTCCAGGGACTCACAGCAAAACCTTGAATAAACTAATGTTAAAACCTTCCTGGATATAAATACTACATAACTGAAAAAGAAATTGCACTGCAATCGCTTATGTGGTTATAAATATCCTAGATAACATATATACAACAGCCATACGAAACTTTAACAGGGACTCGAACCCAAAACCTAAATATATCATGCTACAATTTGCCTGGTTAATATCCTACAGAATGTAAAAAACTACTTCGGAATCGGTTTGCTGTTTCAGAGATAAACACAAATATCCGGCTGGTCCTTCACCGGGACTCACAACACAAAACTGATTATATCATGATAAAACATGCCTGGATAAATATTATACAAAAACTACATCCCAATCTGTTAAGTGGTTCCATAGATATATACACATATTCTGCTGACACTTCAACGGAACTTACACCAAAACACCCGATTACAATTATTACACTAAAAAATGCCTGGATAAATACTCTACGGAATACTAAAAGTAACACCACAGTAATCATGTGGTTCCATCAATGTATACAAACAATCGGCTGGCCCTTCACCGGGACTCGCACTGAAACATCTTATTATACACAAATAATGTTAAAACCTGCCTAGATATTGGTCCAGTATAGAAGTAAAAACTATACCGCAATCTGTTAAGTGATTCCATAGATCCTAAGCTACAGATTTAAATAAAACCAGCCGTATCTTTAACGGAGACTCAAACCCTGACTGTATGTATGCTAGATCCTATCAAATATAAATAAAAGTACCACAACCGGTTATGAAGTTCAATGTATATTTAGCAACAGACAGACGTTTTTAAAAACAGTAAATATATTATATATATATAATATTATTAGTAGCGCGTCTTACTACCCGTTAGGGTTATATGCACTTACGCTAATGTGTAATGGTAGGGTGATTGTGAGATGAAATGGGGTTCCTACAGTTTAACGTGGGATCTGAACCATGGAGGCTTGGCATTCCACACATTCTAAAGTTGTGATTAATACACGTCTTGTTAGGGGTAAAGGAAGGGTTTTGAAATAAAATAAACCTGTGCCGGAGCCGAGGATGGAACCCTGGACCCCTGTCACCGAAATCTGACACTTTTACCCCTTGACCGACAGGTCACATTAAAAACAGTAAAGAACTTACAATACTTGTTTACTTAAAGATATTTACACTCTGAATCTTAAAAAAGCATAGATATCATTTAAAATGTTTTTAAACTCGTAAACCAAAAACAAAATTACTCCCTGCTTTTCATTCATTTAAACCTCCCCACTCTGATATTATTATTAATACTTGCAGATGACATGACCAGTATTATGGTTTGGATATCCAGAATTTATTTAGTAAAAAAACAGAAAAAAAACCACAGCTATAATACATTTAATTTATTAGAAAATGATAATAAAAGTAAATCTTAATAAACAACAATTTCATCAATCATAGTATTTATCAAACGGATAAGATTTTATAAAATATCTTTTTTTTTGCCCACCCGGAAATAATATAAACAATTTTAAATCAGAATTAGGACCCTTAAATTATATAAGTTCTTTTTAAACTCAGCGTCTTAAAAATAAAGTAGAAATCTTTTAGATTTAATTTATTATTTGCACTAAATATGTGTAAGATAGTAATTAATCATTAATAAATTCATAATTAGCTATTCACAGTAATAAAGATTCTGAAAAGAGGGAAACCGGCTTTATGTTACTATTTAAAACCTATAAATGTGGGTAGCACTGCTGCCAAAATAATGTGTGGCATGCTTAAATCTTTAACAGCTTAAAAAAGAAGGCCAATTTATTAATGAGACTAAACATAATTAATTAGCTAAGTATATAACGAATAATTTGTTTTATTATGAAGGGAACAAAAAAGTGAATTAATTTAGTTGATCAAACTATTTGGACATCGCAAAATGACATAACCCCTCCCCCATAACTCCTTCCATACAGGCAAGAAATAATTATAGGACTTAAGGCTTTCATTAAATCCGGCCTTGGGCGCAGCTAGGCAAACTAACCTGCAGTCATGTGTGGAGCTATAGCATACCGCTAAGTTGCTACCTTACAATCTCGACGGAGTGTACATTCATTTTTCCTTATCTCTCAATACTGAACCTACTATTTCCCCTTCTATTTTCAACTGTCTTTCTATTCTTAGCTCTAATGACGGAGATTCTAGCACTAAATTATGGAGTGTTGCTATTTCTCAACATTCACATTTATCGGATTCCACCAGATATAACCTGTGCAGCAATTCTTTACACGGGTCCTTCCCTGAATTATATTGAATGAGATCTGGGGATGGCTCTAAATGTTTCAATTGCAGTCTTTCAACTATACCATCTAGATAAGAATCTGTTCTTCTAACTGTCTGACTGCGATCCCATCTCTGATGCCATTCCATCAAAAGTGTGTAGTTATATCAGCGCTTGTGTTCACCCCTGGATTGGTGAGGTTTTAAACTATGGCCATATTCCCCTTCTTCAGCCAGTACTTTGCTGCCCTCTATCTCTGATTTGCTGATCCCTGAACGCTTAGAATTTTGTTTGCAGGAACTACCAGACACAACCTGTGGGCTTAGCTGCTCGCCCCACAGCTTACAATTGCTAACAATATTGCTTGGTGGTGTAACAAGTTACTAGTTAACGTTATATCGAATGGGTCTACACTCACCGACTCTCATGATCAGCTACAACACAAACACCAACATCAAAGCCCGAGCTCTGACCTCTACCCTCCAACTGGCACAACAGACTGAGCGGAGCCTTCAACCAACTGTCTGCTCGGGACTCGATCCGTGGCCGGCCGGAAACGACTAAACTTCCACGCGGCCAGACGGAGTTATCACTTCCGTCGCTAGGAGGACCTGGAACTTTCTAGGTGCCACTAGACGCATTCTTTGCTGTTACGTTTGTTCTATCATTTCCCCCCCTCCTTCCCTTTCCAGGCCACTATGTGGATGCAATAATTGTATATATAGAGATCGTGATTTTGGAATAGTCACTTATTATATCCCCGACTAGGCTTGGTGAGGACGGCGACTTGGGACCGTAATTTATTTTTATTGCATTTTCGGCTTAAATGGCTAACGACTTTCTAAATTACTGTTTTGGACTTATTTTTAAGTAAAACTTAGGAATTATGAAATGTTGCGGGCAGGTCAATACGGAATACGCTCGCGGAGTACGAGGGTTAAAGTCATATTGATAGTTACAATTTGTTTATGTTTTTGTTATACATTCATAATGTATATTTGTTTATTTATAATATTTTTGATCGCGCCTATGCGTACTCGGCGTGTCAGGCTTACCGCCCGTTCTTTGTAGTTCGCATGTTTGGAGAATATGAGTTTATTTAACTGTCTATTTAACTGGGAGTATACAGGGCACTTAGGTGTTAGAGTAGAGGCTTGGCCTAACGTTTTGTTTTAAAATCAACGTTATGTTGATTTCATTAGAGTTAAATACTCGTATATGTTTATCGTTTTTCGTCTAAGTTTAGATGTATGATAAGAGTTGCAATATTGTTTGATTGCGCGCACTTAACGCTATTATTGAGGGAACCGTAGAAGGAACCATAGAATTCCACGATGTCAATTAGTTCTACTGTTATAACTTACAACAATCATATAACTGTATGTTTCCCCTTTTATTTTCAGATATTGTTAAAGTAAGGTTATATCCATAACTCCGGGAGTTATTTAGATCTTAGTGAAGAAGCGCTTTACGCTATATTGTCTTGTTTGCATTAGTAGTGTATTTACTTTCTGATTGTCCTTAAATAAAACAAACTATGTTTATTATTGGTAAACTTCTTGTCTGGTTTTCCCGTCACACTTCCTATAATGTTAGAAATATGTTCAAGGGGTTTACAAAGTGGTAGCAGAGCATGGTTCTATGGTTCTGGTTCATGGTTCCGTGGTTCTGATTTTGGTTTATGGCTTTATGGTTCAAGGTTTTTGATTGTAGGGTCGTGTTGTGGGAATTGAGCTGGTGATAATTTTTCCACGGGTTTATTTACAATGCTTAATATATTGTATTAATACTTGTCTTTATTCTGTTACATGCTGTCGATGACCATGGCTCCTACACTAAAACCTGACGACAAGCCCACGATGACGAGATCGGACGTGTACAAACTTAGCCGCGATCAACTCCTCGCCGAGCTCCAGGTTTGGTCTATCCCTGTTCCACCCAACGCTACGGTGGGTGAGTTGAGATCCCTGTTGTGTGAGCTGGTGAGTGAGGTTAGGGGGGCTTCGGCTGACTTGGGGATGGACAGGGACACGGGTGGTGAACCAACTATGCCCTCCCCTTTACCTACCCCCCTCGTGCCCGTAGCGTACCCTAAGTACCAAAGCAAGGTTCTGTTGGAAATTTTGGGCCGCTTTCCCGTGTGTGATGGACAGAACCACATGGATTTATTTAACTTTCTTGTCGAAGTAAACCGGCTTCATGCCTGAAACTTGTTAGCGAACCTGAATTTTTGACTTTATGTTTAACAAAGACGTCTGGGTTTTTGACAGAATTATTATCCCAAGGGATACATGCCAATTTATCTATAAGGGCGGTAACTGACCTCATTTTGAACGCACTTTTGCCTAATAGGGTTAAAGAGAAGTTGTGTAGGGAAGTAGTTCACAGGTTCCAGTCCTCCCATGAATCACTCAGGAACTTTATACTCTCTATTACTGAGGCAGCTCGTGTGCTTAACACTGAACTTAAGGAGCCCGAGTTGGTAGATATTATTTTGGAAAACGTATCTCCCCTGACAAGGCGCCATTTTGTTTTCTCGAACAAACCATCCTCCATCCAAGATCTTTATGCCTTGGCTTCACTCATTGAGGGGCGCTTCTCTTGGAAGAAGAATACCTTAACGCGCATGCACCCTCAGTTGCAAGTCGAGGGCAGATGGGTTCAAGTCCCGGGGCAACTAATTCTGCCCCATCTTTGGGCGCTCCTCCACTTGGTAGCCATACCAGGTACGTTAGGGGTGGGAACCCCATGGGTTCTAATCCTGGGAGCCGCGCGCCTCGTGACTTATCTAGGGTCAGATGTTTTCGCTGTAATAGATTGGGGCACGTACAGAGGCGATGCAGGGAGGTAAACATTTAAGGCGCACTCGTGTCCGTGGTGCGGCCGCGTCTGTAGTTCATAAACCACGGGTTCCTAGTCCCGTTGTTCCTGTATGTATTGGCCCAGTGAAATGCTTGGGTTTGTTTGATACTGGAGCTAGTCACTCCTTCGTTTGTGAAAAATTTGTTAGGATAATTGATAATAATTTTGATACTCTTTGTGAAAACGTTTCCCCTAAAACCTATTCTATGGCGAATGGGCAATGTTTGTTGATTGACCGTAAGGTAAATCTTCCCATTAAAATTGGTCGATTCTCGTGGAGACGTTCTTTTTATGTACTCCTTGTCCTCCCGTTTGATATGATTTTGGGGAACGATTTTTTGTTTGAAACTAACGCTAAGTTGAATATGGGCAAACGGGAAGTCTCTTTTAGTTTGGCGTCCGGAGAATTTATTTCGTTTGCTGCTTGTGATACGCCGCGGACCCTGTTTTCTATGGATAAGGATAGTGAGGCTATTCAAGGGGTAATCAACCAGTTTTCTGACGTAATCACGGATAGATGGGGGAAATGTGATGTCCTCCCTTATGACATTGTTGCTCTGGACAACATACCAGTGCGTTCAGGGCCGTACTCCTGCGCTCCTCCTAAAATGGAGATCTTTAGGAATTTAATTTTTGACCTGGAGAAGAAAGGGTGATTCGTCCGTCTAAATCACCGTACGCCAGCCCTGCGTTCATCATCCCTCGCAAGGGCCAGGGACATCGTCTCATAGTCGATTACAGGAAAGTTAATAAAAAAATTATGTTTGACCCGTATCCGATGCCGAGCATCGAGTCAGCGTTTCAACATCTTGGTAAAGCTAAATACTACAGTCTCATCGATCTTAACGCTAGCTTCCTCCAGTGCGCGCTCTCGGAGCCCTCCATGAAATTTACTGCCTTTATAACCCCATGGCAGGTTTATGAGTTTAACCGAGTCCCCTTGGGTATCAGTTGTGGGGGGGCAGGCGCTAAGCAGAATTTTAGATCATATTCTTGCTGACTTAAAGTTTAAATTTGTTTTCAACTACCTCGACGATATCTGCATTTATAGCAATTCCCTGCAGGATCATTTACGTCATGTAGAGACAGTGTTAGGACGGTTGCGCTCGGCTGGGCTCACTGTCAACCCGCAGAAGGTCACATGGGCTAAGGAGTCTGTCCCGTATCTGGGGTACGTTATTTCCAAGGGAAACCTGCTTGTTGACCCTGACGCAAGCCTATTATTGACTTCCCCACCCCAAAGAACCTTAAGGGCGCGGCTCGGTTTTTGGGGATGTGTGCGTACTACGCCAGGTTTATTCCCTCATTCTCCGAAGTAGCTCACCCCCTTAACGCCCTTAAGAAGAAGGGGACTGCCTTTGTTTGGGGTCAAGAACAGGACAATGCCTTTCTCGCGCTCAAACGCCATCTTATCTCTCCAGCTGTATTGCGCATGCCGGATTTTTCTATTCCCTTCCAATTACATGTTGACGCTTCGTCAATAGCGCTTGGCGCGGTCCTCTCGCAGCAAACCCCTGAAGGTAGTAGGCCGGTAGCGTTCGCCAGTAGGACCTTAAATGTGGCAGAAAAAAGTATAGTACCTATGAAAAGGAATGCCTTAGTTGCGTTTTTGGGGCGGAGAAGTTTGCTGACTATCTCGAACTTAGGAAATTTGATCTGTACACCAATAATATGGCGCTCACCTGGATGTGGAACCATCCCAAACAGTTAGGTAAAATAGGGCGCTGGATTTGGAGGCTCTCCAGGTTTGATTTCACTACCCATCATGTTGCTGGCAAGGAGAACGTAGTGGCAGATGCGCTCTCGCGGATATCAGAGGATCTCAACCCCGTGGGGGGCGGGGGGAGCAGGAAGCTGGGACTTTAGGTGTGATCCATACTATTCCTGAATATTTTATCTCGATTGGCACTCACCAGGCTGAGGACGAGTTTTGTAGGCAAGTAGTTGGGCGGATTAGAGCTGGAGAGGTCGTCGGAAACTACCACATACGCAAGGGACTCTTAGTGGCCAATATTAGAGAGAGAACCAAGTATTATATTCCCGAGAAAGTTAGGCCCATGCTCCTTAAATATTTCCACGACTCTGCCTTTGGTGGGCACTGTGGGGTGCTCAAGACTGAGCGGAAGGTTTCTAAGGAGTTTTATTGGCCCAATTTATCTAAGGACGTGTGGGAATGGGTACGTAAGTGTGAACCCTGTCAGAAGGCTAAACCCTCCCAGAATTCTAAGATAGGTTTGCATTCTGCAGACATCGCTACGCGTCCCTGGGAGAAAGTCTTTGTCGACTATGTAGGGCCCCTTACTCGCTCCTCCCAGGGCAACACTTCAATACTGGTTGCCATGGATGCTTTTTCAAAGTTTGTGATTTTGATCCCCCTCAGGGACATGAAAGCATCGACGACGGTGAATGCCCTGTCTAGGCGGGTTTGGGCTATTTTAGGGACACCCAGGATTATTGTATGTGACAATGGGCCCTGTCTCCGGTCTAAAGCATTCGGGACATGTGCTTCTCTTGGGGCATTAAACATGTGACCACCAGCCCTTACAACCCTTCCCCTAATCACGTAGAGCGCTTTAACCGTAATTTGAATGTAGCGCTTACCATCTTCCACCACCATGACCACTCTCACTGGGATAAACATTTAGACTTTTTGAACGTTGCGTTCAATTCTGCATTCCACGGGTAAGTCGGGGCCACCCCGGCTTCAATCTTCCTAAATAGGGATCTGCACCACCCCCTTCTGGCGACTTGGGACATCGACCCGCTTTTATCCGAGGCTTATGACCGCCCCTTTGAGGAAAAATGTGAACTTACCTTTAGAAATTTGCAGAAGTCTCAGAGGAAATTGGCTTCGACCTACAATCGGGGGCGTATACCCGTATTATTTAAAGTTGGAGATAATGTAGTTTGTAAATGTTTCCCCCTGAGCTCGGCAGTGGACAAGACGTCGGCTAAACTGGCGTACAAGTGGAGTGGGCCACGGTGTATTGACAAGTTCTTAACGCCCTTCTCTGTACTGCTGAAGGAAATAGCCGACCCATCGGTTACCCGTCGGGCACATGTCAGTCACCTGAAGTCAGTGCCCTGTGTTAGTAGGTACCCGTTTGGTATCGATTGTATAGGTTGTATATATTTAGTATAATAGTGGGTTGTGTGTTGTGTAATATTCAATTAGAAAAGGGGGGCCCCCTACTTTCTAACGTAATGTTGTAAGGGATATGTAATGTGTTTCAAATTATAACCCCAGGGGACTTTTTGAAAGGACTAGTGCGCTTGTGCGCGCCCGTTTAAAAGAAGATGGAACAATTGACTGGGCCTTTGTTTGAAAGACTTCCATCCTTGGATGTCAACCAGGAAGACGCCTCTATGAAAAGTGCCTAGATTGTCCAACCCATGTTGGCCCGAACGGACTAGACTCGTATTGAACCGTTCTTGGCTTGGTTTTGGACTGTATATTTGTGTTTTAGGTATAATGTGTCTTTATTGTGTTCTCAGAGAGGCCTTCCTCTTCCTCCTCACCTACCTCCCCCTTCTGGTTCTGGCGGCTAAATACTGGACTGTACCGTCTTCGGAAGAAAGATGTCAACCGCATAAGATGGGCCGGTTATCATTAGGAACGGGTCTCGGCGGCAATGGATCGTCAGGAATGAGGAGTTGGAGGGTCGGGGCTTGGCATATGGTGCTTCGTCATGGACCATCCTGGACTTTGTCGAGGTACTACTACCAAGGAGGTCGGCTAGTTGGCTGTGAGGGCCACTGTCTGGAAGCCTTTCACCGGGACTCGTGTGACTACCTCTTCCGTACCAGCTACTGATGGCAGGGATGGTACCTCCTTGCCGTTCCACCCGCAGCTGAGGACATTTTCTGGCTCCCCTTTGGGGGGGGGGGAGGGAGGATGTAACGAGTTACTAGTTAACGTTATATCGAATAGGTCTACACTCACCGACTCTCGTGATCATCTACAACACAAACACCAACATCAAAGCCCGAGCTCTGACCTCTACCCTCCAACTGGCACAACAGACTGAGCGGAGCCTTCAACTTACTGTCTGCTCGGGACTCGATCCGTGGCCGGCCGGAAACGACTAAACTTCCACGCGGCCAGACGGAGTTATCACTTCCGTCGCTAGGAGGACCTGGAACTTTCTAGGTGCCACTAGACGCATTCTTTGCTGTTACGTTTGTTCTATCATTTCCCCCCCTCCTTCCCTTTCCAGGCCACTATGTGGATGCAATAATTGTATATATAGAGATCGTGATTTTGGAATAGTCACTTATTATATCACCGACTAGGCTTGGTGAGGACGGCGACTTGGGACCGTAATTTATTTTTATTGCATTTTCGGCTTAAATGGCTAACGACTTTCTAAATTACTGTTTTGGACTTATTTTTAAGTAAAACTTAGGAATTATGAAATGTTGCGGGCAGGTCAATACGGAATACGCTCGCGGAGTACGAGGGTTAAAGTCATATTAATAGTTACAATTTGTTTATGTTTTTTTTATACATTCATAATGTATATTTGTTTATTTATAATATTTTTGATCGCGCCTATGCGTACTCGGCGTGTCAGGCTTACCGCCCGTTCTTTGTAGTTCGCATGTTTGGAGAATATGAGTTTATTTAACTGTCTATTTAACTGGGAGTATACAGGGCACTTAGGTGTTAGAGTAGAGGCTTGGCCTAACGTTTTGTTTTAAAATCAACGTTATGTTGATTTCATTAGAGTTAAATACTCGTATATGTTTATCGTTTTTCGTCTAAGTTTAGATGTATGATAAGAGTTGCAATATTGTTTGATTGCGCGCACTTAACGCTATTATTGAGGGAACCGTAGAAGGAACCATAGAATTCCACGATGTCAATTAGTTCTACTGTTATAACTTACAACAAACATACAACTATATGTTTCCCCTTTTATTTTCAGATATTGTTAAAGTAAGGTTATATCCATAACTCCGGGAGTTATTTAGATCTTAGTGAAGAAGCGCTTTACGCTATATTGTCTTGTTTGCATTAGTTGTGTATTTACTTTCTGATTGTCCTTAAATAAAACAAACTATGTTTATTATTGGTAAACTTCTTGTCTGGTTTTCCCGTCACACTTCCTATAATGTTAGAAATATGTTCAAGGGGTTTACAGTGGTATAATTTTATGATCCTCATTGATATTGAATCTTTTCTGGCCTATATTGTTAACATATTCATTATTTTTATTGTGTTTGGGTAAACTTGCTCAATGTGAACAGTAATATTTAAATTTTCATCCAAGGTAATGTCTAGATATATCATTGTTTTGGCCCTGTGGATTTTTTATTTTCTATTCTGACTATGGGTTCACAATCCCCCCTGCCCTTGAAGAGCATGGATTTTGTTTTATTTGGAGCCATGTTTAACTTAACTTTCCTGCACCATCTGTGTAATTGGTTCATAACAACTTTGTTTCTGTTTTGTAAATCCAGTCTGGATTTCCCCTTTACTATTATTAGAATGTCATCCGTGAACATCACAATTCTCATAGTTTCGTCCAGTTTTCTACTTTAAAGAGGCCTGGTTCCAGGGCAATATCCCAGAATATGGGACTGCAAACTGATCCTTGAGGGCATCCCAATTTTTTATTCTCAGTTTTAAAACATGGGCATCTAAATGTCGTGTTTCAATTTTTGTATTAATTCCTGAAACAATCATATAGCAATCCTGGGCATTTCATCCATTTTAATATTGCAAATAATGCCGACCACCAAAGACCCCAGAAATGTCAATGAATAATTCAGAGAAATATATGTCCGTTACAGTATCAATCAACTCCATAGCTTTACCGAGCGCATCCTCTGTCGACCTGTTCTTCCTAAAACCATATTGGTTGGGGTACACTCCCACAATATCTCTGTGCTTAAACATCCTGGAGCATAGTATCTTCTCTTAGAGTTTCTCACAGACTTTCAACAGACATATCACACAATATGATTTTTGGTTGTATCCAATCCTTTTACTCGCCCTTGCTTAGGATCACGACGTCGTTCTGCTTCCAAACACTTGAGATCCTCCCTTGATGCAAATATTAATTTAATAGTGCAGTTAAGTGTGGAATAAGGATTTCTGCTCCCTTCTGCAGAGCTTCTGGTATGATCCCACCCGGGTTTGGTGCTTTCTTATTTTTTGGGTCACCTATGAGGTTTCGTATTTCACTCTTGTTACATCCTCTACTGGCGTTTGATCTACATATCTAGTCTCGTTTTATTCTCGCAGCCTTTTGTGTTCTCTAGTGTCGTCCAGAATTGAGTCCTCTGGCAATAATGAAACTAAGAGATATCTTGCTGATTCCTCCCAGCAGATAGTATTAGTTCCATCCTGTTCGTTGAGGGTTGAAATAGTCGTTGGGTTTTTTTATTTTTCCAGAAGTTATTTTGTAAGGGATGCCCCAAGGATTCGTTTAAACCTCCTCCTTGACGAAACGCTACCATCTCGGATTGAAGTTTTCTCTCTCTATATGTTTCTAACATATATTTTCTCTCGTTCTTTTCTTTACAACTCTTGTATCTAGCGCTTGATCTTCTAGTTTCTTCTCTTAGACGTTTTAACCTCAGGTTCAACGGACGATTGCCAATTTTACTTTTCTCTATCCGTAGAGGTATGGATTTCCTATAGCTCTAGTATTTTCCTTTGCCTTAATATTCATATTTTCACTTGGTATTGTTAGTGCTGGTAAAGTCAGGGATTTTCTAAATTTCGTCCAAATTGCTAACCCCATATTATAGTTCTTCTTTATTTCAGACATCTCCTCCCCTTCTCTTTGTGCTAATGTGAAATAAATTAGATTATGATCACTAGAACAGGGTTTACACACAAAATCATGACAATTTTTCCAGGACTTTTCAAGGATTTTCTAAAATTCCTCAAGGACAGGTGTATAAAGTAATCATGACAAAATACACATCATTACATATTTTCTTTTATTTAATGCAGGCTTTTAACTCCCATACTTGAACCTTTCCACACTGTTTATTATATTTTTTATATATTCTATGATGCAACGAGTTATTCAAATAAGTGAAACATTATTATAATTATAATTATAATTAATTAATAATTAACAATTATTATTAATTAATAATTAACAATTTATTACTATTATTATTATTATTATTATTATTATTAGCACCGCGTTTTACTACCCGTTCGGGTCATACATACTTACGCTAATGTGTAATGGTAGGGTGATTGTGAGATGAAATGGAGGATCTACAGTTTAACGTGAGATCCGAACCACGGTGGAGGCCTGAAATTCCCCACATTCACAAGTTGTGATTAATACACGTCTTGTCAGAGGTGAAGGAAGGGTTTGGCTATCAGATAAATCTGTGCTACGACTGAGGATTAGGCCCGGATCCCCAGAACAGAAGTCTGACACCTTGCCCCTATACCGCCAAGTCACCCATAGCATAAACTCACTTGCAAATAATCTTCACTGGGTGAAATGTGTGTTTCCCCTTTCGCAGTGATGAATTAACAGCCAGGGCTGGATGCTGTGTCTTTTCTTGATATTGGTTTTTAAGTAATATGCCGATATGAGCAGTTGGTTTAAAAATTGCACGTTAAATACATCAACTCTCATTGTTTATAATGTTCATATTAGTTTATGTTATGTAGATTACAAAACAAAATAAGATTTATAAAAATGACAACAATACAACATAGTTTTAAGTTTTATATTAATGAATGATTCAGTAGCTTGATAATTTTTTAAAGGTATTCAGACACCTTATGAATTTCCTCAGATATCTTAGAAATTTCATCTACTGACTTACTCCTGTTTCCAACTGATTTACTAACCTGTCTAAAAAAAGGGAGACAAAGAAATTTCCAGGAAAAGATAGGAAAAATGAGAAATTTCATGACATTTCTAAGCCTGGAAGAAATATTTTAAAATCCCAGGTTTTCCATGACACATAGGAATCCTGCTAGAGGTTTTGTTTTCTAATACTTCCCATTCATGGATGTAATCCACTGCCTCATTGTTGCATAGAATGACATCGAGGTTAGAGTTTGTTCCCCATCTGCCACTGTATGTAGGCGGGTTGTTTGGCCGGTTGATCACAGTCTGTTTCCTATTGTAAGTTATGTAGGTATTTGTTATTTCCTCCAGTTTCTACAAATATGGTTAGATAGGATCTCTAAACTGGAAGTACATATTTACAATAATGTCCCTTCCAGTGGCAGAGGCTAATTCCACGCATGTCACATGCTCAACACAAAACTAGTTCACCTTAGTCACTGTAATAATGAAATTACACACTATAGTTACTGTGCTCATTCGTGATCTTGTTGCTACGATGGTTGCACTGGTTGGCATGTGTGGAATCCTTCCATTCATCGTGTAAGGTTCTTGCATACAGATTACTTCTAAGTTTAATTCTTCAGCCACTTTCTTAACACCATTAAGGACCATGGTACTCCTCCGCCCATTTAGTTGTCCTGTTCTAATTTTTATTAGGTTTTGGTTGTATTATGGACTATGTGTATATACTTAGTAATTTGGCCATGGTTTTCGGGAGTTGTGCCTTCACAAAGTGACTTTATTGCTTTTCCATATCCAGTTGTTCTTGTCTCCTGTGAACAACTCCAAGATTAGATTGGTAGGCTCATCTGTGTCTGATGCTAAGTTTAGAGACCTAAGTTGAATCCTATCCACAATCTCTGGAGTAGGAAATGTAATGCTCTGTTCTTTCACGTGGCTTGTTCTGATAATATGGCAAAGCACCAGTTGTAGTACATTTAGCTCTTCCAGTCTTGATAATTTAGGCACATCCTCAAAGTTTCCATGTATAGTTTTATTTATATATGGCTCATTTTAACCCCTTCTATTTTTCCTTTTTTTGCTTTCCACTATCCTATTGTTTTATTGTTCTCGGTTCGGTCTTCCAAATGAATTTCAGATACATTTTTTCCTTCTTTTCTTCTTGTATTGTATTTGCATCTGTACCCTTTAAGATCGGACCGCTCTTTTATTTGATCCACTTCCAAGTTATTTTTTCAATTAACTTTGTTTCTTTAGTATCCGTCTTCTGTGTAGAGACTTTTATTTCCAGTGCCTTTACTGAAGTTTCTTATAATATATTTACGTTGTTTCAGGAGTTGGCTTTTCATCAGGGATTTTCATGTTATCTTCGGTCTTCAAAACATCCACAATTTTCATCCAGATGCTGATTGAATTCGTTGCCTCCTTTATTAGTTTTTATATAACTTTTACTTTCTTCATTTTCTGAGGAGACATGATTACTAGATTTACTACTAGTAGTGTTTTTCCTGTTTTATTTCCAGCCTTATTTGGTTCTTGATTATCGAATTCCTTCTGAGTTTTCCCCATTTACTTAGCCCTCAAACCTGTATTTAAGATTGGATTGTACAGCTAGGAGATATAAGTCGATGACGCCTCTTTGAGTCACCAGTTGAACCAAAATGCCCGTTCCAGAATTCATTCTCGGGCCAGTAATTTCCATCCCCCGCGTATGTAGTTACCAGCAGTTTCTCTAATATAGCGTTCCTTTTCTTGTATGGTGGCAACTCAGAGGCTGTGATGTTTACTGCGTACATTTTCCTGATTTCCTCTTTGTCAGGAAAGAGTTTCACTATCTCCCTCAGCCATAATAATTCCACGTCCATTACTTTAAAAGTATTGTTTTTGTGATTATGAAAGCTACAAATAACGCTTCCTTAGATAGAGGAATCTAGTTTCTTGTTCATCAGAGCCTTTCCAGACTCTCCGTCTGAAATCTACCACTTATAAGTGCACATTCATTTTGTATTAGTCAGCTCAGTAATGAGCCTCATAAATCAAAATTTCAAATGTAGTTCTCATTCTATTATCGTGTATCCTGAAGATGATAGAATGCCCATTATAAGCCATCACCAAATCTTTTATCTCTTCACCCTACAAGCAGTGATCTCTAATTTGTTCCATAATAGGATCATTTATGTTCTTACCCATGCACAACCTATCAACCTTCGGTGCAGTTTTGAATTTGAGGTTAAATTCCTCCTCAAATTTCTTTATATCCATTTTCCCTACGAAAGTTTGCCTTACGTCTTTTCTCTGAATTCATCAATCATCATTTCTGCACTTACATCGTAGAACGACATCAGCGGATTCTTTAAGCGAAGCTTCTCATACGTCATATCTTCTTTGAATGCCTCATTCTTGATGATCTTATCAACATCTTGTTCGCTTTCTGTCTCAACAATGAGCAATTTTTCCTATGGGTCTGATATGTTTTATTTGAATCCTATCTTTTAGTGGGTTTAGGTTTCTTGATGGTCTATTTCTTTCCCCTTTAGTTAAGAAATGAACAAAGTATTGCATTTCTTTGTCTCATCAGGTATTATGTTCCTCTTACCTTTCACTGCTTTCTGGCTTCCTCTCACAATAGCTGCAAACGATGGTGAACTACTTTCTTTTGTCTTAATCACCTCTTCACGCAGTCTAGAATTTTCTTTTTCCAATTGGATTGTTTGTCCTTTACATAATGCCAGCCAGGTTGGTCAATACCACAATGTACTCTTTCTGAGTTGTGGGATGTCACTCTTTATCTCTTCCATCCCCTTTTGTTAGTAGTTTGTCTACATAATGCCAGGTTGGTGACACTCTCCTCTTCACTGTCACTAATGACACCACTCATTTTGTCTTCATATGATTGCTCTCTCTATAATACATCACTAAAAAAGGAAAAGATGATCAAAATAGAAATCCAAAATTTTAACTTATTGAGTGGTTACTTCAAATTCTAGGGATGGATTTTATTTAATTATATTTATATATCTCTTTGTCAATATCAATCTCTTCCAAAACGTGAGAAAAACACCTTTTATACAAAATTTATATTGCTATTTTTCTCCAATCCGTCACTCGAAAATGGTAGATTATGGCTTTTGTACCCTAATGTGCTTTCAGAAAGAATGTATCATTATCTTTATGTGAGATTTAAGAGTTTCAAAATCTGTACGCAAAGGTCCCATGGATTATTTGAACGAAATGTAACTAAGGGCATGGTGCACTACTTGAACTTAAAATATTAGAATGACCTGTGATGACCCCCTTTTAAAGTGTTAATAACTTCTCTATCTGTGGACGGATTTTAACTAAATTTTAAACAAAATGTCAGGAATTTTAAATGCTTTTCTTATATATGTTAAGCACTTAAAAGTTGTTCCTTTCTCTTGAAAGATATTACTCATTGTAACTTCTCTAGTTTTGATACCACTCTCTCATCAACACTTCCAATGGCCTCCTTTTGTGAAAATGAGTAAGATGTATGCCTTTTTTTAATATTTTTTGCACTTTTCTCCCAAATATTTTTAGATTTTTTTGGAAGAACTTTACAAACACAACCTCTCCCCTAATCAAGTGAGCATGCAGTAATCTGGATAAATATTATTATTATTATTTACTGGGACCTCAACTACCTGTTTCCTAGTGGTAACACAGGTTTTTTGTTCCTCTTGAATTTTCTCAATTTTTTTCTTTTTATATCCTTTTTTAGCTACTTATAATGATCCAATCTTGTTTAGGTTCTTAAAATAAATAGTCCATTTCTCATGATGTTTTGCGTCTTCGCTAGTTGGTCCGCCCCAGGTAGTTTATTTCCCCGGTACCCTCCCCCTCTGACACCCCTGGTTCATCCATTACTGAGACCTCCCAGGCACTCTCCAGATGTGGCGAGCATCCCCCTATCCACCACCTGGGGTGCACCCTACCGGAGATAGCACTATGCCTACTATCTGGAAGCCACTTTTGGACCCTAATCTATCTAAACATAACTAAACTAAACTAGTTTAAATTTATTCTTAAATAATCCTTCCCTACTACTATGGTTCAACTATCATCAGCTCACCGAAATTACTTTTTGTTTATGTTCTTGGCTGAATGTTTTCCACCCGCATCCTAGGCTGCAGTCCTATTCGACATTTCCATGTTAGGCATCTCCGCTGGCCTTTTGTTGCAGGTGGTTCCGACTTACTCCTCGCTTCCCCTTCCTTGAGCCTGTACTATTTGTTTTTCATCTACGCCAAATTAATGATATATATATATATATATATATATATATATATATATATTCTTCACTCGAGTCCCTGGTATCTTATCTTCTCACTACCCTGTTCTCCTCCCCAACTCCAACTCTTCTATCTTTCTTGCATACATCCTTAGCAAGATACTCTGCTTTCGTGACTGCTGACATCCGATCTGTCGTGGAGTCTAAGTATACCCATCCTCTCAGGTCCCTTAACACATCCTATATCTGCTGTACTTGTATCGCCTTTATATACATGCCTCTTATGTCTATTGTCATATCACACTCCTTGGTATCGACCAGGCCGAGTTCATACAAGGAGGCCTGTATGGCCCCTTTACAGTGATCCTTGGGAAGGGACTAGATGTTTCATTTGAAACCTTTCCCAGATGTTCGGAAAGAGTTGGTGCTATCATCCCATTCCCTCTGCCACTCTTCTTGTATCACGATAAATATTCCATTTGCCGTGGCTAGCCCTCTTCTCATCAGCTGCTATACTTAACTAGTATCACCCTCCTTGAGCTAGTACAGGGTTCTGCTTTTCCTCATTTGCAAATCCAGTGGGCACATCTCGAGTGCTTCATAGAAATGTGAGACGGGAAATTTTCAATTATTGTTTCTGTAAAATAATTTCAACTGATTAAATAGAACTAATGTAATCGAGATATAGATATCCCAAATGTAAAAGTTTATAGTTAAAATAAACTTCTCCCGAGGGCGTTAACACCAAAAATATCATCAAACGAGCTTTGGTGGCCGCACGGTCTAATGTGTTATTCTTGCAATAGACTAGACTGCCAATGACAGGGAGATCTGCGTTTGATCAAGATCAAGGTCGGTTGCACTTAGAGCGTGTTTTCCTAAATAGTGTTCCACTCTTACGGGTGCGATTCATCTAAATTCAACCTTCTTCATCCCTAACATGTGAGAGTAATTAGTACATAGGTGGTATAAGCCAAACAGATAATAAGACATAGTGATAAAAAAAAAAGGTAACAAAACAAATAAATGCAAGCTTTGTGGACCCTTTATTTTCATAAATCATACAATTTTTCAAGCATCAATAAGTTAGCCAAAATAATTCATGTCTCCCCCTATCCTCCATGCTTCCTAATTATCCCTCCCCAGCCCTCTTCTCTTAAAATAAACTCATCTCTTAACACTATATTTTGAATTTTAATAGGCTCTAGGTACCACCTTCACAATTTAACCCCTGTCCTGCAAGCCGCCACTGCGTAAAATTCAGAAAATTTCCAATTCAAAATTTCCCCGAAAATTTTCATCTCTAGTGAGTCATTGGACGTAGAGATGAACATTTTCTGAGAAATTTTGAATAGGTACATTTTCATTAGTGGTGGCTTACCATGGAGGGGTTAAATATAATGTGTCAAAAAACGAGTGGGTTATAAAAAAGGAGCGGGGAGGGGGGTATAGTAGATAAGAAGCAGGGTGGATAACGGGAGAGGAGACAAATATTTGGCCAATCTTAAAATTATTTTAGTTGACATATTGATGAAAGAAATTGAAACCAAAATAATGATAGGAAAAACCTAACTACCATAGCCCAAATTTACCATTTAATGTAAACAAAATTAGAAGTGAAGAAAAAAATTTCAAGTTATTGGGAAAGTTATACACTTATGCCAACAATATATTATAAAATTCAAATTTTAATTAGGGATTTGATGGCAAAATGAAGTTGCAGATTTTAAAAAAGACTGACCCGACCTATCTCTTCTCTCACACACACACACACACACACACACACACACACCACACGCGCGCACATACACTCTCTCTACAATTTTTGAATGACCTATACCATAATGGACCTTGGTGATCTTGGGGTAAAATGCTCGCCTCAGGGCAAGAGGTTTGTGGGTTCGAACCCAACAGAGGCTGAGGACTTTTTCTTGAGCAAGAAAAAAAAAATCATAGCTCAACATTCTTTTGGAGGGAAGTAAAGCCATCTATCTGTTCCATGTGGCATGTAAAAAAACCTGTAAGGTATGTGAAAATACCTCTCCTGGCAAAATTGGTAGGTCATTTCACCTCACTCATAGAACTTTAGAGGTACAAGTAATCAGCCTTGGTGGTGTAACTTCAAAGAATGATTACAGCCGGGGAGTTAACTCTACCACAAAAACTAACTATTATCCCCACCACCCCTTGACAGCCGATACTTTCCAAGAGTTATATTCTTGATAATGAATTTGTTTAGTAAATATATAGTAATAAAGATACAGAAACTGCTAAGAAAAATAACCAACAAATATTATGTTGATAAGAATTACTTGTAAATAAAGATAAGTGCAGTTACCTAACATTATTGAAAGTTAAGATGATAAAACACAAAAGCAAAATACTTTCAACAATAAAACTTTTTCAATCTTTGCATTTCATGTTCTAACACTTCTGCCTCTGCCTTTGCTTTCTGAAAAACTGTTCTTCTTTTCATTTCTTATTTCTTCAGATGCTGTTTTTCTTTTTTGACTTAAGTATAGTTCAATCATTTTCTTCTTTTCAAGCGCTTCTTTCCTTATTCCTGATGCAGTCCTCACAGCATGAATAATATTTTTTGAAATTGACATATTTAGAAGTCACTGGCTACAGTGACTGCGTCCTAAGTTACACGTTGACCCATAAGGCTGCCCTCATGAGCTTTTCAACCAAACATTCTTTATTCACAGAAAAACTTCGCTCAGGGGCTGCATTGCTATGGAAGAGAACATGAATTTGTTTAGTGAAATATTGCAGTTCCTGGGATACATTTCCTATAGTTAAAATATTCATGAAGAATTTATCAAGCTGGTCACCCCTTGAAGTGAATTGTTTAAGGTAATCAATAACTTGTTGCTTTGATACAAAGTCCAAGTAGTACATCAGCTTGCACGCTAGATAGTTGTTTCTTGTCTAGTAGGTCTTCTAATGCACAAGTTATCCCATTGGTCCTAACAGATGGATTGAGCATGACTGCGGGAGAGAGACAACTAGCACCCTTGACAATTTGTAAGAGAGAGACACTTATGTAGAGAGTTTGTTGCAGAGATCAACTAGGAATTTTTGACAATCTCCTCTGAACTGAAGTATCTTGATATCTTTAATTCCTTTTACAGCTGCTGATGCTGCGAACCCAAAATCTACAGTAGGGAGTGATTTCATGTTGGATTGTTTCTTTAAATCAACGGCTAACAATTTTTTGAATTCATTACATCACATTTTACAATTCTGTTCATCAAGTGCTCAAGTAGTTTATTTAGATCTGCAAACATAAATTGCAATAGAGGTTGATTGTTCTGATATTCGGTGAGAAATTGCTCCAACTTAAGTAAAATGAACAGCATGAATCCCAACTTTGATGTCAGAAGTTCATAATTTGGAGGATGCTTGTTAGAATAAAAATACTGTTTTAAATATACAGCATTGGCAATGCTCTCTCTAACACCCTTGAGTTTTCCACCAATCTAATAGAACAAAACTTCATCGGGAAAAGAGATGATCCTGATATTTTTCGATAGTCTGCACGTCTTGTTGGAAAATCTTTAAATAAATGATATAGTGATCGCAAAAACTGGTTAGTAGTCTAACTATAGTTAGCATGTTTTGTAAACACAATGGACAATGTGTAAAGAACAAGTTCCAAATTCCAGTAACTCAGGATATTGTGGAGAATCTTCCTTCAAGTAACTTTTGTACCGTGGTCGCATACTACACCGCCACCACTTAGTTCGCCTGGCTACTCACCCTGTTTTACTGCCCTGTCGGAGAACACATTCGAGGCCGAAGGCGAGCTTTTTCGACCAGTGCGATCCACTCACACAACAAAACAAACTCTATCTAACGTGCTGGAAGCACAACCTGTTGTTTCATCATCAAGATCGATGGCAGTGAATAAAGCGCGTGCGCGATCTGATAAACTTGGCTAGCTCTCAATCGTCGTGTACTCGTCACCCCCCCCCCCCCCCCCCCCCCCCGTTATCCAAGACCAAGACTTCATAGCGTTCTGCGCAGGCGCCGATGAGGTCTTCTAATCGCCGATTGGACAATATGATATCGAATTATGGCTATTCATTCCAACCCCTTTTTTTCCCCTCTGAATTCAAATGAATAAAGGCGAGTGTTTGACATGGGAAAAATCACTCTTTGATGCCACTAGCCGTTAGAGGAACTAATACTCCCAACAATGTAAGTTGACATAATGATGGCGAGCTAGTTAGAGATATTGCATCGTTAAATGGTAGACTGTAGGTTATAAATTGATTCTCCAGTATGTGAACAGTTTAGCAGAACTAAATTTAGTACTTTGGATACTTGTTGTACTATGATGTTTTGAGTAGAAGTTTATTACGATTAACTTTCAATATGTTTGTATATCTTATTTCGCAGGTTAACCAAAGTAGGTTTTGGAGAACTAAATTTAGCACATTAGATACTTGTTATACTATGATGTTTTGATTAGAAGTTTATTACGATTAACTTTCAATATGTTTGTATATCTTATTTCGCAGGTTAACCAAAATAGGTTTTGGAGAACTAAATTTAGTTGCTTAGATATTTGTCATATTATATTGTTATGATTAGAAATTTAGGACAATTTACTTTCAATATGTTTATATATCTAATTCCGCAGGTTAAACAAAGTAGGTTTTGGAAAACTAAGTTTAGTAATTTAAATATTTGTCGTGCTACATTGTTTTGATTAGAAATTTATTTGAAGTAACTTTCAATATGTTTATATATTAAATTCTGTGGGTTGACAAACGTAGGGTATGCTAGTTTAGGAGAACTAAGTATAGTACTTTAAGTAATTGTCATGATATATTGTTTTGACTAGTTAATCAGGAGTATCTATGTTTTGATGACCAGAGCGAGTAAGAATGCGCCAAGCTTAAATTCTAAATATTATGTCATATATATATATATTTTTATATTTTACATCTTGTTATATTTTTAAATAAACTGGCCAAGGCTTAGTATCTTGTTATCTCCTGTTTTGTTTTTGCGAGGTCCCTGCCTTATATACATATATTTAAATAATCAAATAGGGAAAATTACTTAACTTGAGCGGTGGTCAATAAGGATCCCTGTGATTTAACTAAATAAATGCCACTAGCCATTTAAGGATGGTTAACTTTTGAGATCACTTAAAAATTAGAGGTTTACAATTGGTCCATCCATGGAAACTTGAAGCATTTTTTTAAGATCCAAACTCTTGTCTTTTAGTTAAGATACAAAGTTCGTTAATATATTTTGAGCTGTTACATGACCTAAATATCAATATGTTAAATATCTTGAATGAATTTCATTTTCACTCCAGAAGCAAACAACAACATCCATCTGGGTCTTCTGAGCCACAGTATTTATGCTCTCATCAAACGCAATACAATAAAATGTGCATTGCTTAACCAAATTCGCAAGCTCACTTTTTAAAAAAGGACCTAGTTCATACACAATGACATATCCAAGTTTATCTTTATTCATTCGAAATTTCTGGGCAATATCACTATCGGAAAACATTACTTTAAAAATATCACCACAAGCAGAAAAACTTCTGGCTGAAGACTGTGTCATTACTTGATTAATAGCCCACAATATTTCAGCACGAGAAACTTCATCTTTGACAAGGAAGCTCTGAATAGAACAACTAGGTCTAGTTTCAGGTTTCAAAACTATTTCATGCTCATTAGCACTAAAATTTATATCTTCATGTAGGCCTATAGATGACATTGTATTTTCGCCATAGAAACCAAGTCCAATTTTTTTTTCTCACTATCAGCTTTCCCTCTGTCAACATGCTTCTTTCCTTTGGCATGAGCTTGGATTGAAGATATTCCCATGTTGCTTATATCAAAGTTAGTTTTACACAAAGAACAATGGCCTTTACTTTTATCACAATCAACTTTTTGTAACCAGAGCCAATCTTTAAATACTGTACTGTCCAACCAATCATCTTTATAAGAGGTTTTTCCTCCGAGTTTACTCATTTCTTCTTAAACACAAGATAAACAAGTGTGATCTGCAGAGGGGGATGAAGTGAAGAACATAACAAACACTGTACTGTGCCATTGGAAGATCAAGGTCACGAAGATACACCAATAGCTTGAAGTGGTGTTTGAACTTGAGCAGTTACTAGTAGCTCATCACTCACTATGGGTTACAAATAGGGCTCTATAGAGTCCCTAAATTGAAAATACGGTACATGTTACCCAGTATCCACCTGCACTTATGTTTCCTTATCTCCACACATGTCACATGTTCACTATTAAACTGGTAAATCTTAGTTATTGTTATATTGTTGTTAAAGGTCAAAATACGATAATGGGACAATTTGCACTCAACTTTTATTTTTTAAATATTTTCTTCTTTTGTGATGACTTTTTTTTCCAAAGTCTGTTAAATATATAAATACCATCCTTTGAGATGATATAACATTAAACTATATTTTATTTATCTACATTTTGACACACAAATGTGAATTAATGTAATGACGAGTTATTTATATGTGCTAATATTTATAGGTTTCTATATTAAAATACATATTACTATTTAATTATTTATTTGAGAAACATTCTTAAAATATAAATTGAGAAATGCATTTAATTCCCTTTATAAATAAGTATTCTAATATTTCTTAAAGTCAAAAGTTTGTGTTTGTTTGAATATAAATCAAAGCAAACAATTACATTTAATATTACATAAAATATGTGTAACAAAAGCTTCACTTTAAATATTCGTTTTATTCTTAGACATTGTTTTCCATTTGTAAAATGGATTAATAGGTGCATGGACCGTCATTATTCATAGGGGACCATTGTTACATCTCAGGAACTTCAAAGATTAGTAAGATATCTAAATGTGTTGTGTATTCAGGATATTAGCTTATTGTTTAATAAAGGATTCTATTTTAATTTTGTGGTAAAAATAACAAAAAACTAAATGAAATGAATAACAAAAACAGAACCAACACAGTAAACTTATGAAATGATACAAATGCGGTGGAAGAGTAGTTACGCTGGCCGCCTGAGCGCGGTATACCGGCTAGCTCCCGTACCCGGGGGGACCGAAGCTGGAGAGCTCGCCGGCTCCCTGGTTGATCCTGCCAGTAGTCATATGCTTGTCTCAAAGATTAAGCCATGCATGTCTCAGTGCAAGCCAAATTAAGGTGAAACCGCGAATGGCTCATTAAATCAGTTATGGTTCCTTAGACCGTACCCACATTTACTTGGATAACTGTGGTAATTCTAGAGCTAATACATGCAAACAGAGTCCCGACCGGAGATGGGAGGGACGCTTTTATTAGATCAAAACCAATCGGCCGGCTCGCCCGGTCCGTTTGCCTTGGTGACTCTGAATAACTTTGAGCCAATCACACGGTCTCCGTACCGGCGACGCGTCTTTCAAATGTCTGCCTTATCAACTGTCAATGGAAGGTTCTGCGCTTACCATGGTTGTAACGGGTAACGGGGAATCAGGGTTCGATTCCGGAGAGGGAGCTTGAGAAATGGCTACCACATCCAAGGAGGCAGCAGGCGCGCAAATTACCCACTGCCGGCACGGGGAGGTAGTGACGAAAAATAACGATACGGGACTCATTCGAGGCTCCGTAATCGGAATGAGTACACATTAAATTCTTTAACGAGTATCCATTGGAGGGAAAGTCTGGTGCCAGCAGCCGCGGTAATTCCAGCTCCAATAGCGTATATTAAAGTTGTTGCGGTTAAAAAGCTTGTAGTTAGATCTGTGTCCCACGCTGTCAGTTCACAACCCGTCTGTGCTTAACTGGCATGCCCGTGCGGACGTCCTGTCGGTGGACGCGCGGCCGGGCAGTAAGCGTGGCCTCCGGGCCCACCCCACTACTGGTGGTCCGATCAAATACTACCGCGGTGCTCTTAACCGAGTGTCGAGGTGGGCCGGCACGTTTACTTTGAACAAATTAGAGTGCTTAAAGCAGGCAGTGTTAGCCTGAATACTGTGTGCATGGAATAATGGAATAGGACCTCGGTTCTATTTTGTTGGTTTTTGGAATTTGAGGTAATGATTAATAGGGACAGGCGGGGGCATTCGTATTGCGACATTAAAGGTGATATTCGTGGACCATCGCAAGACGAACCTAAGCGAAAGCATTTGCCAAGGATCCTACTATGGGTATTATTCACTAATTCACTAATCAAGAACCAAAGTTTTACATCAAAAAAGGTCTTTTTCGAGAATTTTTTTCCCGCGAGACCCTTTGACGCATCGATTTCGGAATAGTAAAACTCCTAAGCTGGACCTTGCTCTTTGCTAATATGGGGTACCCGGCCCCCTCCTCTCCCCCCTCTGGCCTGTAGCTCTGTGACCAAGGGGGGCGGTGCAAAAGATGTGAAAAACGTTTTGTCCTCGCCTGGCCGAACGAAAGGTGATACGGATGATCGGTTTGTGCCATAAATACGAGGGGTGATCCCCCAACGTTTGTACCAGACTGATTTTTTCTGAGTGGGGTTTCTGTCCCCCTGGATATTATTTTATTATCTCAGCTTCTATTAAACACGCAGAGGATATTTCTTCACGGTAATTTCTCTGATTTGTAACCCGTTGTCATGTGAGTCGTTTCAGAGAATTTATTTCGGGGGGGCTTCTGCTCCATTGGACGTAGCTTCTGAACTAAAAGTGGTGGGGAAGTGATTTCTTCACTAAAATTCTTCGGGTCAGACACGCATTCGAATTGAAATTGGTCATTTGGAAAATTTGCCTTTTGGGGGCACATGCTCCCCCTCCCCCGGTCGTATCTTCTCAACTAGGCATGATGAAGAGTTCAATTCTTAGTTAAATTCGTTTGTGTTTTAGGCACCTTCGATAACTTTGTGCTTAATGCGGCCATAGCCTCTCCCAAGCCAGGTTGAGAAACGCAGAGGGGGCAAACGAGGAAACCTGTTTGTTTTTCACTTTTGCGATCGGAGACTAATATATTTCTCTTATTGTTACAGAAAGAAGACTACCATGTCTACAACGTGGGTGAATTGAAGTTAAATATGCTACCTTTCGTTTAAGTTCATACATATTTAGTGATCTACAAGTTCATTAACTTATTAATTAGTTACAAACAGTGATACACTTTTGTTATTTGTGTGACTATTCTAAACAGTGATATACTTTTTTATTTTATGTGACATTGTCACCTTTTTAAGTCTATTTTTTCACAATGCCTAAGAAAAAGCCTGTCGATTGTAAAATTCGTGCTAAGAAGGCACGTATACGTAAAGCTGCTTCGCGGCTAAGTCAGAGCCAGACAAGCACCGCTGTTGAACGAGTGCAATCCACTTTACTTAAAATAAACATTTCATTTGCCGAGTGGAGGCTAGCAGATTTTTTTTAAATAGGGCCATAAGCCCTGTTCTTTACGATGTGGCATGTTCCACGCCCATAAGTCCGGCTGATAATATTTCGATTTTCATTAATGAGAGCCGTGTAAGTGCTCACACAACTTTTACCACTGACATTGATTCTACCTTTGTTGTGCGGCAAGAGGGATATCGTCCCAAAAGGGCCTTTTACCCTGATGACGGCCAGCAAGCCGGATGCTCTAAGGCTACAATCACCCAAGATTCACCTTTTGTGAGGCCAGAAACATCTTGCCGAAGAAAGACCTCGTCCGCTTCTTCTCTGCGGGTTGGAAGTTCCTCCGACTTATCTGTTCGTTCCTTTGAGGTTAACTCTTTCCAGTTGAACGGTGAGATTCTTACTTGAACCGTTTTACAGAGACTCCATCTATGAGATTGCCGTCGAGATCGGTGATGATATTTTGCCTGAAGGACGGCAGAGACCCAGGTCGTTCCATCGTCGAACCTATTGTGATGCTTATCTCGAGATCGGAGAGGTGGAAAATGTTCAGATGCATTCTATGGGACGTATGTCAGAGACCTGCGCTAGCTGTGGGGCAAGGCACTTTAAAGACGAAGTTGTCGGTTGTGATAGGACCTTCACTCTTTGTTGTAAGAAGGGTAAAGTGACCCTTGAACCCTTGCGGCCTGTGCCGGAAGCTCTGCGTGTCACCAAAGATTACAGACAACATATACGCCACTACAACTCCTCGCTTGCGTTTGCCTCTTTCAATGCCGATGGCTTGAATGAATCCGCGGGACGAGGTCCCTATTACATAAGGATCCATTGACAGGTCCACTATTTCACATCGGGTGCTGCCAGGCCTCGAGGAGAGAGCATCCCACAATACAACCAGTTGTATTTTCTAGATGTTGAGATGGCTAACCAGATCCGTCAGCAACAGCACAATCCTTGCCAGCTTGAGCTTATCGCCAGGTTGGAAGCCATTCTCAGTCAAGTCAACCCTTATTATCACATACATTGCAAGATGTGCGATGGTATGGCTGCCGAGGAAGCCAGCGCTCGGCAGAGAGGGGAGCAACCCAGGACGGTCATCATGTTCATCAGAACTGGAATAGGTAGAGACCCTAACTTATACAACCTTCCTGTGGCCCAGAATGAGGTTGCTGCCATCTTTGTCGGCGAAGAGCCGCCTATGAGAAAAGATCTTAGGGTGTATCCTATCAATCGCCCTGTTCAAAATATCAATAATCTTTCACCCGAGGCTGACCCCATGGTCTATCCGCTACTCTTCCCACACGAAGAGCCGGGCTATTCTATCGGAATGGAGCACGCCATGCCTATCAGTGAGACAAGGCACACTGTCACTTGCATACAATTTTACACATAGGATAATGGATAGAGACGCTTTCTCGATTTTGCACCACTCTGGGAAGTTGTTCCAGCAATATGTGGTAGACAGTTATTGCAAGGCTGCGACCGACAGATTGTGGTTTATCAAACGCAACCAGGACAAATTTAGAGTCGATGAATATAAAGGCTTGATGGGCCACCTTGAAAGGACCGCTGAGGATCACAACCAGAGAGTGGGTAAGGTTGTGATCTTACGTTCTTCTTTCAATGGGTCGTCCCGTCAGCTGTATCAGACTTATCAAGATTCCATCGCCATCATGAGGCGGTTCGGAAAACCTGATCTCTTCGTCACTTTTACTTGCGACCCTAACTGGCCTGAGATTCAGATGGAGCTTTGTGGGATGCAGGAAGCGTGCCATAGGCCCGACTTGGTCTGTCGTGTCTTTAAGACGAAGCTCGACTCTTTCATAGAAGATGTTAATGTAAAGCAAATCTTCGGGTCTGTGTTGCCCTCACATACTGTATCGAGTTCCAGAAGCGGGGACTGCCTCATTGTCATCTTTTGGTCTTTCTGCACAGGGTCGACAAGGTCGATACCCCGGAGGCCGCGGACAGAGTTCTGAGAGCCAGCATACCATCACCGGTTGAAGAACCGCTCCTTCACGAGTTGGTCAAAACCCACATGCTCCATAGGAGGTGTGGCCCTAAAGCCCCGTGCTACAGGGACGGCAAGTGCCGCTTCAATTTCCCCAAGAGTTTCTCCGAAGAGACGGACATGCATCACAAAGGCTTCGTCCAATACAAAAGGCCCAACGATGGCACTGTCGTGGAGTCCGCTGGAAGGATGTATGACAACCAGCACGTGGTGCCTTACAGCCAGTACCTTCTTAAAAAGTACGGGGTTCATATCAGTGTGGAGATTTGCTCTTCTATGCAAGCCACAAAATGTCTCTTTAAGTACATCTTTAAAGGGCATGACAGTGCTACTTTCGAGTTTGATCTTCATTGGGACGAGGTTACCGTTGGTAGAATGAGGCTTCAAATAAGAAAACGTGATGCGGGGGAGGGGTTAAATAAGTGACACGAGTTTCATTCACTATTTTAATGTGAAGATATTTTATTTCATTAGCATGTTGTATTTATTTCTTAAATATAGACCAATATGAAACTAAATTTATAGTAAAATTATTAATTTAAACAAGATGTACCAAGATATTATTGGATAAAGAGCACTTTCTTGTATCCAGGACACGGAACCTTCATTATTTATTTTAGAAAATCGTCTAGTTTTAAATTAAACATATTTATCATTCGCGTTTTTTTAGCTTTATAATAAAAAATACTAACTATTTAATCAAAATATAAAAAAACATCCATCATTACAAAAACCTATTAAAATATATTACACAAGTAAAGATTTTGGCCCATTATTGTATTTTGACCCTTAAACACAATGATTGCACTCATAGGTTTGTCTCCTGTGGATATGATCCTAGTCGCTACAGGTATATGTGGGATAGTTCCCTTCATTGAACTTGGTTCTTGCACACACATGATGTCCAGCCTCACCTCCTCTGCTAGCTGTCATATCTCATGAAGCGCGGTCACACTTCTCATCGTATTTATTTGTTCTATTCTTAGTGGGCATCCTTCATCCATTAAGCTTTATATGCATGGACATAACACCTAGGCCAGACTTTCTTATGTGTGAATGCTGTACAACCGTGCACCAAGCCAAACTTTTGATATAGAGCCTCCAAATCAAACTTCTTCTGCCTTCTCTCAAACACATTTTCAACTTTCTTACACACGCTTTAATTTCCCATCAGGATATTGGATGTCTTTAATTGCAGTTGGTCCTGAACCTCCAGGGTATGGAATGTTATTGTCTTCCCTTTCTCACGATGTGTCGTAGGGCCCAATACAGGTTATGCTATTCATCTGGTCTTGATAATTGCAGTGTTTCTTCAAAATCTTGATATACCTGTCTTGTCTTTTCTTTTCACTTTCTTCTTCTTCAACCCCTAAACCCATTGGTTCTGCCTGTGATAAATTCGCAGCTGGGACTACTAGGTTGTCTTTAACTATTTCCATAGATTTTACCCAATAATCACCTTGGCTATTTTCCCTCTCCATGCCGAACCCCAGCCACTCTCTCCATTTTCCCCCCACATCAAATTTCCCTTTTTACTCTTCTCACTTTCAGTATTGTCTAGCTTTTCTCGTCTCAGTTTCCAGCCTACAGGTCATGTATTGGTTCATCTCCTGCTGGTGTCTGCGTTTTTACCGATAGTACTTTTTCCTTTTCACTGCATCAGGCTCCTTCCTCTTGCAAGATACTTCGGGTTATCACTATCTTTAGAAACTACCTCAATGGAGTTCACTACTTTTGTATTAATGGATGCGTTATGTAGTTACGATATGATCGTGGCTGAAGCCACCATGGAATCACCCGTTGAGCCGAACTTACCATTCCAAAACTCGTTCCCTGACCAAGTGTTCCCGTCACATGTGCAACTCTTAGCAATCTTCACTGTTCTCTAGCTGTTGGTAAGGAGCTCGTTTCAATGCTAAACTTGTATTCCTGTGTCCCAAAATATTTCAGAGGTGTCTTTGAAATATTCTTCTATTCCCTTCATCCACAAAAACTCAACTCATGAGAGGCTTCACTCGCTTTTAGAATACCTTCCAATAGCATTTAATAAACTCTCCCTCAGTGCCTCATAGAAAATATCATCCTGATAGTCAGACCCTCTCCACACACCTAGGCTAACACCCATGATCTGGAAGTGGACTGCTTTCCTTGTGTCCTATGATACTCTATTAGTCTCACTCTATCAAACTTCCCCGGATGACGCAGAGTTGGGCCCACTAGCCCAACTATAATTCCTTCTGCCACTGTTCCCTGATGATTTTCCGCACCATTTGTCCTCTCTCTATGGTTAATGAATCTCATCAAGAACAATATCCGCACCAACTCCGATATTACAATTTCATAGTCCCTCAGGTGTTCAAATTCCTCATCTCTTCTTGGAATTTCTCTTCCATATCCTTTCGCCCTCATTCTATCTTTAGTACAATATGCGTATAACCCGAATGGGTAGTAAGACGTGGTGCTAATAATAATTTAGTACAATACTGCTCCTCAGCTCCATAGCTATGCATACATCGTTTTTCTAACAGTCTTCTGACAAAATCCTCAACCTACATACCTATATAAAATTTCCTCATGTCTTCCTTCATAAACCTCAGAAATTCAATCATAAATTTATAAGTCCACAGATGTATTATTACTATCCTAGAAGACTTAAAACATGTCACAACCTCCTCCTTTTTGATTTCCCATCTCTTCAACATCTGTTCGATATCCACTGACGGCATAGGGACCCTATACCTTTCTATATTCCCCAGGAATTACTCTAAAGGAATTCCATACTTTATTACATCTTCTCTAACTCCAAAATTTCCATTTTTATCAGTATGATTTGTCTCTGCTTCTTTTGTCTTCTCCATAAATAATGCAGCCCTTCTTTGATTCCTTTTTAGCTTCGATGGTGAATTGATCCTTTGCTTCCCTCTATTTTGTTTCCAACTATTTCCATCAGTATCTTCACAAGTAGTCCTAGAAACTGACATGCTATATTACCATTAATAGTCAGTTTGTTCTTGGAGCCTTCTTACCAGCACCTGATAGGTTGCACATTCCCTGGTTTTGGTGTTCTGCCATTTAGTTTTCATTCCCCCTTTGCTCCTATTCATGCAAAGAATGCACTTCGGTTCCTTTACTTTATAATTCTTCCTTATGTGCCCCGTTCCACTGTAGACTTCAAATAACTCTCGTTCCTTTCTACAATTTTTCTTGATGTGGCCCATATATCTGCATTGGTGACAAGGCATTATCACCAAATAGCCCTTCACTGACACTGACCTAAATCCAACATAAATCTTCCTCGCCAGTAGCATATTCCTAATATTTGGATTGACTTTAACCACATGGTTTGTTAAATGCCTGTCCCTTTGTCCTGTTTGAAAAGTGGGCCTAAATACTTCTAAAACCTCGTCCTTTGACATTTCCTCTGACAGATTTTTCACATATATCAAGTTCACCTGTTCCTTTCTGCTCATTTCCACTGGAATGTCGTACATTGTCACCAGCAATATTCTAGTTCTCTTGGTCATAAGCTTGAAGTCTTTAGCCATTTCCTTATGCTCTATAATTTTCCTCGCATGAATGTCAAATTCAGTCTCAACCATCACCATATTCCCTGCCGGCATTATCGCCTTTATCATGATCTTCTCCTTCAATGGGTCGATCTTCTCCATGATGGCCTTCTTAAAGGTGACAGGGGCGTGACCAACCACATGGCGGAGGTTTCAGCGCAAGTTAGAAGTCTACTGGTTAGGGGTCGCGTCTATCTGGGGTTTAGTAGTGTCTCGGTGAAGGACTTCTTAGTAGTAATGAGATGTAACCGGTCCAGAGAGCTGGGACCTCGAATTAAATTGTCAGAAAAAGGCCTAGGTATGTGGACACTGCTGAAAGGTAGGTCATGAGCTCAAAGATTGCAAGGAAAAGATCAAAAAGTGCATACCATACACTAAGAGGGAAAGAAAAGTGTAAATACCTGAACACCAGAGCTACTTTTAGATAGGCAAATATAGAGTAGGCCTATTCAGACTTTGACAACAATACTGCAACACATACTAGACAGACTCAATCAGATGGACTGGGATGGACGAAATGATAGAAGCAAAAGTAAGTCTATCAGTAAATCTAGCAGCAGGAAGAACTCCCCGTCGAGGATAAGAAGGAACATGAAGAGGGCAGCGAAGTACATAGAAGGTAGGGTTACTAAGGTGATAGATGTACAACCCGAATAACAGCCTTTGGAGAATGAAGGTAAGCCAGCTGACGAGGTAACTTCGACTGTGGAGGAATACAAGGCTAAACCTAAGATGGTCTTTTTTAGGGAAAAGGTCCAATTCAAGTACACGGAATAGTTATAGAAGATAAAAAGGACAAAGATGGAGAGAAAAAAAGAGAGCAGCACCCATCGAAGCCACCACAAACATCCGCTTAGGTAGAGGAAAAGAATAATGTTCTAGATGACTCTATAGACCTGGGACAGATATATATATATATATATATATATATTACACAAACTGTAAGGTGATTCTACAGCTGTCACGGCTGGAAGAGCAACAAACCCTTCATCTGGCCATGAGGCACGTGATTCAAACGGGACATGAAAAAGGCAATTCTGTTGCATTAACCACCGCTGAGGGCTTATATATGATTCAACTGAAGTCAATGAATTCACTGATGGAAGTGGGACCACTACTTTAAAGGACTAATAAAGTGTTTAAAAGGAGGGGTGAGGAGCTTGATGTAGATAAACTATTTCAAAATTTTGTGAAGGCTAAAGGTCACATATCATTTGATTCGAAGGAAGCTTGGCCCAAATATTATGTATTTACGCATAACCCTTAATGGATATGTATGATACTAAATTAAAAATTGGTCAGTTGAATGCTATGTGAAGTGTGACTAGTGGATGAAATAAGAAGGGTAGCAGAGGACCTGCAGCTGGATATTGTCTGCCTGCAGGAACCATACAGTACTAGAAGTGATAAGATATTACAAATGCCGGCGGACACAAGGATTGTAGTGTTGTCATATAGTATTAGGTCACCCAACTAACATATTAAAAGTCCCTGAAAAACAAAATTGTGCTTTGGCCACCATCTTGGAAAGTGGCGGCCGATAACTCATTTTCCACACTTATCTTTGAAACCATCAATGTTATCAAATAATATTGGACATAACATTGCCTATATTTTATGTTCATAACATTTTTTTTATATAACCCACTATTAAGCCAGAATGTTAAGTTTTCACTTTTAAAAAATATGCCAAAGTGATGCGCAAAATGAAGAGAACCAAAATAAAATACCATAACATTTTAAACAATATGCTCTAGTTATTAAAGTCAACTCTCGATTCTATTACCTTTCACGGTTTTCTGGAAAAGGGTCATAATTTTGAAGGAGTCGTTATTGGAATTTGACCTGATTTTGTTCCACCCCTGACCCTCATGTACGCAAAAATTGCATTTTTTAGACAGCACATAAAAAATAAATAAAATAAAACCTACTGTACCTATTTCTTGAAGAAGTCTATTATAGAGGCCTGCTTCTTCTTAGCGCCAGTTTGCTCGACAAAGTCTTTCACATTATAGAACTGGGACCACAGCTCTTCGCTAGCGCCCTGGCGCTTAAGTGCTCTTGAGTAAACGTCCCTAGCTTTCAGAACATCTTTTATCGTGGGGATGTCTTCAGGCTCTTCTTCCATTTCTTCCTCATACGTGCAGTCTGAGGTTAGTCTCTGCCACATTTCCTCATCGAATGGCCGAGTGAAAGTTAGGGGGCAGATGAAGGTGCTGTTGATGGGCCAGGCAGCGGTTCTATGGAGAGGCCTGGCTGGGAATTGGCGTCCACTGGCGGTGGGTCGTTTGGGTCCTCGGCGCTGGCAGCAGTGGGAAGCACATGGACAGCAGCCTCTTTGTCGACTGGTAAAACAAAGTGGGCGTGTCAGAAGCAGTTGGCTGATCACCGCTGGTCTCACGACCCTCCAACTGGCAATGATTCCTTCCATCGCCCTGAACACATCCCACTTTTTGACCCCCTTGCCCATGTCGAGATTCCACACCATACTCCGCACAAGCATCTCGCGGAACTTAACCCTTCACTTGCTGGATTATCCCCCGGTCTAGGGGCTGAAGCATGCTGGTGGTGCTCTTTGGCAGAAACACCAGCTTGATGTTCCTGAGTTTGTCGAGAGCAGGATGTGTGGGGCAATTGTCGACGAAGAGCACGACTTTTCTATTAGCGGCGTCCATCTTCGAATCGAAGTGTTGAAACCACCTCGTGAACACCCCCGAGGTTATCCATACCTTCTTATTAAAATCATAGTCACAAGGCAGGATGTTGCCCTTGAAACCCTGGGGTTTCTTGAAATTCCCAATCACGAGGGGCTTCATCTCGACTACTTTGTGTATGGATATTCTGTGACACACTTTGAAATGCTCTAGCCACCCACTTGCACACTTAAAAGTTTTCTATACTGAAACTAAGGGAAAATTCATCTTCCTTCCACTGCATCATCGGTCTATTTATAGGCATGTTTTGCGCTTTATGCTGGCTGAACCACTCCAGCATAGCCTGCTCCAGATTCGCGTGCGTTGCACCATTCAAATTTTTGGCCTTTACATTGTGGCCTTCCTTCTGCACTGCATTCACAATTTCTTCTCTTATTTTGAAAAACGAGAAAAGTGTCGACTTTGGGATTTCATGCTGCCGCCCTATCTCCATCTTTGTAATCTTCTTCTCATCCACTTCCTGGATTATCTCGTACTTCTTCATGAGCGTCAAGATGGCCTTCTTTCAACTTATTTCATCGAAACTATAAGTTTGTATCAAATAAAAAAAATAGCGTGGATCGTCAAAAATTGTTCACAAAATCAAATCAAAAATGTAAACAAACCGAGAATCGAAATAACAATGGCGAAAACAAGCCTGGGGGGTGATGTAGCAACAGTCACATGAAGGGAAACTGTCTTGATTGTGGGACTGGGAGGGGGTGGCTGTCACCTATTTTTATACCTGACCCACCCCATTTACTAGTAATACAGCTATCACAAAGATAATCGCAACGCAACAACCTAAATAAGTGCCACAAATACATTTTTCGACCGATTTCCTTAACATTTTCGCCTTTTTCACCCGCATTTTTCACGGTTCCCCCAAAAAAGATCGTTAGTTTGAGAGGGACGCTATTCCCGGGGTTGTAGAATCGAGAGTTGAATGTATTCAATTTTGAACCAATTACAGTAAGTTAAAGATACAGATAAAATACATCCGAAAAAAAAAAAAAAAATGCAGAACGCTCATAATTTTTTTGTATGCTTTCTTGTAAATTATAGTGTTTTTGTATTTATTTATTTACAAAGGTTTATAAAAGTCAAGTAAGAAGAAAGTTTAGGGATTTTAAATCTTTACTGATGAAAAATATGCCAATACCATTGTTGTTTAATATATATTTACTCTCCAGCTTTGCTGGACTTGGAACCAAATATGACATTCTATTTATTTGCAGTTTTGATGGAATGATTATTTATACCCCTCCATTTTTTTTACCCCAAATGCTTTATTGAGACTGAAGATTTCAGAGAACCGCCCACCCACTCTTTGGACACTTGTTAAGTTAGAGCGTATTTACACGAGGCCACTTTTAATGGCTGATGCACGCCACAACCACTGGCCACTTTTACTTATATATTGAGTCAAATTGGTTCAGTCAAACAGGGCCAGAGCAGTGGCATGGGTAGGTGGCCCCGTGACACGTTCGAGCCACTACTAGCAGACCATTGTTTTGCAGTGGTGCGTTTAGACAGAGCCACACCCACAAGCCGTCTTATTTTAAATAGGTCTGTTGAGCATTGTTGAGCTATGATCACCACACCAAGAGCCAATAGTATAGAAATATAATTCTGCACGTAACATTTTAGAAAAATTAATAAAACAAATGTTTGGCATTCCAAAGCATCAAAAAAACATTTCATCATCTTGTCTCAAATCTTTGTATAGCGTATAGTAAAATCCTTGTATTGATCATGTATCCAACAAAGGGAACATGCATTGTTCGGTTTTGCCTACGCTTTTTTCTTCATCAACAGAAGAAGCAACAACAGTTCATTATCTTCATGCAACACCATTTTAACTTCGTCTGGCACAAAAATCATGCTGTGGCCATGACAATCCATTGCAGCGGCTGCCATAAGTGATTGCAGTGACCAGTAACTGTGGTGAGCTTCAGCAACTACAGTAGCCCCATGTAAATACGCTCTTATGCAGTTCAATTTTTTTTTACTTGAATGTATCTCAACACAAGTCCTGTTTCAGTAACTCACCCTATCGCTTTCTCTCTCTGCATTCATAAATATATTAACATTATTATTATTGTATAGTTAGTTCCTTCAAGTGATATATATTAACTCTTCTCTAGTAACAATGTTTAGTGTTTTAAAGTGGTGATGACAGTGTTTATCAGTAAGTGTTAAGAAGGAGCTGCTCTAGTACACTAAATTATTTAAACTAAGTTCTAAGAAGACCCTCATCTAGATTATAAATCATCCCTCCAATACCGTCATATTCATGATCATCATCTTTTATCATCGAAAGGTATGCCTTTGAACATACCATCTTATCACAACCCATTCTCTGTTTTCTTCAAGATAATGGTTCTTCCTGAAATCAATTAATTTTTTAATTCAATTTTCTAGTTTTAATCAGATCGCCCAAAACATTGTTGTATTGTTGTTATGTTGTTATTGTTGTTAAGTCTTAGAATCTATGTGTGCCTATCCAAAACATTTGAACAAATTACTGGAAAGTTGATGTGTTTTTTTTTTAAATTATAGATCTCAAAATGACTATGTGTGCTAATGAAACATAAATATGGAAAATAAGAATTGTGTTATGTGCAGCGAGAGCATCAGTAAGGGGAGGCGTGTGATTGTCAGAAAAGGACTAAATGGACTAATTGAGCTGAGTAAAGAAAGAGAAGATGGATTATGGCAGAAGTTTATTATTTTAAAGAAATTGCAGGTGGGTGTATACAAAATCAAGTAACGTCAAAACATCAAAATGAAAACAGGAAGAACAAGGACATGACAATAATTTTAAAAATACTAAACCTTCACCAAGACCAGCACAGTCATTCTCTTATATGATTTGTTGCATATTTTGTGTGGAAGAAATGTCTGCTTCAAATCCCCATATGCCAAAAAATAGGAAAAGGTGAATTACACAGGTTGAAACAACAAAAATCGAGAAATACATTTTGGCTAAATGTGATGAACTAGGCGAAGAGTTCAAGCATCGGGTAATGCATGTGGACTTGATAGCAGATGAAGGATACCATAATTATTGCTATGTTAGTTTCAGATATGTAAAAAGGCATGCCATGGTGTGGAAGGCCTGCTAGTGAAAAACATGATACCATATTACAGCTATCGTTTGATTCTATTGCGAATCAAGATGCATTTCAATACACTTTACCATAACTCAAAAACGCTATCACTGAGTGAAGGAGTGAAATATTCTCTGGTGAGAGCCTTCCAATTTGAGAACTCCCTAAATATTCCCGAGAACTGTGTGTACATTTTAGATGGGGGACATCTCTTTCACAGTGTAGCATGGCCTTGAGCAGTCCCCCATGGGAAAGTAGTTAAATGCTACATTTCTTACATAGAAGCTCACTACAGACTTAAATGTTTTGTAGTTTTTGATGGATATCCTGATCAACCTACAACCAAATGCTGTGAACAGCAAAGAAGAGCTACCAGAAGAACTTCTGCTACAATTCATCCACAAGAAAATACAGTAACAACAACAACGCAGGCCAACTTCTTTCCCAACAGTAGAAACAAAAAAGGTTTTATAGAACTGTCATCAGACATACAGGTATGGCTGTCAGAGTTGGATGCAGATTCTCTTATTGTTTCAACAGTATTACAGGTGACCTGGCGGTCTAGGGGTAAGGTGTCGGACTTTTGTGCTGGGGTCCGGGGTTCAATCCTCGGTCCCGGCACAGATTTATCTGATTACCAAACCCTTCCTTCACCTCTGACAAGACATCTTGTGAATGTGGGGAATGCCAGGCCTCCACCGTGGTTCGGATTCCACGTTAAACTGTAGGTCCTCCATTTCATCTCACCATCACCCTACCATTACACATTAGCGTAAGTGCGTATAACCCGAACGAGTAGTAGATGCAGTGCTAATAATAATAATAGTAATCCAAGCTCTAAAAATAAAGGGATTCAATACATAAATATAAACAAAATCTACAGTTAAAGAAAAATAAAATAAAATAAAGAGGAGCGCGTAGAGTGAATATCCTAAAATTGTGAGTTATAAAGTGCTGGACACTCAACATGTCCCCAGCGCACGCATCTCACTCTTTTGAGTAGCGGGAAACTACGGTCCACCTTCACAGGTTGCATAACATAATAATATATAAAAAGGTCAAAAGCTAACAAAAGAGTTTTGGACATTGCACTTTTTTAGACATAGGGATAATATGGTGTAACTATGCTATAGAATAATTTCAAGTCTTAAAATCTTCTAGATTTCATTTATGCCAAACTTTATTAAATAACAAGCATATAATTGAAGAGCATTCAATAGTTCTTTGTATATATCATAGTCGTGAGTGACCAAGCATTATCAACATAAATAAATACTATCCAATAAACATATTGTTCCATAAACATTTACTCTTTTCCTTCTAATCATTACGTTATTTATTATTATGTACCCTAAAAATATTACGTAAATATAAATATTAATGCATAACATTAATAGACTTGAATATGATCATACTTAAGATGGTAGATTATCTCTCCTAACTAACACATTTTTGTACCGGTTGCAAAAGGGCAGCATGTTAATAAAAGTTTTAGTTCCATCAAAAATATATAATGTCACTACCATTTAACATGTACGCTAATAACCTAATTGCAGAACTCGAAATAACCTTTGCATATGTCATAAACAAAGATAATAGTACAATTATAAATATCGAGGATATGTCCTAACTTTACTTCTTTTTTAAGTTTTCGTTACTTTTTTGACACAAAAGATATTAACAACGCTATCATAAGAGTTACAATCAAAAAACTGGTAAAAAAAAAAGTTAAGTTAATATATACAATTCTACAACTATACATTCTACTAATACTGAAAATCTCGGCATCATATTTCCAACACTTTCCCACCTTACTGTTTGCCAAACCCAAAATGCAACACCATTTGCAATTGAGACGAAATAAAGTTAATTTTTGAACTGTATGACTTTTAAGCATTATGGATAACATCGAAAAGTTCTGATCTAACAACACTCCCCTTGTTTAATATTTACTATACTCATCTAACCAAAATACTACAGAGAAACAAATAAAGTTAATTCGTTAAGTATAAAGTTCGCGCATAATGCCTAATATCAATAACCCAGAAAATTTCTGACTTAACAATACTCTCATTTTAAAGTAAATCAAAGGCGAAGGTTTATGCAAGTAATTTATAATTAAATTTGATAGAAAAAGACCAAAAGGGATTTTGACTAGTTCCAATAATTTACATTTACGTCGAAAATGAATTTATCCTTACATTATCTTAATCTGTCCGTTACGCCGACGCTTAGTCCTACATGGTCCCAGCCACGTCCAAGAGTGACATCTTCCTTGACGGATGGTCTTTTATATGGCGCACACTCGTCGAACAGGAGAGGCATAGGGGAAGAGAGCGCGCATGCCGAAGAACATTCTATATTATTCTGGCAAAGCCTGGCAGTTACCATCTTCTTCTCGTCTTTTCTTTTCTTTGAAGTTGAGCGGATTGATCATGGTAGTGGTGGTGGTGGTGGTGGTGGTCTCTAGCGGCGAGATGCGGCACTCGGCTCAGTGTTGGCAGTTGCTCGCGTGTGGTTTATGTGGTCGGATGTTTGTTGTTTGAGGTGCTTAGCCAGGTCGGTGATATTGGGTAAGTGATGTTTATGCTTGACTGGCCCAATTCTTTGTTCTTGTAGCAATAATTGCTACACAATAACAACAACAGTATTACAGGAGGCACATAGCGGTACTACAGTCATGGTTGTTGGCCAAGCCACAGATTTGCTTGTTCTGTTAACTTGCTTTGCTTCCGTAACCAACCAGGTTCTGTTCCTGCGTCCTGCTTCTGGTTCTAAAACACAAGAAACCGTGTTCGCTATATCACGACAGCAAGCCCTGCTGGGTGACACTAGTAAGGTTGTTTTGTTTGCACATGCACTGACAGGTGTGACACCATCTCTGCCCTGTTTAAGAAAGGTAAACTAAATGCATTGAAGTTACTACAAAAGCACTGTATCCTAAGGGAAGCCATGAAAATGTTTAACAAACATTCAATGAAGGAAGAGATAGCTTGAGGAGAAGAATTTTTACTTCGCTTGTATGGAGGATCAAGAAGTACTGCCTTAGATGATTTACACTACCATATATATTTATTCATCTGATTTCCAAACAACCAGTTGGGAGAACCTTGCATCCTTGCCACCAACCAGTTCAGCAGCTCAGCACTCGAAAGATGAAACCTACGGACTGGGGATGTAAAAGAAAAGGAGAATCCTTCACACCCATGTGCAGTACAAGAGATCCAGAGTTGTTAACACTCATATTGTGCACTTGTGAATCAAATTGTACCAAGAGATGTGAATGTAGGAGATCTAGTCTGCCAAGGGTCGAGACTGTCAAGGACTATCATGTATGAATTCTGAAGAAGCTAATGAAATTCATTTGATGATGAAGATGATAAGATACCTTTTTAGTGTCTGCAGATAATACTGTATTACTATTATATTTTTATTCACTGCAATGTGATTTCAATAAGCTTGAATTCTTCAACTATAGTAGAAAAATAAAGTTAATTCAAATTTTACCTTTATAAATACTTGTAAATAAACTAAATAAAGCATAATCAAAAAATATGAGCGTTCTGCAATATTTTATTTTGTAATCAGGTGACTTAATATTATATATGTATACCAAGTCCCTTTGTTGTAAGGTTTTTTTTTTACCAATTTTCATAAAATTACTTAATTTATGTGTCATTTTGACACTGTCCTAACGAAAAAGCCTCTGGATTAGAAAGTGACCTTTTTAAGTTTCGACTTACACTAAGTCACAAGTTCCTATGATTTTGGAGTCAAAATTAATCATGACGTCCTAAACGTCATGAACATTAGTTCTTTGTTATTGATGGTTACCACCAGGATGTCTATTTTTCTTTTGCCTTATGCAGTTCAGTTAAATGTAATAGAGATTTGATGTTGTAGTCACTCTTCATGGAGAGTATTAGCTTGGGTGCGCAACCCAGGGAAATTACACTAGTGTCATAGTGGGGTCCGCGCAAATAATACTATTTTGTTTTTGCCTATGATTAGGCTTCTAAGTTTGTATTGGTCTTAATAGATACTAATGTACTATTGAATGCTCTGGCAGTACCGTAGGGAAAGTGACCAGCCGTAGTACTTTAATGACGCCTGTTTCTTAGCCATCAATTAGCTGGATTTATCAGCTGAGTATCCATCTTGTTCTATGGATTCCTTAAATGTTTAATGATACTAGGCAAGACTGTATATATGTTATCTTCTAAATGTGATCTTCACTGTTCTTTGACTAATTGTCCAATTACTCTCCTTTTAGAAATGCTTCTACATGTGGCCTGGCGACTGTACTGACCTGGTAGCCACAAGTAATCTCTCAAGTCTAATTGTTTTGGAAGAAATTTAATACACGTAATATTCCTATAGTCGTGTAAAACTTGTATTTCCTAAATTTGTTTATTGTTTACCAAATAAATCTATTTTGTTAAAATGCCTCTGTTTTCTAAATGTAAAATGTACCCTGCAGGCCAATACGGTACAAGTGCAGTCATTGTTCTGTACTGTTGGTTATAGACTGACCTTTAGGTCTATCAACCTTGAAGCTCCAAATAGTGTCATGGAACGAAGTCTATTGGACTAAATTGAAATTAGAAATGAAGTAGCGATCGGGAACGGAAATTTGAGGAACTAAAGCTTTTAATAAACTATTATAAATGAATAATTCAATCTTGGTTATCATTATTAAATAATTACATATCTTTGTACCTTTTTTATGTATTTAATTTTTCATTAATATTCATTTTATACTATGTTTGTTTAAAAATGTAAAGTCTTCAACTAAAATACTATTGGCCGATTCTCCTTATCTTAAAAAACTGGTCTCTGATTGGCCATCTCCTAAGACACGAATTTCCGGATTTGAAAGGAACGCCTTTGTCTCGACCTATTTCGTTTTTGGCTGTAATACTGGTGAGACGTATTTTACTTTCTTCCTTTTTTTAAATATTTTTGAGAATCTTTTCCAAATTAACATGTAGTCGTTTTCCTTTTTTTATTTTATTTATTATTTTTGTATGATGAAGTAAAGTTTCCGTGTAGTTTTATATTTTAATCATGATCTAGTGTTTATTATTAGATAACCTTTGTATCGGGATGTAACGCCAAATTTATCAACCATGTGGCCGGATTTTTCTTTGATGCTATTATTTTTGATCAATCGACATCCTATATGTCACAATAGTTAAATAAAAATAATGCTAAGAATTAAATATTTTAGTTGAAGACTATTTTCTTTATCTTTATAAATATTAATTTTATTTTTGTTTCTATGAGCTTCTGATGGAGACATCTTTTGTGATGGGTGTTTGTAACAAATCGGTAAGGTAGTAAATGTAAAATGTTTCCTTTATTGTCTTTAAATTAACCTCACTAAATGTTTTCTTTTATAATCCTTTTTAAATTTTGTTTTTCTCTTAATAAATAATAAATTATAAATCCTTTTGATAAATGGATTGTGATTTGAACAACCTCGTGGGAAACCACGTATTTTGGTACTATCCCCCACCTTTTGTTTTTTTTTGATAATTAATAGTTGACTTAGTTCTTTTTCAGTCTTGACTAAGTAGAAAAAAAAGTGGTTTAATAAGTGTCTGGTTACCTTCAAGATGAGGCGATCAGTACATAAAATGGTGCCGAAACCCGGGATATTTGATAAATAAATAAATATGTTTTTGTAAACCTAAATAATTTTTTTTTTTTTGTTAAACCATTTTATAGTATCTTATAATTCTTCTTGTTTTGTTACATCACAACATCAATACTGGGGAAATGGAGGTACCAACAACTGTGACTGACCTCACCTTGGGCGTGACTGATCCCGGGGAGGAGAGAGCCACAAGTCAAAATCGATTGTTTCCTTCAAACTTCCAATCCCTTCAGGACATGGATAACTTACGGGTGAGAGCCATCCATAATAATACAAGATTAATTAACACACCTCCCAATATATTAGAATATGTAAGAACTCCTGTGGCAGGTATTGATGGGGCGAGTGGTCAGTGTGATAATTGAATAGATCTACCATTGTACTCATCAGTAGGGATAAATACTAGTCAAGGACCTATCCAAAGTGAAAGTGGTTTTAACCAATTAGGCAATACTAGCGGCAATGTTTTTTCTGTTAGGAATGTTAATAGAGCCGTGGGTCAGGAAGTTTCTGCTAATGATAATTTCTTTCGTAAGAATTCCCTATCAAATCTAATGAAAAATATCTTTCCTCCCAACATAAATGAGCCTGAGTCTGTTTTTATTTTCATTCAGAAAATATGTAAATTGGTAAAGTTGGGAGCTTTCCCTGAAAATGATATTATAAGTGCATCTTTTTCTCTTACATCTGGTATGTTGATGGAACTATGGGGCAAGGCCATGCAAAATGGAGTACCATGGCAGACCTTGAAAGAGAACATCATAAAAAAATGCCTCACTTCACACGATATTTCAATTCTTGCCATGAAGTATTTCAATAGACTTCAAAACCCATTCGAATCCCTAAGGGAATTTGTTTCCGCATGTTTGGACACTGCAGATACACTCAATCTCCCAATCACTGAAAGTGTGTTGGCCCACACAATTATTTCAAATTCTGCACCCCAGGTTAGATTAAGATTGGGTGGAGCAAGGCCACTCACCCTTAGACAATTAGAGACCTTAGTAGAATCAGTGGAGGATGAACTTCTCTCTGATCTTCGTTTCAGTCAACAGTTCTCATCTGGCAAACTTCCTGAACCACCACAACCTTATCTACAGTTCAACCCTAACCTGTCAGTCACCACTAAACCTGAACTAAATTCTGACACTATGTCTAATCTGTTTGTGCCTCAAAATGAGCCTCACAGTTTGTATACTCAACCCATAGTTTCTCTGCCACAAAATCAAAACAGGGCTAATAATTTTCCTAGAAATGATACACAATATGTACCAAAATACAGTAAAAATATCACACATTGCCAGAAGTGTGGGGGAGTAGGGTACTTAAGTCAGGTTTGTCCTTCACGCCCAAATCGTAAAGGCAATTTTCAAAGTCAAAATCAGCCACCTGTTCCTAGGGTCAATAACAAACAGTGCTGGAAGTGTGGGGAATATGGTCACACGAAATTTTACTGTCCAAAAAACTAATTTTGGAGAAGTTACAGAATCGGGATCTTGTCCGTAATAAAAAACCGATTCAAGAAACAAATTTTCACAAAGTTCAAACCAATAGCATTCCTACTTCCGTTCCTATTATTCCCGTCAGATTGGGGAATAATTATTATCCTGCTCTTGTTGACACTGGTGCCAATTGTTCTATTATTTCCACATTTTGTATGGAGGAACTGGCTAAGTCCAAGTGTGTGGTTGAAAGACAAGAGTGTAATGTTCCTATTGCTAATTTTGGCTCCAGTCCTGTAATAGTTAAAGAGTCAATTCTTGTGAGTATAAATATTCAGGGCTTTTCATGGAAATTTAAATTTTATGTTGATTCCCCTGTCTCAATATGCAATTCTATTAGGTTCTGACTTTGTGAATTTCTCATGCATGATTATTTCTCTATGTGACAATGTTTACCATTTTAAATTTCACTATGTAAAATACCCTTTCCTGTCAACATTAGACAAAATCTTTGTGGGTTTGGCTGATAGCCACAGCAATCAAAATCTACTGTTAAAACAGTTTAAAAAAGAATTCCCTACAGTTCTAACAGAAAATTTAGGTTCAACCAACTTAGTAAAATATGATATCATGGTCAATTGTGAAAAACCAGTGCGCTGTGCTCCCTATCAATGTAATCCTGTCAAATTGAAAGCCATGAGAGAGATTACTGATAAACTGTTAAGAGAAGATGTGATTTGTAATATATCTTCTGAATATGCGTCACCATGTTTTCTTGTACCTAAGAAGGATAAAGGTTTTCGGTTAGTGGTGGATTATAGGAAAGTAAATCAACATTTGTTTTTGATTCATATCCTTTACCTAACATTGATAATGTGTTTCAACATCTCTGTGGAGCCAAGTTTATGTCTATTATTGATCTTAATTCAGCATACTATCAATGTCCTCTTACTCAACGGTCTATTAAGTACACTGCATTTGCAACACCTTGGGCTACTTACTGTTTTAAACGCATGCCCTTCGGCTTAACGGTAGGATCGTCCTGTCTCAGTAGGCTTATGGACATTATTTTTGGGGATATTAAATTCAAATATGTTTTCACCTATCTCGATGATCTATTAATTTATTCTGAATCCTGGGAAGAACATCAGATTCATCTTAGAGAAATCTTTACTCGCCTAAAATCTGCTGGCCTCACTGTCAATCCTGACAAAACAACCCTGGGACAAACTTCGATCAATTTCCTGGGACATGTGATCTCTAATGGCACTATTTCTATTGCCTCTGAAAGGACTCAGATCATCACAGACTTTCCTCAACCCAAAAATGTAAAAGAACTGTCTCGATTCCAAGGAATGATTGGTTTTTATTCTAAATTTATCCCAAATTTTTCACATATATCGGCTCCCCTCAATCAACTGAAAAAGAAAAATGTACCTTTTGTCTGGCAAGAACCTCAACAACAAGCTTTCAACAGTCTTAAAAAGGCCTTATCTACTCCTCCTGTACTTCATATGCCAAATTTTGATCTTCCCTTCGTACTAGCAGCTGACAGTAGTGATGTAGCTTTAGGAGCTGTCCTTCAACAAAGAATAAATGGAGATTTTGTACCAGTTGCATTTGCTGGAAGAACATTGTCTGTTTTGGAAAGAAAATATTCCATCTACGAGCGGGAGGCCTTAGCTGTAGTTTTTGGTATGGAAAAGTTTCGGTCTTATTTAGAACATAGACGCTTTGAACTTATTACAGATAACCAAGCCTTATCATGGCTTCTTAAACATCCTAAACAACTAGGCCGAATTGGTCGCTGGGTATTGAGAATATCTTCATTTGCTTTTGACGTAACTCATGTAAGAGGATCTGAAAATGCTGTAGCGGATTGTTTGTCACGAATCTTCCAAGAACCAAGTTCTGAAATTCCATCTGTAAATATTTTAGAATCTGTACCACAATCCTTCATTTCTATTCAAGAACATCAAAAGTCAGACATACATATAAACAATCTTATTAATCGCATCAAAGGAGAGAAATTATTCCGGGCTACAAAATTAAGAACAATCTACTTCTTTTCAAACCACCTAAATGTAACAAATTCAAAGTTGTAGTCCCAGAAATATTAATTCCTATGATCATCAAATATTTTCATGCCCTACCAATAAGTGGACACCTTGGTATTCTCAAAACCACAAACAGAATTAAGAATGATTTCTATTGGGATGGACTCCCTGGAGATGTAAGAAAGCATGTCAGATCTTGTGAACTTTGCCAGCGTGCAAAACCGTACCCCAGCAAAACTGGATTTTTGTCTTCTCACACCCATACCAGGCCATGGGAGAGAATTTTTATTGACTATGTGGGTCCGTTAACTAGGTCTAAGAATGGGAATACTATGCTACTTGTGTTGGTTGATGGATTTTCAAAATGGGTGGAAGTTTTTCCCATGAGGGAAGCGTCATCTGTGAAAACCGTCGAAATTCTTAAAAACTTAGTATTTTCTAGATTAGGATATCCTTGTGAAATTGTAACTGATAATGGGTCTCAATTTAGGTCAGCTGTTTTCAATAATATGTGTTTTGAAGCTGGTATTAAACATATTTTTCATGCACCCTACTATCCACAAAGTTCTCAAGCAGAGAGATTCAATAGAAACTTGAGGGCAGCACTGACCATTTATGCCGGACATCAACACAATCTATGGGATACGTGTATTCCTGCTCTCGTTTTGGCTTTTAATTCTGCTGTACATGAATCAGTAAATTGTACCCCAGCAAGTTTATTTTTGGGTAGAGAATTACAACACCCATTAATGCTACAATGGTCTCTTAATGATGAACTTCTAGAGAGTCCCCCTAACCCTGCCTCTAATGTCAAATGGGCGGCGGCTTTAGAATCTTTACAAAAGGCTCACTCCGCCCTGGCGAAAAGATACGACCAAGGTAGGTCAGAGGTAAAGTATAAAGTAGGGGATAGAGTTCTGTTTAGACTGTATAACAAGAGTTCTAAAATAGACCAGATTTCTGCAAAATTATCTTTAATTTATTCAAAACCTTTGATAATTAGTAAATTTGTTACTCCTGTTTCTGTAAGTTTGTCTGACCCTGAAAACAAGAGTTTTATCAGAATAGCACATGTATCTCAGTTGAGACCTTTTAACTCCTTGTAAATGTAGAAAAAGAAAACCTTTTGATTTTTGTAACCTTATTGGAATAATGTAATTGTTTAAAATAATGTGGAATACCAAGGACAATTTGGAGAAAACATAAAGTAATGCATACTTTATTAAAAGTTGTCTGTTTATTAAAATGTCAACTTGAGTTGAGTGATATATAGGGTGTTGTAAGATTTAAAATATGTTCTGGTTTTTATGGGAAATTTGCTGTAATGTAAATCTTTTAATGAATATAATGTTTGTTAATTTTGGGGTGGGATTAATAATAAAAAAATCAGGTCACAGGACAATTTTTGGTGTAAAGAAGTACTTGTTTATTAATATTTAGTAACTTTTACTGTTTGGATGATTGGGTATGAATGTTATTGTTAGTATTAGATTAGATTTTTAAGTGCAAAACTTCCTTAATAAAAAAGGAACTACACGGAAACTTTACCGACTAAATTTAAATTGTTTTATTTGGAACTGTCATTTTCAAAATTTGTCTTGGATCTTTATTAAAATCTCTTTATAAATTTTTTATAGTCTCACCAATTTTTTTATTTTTTTTTTATTTTTCAAAATTTATCTAGGAACCTTGTTCCTAAGATCTAGATAATAAGAGTATGAATGTGAGAGTATGAATGTTTACCGATTTGTTGTTTGTTTTTGTTTAATTTTTCCAATTTTTTTTAAATATAATTTTTAAGAAAAAAAAAACAGGTAGTTTCTGCTGTGTTTTTTTATGTATCAGGAAAGCCGGTTCCTCTAAACATTCCCAGATCGCCATGCATCTCTCTTCGATCTTCACATAGATGTCTACAATTCATATAATCGCCAACGGTTAGCTTCGGTCACAATCACCCAAGAGGATCCCTTGGTGTGACAAACCTCAAATTCTACAATACACTCTGGGAGGGACGCCTCTCAGGGTGAAACAAGTATTTTTACTGATTTTCATCTTTATGCATGGGCCCATGCAACAATGATCTATACACCAGAAAACACTACACACAAACGGTTTTATTTTGTGTCCCTAAACTTTGATTTTTCATAATGTGTCTGGATTTTTCTGACATTTACTTCTTTTTAGCCTGTGAGTGCTGATTAACAGTTCGTCTTTATTCTGAAACATGAGAGTTTAATATTGTGCCTAAAAAGAGTTAAGAAAGACGAGTAAGAGAGTGCCTTATTAAAAAAGTACTGTTTGCATACTGTGCGAGACTTAACAAACTCGTAAGGTATAACCTTTTTTATCACTGGATGATGTCAGTGGGGATTAGTACAATTTCATGGTGTGAAAAGAACTTAACTTTGCAGAGTGGTGCCCCAGTTTGAGGGGGGGAGTATGTACTGTTGGTTATAGACTGACCTTTAGGTCTATCAACCTTGAAGCTCCAAATAGTGTCATGGAACGAAGTCTATTGGACTAAATTGAAATTAGAAATGAAGTAGCGATCGGGAACGGGAATTTGAGGAACTAAAGCTTTTAATAAACTATTATAAATGAATAATTCAATCTTGGTTATCATTATTAAATAATTACATATCTTTGTACCTTTTTTATGTATTTAATTTTTCATTAATATTCATTTTATACTATGTTTGTTTAAAAATGTAAAGTCTTCAACTAAAATACTATTGGCCGATTCTCCTTATCTTAAAAAACTGGTCTCTGATTGGCCATCTCCTAAGACACGAATTTCCGGATTTGAAAGGAACGCCTTTGTCTCGACCTATTTCGTTTTTGGCTGTAATACTGGTGAGACGTATTTTACTTTCTTCCTTTTTTTTAAATATTTTTGAGAATCTTTTCCAAATTAACATGTAGTCGTTTTCCTTTTTTTATTTTATTTATTATTTTTGTATGATGAAGTAAAGTTTCCGTGTAGTTTTATATTTTAATCATGATCTAGTGTTTATTATTAGATAACCTTTGTATCGGGATGTAACGCCAAATTTATCAACCATGTGGCCGGATTTTTCTTTGATGCTATTATTTTTGATCAATCGACATCCTATATGTCACAATAGTTAAATAAAAATAATGCTAAGAATTAAATATTTTAGTTGAAGACTATTTTCTTTATCTTTATAAATATTAATTTTATTTTTGTTTCTATGAGCTTCTGATGGAGACATCTTTTGTGATGGGTGTTTGTAACAAATCGGTAAGGTAGTAAATGTAAAATGTTTCCTTTATTGTCTTTAAATTAACCTCACTAAATGTTTTCTTTTATAATCCTTTTTAAATTTTGTTTTTCTCTTAATAAATAATAAATTATAAATCCTTTTGATAAATGGATTGTGATTTGAACAACCTCGTGGGAAACCACGTATTTTGGTACTATCCCCCACCTTTTTTTTTTTTTGATAATTAATAGTTGACTTAGTTCTTTTTCAGTCTTGACTAAGTAGAAAAAAAAGTGGTTTAATAAGTGTCTGGTTACCTTCAAGATGAGGCGATCAGTACAGTTCCTTTGTGCAAAGGTGGTTAGAGTGAATGTAAGAATTATGGGGCAATTAGTTTGTTGAGTGTTCAAGGCAAAGTTTTGCGAGAGTCTTAATTGAGATGGCAAATGAAAAAACTGTGGACACTATATGGGGTGTACAATGAGGTTTTATGCCAGGTAGAGGTTGAATGAACCACATATTTGCACTTCAACAAGTGATTGAGAAATGTATGGTAATAAGGAAGAAAGTTTATTGTGCATTCGTTGAGCTGGAGAAAGTGTATAATCGTGTTAGTAGAGTATTTTAGAAATGTTCTTAAAGAGCATGGTGTGGATGTATGGTTAGTAAATGCAATTATGGCATTGTATGGTGGAAGTAAAGGGTGCATTAGGGTGGCTGGAGCTTTGAGTAAATGGTTTGATATGCAGATGATACTGTAATAATGGTTGGGAATGAAAGTGGATTCAAGAATGTATTAAAGTGTTTGAATGTGGTGAAAGGCAAATGTATTTTCGTATGAATGTTTCCAAGACTAAGGTAATAGTTTAATGAAAAACTGTTAGAACAAGTGAATGATTTTGTGTATCGGGGTAGAATGTTCTGTAAGAATTTAAAAATAAATGGTAAAATGGACAGACAGGTGAATGCATCTCAGAGAGTAGTTGGATGTATATGGACTAATGCAAAAAATTATGTAGTATCAAAAGAGGCAAAGATGGCAGGATATAAAGGTATGTTAACGTCAATTGTTTCATGGATGTGAAGTGTGGGTTTGTCAGGAGAAACACAAGAGCAAAGTGAATGTGGTTGGAATGACATATCTAAGAAATGTATGTGCCAAAGCTCATATGAACAGAGTACTGAATGGGAGCTGAAGGAGTGTGGTTTGAAAGGAAATCCAACAGGTTAATGTTAAAGAAGTGTCTTACGTTGGTTTGGGAATGTTTAGAGGATGAGTGTGGATTGAGTTATGAAGCAAATATATAAAGGTAGAGTGTGTGGATCAAAAGTAAGGGATAAATCATTTAAGACGTGGCTAAATGTAAATGTTGCTATGTGAAAAAGAGAAACAATAATAGTTTTAAGAATAAGAGCATGTATGACTTGGTGTATGGATGCTATGGAAGTGAAGGCAGCATGCAAGGATAGGGAAGTGTGATGAAAATTAGTAAGGATGGATTAGTAGAAAGTTGTATTTTGAGCTGTATGCATAATTTCTTGCCTTACATGTTATCTGATAGTGACTGACCCAGGGTTGCCACTATTTTCTTATTACAAAATTCCCTGTGTTTTCCAGGTTTTCCAGAGAAAATTTTCATTTTTCCAGACACCTAATAGATATTATAAATATAATTATAGAGGCATTTAATTTAGTTTTAAAGAAAATTTTAGAAATGAAGAGTGGTAATTTGTCATTGGAAGCATGTTTTATTGTCAAGAGAAACACATGTTTAAGAATTATTTGGAAAATGATGAGAAATGAATGACACATTTTCTAGAAGGAAAAATTGGTTATATTTTCTGTCTACCCTAAATGGAATGAAAAAAAAAGGGAAATACCAAAAATACAATTTTGAGTTTAAATGTGGGGGTGGAACGAGACGTTTGTCTTATTAGCGGGGGTGAGTGGAGGAAGCTGAAAATGCGCGGCATTTGCCGAACGAAAACGAGTCGTCTCAGTTGCACTCAGGACTTATCTCAAGCTGATGAGGTGCTGGTAAGCCATAGTCATCATAAATGAGACGTGTTCCAATCAGACTGCTCAATTCTCCAGTTACAAATTTTAGTCTATATTGTTCCGCTTGCAAGCACTTTATTGCCCAAATTCACTAACAAATTCCAGTAAATTCTAGCTTTTTGGTGAAATTCCCTGTGTTTTCCCGGTTTTTTCCAGACACAAACAAATTCCCTGTCTTTTCCCGGTTTTCCCTGTTTTCCAGGTGCGTGGCAACCCTGCTGACCCTTCCATGTGAGCCAGCACCCTGTTCCAAGAGGAGTTAACGAGCTAAAGAAACTACCCTGGATAGTACTAATGGAGGTTATGGAGAATCATACCCAATTACTATTGTTTCTGTAAATAGTTCTTGCATGAAGAAACTCATTTATTGAAACTCTGGAAATTATGTCTTGTCATATCTTCCTGAGTTAGTATGTAGATTTGATTGTAAGAGTTTATATGTATGTGTTGTGTTTCTTATGTTTGTTTTGTAGCATTTTTTATGCTACAAGATTATTTAAGTTTATTTAATAATAATTAAATTTATTCTGAGACATTTCTACTATTTATATATACATATGTATATTTAAATTACAATTTAATATGATGAAGTGTCTACTATATCGGGTTTCTAAATAAGATAAATGAATAAACTCACTCTGTTTACACCTTGCAGTATTTCAACTCTACTCGCACTCCCATCAAACTTGCTTGAGCTAGGGCCCGACCAACTCGGACGAGTATTGTCGTCTAACTGACTCGCAAGCCTGAGAGGCCACAGTTGGGCTGTTCAGAAATCCATCTAGTACTGACCAGAAGGAATAAAAATGCTCTGGCCTTTGAGTGAGACAAGGACTCGGTTCTGTTTTGCTCTCATCACCCCTTCCCCTTTTTCTCCTGGGATACAGGCTGCAGTTGCTTGGCAGCAACAGGAACGCTGCTAGTGGCTATTTTATTGAAAATGAGGTAATTTCCTATATGGAATATTTGTCGGTTAATGGTTGGTAAAGTCATAATGTGTGGAATATTAGGTCATTCCCCATCTGAATATATTTTATATTAGTGTTTGATAAAGCCATAATATGTGTAATATTAAGTCATTCCCCATCTGGAATATATTTTGGTTAGTGTTTAATATATTTGTAGCTTTTGGAATATTAGGTGATTTCCTATCTAGAATATATAATTTTTGGAATGTTAGGTAATGTCCCATCTGAATACATTATGACTGGTGTTTACTAATTTTGTAATATCTGGAATATTATGCCATTTCAATGTTTTGAGCTGGAAAACACTAGTTAAATATTTTGCATATTAGAATAGTTGAAAAAGTTAAACATGTTTGGCACACCCCTCCATTTACAGAGTTTGTGATAAGGGGTGCTTCAGTTTGTGAACCCTACAAACATAGTGAAGGATGCTCCCTACAGAAATGGGTTAAGGACATTGTGTAAAATAATTCGGAGGACGAGAGATCAAATAAATGTAATACTTTTTAACTCTGAGGTAGTGCCCTTGGCCGGCTGTCGTCTCCTTAACCTCACAAGATAGCACCCCTGGCCGGCTACCTCATCAAGCTAGTTCAGAGCATCACTCCATGATCCATTCAAAGGAGGGAAGAAGCCCACTGACACTGGTTACTACTCAACTACAAACTCTTTCTTACCTTTACCTCACCTTGCCCATGTCTGCAATACCCCTTTAAACCCCAATGCCAATCCCCTCCACCTCAACCAACTGACTTGGGAATTCGCAGACATCCACAAACCAGACTCCTCTTCCTCCAAAGAAGAAGAGAATACAAACACCCTTGCACCCAGTAAACCTGACCTCCCCCTCTCACCCCCTGCAATCGTCCACCCTTCCAAAGCAACATCTATACTTATCAAAGGGTTGAGAATGAAGAACCACATCATCGAAGAAAAAAATTAACACACACTAAACTATGCAAGAACCAATCTTAACAGTGTGTGTGTGTGCGTGTATGAAAAGATACATTCCAAAACTGGTTTATTGAATTTTATTTTTATGAATAAAACTTTCAATTATTGAGTATATGTTTCACCAAGCATGTATACCATGAAATAAGAAATTTAAATATAACTTAATTATGTAAGAGGAGGGGCAGCTCAGGGTTCAAATCTTAGTCGGATGTTTTAAGAGTGGTTTTCATAAATGGTTTTTCACTCTCACTCTCTCCAACCAAATACAATCCCCTTTCTCCAAATTTAACCTTCCTCATCCCTAGCTCATTAGATTATATAGTACATATATGACTAACCTGAACAGGTGCTAAAAGAGTAATGCAATTTATTACAAAAAACTAAACAGGTCAATATTGGAGTAGGTATCATAAAACAACTATTTAAAACTAATAAACAATTGTTTATGAAAACTATCAATGTTTATGAGTCCTTTAATAAATGCGAAGAGATTTATTTTGTTGATAAATATATATTAAATAAGCTAAATATTTAATCAAGTTATTAAAGAATAAACGCCAAAAATTTATGTATGGTGAATAATTGGTAACAAAAATGTAAAAGTTAGTTAGTCAGAAAAACCAGAAGGTGGTTAACTATATTGAAAGTTTGCAAGTTTGAGTATTAAATAAGGGTTAACATTATAGCAGGATGTGTCATAGCAAGGTTACCTGTATTCATAGTTCCCTGTCTCCACGTTCAACCCGGATGTGTCATAGCAAGGTTACCTGTATTCATAGTTCCCTGTCTCCACGTTCAGGCAGGATGTGTCATAGCAAGGTTACCTGTATTCATAGTTCCCTGTCTCCACGTTCAGCAGGATGTGTCATAGCAAGGTTACCTGTATTCAGAGTTTCCCTGTCTCCACCTTCAACCAGGATGTGTCATAGCAAGGTTACCTGTATTCATAGTTCCCTGTCTCCACCTTCAACCAGGATGTGTCATAGCAAGGTTACCTGTATTCATAGTTCCCTGTCTCCACCTTCAACCAGGATGTGTCAAGCAAGGTTACCTGTATTCATAGTTCCCTGTCTCCACCTTCAGACAGGATGTGTCATAGCAAGGTTACCTGTATTCATAGTTCCCTGTCTCCACCTTCAACCAGGATGTGTCATAGCAAGGTTACCTGTATTCATAGTTCCCTGTCTCCACGTTCAGGATGCATGCAGTTGTCATAGCACAGGTTACTGTATTCATAGTTCCCTGTCTCCACCTTCAACCAGGATGTGTCATAGCAAGGTTACCTGTATTCATAGTTCCCTGTCTCCACCTTCAACCAGGATGTGTCATAGCAAGGTTACCTGTATTCATAGTTCCCTGTCTCCACCTTCAACCAGGATGTGTCATAGCAAGGTTACCTGTATTCATAGTTCCCTGTCTCCACCTTCAACAGGATGTGTCATAGCAAGGTTACCTGTATTCATAGTTCCCTGTCTCCACCTTCATGAGCAGGATTTGTTCATAGCAAGTCAGAGGTTACCTGTATTCATAGTTCCCTGTCTCCACCTTCAACCAGGATGTGTCATAGCAAGGTTACCTGTATTCATAGTTCCCTGTCTCCACCTTCAGACAGGATGTGTCATAGCAAGGTTACCTGTATTCATAGTTCCCTGTCTCCACCTTCAACCAGGATGTGTCATAGCAAGGTTACCTGTATTCATAGTTCCCTGTCTCCACCTTCAACAGGATGTGTCATAGCAAGGTTACCTGTATTCATAGTTCCCTGTCTCCACCTTCAACCAGGATGTGTCATAGCAAGGTTACCTGTATTCATAGTTCCCTGTCTCCACCTTCAACCCGGATGTGTCATAGCAAGGTTACCTGTATTCATAGTTCCCTGTCTCCACTTCACAGATGTTCATAGCAAGGTTACCTGTATTCATAGTTCCCTGTCTCCCTTCAACAGATGTGTCATAGCAAGGTTACCTGTATTCATAGTTCCCTGTCTCCACTTCACAGATGTGTCATAGCAAGTACCTGTATTCATAGTTCCCTGTCTCACTTCAACGGATTGTCATAGCAGTTACCTGTATCATAGTTCCCTGTCTCCACCTCAACAGGATGTGTCATAGCAAGGTTACCTGTATTCATAGTTCCCTGTCTCCACCTTCAGACAGGATGTGTCATAGCAAGGTTACCTGTATTCATAGTTCCCTGTCTCCACTTCAACCAGGATGTGTCATAGCAAGGTTACCTGTATTCATAGTTCCCTGTCTCCACGTTCAGACAGGATGTGTCATAGCAAGGTTACCTGTATTCATAGTTTCCCTGTCTCCACCTTCAACCAGGATGTGTCATAGCAAGGTTACCTGTATTCATAGTTCCCTGTCTCCACTTCAGACAGGATGTGTCATAGCAAGGTTACCTGTATTCATAGTTCCCTGTCTCCACCTTCAGCCAGGATGTGTCATAGCAAGGTTACCTGTATTCATAGTTCCCTGTCTCCACCTTCAGGAATGTGTCATAGCAAGGTTACCTGTATTCATAGTTCCTGTCTCCACTTCAGCAGGATGTGTCATAGCAAGGTTACCTGTATTCATAGTTCCCTGTCTCCACCTTCAGGCAGGATGTGTCATAGCAAGGTTACCTGTATTCATAGTTCCCTGTCTCCACCTTCAACAGGATGTGTCATAGCAAGGTTACCTGTATTCATAGTTCCCTGTCTCCACCTTCAGGCAGGATGTGTCATAGCAAGGTTACCTGTATTCATAGTTCCTGTCTCCACCTTCAGACAGGATGTGTCATAGCAAGGTTACCTGTATTCATAGTTCCCTGTCTCCACCTTCAGGCCAGGATGTGTCATAGCAAGGTTACCTGTATTCATAGTTCCCTGTCTCCACCTTCAACAGGATGTGTCATAGCAAGGTTACCTGTATTCATAGTTTCCCTGTCTCCACCTTCAGGCAGGATGTGTCATAGCAAGGTTACCTGTATTCATAGTTCCCTGTCTCCACCTTCAGCAGGATGTGTCATAGCAAGGTTACCTGTATTCATAGTTCCCTGTCTCCACCTTCAGACAGGATGTGTCATAGCAAGGTTACCTGTATTCATAGTTCCCTGTCTCCACCTTCAGACAGGATGTGTCATAGCAAGGTTACCTGTATTCATAGTTCCCTGTCTCCACTTCAGACAGGATGTGTCATAGCAAGGTTACCTGTATTCATAGTTCCCTGTCTCCACCTTCAACAGGATGTGTCATAGCAAGGTTACCTGTATTCATAGTTCCCTGTCTCCACTTCAGACAGGATGTGTCATAGCAAGGTTACCTGTATTCATAGTTTCCTGTCTCCACCTTCAGACAGGATGTGTCATAGCAAGGTTACCTGTATTCATAGTTCCCTGTCTCCACTTCAACAGGATGTGTCATAGCAAGGTTACCTGTATTCATAGTTCCCTGTCTCCACCTTCAGACAGGATGTGTCATAGCAAGGTTACCTGTATTCATAGTTCCCTGTCTCCACGTTCAGACAGGATGTGTCATAGCAAGGTTACCTGTATTCATAGTTCCCTGTCTCCACCTTCAGACAGGATGTGTCATAGCAAGGTTACCTGTATTCATAGTTCCCTGTCTCCACCTTCAGACAGGATGTGTCATAGCAAGGTTACCTGTATTCATAGTTCCCTGTCTCCACCTTCAGACAGGATGTGTCATAGCAAGGTTACCTGTATTCATAGTTCCCTGTCTCCACGTTCAGACAGGATGTGTCATAGCAAGGTTACCTGTATTCATAGTTCCTGTCTCCACTTCAACCAGGATGTGTCATAGCAAGGTTACCTGTATTCATAGTTTCCCTGTCTCCACCTTCAGGCAGGATGTGTCATAGCAAGGTTACCTGTATTCATAGTTCCCTGTCTCCACCTTCAGCAGGATGTGTCATAGCAAGGTTACCTGTATTCATAGTTTCCTGTCTCCACCTTCAGGCAGGATGTGTCATAAGCAAGGTTACCTGTATTCATAGTTCCCTGTCTCCACCTTCAGGCAGGATGTGTCATAGCAAGGTTACCTGTATTCATAGTTCCCTGTCTCCACCTTCAGAGCAGGATGTGTCATAGCAAGGTTACCTGTATTCATAGTTTCCTGTCTCCACACGATAAAGTGGCTCTTGCAGTGCACTGTAGCTGTACTCTTCATCATCCATTTCTTTCACCTTCAGGCAGTAAGACAGATACTCAAATTTGGTATCAGCATACTTGCGAATGGTCAGTTTGGTGTCTGGGATGGCTTTGTAAAGGTATGTACCCAGGTCAGACAGGATCTGAAATAGTCATTACAATAAGTATTTTATCTTCCTATATTACACGACAGCATGTAAGCCCATTGCCTATGTATACTAAAATGACTGTGATTAAATATTGCATATACTGCTCTGGTTACATTCCAACACACACTGGTTTTATTTTGTTAAAAAAAGAGGATATTGTTGGACAGTCAAAGTTAATCTAGAAATTAACAAGTCTTATTTACTAAAGAATGTTTAAATATTCAATCATATATTAAGTTTATAAACTTATATGAGTATGTTTTTAATGGTTTCACAAATACAGATATACTATAACAAATTTTGCACTGACAATAAATTGTTTTGCTATCCTTATGAACAGCTTCGTAACAGACAAAACACAATTTGATCTGGTGATATAACTAAATGAAAGCATGTTGTGGTTCCAATGTTTAAAGTTGGCCACTTTAGTTTGGTGAGTGAGAATGATTTGAGCAATGAGTGATAAGCATAATAAAGAAATAACAAGGCCAACACATTTACTTAATTCATTTGCCAAAACAGGTAGCTTGTAGAGAGATAAATCACCCAAATGCATAATTGGCACACAAATTTGAGCTAACACTAAGAAAACAAATCCTCATTCATTTCAATTTCCTGTAAGTGTAAAAAGAAATCTCCGGTTTCAAAAACAATAGTTGACCCACTTTACTTGTCTTTTCTACACTAAAAGTGATACTTTGTAAATATTGTGTTTTGTTTTCCAAAAACTTTGGTGGAAAAGGATCCGGTCAAAAGCTGAAATCACTTGTGTAAGAGCCATATAAAAACTGGAAAGATGTTTTAGATATTAGAGCAAGATCTGACAACAATCATAAAGAGGCAATGATGATTCATAAAAGTATCAAGAGACAAATACCCAGACATTATGAATATTGTTGATACTGCAAGGAGAAAGAAAGTGGAAGAAAACAGGAGAAAATTATCTTCTTTATTTGAAATTATTAAGTTTTGTGGTCGGCAGGAGTCTGCTGGGCCAATTTAGTTCAAAGGTGTTGAGCCAATGTTCAACGATGGTCATTTTTGAGCGTTGTTAAGGATGAGAATAAAATGTGGAGTTGAGAAACTAATTAAACCTGCTGAGAATGATGCTCTGATTGCTTCTTATATTAGTCCAAAGATTCAAATGAATTGAAGTATTTGTGGATAAATAGTTCAAAAACCAATCGTGAGGAATGTCAATGACTCTAAGATCTCTTCGATATTAGTTGATGAAACAGCAGACATATCTAGACATTAACAGCTGTTATATCTTTGTATAAGATACGCAAAAAAGGTGGAACATCTATTCATAACCAAAGAAGATTTTCTTTGTTTTGTTGAAGTTGAAAATACAACGGACCAGGATCTGGCACGTACTATTATTACTTCTCTTCATAATTTTGTTATTGACTGTAATAATATGGTTGGACAAGGATATGACCGCGTTTCTATAATGCAAGGATCATTCAAAGGAGTTCAAGCATTAATCAAACCAACTTATCTAGAAGCCCTATATATTCATTGCAATTCACATTCCTTAAATTTATCTTTGTGTCATTCTTGTGCTCTAGCAAGCATCAGAAACTGCACTGGAACTGTTAAGTATGTTGCAATTTTCCTAATATCATCGCCCAAAAGGACAAGAAAATTACAGGCACATATCAAATCAGATTTTCCTGATTCAAAATGAAAGACATTAACGGCGATGTGTGAGACCAGATGGGTAGAAAATCATGACAGACTTTTGACACTCAAGCAAATATTTAAGAACATCATAGAAACTTTATAAGATTTAAGTAATGATCAAGATATTGGAACTTCATCTACAGCTTCCTCCTGTTTGAAGTCAATGCTTGCAAGGGAGTTTGTTGTAAGCCTTTGCTTCTTGGAAAAGGTATGTTCCTCTACGTTGACATTATGTAAATTCCTCCAATCTCCTCTCTGTGATTTAAAGTCAGCAGTTGATCATGTTGAGAATGTTATTTTACATTTTGAAAATATTCGAACTAATATTGAATACCAGTTTTCAAATACTTTCAAAACAGTCAAATCATTACTGCCGATGTTCATAGAGAGATTCGTATGCCATGAATGGAATCTCTCCAGAGATATTGCAGTAACATCGTAACTGATTATTCTGATAAATATTTGCATGTTATTGTAGCTATTTCACTTCTGGACAATTTGATAGATCAACTGAAAAGTAGGTTTGCTCTGAAAAGTCATTGAATCAAGAAAATTTTGAGATTTACAAAAGCAAAGTTGATTTAGCTTTATTACAAACCGAGTTTGATCTGTGAAAATTTATTATTTCAAAAAATATGGACCTGAACACATGAATAAAATTTATTGAGTATGCTTAGGTCATTTTTGTCCAGAAAACTTCAGGAATCGCAATCTACCGAGTCAAGGGTAGGTGCATTCTGATTTTGATATTTGAAGAAACTTTTTCAACTGTTATGGTAACTACTAAAACAATTATCATGTAGGCCTACTCATACATCTGAAACGCTCACAATACAAATAACCTAAAATGTTATCAATGTTGACTGCAAAAAAAAAAAGTCAATTTTTTTCTAAAATTAATGCGATGGAATCTTATTCGTGCAAGAAGAAGGGGGAAGGGTTGGGGAGACAATATTAGCATAAAAATTGTTTTTTTAAGAACTTGCCCTCCAAGCCAAAGGGGTGGGAGGCGGAGACCCTCCACTGGAAAAAGTCAAACAATTGGATGTCCCTGTAAGCTATTTGGAATGGTCCTTCCTAAATATATTTTGAAATTTGGATGCCCTAAGAAGATATTTTATGTCGTCCTTGCCTGAAAATTTTGAGAAAATAAGATTTTTACAGAAGCTATTTGGAGTTTGATGAAATAATATATTTTATCTTAATAAGTTACCGTACTTGAGAATATCGGAGGGGTGTGAAATCTAATAAGGGGCAAATTTATTCCGGGTGTTGAAGCAAGTTTTGTCTAGGTTTCGCCGCCAGTGAAAGGGCTTTTTATAAATATAAACCTAAGCCCTTAGAGATCTTATTGATTTTCACCTATATTTTTCATGCTCTCCTATTTATTCTGGTCAAAAATGTGACTAAGAATAATTAAGACTGTAACCATAAATTAGCTAAGTGAAAAATAAAATTTTTAATTTAGGCTCAGAAAATTTTAAATAGATTCATGAACTTACGATTATCTACCAGTTTATTTAATATATTTATTTAAATCGAAACACCCATATTATTATAATGTATATTTACATAGACCGTCATGTAAACTATGAATTACATGATTGTGAATGTGTGGAATGCCAGACCTCCACCGTGGTTCGGATTCCACGTTAAACTGTAGGTCCTCCATTTCATCTCACAATCACCCTACCATTACACATTAGCGTGAGTGCGTATAACACGGTGATGATGATGATGATGATGATGATGATGATGATGATGATGATGATGATGATGATCATAATAATGTAGCCTAAAACAAAAATTTGACTGAGTTAAATTTATAATGTTTTTTATGAACTATTCACAGGGTATTGAACTATGTTAGTATTGGTGATAATAAACTATATTTTAATGATTAGGACATTTAAGATACTTATCTGTTGTAAATAATAACACATAAAGATCTTGTTCAATTTGTTTTAGAATAATGTTAGAATAGAAGAAGGCAATGTAAAAACATACTTGTGTTTTTATAAAAAGGCCAAATAAAAAATTTAATATCAATAAACTCAGTATAATGTGATATTATACAGTTAAAGTTTCATAGGAAGGGCCTTATCTAACATCTAAAAATAATATTATTGCTACTTTCATGTTTTCATATGTGCAAACAAAGTTGCATAAAAAAAGACTCTTTCAATGTCAATTATAATGTAGTTAACTAAATCGTATACACATAAAACTTGCGAATCCTTCACGACAGTGCAGCGGGACTGTTTGAAAACAATTGAACTTAAAGAATAATTTCCTCATCTTTAAAAGATTTTGGTATATAAAAATGGGGTTTCAAGAGAGTTCAACAGCCATCCCCAAAGAAAAATAATCTATGATTTCAACCCCATTTTTCAAAATTCTACACCAACATACCTTAAATTATGTGTTGTATAGAATTAACACATTTAGTAAAATATCCATATCTTCATTTCTAATAAATCAAGAAATACCAAACTGGTTGCCGGGATAAAGCTGGTGTGTGTGGGGGGGAGGGGGAATGGGTTGAAATCGCTGAAAGTAATTTTTCACATATAAAAAGAGTATTCACCCATAATTATTTGACATACAGTATATGAAATATGGACATATCAATCAAAACTTTTACCAGAGGTGGGAAAAGAGAAGCTCAATCTTTAAATCTAAGTTTTTCACAACAAACAATTTTAAAACTAAATAGTCTGATTAGAAGTGAGGGGAAGTGAACAATTCACCATTCTTTCAATTTGTACACATTTATTCTAATTATGTTAATAGGGTAGTAGTGAGGAATGTAGTGAGTAAGGATGACCGAATGTAGAGGACATATACTCAAATTAACTAAAAGGAAGTGTGGAAAACCATCCGTACACTCAGCCAGGATTCTAAACCTGACCTCAAAACCACCAACAACTCAGACTAAAGGAGCAATGCATGCACACCAATATGGGATATTCACCACTCAATCTATGGTCCTAGGGAGAGTTTGGGTTTATGGGACAAACTTCCACCCCTTCCCCCCCCTAAACAATTAACAAAATTAATGTGTATAGTAAAAGTGTGTGTGTCTGTGTGTGTGAAGAATTCAGTATGTGTATCTATTTATTCTAATTTTATCTTGCAATCCGATCTTCAAAGATAAAATTTGCTTGGATCCCTCTAAAAATGTGCTTTTCCTGTAGACCATAGCGATTTAAAACACCGAGTTTTTAACTATGATAGACATAGCAATTTTTAATGAATTCATTATTAATTGGAGTACAGTTATGTAACTAATTGTATTTTAAGCCAATACAATAATATGCTGCCATTTAAATTTATTGAAGTGACAATCATGATTTAATAGTTGCGCCTACTCTTGAGTGGTGGCAAATAAAAGGCACAACTTTGCTCTCAAATTGCGCCTGCTCCTTTTAGTGAATAGGGATTTGGAACATATTTCAAACTTGCGCTGGCGCTACTATTTGCTCCCGTTAGTGAATCCAGGCCCAGATGTACTTCCTCTAAATTCAACATTTCTCATTTATAATGTGTTAGCATAGTTAATTAATTACATATAGCCCATAACGAGTAGTGAGATGTGGTGACATAATACAATATAGTATTATTATTATTAGCACCGCGTCTTAATACCCATTCGGGTTATACGCACTTACGCTAATGTGTAATGGTAGGGTGATTGTGAGATGAAATGAAGGACCTACAGTTTAAAGTGGAATCTGAACCACGGTGGAGGCCTGGCATTCCCCACATACAATATAGTAAATTTTAATATAATAATGTCGTAAGCTCGCAAAATTGAATTCTCCCTACACTCATGACTCAATCTAAAATAAATTCAGTGATATAGAAGTAAATTAGCGAGGAGAGAAATCTTCTATCATCACACTTTAACTCATGTTCACAATTCTATACCAGACAGTTTTATAATGAAAATTAAATTGTGTCTAGTGCAAACAATTTTAGTGGAAAATTCATCCTTTCATCTCTGAAAATTCAAAAATCCGCGAAGGTAGAAAGAATATAAAAATATCCCCCCAAACCCCTCATTCAAATGTAGGGACTATTTCCCCACTACCGCCAATTGTAATGATTCGTTGGCATTTATAGTAGTTTAAGTAAAGGAGAACATATTTTAAAAAAAATCCCCAATGGACACTACCATGGGTAACCGCATTAATGGGCAAAGGGGGGTAGGGACACTTGCCCCCCCCCCCCCCCCCCAACCAGAATTATGTTTTCTTTGACAAGAAAATATTGTTAACATTTTTTAATCTTCTTGTTTGCTTTAAAATTTTTTCTTCTAACATTTAACAACTATCAGATTTACTCATCAATTTACATACCATTTGCATTTTTGAATAAATATTGTCACTATATTTTAAACAATAAATGTCGACACTTCATAATAATCTTCTCGTCTGAGAACATACAAAACGAAGAATAAAAAGTGCTGCTGTATTTTTAGTATACAGTGCAATTATGCCAGTGCCCAGCAGAAGTTTATCCAGATGTGCTCACGTGTTTGTACATGTGTGTGTGGGGGAGGGGGGGGCGGGTATTTGTTTGTCCCCCCCCTTCCCATGGAAACATTTCTTTAGGCACCCATGTACACTACTAATAATTTTTCTGGGGGCCTGGGGACTCAGTAGGAGAAGGCCCGAGTCTCCCAAACCAAATAAAAATAATGTCGATAAAATAGCTTACAAAATTTCATGAAATTTTAAACTGCCAGGTAAGAATAAATCTTCAAAAATTGCCCCTTTGTTAAATCAAAATTATACATGGGACAGACACATCAATGTTATTTGCCCCTATTTTAATAACCTTTTAAACTTCTATCTATGGAAAAATCATAATACATATAATTATTTTAATATAATTAGTGCTATTTATGTGTCAAACTATGGCTTTGCAAATATATTTTGTAAATAATTAACATTTTACATTTGTGAGATTTGAGATTCACGATTAGTATGCAACACCGTGCCACTAGGTAGCAGCACTCTCGTTCTTTGCAATGAACCCATGTTATTACTATAGGACAGTCCAGTATTACTATCATAAGGTATTTGCTTTAATCAAGAATTTACATATTTATTTAACAATTTCATAATTCATCTGGAATTCTGTACTTCTATACTTTACTTAAGTTAAATATGGGGATTTTTTTTTATGAGAGCTTCCAATAATAAAATTGCCCAGTGTAATTTAACTCCTAAAATTATTTTCTTATAGTGTTTGTTTTTATTTTAACTCATAAACTGTATGATTTTGATATATTTAATCCTAATTCATCTCTTTTCCATCAACTGTCTAATTCTAAATATCAAATCTATCATCGACCTCTTCTCTTTGAACCCATGTTGCTCCATCATCCCTTCATGATTTTCCTCACTCTCCGTTCTAGAATCTTTTTGTACATCAGTGCTATGTCTATAATTTTCACACCTCTTCCTATCCCCTTTATTTGAATATTGGTAATATAATACCTTTGTCCAATCCTCTAACACTTTCTTCTCTCTCCACACTGCCATTACTACTCCATACCACCACTGTAGGCCTATTTCTCTTGCTGCTGTTATCATTTCCACCGTGGGTTCGTCCACTCCTGGTGCCTTTCCCTTCCTCATCCTTTTCAAGGCCTCTTCTACTTCCTCCTCCATTGCCTTCTCTTTTTCTTCCTCCTATACCAATCCTTCCCACTCAGGGTTCAAAAATCTCTCAAAATATGATTTCCACAACTTCTTTACCTCCTCATCCCTTTCCAATACCCTTCCTTTTTCATCCTTCATTCAAGGTCTCTTTCCTAATTTCCCTCCTCCTTTGGCTCACTTGACTATATTTAACTTCTTGCTCCCTTCCCCATCGCTCTGTTGCACTTTTGTCCACTCTTACATCCATGTTTTTCTCCCTCTTATTAGTATCTTCTTTGCATTTATATTTTTCTCCCTATAATTATCCTCTGTCTCTCTTGTTATTTTTATGAACAATTTTTTAAATGGTTTGTTCTTGGCATTCACTGCTTCCTTTACATTTTCATTCCACTCTACATTCCATTCTCTTTCTACTAGTTCTTTCCCGCATATCTCCTCTGCCGCTTCCACCATGCACTTTTTGAACCTTTGCCACTCCTGTTCTCCTCCTTTAATGTCGTCCTTTGGTAGTGCTCTTACTCTTGCTTGAAAGCTCATTCTCTCCTCCACTTGGCTGAGTTTCCATATCCTTATCCTCTTTTCCTGCTTCACTATCTGGCAGCCCCTCCTCCAGCCTTTCATGTCGGCGACTAATAATCTCTGCTCCCCATCCAAAGACACACTTAGCAGGACATTAAATGTTAATTGTGAACGCTTTTGCTTCTCTAACTAATATGTAGCATTAGCCGCTGGCTAAATACAAAAAATACAGAAAACTACGGACTTACCCTATTCTATTGATGCTGTCTGCGGCCAACTCCAGTGTAAACACACCCGGCCCATTTATACACACGCACCTGATCAACTCAACGAACCTTGATAAACTGAGACACACCCGCCAAGATGCTTCGTGACGATTCGCCAGGGCCCAAAGACCTTAGGTGGAAAAGAAGAAACACTCCGCCAGTTCCACGACCCGGCTTCTACTATCATCTAGATGCTTATTGAACATTCTACTCCCTGTCTATGCTCTTTGGTTCTCCCCCCCCCAGTCTTCCCATGGTCCCGTTCTGCAAGCTGTGTTTTTGGGTATAAAAGAAGGATCGTGTGAATTATATGCCACTCTTGGGCTGGCGTAGGAATTCGCTTGAACTGGCGAACGCTTCAAAATTAACTATGTAAGCTAAATTCATATTTGATGAAATCTTTAATGTTTCTAAAATCCTTTCGACACTTAGTTGTCATTTCATAATGAATAGACTTGATCTTTCAAACTTGCGCTTTTAGTGACTTTCCATGATGAATGGACTTAAAACTCTCATACTGGCATTTGGTTGCATATTCAAATATTTGCCTACATATAACTTAAAACTTTGCACTTAGCAGTATGCATAACGTGATTAGACTTAAGACTTTTCAGATTTAATATTTTAGAGAAACATTTACGATTTTACTTCATTTGGCGTTTGTGTTGATTTAAATGACAATAGATCTAAATATTTACCTGTGAACTTTGCCATATGCCCGACATGATTAAACGTAAAAAAAATTGGGGCATAATAAATTTAAAATCACGTAAACTTTGTTGGTATCTTATTATGTTTTTTGTATGCTATTTATGATGTTATTTTTGTGCACTTATATTTATGGGCATTATCTCTAAAAAACCTGCTTTTGTTAATTATTTTAAAAGGTTAATGGGTTTTGGTTCAGAACTTAAGACGTATACATTATGTCATTCATAATTTGTCCTTGTCTATGAACTTAAATTAACGAAACACCTTGCGAGGTTTATATTTAAAGTTTATTGTTTTAGAATAGTTCTTGTTAGGTTATTTTTGATGTTCACCTGTGAACATGAATTACCTGCCGCCATCAGCGTACTATAGGGGTAAAAGGAAGTTGTCATAGCAACCAAGTTTCTGATTGTAAACGAGAGGTGTAGGCCAATCTAATGCATGGTTTGATCCAACACCAACATCAGGTAATACGTCAGTTAGGCTTAATCATATACTCCCCATTTTTGGGACTGATGAGGTATTGTTAGTAATGTACATGGGTTATATTTTTGTAATTGTCGTATTGAACAGTACGAGGTTAGGCTGAGATTTAATTGTTTAGTTTTCATGCCTAACTGTTGCTTTCCATATCAAGCGTAGATGTTCGCTTTTAAATTTGGCGCTCGTTGTATGAGGCCATGGAATAAAATTGTAAAGACGTTACATACTTGATGATTGTTTATATATATTTATATCTATTGTTATTCTCATTTTCTTGGGAAATTAAATAAACTACTGTTAACTGAGATACTTGTTCTTCCCTCTCTCACTAGCATCCTTCGGTATTATAAGTTAGGTAAATTCATGTGTGTTTATGAAACTAAAGGTCTAGTCACGCCCCTGGGCATTGGTTATCTATTGTTGAGGACGGCCGTGAGGACGTGTCTGCAATTATTCCAAATTGCGTGTGCTGGGTATTTTTTAAGTATACCCAGTGTTTTTAGGCAAGTTTACACACTCAGCACACTTTATCTTTTGTTTTTAATATTTATTCATTTTTTTGTATATTTGAACCACCTCAGTTAGATTAGTTTTATGGTTCAAATAGAAAATAGTCAATTAGGGATTTTTGCTCCCCATTCCAGCTATAAGCTACTAATAGCCTATAAATATCCATTCACCTTTTCTGCAAAAAGACAGGACAGCCCAAGTAAATCCTCAAAAAATAAGGTCCTAATTTATAAACACCTTAATATATATAATTATACTGGTTTGTAACATGAGTGTTGAATTATATTAGTTTCATTGGATAACTATATTGTTTCTGACAAGATTATTAAATATTTCGCTGCAGTGTTTGGATTCATGTAGAGTACACCAGGTCCCATGTTTTGAGAAGAAAGTAATCTATAAGATCCAAGAGAATTGTGACATAAAAAAGGACTCACTGGTTTCACAAACTTAAGCATCTTAATTCCATACTTCTCCATCTGGCGGTGGTAGTCCCCGAACTGGCGAAAAGCTTCACTTGCTCTTGGTTGAGGCTCACGAACACCAATACTGGCAAAAGTGTCACCAAAAGCTTAAACAAACAACGTAATAGAAATCATCAAATTTTGAATATAAAATGATATTACTCACTTTCTTATATTTTTATTTATTGGAATAATCATCTAAATTCAGTCAATTGTCAAATACAGTATGAATGCAGTAATGCGCCTTAAGTCATTTGGTCTAAAGTCAATCGCCCTAAAAATAATTTCAACAAAAGTCAGCCTAAAATATAAAGTTAAAAACTTTGGTTTTGTTTCGAAAGTACATACTGTTAATTTTTTCATGTGAATATAAAATAGCTTAAATGATGCAAAATAGTTTTACTATATTTCTACAAACATTGACATTTGTTCTTCCTATGCATTGAAATATAATATTAAAGTAAATATAGCTCTAAATATCATTTTCAGAGTAATCCAAGAAAAAAAACTCACCAAAGGGATGTTAACTAAATGAGAACATATTTTTTAATCTATTTATATATTTAAAAAACAATGATGAGTGAAAAGGTTTCTGCATATGAACACCAATGTAAGAATGTGTCTTGACTTTATATATATGTATATATCAAACTATCAAATTAATATTTAAAAACAGTAGAACTATTACTATGAGAATGATGGGCGAGAGCCGGAGGAACTACAGTCACACAATTACAGTCCCTTATGTTAAATTATTGATTTTTACTTGTAATTTAACACAGCATTCTCATGATTTATTTTTAGAGCTTATTGTACAAAGCGACTTTATTAGCACTATTTAAAGAATTTGTTCTTTGAATATTATATATTTCATGAAAGTTAACATTGTAGAAATTAAAAATAGACCCAATGTCTTTACAGGGTCCTCCTATCACTAATTTCTAGATACTGATCAGGCTGTGGATTATCTCATTAGGAAATTTCCAGCTGTCATCACTAACAGGTGGCGTAAGTGTGATGTTCTCCCCTATAACATTGTTGTCAGTGATGAAGTCCCAGTCTTATTCTTGCACCCCTCCAAAAATGAAGATTTTTAAGGAATTAATTTCAGACTTGGAGAGCAAAATGGTTATCTGTCTATCTAAATCTTTCTATGCCAGTCCGGCATTCATCAATCCTAGGAAAGGGCAGGGTCATAGACTGATAGTTGAATATAGGAAGGTGAATAAAAAGATTCTTTTTGACCCATAGCTAATACCCAGTGTTGAGTCTGTCTTTCAACACTTGGGCAATGCAAAGTACTACAGCCTGTTGGACTTCAATGTTATCTTTTTACAGTGCACTCTCTCTAGGAGTCCAAGAAATATATGGGTTTTGTCATGCATTGGCAACTTTACGAATTCAATCAGGGGAAGCATTGGTATTCAAGCAATTAGTAGGGTTTTGGATCACATCCATGCTGATCTAAAATACAAGTTTGGTTCAACTATCTAGATTACATTTGTGTGTATAGTGAGACCTTCGAACAACACTTGGTGCACTTAGAGACCGTGCTTAGCTGCCTGTGTGGTGCTGGCCTATTAATCTTGAAAAAGTAACCTGGGCCAAACGGAGCATTAAATACTTTGGGGAAGTTATTTCTTCTGGAAACTTACTCATTGACCATGAGCGGGTAATATACATGATTGAGTTTCCCCTCCCAAAGATTTAAAAGGCGTAATGTGCATAATATGCACGATTCATTCCTAAGTTATCTGAGCTTGTCGCTCCTCATAACACTAGGAGGCCCAAGCACATGCACATACTTACCCAGAAAGCCCTTCAGCAGTCATTTTGACCTCTTCTCATATGCAATATGCACCAGTTCTTTAAATATATGTCTTAGAGCATTGTAGCATACTTTTGGCTAGTGATTTATTTTCATTAACATGAAATTATACAGGGTGTAGCAAAGTTACTGTGCGGTAATTACCACACACCTCATTGCAATTATTCCTATAACAGATTTTGTAAATGTCCCCCAAATGCCTGAAGGCATATCCAAACACAGGTCTTCCTATCATATCATATGAAGAGGCATGTAGACACATGTTTTCAAGCCTGGACGGGATATTTCCAACATTTACTATGGGAACAACTGCAACGAGGCACCAAACAGGATACTTTACTGATCAGTAAATTTTGTGGCATCTGAATGTTTTATGATGGAATCCCTAAAAATATACATCATAAAATATAAACTATATTAGTATATTATTATATAGGGACGAAAAGAATTTGAGGACTTGAAATACAGTTTATAAGAATAGAATGGTTCAGCCACTAAGATTGTACATAGTTTATTATGCTTGAATATGAAGATGATAATAATAGTTTAAAATTGCCTGTTACATTTATTTCACATTATATATTTAACATCACATAAGGCTATTTATGAAAATAATAGTTGATACTAAACTGAACAAAAAATTGTGCTAGAAATTTACAATATGAAAAGTTAGAATGCATGTACAAGAAATATTTATACTAGAATAATTGCTAAAAAATGGGATACTCGAAAAATGGCCAAGTCTCAAAAACTCTCCAGATACTTGAGGCAAGTTACTTTTTTTTTAACGAATGTGCCTTACAATAATTGCCACCAACAGCTTTGTTTCCGATCGAGTAACTGTCAACCATTTTGTTAATTTTACTTGCATTAATCCCTTGACATCAACACTGTTTGTGGTTTTGTTTTTAACTCGTTTGCCAGTTGAAGTATACATTTGAGCCGAAATATATTCTGACTTGTGACCACCTTATAAATTACCCATACATCGAGTGTTTCTAGGTCAAGGATGTTGTAGAAAACAGGTGTATACAATATCATTGCAGGTCCATATTATCGCGTTTCTCCCCCCTGATGTACAATCAATAAGAATGAAGGGTCAACTGACTCTCCTTTGGAGGGGGAGAGTTTCTAGCTTGCCAGAAATCTAATGTCCTTAAAAAAAATTCTGACTTGAATTTGTAAATTCGAATTTCTATGGTGCAATGAAAAGCAAATATGAATAATAAAATAAGAATATAATCTACAAATCAAAAACATACCTTTTTATCTAAACAATTTTTAACAGAGAAGTAAAAAACAAAATTATGGTGTATTTATTTTAGGAGTGTTGTAGATACAGTTGCCTAGGCATCTCGGTTATAGTGAAGTTTATTTAATTTTCGAATAAGTTAAACTATTCTCTCAACCAACCCCACCTTCAAAGTAAGAGTCAGACACATTATCCTTTCAAACAGCCCTACCTTCAAAGTGAAAGTCAGAGGAGAGTCAGGCACACTATCCTTGCAACCAGCTTTAAGTGGAAGGACTACCTTGTAAAACTTGAGAAGCGCAACTACAAGAAACGTCCATATTTTGAACTATTTGGACTGTTTAACAGACACCGAGCTAGAGTTGAGGTGTTGTCATATATGTCAAGTTTGGTCCTGAAAGAGTGAAGGGGGAGCGAGCTAATCTCTTGTTTACATGGGTCAAGTTTCTTGGAAAGGCCAGAGTGCGGCTTTAATAAAAGACCACGACCACTCGCTCACTTTGCAGAAATCTGTTGCTTTATTTTTAGGTTGAACTCAAATAATCAGTAGTCTGGGTTTCTTTATATTTCTTACCTAATGGAATAATACATTTTTCATTCAGACTTTCTCTTATTAGACTGGATTGCTGGTGACGAGATCGGGGTTCAATTCCCAATAGTGTGTACCGAGTTTTTTTCCCCTTCAAACGGTTCCAAACACGCAATTTTTATTTAGTTAGTTTTAGCAGCATGTCTTACTACCCATTCGGGCTATACGCTTATGAACTAATTACTTTAATGCGTTAGGCATCAGGAAGGTTAAATTAAGAGGAGGTGCATCCGTATTTTCGTGGCGTGACAGCGGGAAAATATTTAGGGAAAAACCACCTGAGTGCACCCAATCGAAATTGAACCGTGATCCCCGTCTTCCGCATGTCAGTTAAACACGGCGGGTAGCACACACTATTAGATTTGAATGCTGGTGGTGGGAAGTTTGAAGTTATAATCCCAGTCGGGTGTAACAAGGTTATCTTTGCCTAAAATGGTTCCCCACTCTCAATCTACGAAAATGTGGGTATATTCAATCTAAAATGCCACCTTTCCCATTCCTAGTTCATTAGGGTAATTAATGTATTTGTATAATTCAAACGGGTAGAAAGTCGTCATGAAAAAAAAATACTATTGTGATGACTACCCAAGAGTGTTGGCAAAACTTTATTAGTGTCGGGCAAGGCGATTTGTAAAACAATATCTTTTTTAAGAGTTTTTAGGGGATTGACTCCAAGAAAATGGAAAATATTTGAAAATGTAATGCCACTAAAATCTATTTGAGGTGTCCCATAAGTATTTAGAAATAATAATAGATTGATATAGAATCTATTTGAAGTTTGATGCAAACCATCTTTCAGTTTCAAACTTGAGTATATAAGAGAGGAGTTAACAAACTGGAGGAAGACACATTTCGATGGGGGAGGGGAGGAGAAATGGGTGGAAACACCCCACCCTATAAACCCTCCCCCCTTCCCATTTCACCCTCAATGAGTAACACTGGATATAAAACTATCGACATACACACCGTAGAATGTAGATAATTTACTCAGCATCTGACTTAACCCAAGCTAAGAGGGTTGAGGACAGCGTCTGAGAGTCGCAATGGTTACTTAATTTTATTTAAGAAATCCATACGTCAGTCATGTAATCCTTTTGATGGAAAATATCAAAATTCAAATAATAATAATAATAATATTAAGAAGAAGAAGAATGGTAATAGAAATATCATTTGGCATACAAGTTTTTAATTTTTTAAACATTTCTTTCATGGACAAAGAAAATTGGGGGTCAGAGGTGTGGACCCCCCTTGAAATTTGTTAGAGCCCTTAAAAGTAAGGTGGGGGGGTGGGGACATATATATATATATATATATATACGTATAAAAATAAATAAAGTGTGATTTTTACTTTTCATTCTTGTATTACATCAGCCAGATACGAATTATTATTAGTATATTATTATTATAATTATTTTAATATAAACTTAGAGGTGTACTAAAAATTCCTATTTTAAAACTAGCTTTACCAACATTGGCTTTAACATGTAAAAAGGCGTAACTATGCAGTAATGGTGGGTCCCCGCAAGAAAAAAACCTCGCACCCTCCCCAAATCTTATGTATAATTGTAGATTATAAAAAAATGACATTTATTAGTGACATTCTTTTATAATACGTAATAATATACAGTAGGTAGGTTGAATTTAGAGGAAGTGCACCCACATTTGCGCGGAGAGATAAGATAAACTCAATGAGGAAAACCCACCCTAAGTGTATTACTATACAGCCATAACATTTGATAAAATTGTTACTGAAAAGTTTCAATATAATGTAAAAAACTTACTCTGAATTGAATAAAACAATATTAATAAATATTATAAGCAACTCTATGATCAATTATCAATATTAGCACTTATAGAAGCTAAACAAACAATGATCTCAGTGAAGTTGTCTACATTTCCTCCAAGGACAGGCTACGGGCAGTAAGTAGCTCAACAGACAATATAGCTAATCTCTGCATCCTTTCTTGATTAATGTGTTCCTTAAATAAATTTTAATAAAGTATTGAAAATGAACTTTCAGCTGTTTCTATTGATTTTACAGAAAAATATGTACATACATTTTTTGTACGGCATAAATTATGCACATTAAAGTGACTATCGAGTAATTTTTGATTGAAATATTAGATCTTTACGAAACAAAAATAGACTTAAAAGACAATGCTTTCATCTCTTTCCAAATTAATTTTGGGTGGACCTGCGTGGTGGGCCTTATTTTGAGCGGGGGCCTGGGGCATTTGCCACTACCCTATAGTTACACCACTGAACTTGTAACTATCAATAATTTCAAACTCTATTAACCTATTTTTTATTAATTATATTCGATAATCAAATATAGCTTTATACATTTAAACATATTTTAATATGTCTAACACCCGCTTTGGTGAACTAATGGTCTAACGCGCTATTCTTGCAGTAGACTAGACTGCCGATCACGGGGAGATCGAGGATAGAATTTCGGTCGGGTGTACTGAGGTTGGTTTTCCACGCTCCCTCCCCGCAAGTGCGAGTACACTTCCTATGAATGCAACCTTCCTGATCCCTAAAAACATTAGCGTAATTGTTGAAAAACAAAATCTATTCACAAATTCTTTGTTTATTTTACAAAAATTTGAATTTGGCCATTCCTCAGGAACTATATATCCTACAGAAAGAAAATATTTTGACCTGCCACATAATATTATATATATGTATACATATATATAATATATGTATATACACACACACACACACAGATATTCAAATTTGAAGATAGTATGTAAAACAATTTTCTGCAAAAAGACACATTTCATTTATAAAAATGGGTAATTTGTATAGAATAAATATTACATAGGTAACCTTTATTGCCTCTACTACAAAAATTATTAACACTTACTCCAAAAATAAGTATTTAAAATTACAATAAAACATATAGAAATATACTGCAAAAAAAAATATTTCCCACCCAATTGTATGGAAAATATCTATCATTTTGACCAAATATGATAGGCTTACACACAAGTTTTACATTGAAGCATGATAATTGTATAATCTATGTGTCCCTTATCAATAACTTTTGTGTCAGGGGTGTTCATAATATCTACATATCACTAACTATTTTATAATTTTTGCTACACATAGTATATAATAATGGATGCATTCTACAGCTTTATACATTCAATGTCCTTAATCAAACTCCTGCAATGAACACACTTAAAATTATGTTTTAATTCTTTTTGATAAGGTACCTGTGCTACAAATTTCGGTTGAATCTTTGCCGCGTGAATTGAGGTGTTTTTCCTTATGATTGCTCATTCCTTACACGCAAATGTAGGAATACTTTCTCTAAATTATCGTATTTCTTATCCACCCTACTTCATTATTGTAAATTTACGGATAACATTTAAGGTAATAAGTGAAGCATTTCTGATATCACCTGAACAAAAAAATGACACGGAAATAATCTTTACAGTGCAAATTCTTATATGTGTTGAGTAACATCCTCATCTTAGCATTTGAGTTACCCCCTCCCCTTCCTCTCTAAAGATTACGTTATTTCTATCTCTTTGACCTGGCATGCCATAGCATCCAAGGTGTGCGAGAAAGTAAACATGATATTTGTGATTAATTTATTTTATCAAATAATAATTGTCAAAATGAAATATGGAACTATGTTAACTATGTTATTAATTTTAAAATAGTGGTGGTCAAGGCATGTTCACTAGTGCTCCCACCCCCCTATCATTATCTACCTTTACAGTTGATAGCAATACAGTTTCAAGACGTTTGTCTATTGTGACAAGTGTATTTCTAGTTAAAATTGCCAATAGTCCATAATTATTTAGATAACCCTGTATTATTAATATCAAATTATTGACTGTTTACAGTTCATATTACCAAAGGTAGGGCCAAAGTGTTTGATTGGTACATCTAAGTGAACCGAGCCCGTGTAGGTTTTAAGCCGATGTACGAATTAAGCTAATGTGTTAGATAAGAGTTAGATTGATTTTAGATGACCTACATTCACATTTGCGTGGTGGGTGAGTGGAAAACAGTTTAGGAATAATAACCCCATAGCACCACCTGGGAATGAACCCCGATCCCCGTCCTTGGCAGTCCAATTTATTGCAAGAGTAGTACTTTAGATCATGCGGTTACCAAAGTGGATCCTGTAATTATATTAATTAGGTATTCTACGCACATTATAAGAAATTAATGGATGAATTATAAATTACAGTATTAAAATTGAATTTTCCATGCAGAAATGATAGTAAATTCATAACACATTAAAAAAATCTAATTCACAAGATCAGAACATTTATTTTTCTTTCGTCTGGTTGAGAGATAGTAGTTTTTTATTTTATTTTCTTCGATCTCTTTTTACAGAAATGGCTTACATTGCAAAACACATCATATTCACACAACTGATTTCATAAATGAATGTAGGAGAGTTGATATATTTCCTGCGAACATCTGTGGATCACAGTGCAACGCTTGGCATCACTGCCTTGAGTTTTCTTGAGAAGCTCATCTTGTTCAACCTTACGCCGATAGGTTGCAGCATACAGCACCACAACACTTTTTTGAATTAAAATAAAACTTTACCACTTTATTTTAGTTTAGAACCATATGTATGTTGAAAAATGAAAGGATAATTATTCTCAATCATATTTTCTAGGTTTATGTTTTGTATGCAGATTTAAAAAAAAAAAAAAAACATTAAACCAGAAAAATACGATCATGTAAAATTCATTTAAACAAAGTTGCTTGCAAATATTTAACTTTTAATTGGCGTTAAATTATACTAAATGATAGAGAAATGTGTTTATTGTAATATAATGAAAACAGTTTTAGCCTAAGTCATCCCACATTTCAATAACAAGACCAGTTTGTCTTATGCAGTGTTCTTTAAATTAATTTTTTAAACTTAAATTTGAATTGGATGGGTGGTTATGAATATACTATAAACCACGTGAGTGAATTGATCTTTAAAGTAGTAAAAATTTGATTCAAATGTGTATAGTAGTTTTCTTAGTAATCGGGTACAGAGAAATCGCCTTAGAAACCGGCTGCGCTCATCTTTCATGGTGATCCATCCCCTTAACTTTAAAGTGCAAGTCTGAGCTGAGAGTCAGGCACACTATCCTTGCAACCAGCCTTAACTTTAAAGTGCAAGTCAGAGGAGAGTCAGGCACACTATCCTTGCACCCAGCCTTAACTTTAAATTGCAAGTCTGAGCTGAGAGTCTGGCACACTATCCTAGCAAAACGCCATGTAATGGACATGTGATGTATTTGAAATGTGATGAAATTGTATATATACGCCCCTTCATTCCTATTGGTTGTATGTCAGAGTAGGGTTAGCTGGGTATAGAGAGGTGGGGGAAATATGACATGATGGGCATACCATGTATTTGTACCTGAAACGTGATATGATGGACATGCAATGTAATGGTGGTCTCCGTAGAAAACATGCATTGGCCATCTCCGAGAAGCAGCCCTTACAGAGTAGCCTCCTTACAAGTTGACTATATCAACACCATACTTTGTAGAGTTATAGAACTTCAATGTTTCCAGGCGCTTCTTTTCAATTGCACATATCTCAACACTTGGATGAAGTGTGCTCAATTGTAGGATGTTCTTCTATTTATTTCCCTGGTACACAGTCGATGTAATGTTATTCTGAGTCTTGAGGCCAATTGAGTTTTAGATGTCTTCACAAATCCTAAGATTTCTCTCCTGGCGTAGTTTACTGTCCCTACAATGCTCGTTTCACTTAGTTTCAGTCTTCATGCCAGCTTCAATAAACAGTCATAACAATATAAACATAGATTTGTGACAAATATGATTTCACAGTTTAACCCTATGCAGGATTTAAAAAATATATTATCCTGTACTTACAACCCCTGAACTTACACCGGTCAAATTCACCGCTCTTGGGTCTTCTAGGTATAATGTTTCGTACAGCCAGTTTTATTTATTTATGACAAAAGTTATTTTTGTATTACACGTAAAACCGTATTTTATGAAATGTCACAAGACCCCAATATGTTCCCTCGACACTTACAGATGTTATGAAATAATGAATTCTTAAAGCGGCCAAAATGGCAGCTTCAGGCCTTCTAGTGTTACTACTTTGAAGAGGAAAGGTGTTTGTTTTACATGAGGGGGTGAGCAGGAATGTGCCTTTAGGCCCATTAAAGGTAAACTTGTTTCTGGAAGAGCTGTGTATGCCTAATTTTTCTTTGCCATTTCTCCTGCATGTGGCTGTATCATCAGTTGCCCTGGGTGCAGTACTGTCCCAGTCTACGTTGAAGGGTGTCAGGCCAGTAGCTTTACTTCAGCAGGACTCTCTCTCTCTGGCCAAGAGGAAGTACAGCGCATGCAAAAAATAGTGCCTAGCATGTGTTTATAGAACAGAGAAGTTTTCTAATTACCTGGACTAATGGGATTTTGAGCTCTACACAGACAATATGGCTTTGTCTTGGATGTTGCGTCATCCGAAACCATTTGGGAAAAATTGGGTGTTGGGTCTGGCATCTTTCACGCTTTAAGTTTTCTGTGCTATACATTCCTGGGCGACTTAATGTCAGGGCTGATGCTCTCTCGGATACTGACACCTTATATCCCCCATACTCAGTCATTCAGTCAATTCCGGAGTTACTTTCATGATTTTGTTATGAGTGTTCATTTTGGCATACTGAAAACTTACTACAAAGTTTGTAAACAGTTTTTTTGGCCAGGTATGTACCAGGACCTTAGGAAGTATGTCACTCAATGTAAGGCTTGCCAGAAAGCCAAACCATCTCAAAATTCCAAATTTGGTTTTAATTCTGTGGATATTGCTCAACACCCCTGGAAGAAAGAGTTAATGGCTTTTGTAGGACCCCTCCCCCGCTCTTCCTTGGGAAATTCTTGTCTTTTTGTTTTGTTATATGCCTTCTTCAAGTTGTTTTTTCTCCTCCCCTTAAGAAACAAAAAAGTGAGCACTAATGCCAACGGGCTTAACCGACACATTTGGGCGGTGTTTGGTGCACCATGGATCGTAGTGACTTACAACAGACCTTGCTTCCATGCGTCTAAGTTTAAGAACATGTAATTTGGTTGGGGCATAAAACACATAGCTACCAGTCCTCATTATCCATGCCCAAATCATGTGGAGAGATAAATCGTAATCTTATGGTGTTCTTATATTCTTTCATGGACATGTGGTGGTGTGGTGGGTTCTGGACATGGAATTCATGAATGTGGCATTTAACTCTTCATACCACGAATCTACTGGGGCATCTCCAGCTTGTTTTTTTGGGGCGGGAGATGTTTTTCAGAACTTAAAGAAAGCGCAAAAAAAAAGGCGGCCATTACACATAATAAGGGTAGGATCAAAGTCAAATTTTCTGTGGGGGACTCTGTGCTTTATTACAACTCCCCCTTGAACTCCACGGCCAAGTTGGACTGGAAATGGACTGAGCCATGGTGGGTGCTTCATTTCCTTACCCCTGTGACCATATTACTTCAAAATGTGGAGGATCCTGAAGCCACAAGGAGGTGTCAAGTCAGTGTAACCAAGGCGGTGCCGGCAGAGGTTCCCTTCTCCTTGCCCGAGGAGAAGATAGGTTAGTATGTAAGGTGGTATCGTTCTCATATAATCTTTATATGTGAGTTGGTTAAATAGATCTAGGAATTAACTGTTTTGTAGTGTTAAATTTAACTAGGTATCTTAGGACCATGTTAAGATTTTGAATTGTTATTTCATGATCTTCTAACCAAATAACTTGATTTTAGAATTTGTCTCGATTTGACTTAGCTCACTGCAGGAGCATATACTGATTTGGATTTAGTTTATCAATAAACTCTTTATCTTATTGTATGACAGATTGTGGCATTGTAATGGTAAAATTTAATATAGGAGCAGTATAAACTATGCAAGAGCCTAGCTAAATTATGGTAGGTATAAATTTAAAACATATAAACAAAATTGAAGATAATTTTTTTTTTTTGTTTAAAAAATATACATAAATACAAATTCTCCTCCCTTTTCTTGATTACAATTGGAAAAGAATTTGGTGGTGATCCGGTGATCTACTGAACTTGGTTTTTTCTAGTGTTATTTGTATGTCCTCAGCCTAATCATGTAGCTCTGCATTATTCTGACTTGTCTTAAAGAAGGATGGAGCCTGGATCCAAGTTGGGTGATCACACTAGATCCATGAGTCTCTCCTGATAAACCATGTCCAAATCAGGGGACTGTGAGGTGTGACCTTGAACGAGAAAATGTTGGTGTCCCGGATAGCATATGGGTGGTGTAGACCAGTGCTACTAAGACTTTACCGTATGGCAGACTGGTATATTTTTTCAGTGGCACCTAGGGACAGGCTTGTGGACCCTGTGGTGTAGGTATAAAAAGTATTATTTTTTATGGAAGCTATCAACCCTCCCATGTGGTGGTAGATTCCAATTCCTTTTAGACCAAATTATCACCACAGCTAGAGTGTTGTACAAAGAGAAATATACAAATAAATCTTCAGGGACCTTTAATGACCTTTACTTAATCCAGTCAAACCCAGGTGTCCATGTTTATTTATACCAGAGAGTAAGAGTTAAAGTTAAAAAAAATGAGGAATACAAACTATTAAGGCCTTTGGGCAATTTTATTTATAACAGATTGATATTTGAATATATAACATATTAAGATGACATTAGGTTGCGACTTCTACGCAACACATAAGACTTTTAATCATTACATAAATTTTCTCCAGTTGACCAAGAATATAACCAGAGTTAATTGATAACTAGTATATATCCAGGTTTACGACTATATAAGATAACACAAGGGTGCGAGTTCGACGCTAGACATTTGTCGTTTAATATTTAAAATAAAATAAATTATCTCCAAACAATCAAAATAATAATCAGAATTTACGAATAATTAATAATAAGGCGGGCAGTAAAGTCGATTTACAACATAAAAAATATTGCTCTAATAATGCCCGTATTTAACAATCTTTCAATAGGGGTTCTGCAAGAAATATATAAGAACTACATTAAATTCGAATCTTAGAAGACTGGCTTGTAAATAAAGTACGTAACTTATACGTCAGTGAGTAAAGACTTATTTTGCAGGCAAAACTTTAACAAACAATTTCAACGCAGAAAGACAAAAGGTCAACTAGCACGCTAACCTCAACTTAACTAAATTAACCACAATAAATACATTTTATAAGACAATTTCCGCGACTTCTGTATAATATGGAAACGTGCCTAAAAACCTAATATAAATTAAACTCAACTTCTTCCAGTGCACAAAAGGTGCCTACATATTTAAATATCAGTACGCAAAACCCTTCCCACTAATGCAATAGTTACAAAAAAATTGTTTAAATCCCCAGCATTACGGCTACTTTCATCCTAAGGTGTTCCTAATAACTTATAGGCGTCAAAGAGTACAGAGAAACGCTGAGCACTCGCTTATATCTTGCTTGTAACAGCGGAGGAAATGACGTAAGGTGATGTCATTTACCGCAAATAAGCGCTTGGATTACCTCATCAGTGCCTGCGCACAACGCTGTGAGGTAGTAGAAGATGGAGGGGTGGACACACTTAGCACTATAACTCCAATGACCTCCACAAGGCCGCGCTTGCGCACAGACCACTACGTGGGTTTATTCCAGAGGAAACACTGCACGTTACCGACCGGCCCCAGATATTGTTTACTCTTAGTGGCGGACACAGTCGTCGGCAGGCACGACTTCTTGCTTCGTACAGCCGTTAACTGGGGTAAGTGCTGGATGTACTCTTGGTGGAGGAGGTATGCGGCTATAGTTGGTAGCCATGGTACAGCTAAGTTTTATTGATATTAAAGGAAAAACATAACGAACACTTCATGGGACACATGAGGTTGACTTATTTTTTGCACATTCTATCAAGCGGTGGCTCTATTTTAGACAGTGCCACTTGTAATGAACGGCGAATATCCACATTATGATATTTCGTCTAAATTACACTCAAAGTAGAGAAACCAGTCCCGCAGAGATAAGCCGAGGCAAATGGTAAAAGAGTTTTCATGGCAATTACACAAAGATCTGGGAATTTTATTTTCACTTTTATCCAGAAGGAAGCAAGTCAAGTTGCACTTTGTACATATTCTTTCAATCCTTAACTATCAGCTAGGTCAATCAGGTGATCTTCTATGTTAAGAGGCATCTCATAATTCCATGTCATAAATAGATTTTGGATCCATCCAGTCAGTCCTTCTCTGTGGATACTCCTCTTCTGGGAAATAGAGATCAACCCACTCTCCTAAGTTTGTCAAATGATGAAAAATTACATTGCGCAAAGATGTTACGTCAATATCCTCACCTCCTTCTCTAGGGAAACATGTTATAGTAACCCCTTGAAGCTCTAGTCTTCCATGTTTTCAGCTTTCGTTTCAACCCTTCTATATTGTCGGCAATTGTAAAACAAGAGGATGGTCTTCCCTGCACGACTCTGTTAAAAGAAAATCTGTCAAATAGGCCAGTATAGCTATACAATCATTGTTTTGAAACAGTTTTCAAAAGCAGTTTTTTTTTCTTTTAGAAATTCAGCAAGCTCATTCCTCAGCTCAAACACTCTCAACAGGACTTAACCTTTTGACAACCAATGTACATCAGCATGCAATAGTAGCGGTTAATGTGGTTTACAATTATTATCACTTCACTCAACAGGTTGTTCAGTTCTGTTGACAGTTTTTTTAGAAGACACTTTATCTGTGAGTAAAATATTGTGTAGATTTAAATTCAGGTGCCAACGCCTTAATCCAGGTAATCACTCCGGAATGTCTCCCTGACAGTGCTGCAGCACCATCAGTAAATACTCCTACACAAAACTTTAAATCCAATCAACATTTACCGACAATGTAGTCCTTTGATAAGTTCAGAGCTAGTGGTGTTTGTTGGCAGTGAAGTACAAAAAAATAATTCCTCCTTCAAATCACCTTAATCACCTTCATACTCATGACACACATACAACACCAAAATTGCCATATTAGCCACATTAGAAGATTCATCAAGTTGAAAAGAAAAGTACTTAGCAAATTTAACCTGATCTATAATATATTCTTCCATATAGTCAGCAAGATCATGCATTCTTCAAGCTATAGTATCATTTGAGTGTGGAACCTGAACAACTTTATTCTCTGCCGTCTCACATAATATTTTGAAGCATGCATCATTGATACAACCCTTTACAAGATTTTTGCATATTGCGTATGTTTTTTTTTTTTTTTTTTTTTGCCTTGGCACCCGAAGTGTGATTTTATATGCTGTGCACGAAATTATAATTACTATTTATCTGTGATGGATTAAATTACTTTTCTAGTAGCGTTTTGAAATCAACAAACTTTCACTGAAAAAACTCTTTCAACTGTGAAGTCACATCTTTATGTTTGGTATTTAAATGCTGTTTCAATTTAGAGGGATTCATCGCACCGAGAAACAAAACGTCTCCATAAATAATGCATTAAGGTTTTGGTGTACCATCTCCACAATCATTCATGGCAATAAAACATAATTGAATATAAGAAGGATCATATTTCCAAGAAAAGTAAGAGCAACTTCTTTGGAGGATGATGTGGTTAGTTTTTCTCTGGTTTTCATTGGTTCCATCAGATCATCAAGTGAGTCGGGAAAATCAGAAACAATTCAATGATTTGTATTTGGATTGAATGATTGCTATTCAAACAGAACATGTTGTATTTTTAAACTGTTTGTAACTTGACATAGTAGTTTTAAATTGATTTAACATGTAATACAATTTTTTTTTTTGTCTTGGTTGATGGCCATGGACTGGCTCCAACCATTTGAGTAGCACTGGTGTAGATGGTCTCGCAGTGAGGCGTCTCCAGCCCAAGCTGTCTAGCTAATGAATTACTATACACCACAGTCAGTCCATGGTTGACTCTGGATCATCTTACCGGTGTTGCTTCCAGGATGGCACCGTCTTTGGGCGTAACTTCCGGTGGGATACTCCAGACTCTTCCCCTCTCTTAAGGGGAGGAGATTGTTGCATTGTGAACAGCACAAGGATTGAATCACCCCATTTCAACTATGAGCCGGCATGCTCTTCACGTCCTCTTGCAACCGGCTGGTTTTGACAGCCGGGGCTGCTTCATCACCCGCACTCATGAACCAGTCATGCTAAGAGGGGTTCACCTGGTCTCTGCCAGTGATGCTGCCATCAAAAAAGTTGTCTCCAATTGATTGGTCTACTAAAAATCACCAATCTGCTAATTTCTGGACGCTGAGTGGATAGAGAAGCAAGTTTTCAGAACCGAAAAACTATATACTCTCCATGGACTTACAGTCTTTTTCATCTTCACCTTTTTTAACTTAGTAATTATTCAAGTGTGATAAATCTAATGCTTGGGACTTTATCCTTTTTCCCATTAGTCTGATAGATTGAGGTTTGTCCTCAAAAGGGCCCATTCTGACCGTCTTGTTTGGAGCAATCTTTCTCTAAATGTAAGCATTTAATCTCTCGGGTCCACAGCAAATATTAGCTTTTCTGGCTTCTAATATTTCAGTGCTCTATGTCTTTCACATTGTATATTTAATTGTTTTTCTATTGGTCTTAATTTGACTCCTTCATGTACATGTTGTGGGGCTGTATGCCATTCTGTATATTGTAGTAAGTTCTTATAAAAGCCAAAACCACAACAGAGTTAATTTCTTTGTTGTTGAATAAATATGTTTATGCTTATATTGGTCTGCACTAATTTATTTGCACCAGTTTGTTGCTTGGTAGTAAGTGACACTAGTAATTTGGCTTGAAGTAGTTTTGCCTACACTTTAGGCCAACTGACATGTGCCCGATAAAGTGGGAAATTTTCCCTCTACAATGAGTTCAAATTCAGTCTTAATGGAAACCTTAAGTTTATTCCAGATCTATTAATGTTGAGAAGTATTTGTAATACAAATATTTTAAGTTTAAGCTATGTAATCATGGGTATAGGAGGGTTATGGGGTCAATTCCCCCCTCCCCCCAAAAAATTAAAAGTTTTTTAATATGAAGCTTTATGATAGCTTTGGATAAAACTTCAAGTAACTCATGGAGACATTCACTTTCCAAAAATTTGCCAGGAAAGGATCACTTCAAATGGCTTCTACAGACATCTTATTTTTAAAATAAATACTCGTAGAAGGCCACTCAGGGTATCCAGCTAGACTATATTTTAAAATTCCCAGATTTTTCCAGGTATTCCAGAGTCAATTTCCAACTTTTCCAATCATTATATATTACAAATATTTTCTTCTTAAGATTGCAACTTAATGTAATAATATTCAGAAATCGTGTCATTCCCTAAAGAGACTTATCCTAAAGTGATGGGCCACTGGATATTGAGATGTAAGTTAGATCTCAGTGAAATCATATTGAGACATTAAAAGAACACCTTACAACAGTAGTTTAAAATTGTTGTGAGGCCCATTCCATTTTAGTTTATTCTTTTTATAACATAATAGAATTCCCACACATGCGCATAGTCATGGCTCAACTATGGCCTAATATGTGCAGTAGCGAGTGAAAAGATGGCATGAGAATCACATGTTGACTCAACAATTGAGTTTATTATACTCGACAGGGACAAACTTGTGTTAAATTAGACTAGCAGTAAATATTAACTGGAAGAAAAATGAAAGTTTGACTATTGTAGATAAAAATTGCATAATTTTGAGTGAATTTGTGAAAATTCCAGAAATTCAATAAAATTCCCTGATTTTTCAGTGACCAAGCCAATCCCCTGACTTTGCCAGGTTACTGGACACCCTGCAGCACTCCAATCAGCTTCTAAGAGCATTCAATTTTCAAAAATGTGTTGGTGGGGCTTCTAAAGGACTAGGCCTAGTTATAAAAAAAATTCCATGCATGAACCATTCTAAATAGATGTAAAATTTTAATAATTTGCTGTTGGAAGACCACTTCAGAAAGATTTGACACATCTGAATTTAAAAACAAACAAAAAAACTTTAGTATTCCAAATTTAAAATAAATTCTGGGTGTTGACCACTTCAAATATAATTTATATTAAAAAAATTGTGGAAACTGTTTAAAATATATTTTAAAAACAAGATTTTCCAAAATTTGTTAAGGGCGGACTACAAATAGCTTCTAGGAGCATCCCATTTTCTAAAATTAACTGGGGGAGAGGAGGATAGAAAGTACTTAAACCTTTTTTGTTACTTCCCCCCACCCCCTACAACACACCCTAATAAAGTTCCACTACTACATAAAATGACAATGTTAGGATTTAATAGTAAGTCTTAATGACTATACTAAATTTATGTGTTTTTATACATATTTATAGTTTACAGGGAGTACATGAGATAGTAGAACTGAGATGGTATGGTGTTGTGAAGAGGATGTGGGCATGAAGAGCACAGAGGAGGCGAAGAAAGACATGAGAGGAGCAGATAACAGAAAGTGTTCAGATGAGAGAAGAATATAATAAATTAAAGAAGGAAGAATGGAGGCATTTTACTAGACTAGCTCGGTTATAGGCTGGGAACAGTCGATGATGATAAACTTATAATTGTTAACCTACCCACCAATTAAACGTTCCCTAAAACAATATATGTAATAGATTCATTCATCAACATCATTTCCAGTCTGTGGCCACGTAGGTTTAGTAAACACTAATAAACAAGTTAAAGGATTTTTTTAAAAGTTATAACACAAATTTGGATAGTTAACTAAATTTAGTATAATATTTATAGTTAAAGAGAAAAAGAAAATAGTGAGAAACTCAGTTTGGTAAGAAATAATATCTCAAAATTTAATCATATCAAAATTTCTTTGGATAAAATTGAAGATTTAAAAACCCTGACTTTTTAATGTTTCACAAATGAAGTTTAAAAATTCCCGCCTCATCCTTTTTATGCAGTTTTTCTTTGTAATGGCAATACAATGATCACATGTTTTCAAAAACAATTCTTAATATTACTAAACATTTTTACGATAGACTATTGTATTTATGGTTAAGGTATTAATTTTAGCCTTTTGTTTAGATCATGTTTTTCCTAAAATGGAGAAATTTACTCAAAATTCGTAATATAATATTCATTAGCGAAACTGAGAACAAATTGCACTATATGTACGTAAAACCTTTTTTTGACTCACAGTTTTAAATTTTATAATTAAAAAAAATTGTCTTCATTTATATATTTGGCCAAATAAAAAATATTGATAGGGTCAACACTTCCTATTAAAATTTTGACTTCCGGTTAAAATCTTAGGCATTTTATTCGGGGATGCACATCATATGGTTATTGCATTGTTACTAAATTTTTCTTTTATAAATTTTGAGCGATTAAATAGGTAATTATTGACTATAGAATCTAAAATAAGAGAGAGAGATCATTTCTGGAACCAGGGGCAGATCCAGAAAGGGGGCATGGGGGTGCATGCCCCCTTCAAGAAATTAAACCAATTAAATTAATGTTAAAGTCACTACTAGTTTTATTGTCACATAATACTATCTCACTAACCAAATTTCATTTTTAAAATTGTTATTGGTAATATTTTTAAATGATTAATATACGGTAATTATTATAAATACTTAAGACCATCACATTAAGTATTAAAGTGGTGAGAATAGGCATTGATTCAACTACCCAAGTTGCGCACCTCTCACCTTTTTTAGGTTTATGTTATGTTGGGTTGGGTTGTCTGAAATACATTTTATATTGAGAGAATTGTGAACCTAACAAGTTGGAATGGCTAGCCTTGTACAGTGTCCGTGTGAATGTGGCCTGGTAGAATAAATTGAACCATTCATGGAGATACTCATGTTTTGATAATGTCTTGTTTAACAAATGGTTCATAAACATACATACAAAACAGTTTATATTGATTTTTTCCATTTCAATGATTATGTTTGGAAAAGGTTTAGGAAAGGTAGAAAGAAACATATTAAGGGGACGAACACAGTTCACACTTTACAGTGCTACCACTGGACAAAGAGGTAATGGTTGCCTCTTGTCCTTTTACATGTTCCTATCTATGTGTCCTATCATTCTTTACAATTTTCTCCCTTTTGTGTTTTGTTTTTGGTTTCTTCTTTAAGAAAGTTGCGATGTACGTTTCACACTCCTCCCTGATGAGTTCTGATAGATGATATGATAAAATCCATATTGTGTTCGTACCTTTTATATATTTCTATCCCCTTTCTTATATCTTCTTTCAAATATAATACAATTAACTCATAAAATGAAAAGACGTTTTCCTTATAGAGAGATTTCAATGATTAATAATAAATAAAGATCTTTAAAATAATATTTTTTCAAATAATGCGCTTTAAACAAATTTTTTTTTAATGAAACCACATATATAACATGCTAGTATGGCTTAGTGTTAAAATTTTGATTCAGAATAATAAAGAACTAGCTATACTATAGAGTGGAGTTAAAGTTTGATTGTTCAAAATCCGAATAATTCCATCTATTTTGTCTAGTGATTGAGTAACCAAAAAACTATTTATATGATAATTGTTATAATGTTTACACTTATTTCCCTCTTATAATCACTAATTGTTGCTATGCTTACTATGTTCTTTAATAAATTTCAATACTAATCACAAATTTCGAGTTATACCCTTTATTAGAGAATTATTCCGAAGTTTAGTGTTACGATGTAAAATTACTTAAAGATTTCAACTCAAATTTTGATATTTTTTTTATGTCAAAAATTCTTGAGGGGCCTCCCACTACTCCCTCCCCAACCCGATCTCGATGGAAGCACCCCTCGCCCCTCCACGGAAATCCTGGATTCACCCCTGTGCTGTACTAACATTTCCCCTAGCAGGTTAGAGGAAAAACAACATCAACTTCTTGAAAGACTTACTTATCTGCTTACTCTACGGCATTAGAGAATTATTGCATTTAAACCTAAGTAGAATTTCTTCAAAATTAGAGCTCAAGAAATTGTATTAATATATTTACCCAATTCTAAGAAACTCTTGGTTTTATAAAACTATATTTCAAATAAAAGTTTTTTATTTTTAATAGTAATACAATTTTGAAATGGTAAGTTATTTAGTATCTCAAATAGTTGCCAAGATATAGATATTTTTGCTATTGTAACAAACCCTAAAAGTCATTTCATTGGGAAAATGAAAAAGGCCATTTTGTTTATAAGCTTAATCAATGACTGGATACAAATTTTAATCAAAATCGTTATAACCGACTTTGAGAATGTGGAATTTTTCTCTTTCTGTCCTTTAGAAACTGCTCTTAAATTTAGGGTTAGACAGATGGCGTTGCAAAAACAATTTTTGGGGTTGTAGGATCATGAAACATTAACATATATTAACATTTCGGGTTAGATTTTTTTGACGATTGTAATACTTTACCTTAAAATGGCGGAAAAGTTAAAAAATACATATCTTTGCGTATAAATTGAAAACTATTGGTTATAAAAATGTGTTTGAATTAAAAATTTGTATACAAATAGATCTCGTTGTAGCAATGATAAGTAATTTAATATCTCAAATAGTTTCAGAGATATGATGTATAATGGAATTTATGCATCATACCAAAGCACTTATATTTGCTGAATATAAAGAGTAAATTTTTGTAATATTTCTACGGCCACTTCAAACCACCAAAATATCCTTCTTTTTACATCAGTGCAGAATACTGTAAGTGAGTCTCACCTAGGTGCCTACCACTGAGCTGCGGCTAGTGAGAGGGGCTTGCGACATTAATGTTAATAGTTCTACAATGTAGAGTAAGAGATAAGAAATACATCTACCAGACATCTGACAGTTTAGAAATAAGACTAAACCACTTTCTGTTACATCTGGACAAGGCACCTTAGAAACACTAACATGCAGAATAACACTTACTCAGAATACTGAAGGGAATCTATAGGAAAACTCTCCATACTCTGGCAGGATAGGCTAAGACAAACACTCTCAGTTAATCTGACAAGAGTAGACTAAGACAAACCACTCTCCAGTACATCTGGAAGAAACTAAGCAAATTCAGTAATCTGAAGATAGATAACAAACCACTCTCCAGTACATCTGGACAGAGTAGACTAAGACAAACACTCTCCAGTATATTTGGACAAGAGTAGAACTAAGACAAACCACTCTCCAGTACATCTGGACAAGAGTAGAACTAAGACAAACCACTCTCCAGTACATCTGGACAGAGTAGAACTAAGACAAACCACTCTCCAGTACATCTGGACAGAGTAGAACTAAGACAAACCACTCTCCAGTACATCTGGACAGAGTAGAACTAAGACAAACCACTCTCCAGTACATCTGGACAGGAGTAGAACTAGACAAACCACTTCCAGTACATCTGGACAGGAGTAGACTAAGACAAACACTCTCCAGTAATCTGGACAAGAGTAGAACTAAGACAAAACCACTCTCAGTAATCTGGACAGGAGTAGAACTAAGACAAACCATCTCCAGTACATCTGGACAGAGTAGACTAAGACAAACCACTCTCCAGTAATTGGACAAGAGTAGAACTAAGACAAACCACTCTCCAGTAATCTGGACAAGAGTAGAACTAAGACAAACCACTCTCCAGTACATCTGGACAAGAGTAGAACTAAGACAAACCACTCTCCAGTACATCTGGACAAGGAGTAGAGCTGAGACAAACCACTTCCAGTAATTGGACAGGAGTAGACTAAGACAAACATCTCCAGTATATCTGGACAAGAGTAGAACTAAGACAAACCACTCTCAGTACATCTGGACAGGAGTAGAACTAAGACAAACCATCTCCAGTACATATGGACAGGAGTAGATCTAAGACAAACCACTCTCCAGTATATTGGACAGGAGTAGAACTAAGACAAACCACTCTCCAGTATATATGGACAGGAGTAGAACTAAGACAAACCATTCTCCAGTATATATGGACAGGAGTAGAACTAAGACAAACCACTCTCCAGTACATCTGGACAAGAGTAGAGCTAAGACAAACCACTCTCCAGTACATTGGACAAGGAGTAGACTAAGACAAACCACTCTCCAGTATATATGGACAGGAGTAGAACTAAGACAAACCACTCTCCAGTATATTGGACAAGAGTAGAACTAAGACAAACCACTCTCCAGTATATATGGACAGGAGTAGAACTAAGACAAACCACTCTCCAGTATATATGGACAGGAGTAGAACTAAGACAAACCACTCTCCAGTATATATGGACAGGAGTAGAACTAAGACAAACCACTCTCCAGTATATATGGACAGGAGTAGAACTAAGACAAACCATCTCCAGTACATCTGGACAAGAGTAGACTAAGACAAACCACTCTCCAGTACATCTGGACAAGAGTAGAATAGACAAACCACTCTCCAGTATATATGGACAGGAGTAGACTAAGACAAACCATTCTCCAGTATATATGGACAGGAGTAGAACTAAGACAAACCACTCTCCAGTATATATGGACAAGAGTAGAACTAAGACAAACCACTCTCCAGTATATATGGACAGGAGTAGAACTAAGACAAACCACTCTCCAGTAATTGGACAGGAGTAGAACTAAGACAAACCACTCTCCAGTATATATGGACAGGAGTAGAACTAAGACAAACCATTCTCCAGTACATCTGGACAAGAGTAGAACTAAGACAAACCACTCTCCAGTACATATGACACGGAATAGAATAAGACAAACCACTCTCCAGTACATCTGGACAGAGTAGAATACAAACCACTCTCCAGTATATTGGACAGGATAGACTAAGACAAACCATCTCCAGTATATATGGACAGGAGTAGAACTAAGACAAACCATTCTCCAGTATATTGGACAGAGTAGAGACTAAGACAAACCACTCTCCAGTACATCTGGACAGAGTAGACTAGAATCACAAACCACTCTCTCAGTACATCTGGACAGGAGTAGAACTAAGACAAACCACTCTCCAGTATATATGGACAGGAATAGAACTAAGACATACATCTCTCCAGTACATTGGACAAGAATAGAACTAAGACAAACAATCTCCTCATATATATGGACAGGAGTAGAACTAAGACAAACCACTCTCCAGTACTATCTGGACAGGAATAGAACTAAGACAAACCACTCTCCAGTACATCTGGACAGGATAGAATAATACAAACCACTCTCCAGTACATTGGACAGGAGTAGAACTAAGACAAACCACTCTCCAGTAATATGGACAGGAATAGAACTAAGACAAACCATCTCTCCAGTACATCTGGACAAGAGTAGAACTAAGACAAACCACTCTCCAGTACATTGGACAGGAATAGAACTAAGACAAACCACTCTCCAGTAATCTGGACAGGAATAGAACTAAGACAAACCACTCTCCAGTAATATGGACAGGAGTAGAACTAAGACAAACCACTCTCCAGTACATATGGACAGGAGTAGAACTAAGACAAACCACTCTCCAGTACATTGGACAGGATAGAACTAAGACAAACCACTCTCCAGTACATTGGACAGGAGTAGAACTAAGACAAACCACTCTCCAGTACATCTGGACAGAGTAGAACTAAGACAAACCACTCTCCAGTACATCTGGACAAGATAGAACTAAGACAAACCACTCTCCAGTACATCTGGACAGAGTAGAACTAAGACAAACCACTCTCCAGTAATATGGACAGGAATAGAACTAAGACAACCACTCTCCAGTACATCTGGACAGAGTAGAACTAAGACAAACCACTCTCCAGTAATTGGACAGGAGTAGAACTAAGACAAACCACTCTCCAGTACATCTGGACAGAGTAGAACTAAGACAAACCACTCTCCAGTACATTGGACAAGATAGAACTAAGACAAACACTCTCCAGTATCTGGACAGGAGTAGAACTAAGACAAACCACTCTCCAGTAATTGGACAGGATAGAACTAAGACAAACCACTCTCCAGTACATCTGGACAAGGGAGTAGAACTAAGACAAACCACTCTCCAGTACATCTGGACAGGAGTAGAGCTAAGACAAACCACTCTCCAGTACATCATGGACAGGATAGAACTAAGACAAACCACTCTCCAGTACATATGGACAGGATAGAACTAAGACAAACACTCTCCAGTACATCTGGGACAGAGTAGAGACTAAGACAAACCACTCTCCAGTACATATGGACAGGAGTAGAACTAAGACAAACCATCTCCAGTACATATGGACAGGATAGAACTAAGACAAACACTCTCCAGTACATCTGGACAGGAGTAGAACTAAGATAAACCACTCTCCAGTACATATGGACAGGAATAGAACTAAGACAAACCACTCTCCAGTACATCTGGACAGGAGTAGAACTAAGACAAACCATTCTCCAGTACATATGGACAGGAATAGAACTAAGACAAACCACTCTCCAGTACATCTGGACAGGAGTAGAACTAAGACAAACCACTCTCCAGTACATATGGACAGGAATAGAACTAAGACAAACCACTCTCCAGTACATCTGGACAGGATAGAACTAAGACAAACCATTCTCCAGTACATATGGACAGGAATAGAACTAAGACAAACCACTCTCCAGTACATCTGGACAGGAGTAGAACTAAGACAAACCATTCTCCAGTACATATGGACAGGAAACTAAGACAAACTCTCAGTACATCTGGCAGATAGACAAGACAACATCTCCAGTACATATGGACAGGATAGAACTAAGACAAACCACTCTCCAGTACATCTGGACAGGAATAGAACTAAGACAAACCAACTCTCCAGTACATCTGGACAGGAGTAGAACTAAGACAAACCACTCTCCAGTAATCTGGACAGGAACTAGAAAACTAAGACAAACCACTCTCAGTACATCTGGACAAGAGTAGAACTAAGACAAACCACTCTCAGTACATCTGGACAAGAGTAGAACGAAGACAAACCACTCTCCAGTACATCTGGACAAGAGTAGAACTAAGACAAACCACTCTCCAGTACATCTGGACAGGAGTAAGAACCCTCTAGACAAATAAGAAACACTCTCCAGTACATCTGGACAAGAGTAGAACTAAGACAAACCACTCTCAGTACATCTGGACAGGAGTAGAACCTAGACAAATCACTCTCCAGTACATCTGGACAAGAGTAGAACTAAGACAAACCACTCTCAGTACATCTGGACAGGAGTAGAACCTAGACAAATCACTCTCCAGTACATCTGGACAAGAGTAGAACTAAGACAAACCACTCTCAGTACATTGGACAGGAGTAGAACCTAGACAAATCACTTTCCAGTACATCTGGACAAGAAATGATATGTTTTTTGTTTTTTTTATACTCAAGGGGTGTGAAAAAGTAAAATGTCAACACTTATTCAATAATAGTTACTGTATTGTGTAAATGTAGTTCCTCCTGTTCTCGTCTTTCCTTCTCATATAAGTAGTTCTATTGTATGCCACTAGGGTTTTCAGTCAGATATTCCTGGTCTTCTACTGGCATTGGCAGACACGCTATGGTCTGTTGAGCGTTGGGCGCAGCAATGTATGTGCCCCAGTGAGATGATATGATGATGATGATGGGAAGGCAGAAGTCTTGAACTTAAATTATTAACTAAATTAGGGTAACCATAGGAACAATTCCCAAATTACCTATGTTACCACCAAGAATAGAACCCTTGACCTCTAGATTAAAAACCAGGAATGCAGGACACTAGACCAAGAGGATAGCTGATGGTTTTACTGTTTTTAAAAGCTAGTGTAATAGTATGAACATAAATATAAAGTCAAAACCAACATTTAAGTTTATATTTATGGTAATTCTGATACTTGTGTTCATATGGAAAACTTCTTTCAAGATGTTATTTAAATTTAAGAATGGATTCAAAAAAATGTACATATTTAGCTAGCATTGTTTTAGTGATTAATTTGCTTCTAGGATTACTATGAAAGAGGTATTTTAAGGTAAAGTTATATTTAGGCCTAATTTACTATTCAATTTTAATTATTAGGAAGGTAAATGTCAGTTTATTAGAAATATCATAACACTCTCAGGCATTACTTGTGCTATCTCTACTCAGATGGAAGGTTTGCCACCATTTTATAACTCCCAAATTACCTGTGTTTTCCAGAACAAATTTACATTTTTCCAGGCAGATTAGTTTGGAAGTAATATTAAAATTTCATTTTGTATCTAACTGACTAGTGAAGTCATGTAACTTATGATTAAATTATGATGATTTAATATTTATGGGCAAATACTATTTGTCTCTTCATAACACTAAATTTGTTTAAGAGGTAATAAGACATGTTTGAATCAACATAATTGATGCTTAAGTTATATTTTACTTCCATCCAAAGACCAGCTGTTATAATATTTCAGTTAAATAATTCATATTAGCTAAATTAATATTCCAGTATTTTTAATACATCCGTGTTTTCCCATTTTTTCCCAGACACAAATAATTCCTTGTGTTTTTATGGTTTGTGACATACCTGAGTATGTACTTTCCAAAGCTACTAGAAGTTTTTACTTTATATTTTAGATTAAATTGCTTTAGGCTGACTATTGGGGAAATTGATTTTTAAGCCAAATGACTTTGGGTCAACTGACTTTTGGTAAAATCGATTTTCGGGCCAAACTACTTTTGGTTTCAATTTTTAGGTCAAAACACTTTTGATTTCAATTCTTAAGACAAATCACTTTATGCCTGCCACGAAACTCAAAATCTGGCTTGTTTGAAAATGATTGATATCTCAAGAAGGAGACGCAAGCACCATCTCAAACTCTGGGTAAAGTAACTTGGTCAAGAAACTATCCAAGCAGGTTGAAGACATACCCTTATAAATCTGCAATATATCAAAGAAAGCCTTGAGCACTCTCTTAGCATGTTCCACGAGTCCTCTATACATGGATTCTGTCTGTTCAAGTTCCTCTAGCTTCTTTACAAGGGTGTCATTGCACAAGATGGCCCTGGACAGACCCAGAGCGTCGGCTGTAGCAGTACTCATGTTCTCCACCAGGCGGTGTTTCACTTTCTTCAGAACTATATCCAACGTCTTGCCCTGTTGGGGATCTGCATGCAGTTTATTGTAGTTGATGATCACTTGTCCCTGAATACACGCAAAACATCCAAACAAAACAGTAACAATGAATTAGAAATTATAGTTTTCAAAATATAAACAAACTTTGAGGTGTTCTGCAATACTGCAATGATATCATTTAACTTAATTATTAGTATTATTTTATAGATATTATGTATAAAAAGAGTGTAAGCTACAGAACTCATGACTTGACATATGAATATATTAAAATAACATTATTTTATAAATATCAGATGATGGATCATTTACTTGCACTCTTTCTATTAATCCAGAATCAAAGTTTTCCTCAGGCATGTTCATTGACTCACATTGCTTGACTGAATCATTTTGGCCACCTCTACTTTCGTCTTTCCCTTTACAGTGGATCCATTTACTCCGATCAACTCATCTCCGCATTGTAAGGTGCCCTCTTTGGATGCAGGCGTGTTGTCAAAGAGCTGAAAATATAAAAATAAACTGATTACTTCAAGTAATTTCCACTATATTGAATGTCAAAGAGCTAGTATAGGACTATAACAATATAGCGTTGAATACCACAGAGTTAGTGAAGTGTTATGAGATGACAGTGAATGCCACAGAGCTAGTGGAGTGCTATATTGAAATGAGGCCACAGAGCTAGTGGAGTGTTATATTGAGAAAAGAGTGAATGTCAATGAGCTTGGTTGGATTATGTGGCACACATTCTGTATGTGTTTGTATGACGCATCAAAATGTAAAATTAATGATGGCTCAGTGCAAAATGCCTGAGATGTATGATGGAGGAATTCCAATAAAAACATATAAAGATTTGATATTTAATATTATCTTTAGTGAACCAACAAGAAAGTGCTATTTTAGTGAATATGATGACTGTCCTGGAAGTGACAAACTCAGATCTCATTTTGAAGATTGCTTTGAGCAAAATTGTATTGAAAATGTTACATTTAAACAATGGTTGCAGATAGAGAACAGGACAACACTAGACACTATGACAAAACCAACTCAGGAATTTTTGGACTCCTTATTTGAAAGTATGCAAAAATTACTGCGTCATTCATATATTGCAAAACACCAGTCAACATATCTGAAGAACTTCAAGGAAAACCTTTCCCCAAATGAGTGTTTAGTTATATGTGACTTTGCAGAAAATTATTCTTTATATTACAAGACTCTGTACAAGACTTTCACTGGAACAATGCACAAGCCACAATCTATCCTTTTGTTATCTATTACAAAACTGAAAATGCTGAGAAGTTAGAGCATATAAGTCTGGTGATTATCTCTGACTGTATGTCACATGATACAGTAGCTGTACATCTCTTTCAAAAAGTAATGATTGATTTCTTGAAGCAAACTTTCCCCACACCACCTGAAAAAATACATTATTTCTCAGATGGAGCTGCATCACAATATAAAAATAAGTCCAACTTTCTCAACCTTTGCTTTCATGAAGAAGACTTTGGCATAAAAGCAAAGTGGCATTTTTTTTTTGCCTCCTCACATGGCAAAAATGCTTGTGATGGTGTGGGAGGGACTGTAAAACGGCTGGCTGGCTGCCCTGGCAAGTCTACACATGGAATATGATGAGACAATAATGACCGCTTTATGATTGGACCAAAGATAATTAATGTACCAAAAATTAATTTTTTGTATACATCCAAAGAATATTATAAAATATAAAACACATTCTTACAACCAAGAGTAAAGAATGCAAAAACATCTGTTGAAGAGGAAGACAACCTATTGGAGATAAGTGACATTGTTGGATTTGTAACTGGCCAGTATTCAAACCATTGGTGGTTGGGGTGTGTTCTTGGTGTAGAAGAGGAAGACATCAAGATAAGTTTTTTAGAGCAATATAGCCATATATAATACCCTTAATTCCCAGACATAATGAGTGTTAATAGATTTGACATTATAACTAAAGTTGACCCAACACCACCAACAGGAAGAGTGTATCGACTGACAGCAGAAGAAATGAACCAAGCAAACAATATTTTATTAAAAAGGTGTACAAAGAACTAATTTTTCAAAATTAGCAATTGACTAGATGCATTTTGCTGAAAACATTTATGTGTACATATACATGTAAGTTCTATCTTATAAGTTTTCATACCATTCTTTACAGAGTTTTAATATGGCTAAGCCTAGTCTCTTAAGTTGTTAAGAATTAAAAAGACTTCCATAATTTAGTTCTTATGTATTAAATCACCTTCCATACCAGAAGCTTAATATAACAACAACAATAACAACACCAACAGCAGATCACGGGACCGAAAATCTTGTTACTTGCACTACAATTTTCATCATAACTCATGATCCCATAGGCATCCCATTTTGAAATTTTCAGTTTATATAGATAATTAATAGTTAAATAGCATATATTTTTTTCAAAATTTTCAAAAAACACTATTACAATTATTTGTTCAAATTTTTTATTTTTTATTGTTAAAAGTGTGCCAAGTTGTATATCAAATTAAAGCCCATTTTAAATTGAAAATAATAATTAAACAGCATAATTCTAGCAGCAACAAACAGAAATTAATAAGAATTGAAAAATGTGGTGCGGGAGAAAAAATCTATGTGAAATGACCCCAACAATGAATGTCAATGAGCTAGTAAATGATTATATTGGTCGAGAAACCAAATAAGAACCAGACTTATAAGTCAAGCAGTAAACATTTTTTGTACAGTTCTATTAATTGTATTAAGAAATGTGAATTTGAATGCTGGTATCCAATTAATTGAGGCTATCTTTGAATCTTAAAACTGATATAATTTTTTTTAAAATCGTTTTGTCTTCCTTCTTGCTCAGAATATATGCATACAAATAATTAACTAATGAAATATTTGTTTAAACAACGTTAATTTAATTGGATAATTAATACTATCTAAATTGAAAAGTGTAAGGAGAAAATATCAGCAGTAAACAGAAAAACAAAGATTAATTTAAACAAAATGGAAGCTTTATAATATAAGCTTTATATAAAATGGCTAAAATTTAAACAGAGGAATATTAAAAACTAAATAAGTTTTAGAACGAGTCAATACACTTATGGGGTGTCCATAAAGAAACATAAGAACAGATTTTAAACATGCCCTGAGTCTAAATGATTAAAGAAGATACAAAGCCCTCGAGAACAAACTAAACAAACTCTGCATAGGAAAGAAAGCAAGTTCTATAAATGTACTGTCTAAAGGAAATAGAGAAAGATTTCCCAAAGGAGAAAGTACACATTGGTTATAGCAAGCTAAGAAGCGTGTGGAGCAAAACCAAGAGCTGGGCGTTCAAAACATGTGAATGGGGTACTATTGATAGATACAGAAGAAACTGTGGTTATTAGGTGGAAACACTATTTAGAAATGCTTTATAAAGGTATAGGTATATAGAAGAAGATGCAATAGAAAAGGAGGAAGTGGAAGAAGAAATAGGATAAAGTATTCTGAAATGTGAGTTTGAGAACGGATTAAAAGAACCGACTAAGAAGAAGGCTTGTGGGGTTGACCAAATAATTGCAGAACTTTGACAAAATGTCAAAGAAACATTTTACCATCGTCTAAAGGATATATTGTATGATAAAGCCAAGGATTTTAAGAAAAATGTTATGGTCATGATATTAAAGACGCTTGATGCTTAAGAGTTCAGAACAATTAGTTTAACTTCACATGTCTCCAAGATACACTGATGAGAGTATGGGCTCACTACAAGGAGAAAACATTAATCAAGGACCTTTATGAAGAACTGAGAGCAAAAATTAGTCTCACTGTAACAGAGAAAAAATAAGACATGTTTAGATTTGCTGATGACATACCTGTTGTCGAAGAATCAGAAGCAAAAACTCCAAGTGCTCCTAGAAGAAATGGAGTGAGAGTTTGCATCAAATAGAATGAGTTTCAATATTCAAGAGATAAAAGTAATAGGTTGAAGTTAATGTGGTAACACATAACCAAAATTAAATTAAAGGCAAATACTTTACAAAATGTGTATTTATATATTTATTAAGCATAATTACAAGAGATAGATGATGTACCAATTATATCAAATGCACAATGCTATAAGGCATTTATTAGTAATAAAGAGCCTGTTTGTTGATAAAAAAAAGAGTATTAATGTGGAGCATTGCACTATGCAGAGGTGAAACGTAGATGGTAATGATCGCCAAGAAAAAGAGGATAGAAGTAATTGAAATGGAGTATGATAAACAAATCACGAAGAAAAACTGGACTGAGCGTATTACAAATTAAGACTTTTAAGAAGAGTAGTAGAAGAAAGACAACTCTGGCAAATAAACTGTGTAAAAGAAGGAACACATTTATTGGGAACATAATGAGACATCAAGGTTTTCTTCATACCATCATAAAACAGAATATCAGAGGAAAGAATGCTAGGGGCGAACAAGAGAAAGATCCATAAAACAAGTGATGCAAGTTGCTAGAGGTAAAAACTATCAAGAAATGAAAGAGAAATCAGCAACAAAGGGAAGAATGGAGGTTTCCCTCCAACCAACATAAGAATTGAGGACCTAAGAAGAACAATGCTATTGTTAAAATAAGTATATACCTGTACAATGTAAAGACATGGACACAATGACGCTCCACCACCTATGCTGATACCAATCAGGTTTGAACTGTCCTTGACAAGTGTCACACTTCCTGATGTTACCGTCATTCCCCTGTAACAAAATACACATCTTATAATCTAAAAAATTCTTCAAAAATGCCTGCAGTTACATCAATCCTATTTGCAGCACGTCACACTAATAGTGCACCACCAAGTGAATAGTAAACTTATTTGTTTTTATTGATATGGTTGTATTGGCAACTCTGCAAAGTTTGTGTTATGTTGGCTATCTATGTATCATACTCCCTGTAACTGTATCTTACTGCTAGTAGTTAGTTGGTCTGATTACTGGTCAGTTGTTTTCTGGCATACATTATATTAAATACTCTGTTTACACTATGTCAATGCGTGTGTGATTTCGTTTCATGGCCTATAAATTCTAATAGGTTATGAGCCCAGAAAGTATCAGTGTTTATTAATATTTGTAATTGTATGATTCGTGGAAAACGGTGTAACGGTGACCAAAGTTTTTAATCAAGTTCAACATGGCGGTGGCATCTGTATCTTATACGCATCCAGGATTATAGCCTTTTGATGGTAGTGGTTTTGAAAACTGGTTATATCGTCTGGAGAGGCTTTTGGAAAGGAATAGTGTGCTAGAAATGCTGACTGTTGATCCACCGGATGTATTGGAGGAGTCAAAAGTTAAAGATAACTTTTTGATGAAAGACGCTAAGGCCAAGGATTTGATCGTGCAATGCGTGGCTGATAATGTTTTGGAACAAATAAAAAATGCAAGTACTGCTAAAGTAATGATTACGTCTTTGAAATCTACATATGTTAAAATGGGCATAATGAATCGTATTGCACTTCAGAAAAAATTAAGAAACATGTCTTTTGAAGGTAAATCAAGCTTGAATGAATTTATCATCGAATTTGATAAAACAGTTTGAGGAATTGAGGAATTCTGGAGGTACTGTTGAAGAACAAGAGAGTATTACTCAACTGTTGGCAGCTATGCCTGAGCGGTATTTACCAGTTGTGACTTCTATTGACATTTTATTTACGTCTAATACAAGTGCAGTTACGTTAGACTTTGTAAAAAATAAACTTTTATCAAAAGAAGAACGTAATTTAAAAGGTCGTAGTTAAAGTGTTTCAAGTACACAAAGCCATGCTTTTATAGGCCATAACAAGTTTAAAAAGAATCGTGCAAATACGTTTGGTCAACTGAATTATAATTCGGGAAACCAAATAGGGTGATGCAACCTAAATTATTTACCGGCAAGTGCTATGCCTGTAATCAGAAAGGACACATGCGTTCACAATGTCCAAATAGAAACAATTTTGCTGGAAATTCAAAAAAAGATGTTTCATTTTTGGTATCAGACTCTGATGGTAACACTGAGTTAAGTTGTGGAAAGTCAAATAATCATAATATTATTAATTTTGTTGTTGACAGTGGGGCAACAAACCATCTAATTCAAGCTGAATATGCAAAGTATTTATTTGATGTTCAGGAAATTTCTTCACGAATTAGTGTGGCTAAAGTTGGTGAAATAGTTAACTCTAATAGATGTGGTAATCTACGTTTGTTAACTAGCAACGGTATTGGTGTAACAATGCACAAGGTGTTGTTGTGTGACAGTTTGTCTCATAACCTGCTCTCTGTTAAAAGGCTCGAAGAAAATAATTTAAAGGTTATTTTTCATAATAAATGTGTGACTATTCTGAAGAATGACAATCTTGTTCTGAAAGGGAATCTTATCGACAATCTGTATTTTGTCACTATGAATTTGAATTCAAGTGAAGTAAATCTTGTGGATAATTCTTCAGACTTGTGGCACAGAAGGATGGGACATTCGTCTAAGTTTCCTTGTAGTAAGTTATGTGAGGTTTGTCTTCAGGGTAAACAAACAAGAGCACCATTTTTGAAATGTGTACCAGAAGAAAGAAAAGCAAAAAGAATCTTGCAATTTGTTTCATCAGATGTGTGTGGAAAAATAACCCCAACTACACATGACGGTAAAAAACTATTTTGTTTCATTTATTGATCATTTTAGTCATTTTACAGTTGTTTATTTACTTGCGAGGAAAAGTGAGGTTGAAGAATGCTTCAGAAAGTACATTTCTATGGTTGAAGCTAAATTTAATAGAAGAATTGAGAATTTGCGTTGTGATAATGGTGGGGAATATATTTCCAGTGACTTTAAAAACTTGTGTGAAGCTAAAGGTATTAATGTAATGTACACTATTCCAAGAAATCCAGAAAATTTAGTAAGTGAACGCCTCAATAGAACTATTTTAGATAAAGCTAGATGCCTAATATTTGACTCAGGTTTAGATAAAGACATGTGGGGAGAAGCAGTTGTATCAGCTGTTTATTTGCTTAATAAAACTCCTAAATCTGTGTTACATGTAGATGTAACCCCTGCAGAAAAATGGTATTGTTATAAGACTGATTTGGGTAAAATTAGAGTTTTTGGTTGCACAGCTTATGCACACATTCCCAAAGAAGATCGTTCTGGGAAATTAAACGCTTGTTCAAGAAAATTAATTATGATAGGGTATTGTCATATTGGCTATTGAGTGTGGGATCCTGTAAGTAAAATTGTTGCCACTGCTCGATCTATCGTCTTTGATGAGAGCAAGATTGTAACTAAAGATGTTGAAAATCATGACTCGGAAAATTCAGATGTAGAAGTGTATATCCAAGATCAAATGGATTTGAAGACGAAAGGACCTGATCCTGATAACTCTGATATTAAAACGATTGAAGTTCCTGAAAGAAGACACAGTAAAAGAGTGAGTAAAATGTCAAAACATCTTGATGATTATGAAGTCGGGATGGCTATGGCTCTCAGTGCTGGTTATCTTCCATTTGAAACTCCTAGGTCTTATCAAGATGCTGTTCAACAAGATGATGGTTGGAAGGAGGCTATTGGAAGAGAGTTAGAGTCTCTTAAGAGCAATAATACATGGGAATTGGTACAGCCTCCACCTGATGTATCCATAATTGAATCTCGATGGGTGTTTACTGAGAAGACAATTGATGGTGTAGCTCAGAAGAAAGCCCGCTTGGTAGCTAAAGGTTACCAGCAACCTACTTTGGAGGAGGAAGATGTTTATTCTCCGGTAGCTCAGTTGGTGACACTTAGAACACTATTGGCTGTTGCTGTTCAGCGTGATTTATTCATTAATCAAGTAGATGTAAAATCTGCTTTTCTAAAAAGTGAATTAAAAGAAGTTGTGTATCTTTACCCTCCTGATAGCTTACACACAAAAAACGGTGAAGTGTGTAAAGTGGTGAAAGCCCTATATGGTTTGAGACAAAGCCCAAAGTGCTGGAACGACAGTGTTAACCGATTGTTGAGTGAGTTAAATTTTCAAAGATCTAAGGTTGATCCATGCTTATACTTTAATGATTCTACATATATTTTGATTTGGGTTGATGATTTTATTATTTTCTCAAGCTCAATTGATGATGTTAATAGTGTAAAGGGTAAGTTAATGAATTTTCTTGACATTAGGGATTTAACTTATGATGGTAGATTGATATTTTTAGGTCTTAAAATTGAAAAGAAAGAGGATAATATATTGATTAGTCAAAAGAATCTTATTGACAAAATTGTAAATCATTTTAGGATGAATGATAGTAAAATTTCAAAAATACCAGTACAACCAAAATTGAGTTTACAAAAGGTCTCAGAGGGAAAAAGTTACAAAGTTCCATATAAAGAATTGATTGGTAGTTTAATGTATTTGATGCTAGTGTCAAGGCCAGATCTTTGTTTTGCAGTATCTTATTTTGGAAGGTTTCAAAATTGTTATAATAAAACTCATTGGAATTATCTTAAGAATGTTGTTCGTTATCTCAAATATACTAGTAATTTTGGTTTGAAGTATGTTAAAAATAATATTTGTGCAGATATAAATGTTAAAGCTTTTGTTGATTCAGACTATGCTAGTGATCCTATTGATAGGAAAAGTGTTACAGGTTTTGTTGTTAAATTAAACGATAATGTTGTGTCATGGTGTTCCAAAAAACAAAATGTTGTGGCTCTCTCTAGTAGTGAAGCTGACTATCTGGCTCTTTCTGCTGGAATGTCTGAATGTAAGTTTTTAATTCAGTTATTTGATGAATGTCTTGATTGTGTAAAGACAGTTATTGTTTTTGAAGACAACCAATCTTGTATGAAAATGGCACAAACCTATGAGACGAAGAGGTCCAAACATATTGATGTGAGGCATCACTTTGTAAGAGACTTAATTAGTAGTGGTGATTTTAAATTACAGTATGTAGCTACTGATGAACAAGTAGCAGACATAATGACAAAAGGATTAGCAATAAGGAAATTTGATTACTTTAGAAATCTATTAAATGTTACAGAAATTTGATTAGAATTTGTGAATAAGTATTGGAATACAAAAGTGTGTTGGTTAGGCTTTTACCTTATTATATTTGATTTTTTTTTCTTTGTTTTAATCTTTGCAGAATTGAGAGGAGGTATTAATATGGTTGTATTGGCAACTCTGCAAAGTTTGTGTTATGTTGGCTATCTCTATATCTTACTCCCTGTAACTGTATCTTACTGCTAGTAGTTAGTTGGTCTTTTTACTGGTCAGTTGTTTCTGTCATACATTATATTAAATACTCTGTTTACACCATGTCAATGCGTGTGTGATTTCGTTTCATGGCCTATTAATCCTAATAGTTTTCATTTTCAAAACCTGTAATGTGGTTTCAAACAGACGGGTTTTATTATAATGTGTTACTTCTAACCATTAAATGTCCTGTGCATTTTAGAGCTAAACATGCCAGAACTAAGTACATATTTAATTGATCCAAGTGCTTGTGAAGTGCAATGTGATCAAAAATTATACATTTGGTATAGTATAGTGCACCATGATCTCATTTCCACAGTGACACACAACATGAAAAGCAATGCACATTTAGGAAACTCTGATTTTGTCCATTTTCAAACAAAATTTACAAATAAATTATTTTTTATTTAAAAACTATTTTGTCATTAAAATTTAATCATAGTCCATTGTTAATAAATTATATAAATTATAATTATGGCTTGTATTTTTTTCTAAAAAGAAAAAAAAGCATACACACACACACACACACACACACTGTCTGTATGTATGTGTATATATATATATATATATATATATATATATATATATATATAGACTAGATAGCTTTGCTCGCGTGGAAGTTGATTATATACAAATACGAAAATATACATATGTATTTACAGATTAATTTAAAATATTACGTTACGTTGATGACCATAACTTGACCTCAGATCAAAAATAATGCAAGTCCGATAGAAACTTTCACCCCCTTTTTCATCCCTTATTAAATAAAATTTCCAAAATTCCTGAAACACGTATTTATTTGTTTTACGTCAATAACCGAAATACAAAATTTTGTTTATGTAACTTTCAAAATGACGGACTTTCATACATATTATCATCCCCTATTTTGACCCCTTTGGGGTGGAATTTTCTAAAATCCTTTCTTAGTGGGTGCCTACATAACAAAATGAATATACAGTCCGAATTTCATGCTTGTAGCCTTGATAGTTTGCGCTCGGCGATGATGAATCAGTCAGTCAGTCAGTCAGTCAATCAATCAGGACATGTTATTTTATAAGTATAGATCATATGTTGAGTTCTGACTTTCAGTTTATGTTTCATAAGATGTTATGTAACCTTTACAATAATAGTTTGTTTTTTTTAATATCTAGACATAGAGTTATCCCCCAAGTCATGTAACCTGCGACTTATGTAAATTCGTTTTGCGTAAATGTATATCGCAAGTGGTGAAAATTAATGAGAATTATAATAACTACTGAACTTGTGGGGGTTTTCTGATTGTAGGTTGGTGCCACTGTAACACATTATTTACATACATGCGTACTGGATATTGTTAACGTTTTAGTTCTTCTTGAATGTTTATATTTTTACAAATACATTCTTTTTTATAAATGGTCTACATCAAAATATGGCAGTTTTTTTTATGAAGTTACAATTAAGGAACACTACAGTCCTACAAATTACAAATCTACAAATTCTACTTAAGCAAAATGCGAGTTAGATAACAGACCCAAAAATGTAGCCCCTAAGTAAGTCGGGATATCACTGTCTAGTAAATGATTATAAGCATATGCCCAAAAGTGGATGCCAAAATAATTAAGAAGACCTAATTATATTTGAATGACAAGTGTTGCTACTAGTGAATTTTCTTTAAGTGAAAATGAAAATATTAGTTTGGATAGGATGGAAAGGGAAGTGATTTATTTATAGTTGGAGAATAATTTAACAACTTTGAGTGCCATGTATAACCTGAACAAGTAGTAATATCAGCCCATAAAAACATCGTTTGAATATCTATTAATTGTAAAAAAATGAACCTGAATTTTATAAAATAGGTTTTTACAGCATAGGTTGGTCTCAAATCACTAGCAAACCAGCCAGTTGTAGAAATGTATTTTTATAAATATGAAACAAAATTAAATGTTAGGGAATTAATGTTCCATAAAATTAAATTGACCAAAATAGTATGCTCTACATTAATTCTTTGTCAGTGTTTATTAATACAATTTAGTCAATATTAATGTTACATAACATACAGGTGATTCATCTTTGTGTTTAATCCTGAGTCGGCCGTTCAAACACAACGAGTTCGTACTTCGTAATGATATAACAAATATGTTATTACTATCAGCTCAATTTGCATATAGTTACACATCAGTGTTGTGGAAACAAGCAAACACAATTTGAATAACGACACACTTTCAAACAATAAGAAGGACTAGAAGAACTAGTGGAGTAGGAGCTGGGGTCATCGCGGTAGTATGGGAGTACACTCATGCACCAGTTAGATTCAAATATGTAAGCATAAAAAAGGACTGTTGTGTAAATTACTGACTCGGGTCAATTATTCTTTTAGACTTAATCAATTATTATAACTGACTACATCCCATTTTATACAATAGTTTAAAATAAAACCAAGTAAAATTCCAGGTTAACTATTTTCAACTGGACTGAATAGACTTTAGGTGACATTGCACTCCGGCTCATAACTATGACCATCTAGCGACAGTGACATGATACCAGCAAGACCTGTAAGGCACAAGGGAGAAGACATGCCGAGCAGCCAGCAGTAGCCAAGGTAGGACCTCTGATTATCTAATATCTCCAATCTGCCAGGCAAATATCTGATCTACAAAAGGAAAATGTGACTCTCAGAGCACAGGACATTAGAGATGAAGAAAAGCCAGAAATTAAGGTCAAGAGCTCCACCTTAATAACCACCATTCCATTGTTCTATAGTATATCTAAAGACAATATTTTTACTTTTTTTTTTTACTAAAGTGACCAAACAGCGACTATTTCACATTGGAGTGACCAAGAATGTAGGACTGTTACAAAGTTATTTAGCAAATTAATCTCTAAATTTTTTATTTACAGATACATAATGCATTAAGGCTAGTAATTTTGGATAACCAAAAGATCTAATCTGCCATTTTAAGAGAAAACAAACATAAAGTTCTCTTTATAGGAAGAAAATGACGACAATTAAACAAAGCTGAAGAACTTCAAAGAAGGAATAAAAGTTGCAATCAGAATAGTAAAGCTGACAATCGACCACAGGATCTAGAAAGGAGTAGATCAAGGAAAATATTTTCAATAAATAGGAATAAAATGGTTTATCATGTGATAGAAAGGGACATATAGCTAGAGATTGCCTAAGTTGCTAGGAGAGAGTGAAAAATTACCATGTTATGCAGGGAAGCCATGCTTTAGCTGTGTTAAGATAAGCCATTTTGTTGAGGCAGTGTACAATAAATAATAGTAAAAGTTACCAAAACATCGATGGGGATAGTAAAGCCAGAAACATTGGTCCCCATTTAGGTTAGTACCTTCAGTTTCCCTGAACAGCAGCAAAAACACCAATGAATTCATTTTAACGTGTAACTACTAAGGTAAAAAAATGCCTGTTTTTGATTAATCGTGGAGCTCAGATATCTATTTTGAGGCAAATAACCGGCGGATAGTAGGACTATATATCCCAATCAAAATTTGGAATTTCAGGTGTAAGTGGACATAGGCTAAGCAATCTCAGTGAAATAAGGGATGAGTTTAACAAGGATAGAAGGAGATAGTTAACCAGTAACTTTCCAAGTTTTGGATTAAAATAAGAACTCATAAAATGATAGTATTTTAGGACTCTTAAATGTCAAAGTCCCTATATATCTTAGAGTCCCTGAGAAAATGTGTTCAAACAACAGGAACAAGATAAATGTCCAAGTCAAAATACCTCAAAAGTTAAATAGTGTGAATTTGTTTATGGTTGAAGCAATGTTGACAGACGACCATTTGAATGATCAGCAGGTTTTCATTCAACGTAGTGTGAGCAAGATTATAATCATGCAAGGTCAGAAGGTTTTCATTCAAGGTAGCGTGAGCAAGATTATAATCATGCGAGGTCAGCAAGTTTTCATTCAAGGTAGTGTGAGCAAGATTATAATCATGCAAGGTCAGAAGGTTTTCATTCAAGGTAGCGTGAGCAAGATTATAATCATGCGAGGTCAGCAAGTTTTCATTCAAGGTAGTGTGAGCAAGATTATAATCATGCAAGGTCAGAAGGTTTTCATTCAAGGTAGCGTGAGCAAGATTATAATCATGCGAGGTCAGCAAGTTTTCATTCAAGGTAGTGTGAGCAAGATTATAATCATGCAAGGTCAGAAGGTTTTCATTCAAGGTAGTGTGAGCAAGATTATAATCATGCAAGGTCAGCAGGTTTTTATTCAAGGTAGTGTGAGCAAGATTATAATCGTCAGCAGGTTTTCATTCAAGGTAGTGTGAGCAAGATTATAATCATGCAAGGTCAGCAGGTTTTCATTCAAGGTAGTGTGAATCAAATTATAACCCCACAAAGTCAGCAGTTTGTAGCAGTTAGTATTAGTAGCTTGGGCAGTACTAGCATAAAAATTTCAAGAGCTTATTATCGCTACATACTAGTGACGTCATAGAGTTGGACAAAAATACCATGGTAAATGTAGATGTGTTGGGTTCAAACCCTGGTCCAATAAACCCAAGGAAAACTACAAAAAAATCCCATACTTACAAATATAGAGAAAAATAGATAAGTAGGAAAACGCACGAAGGAAAATTTACATTTGGAGGGAAAAATCAGAAAAATTTTGTCCGAGCAGAAATAAGAAATACAGGCACTTCTAAGCAGATATCATTGAATATTTAGAGAAAGAAGAAATACAGGCACTTCTAAGCAGATATCATTGAATATTTAGAGAGAGAAGAAATACAGGCACTTCTAAGCAGATATCATTGAATATTTAGAGAGAGAAGAAATACAGGCACTTCTAAGCAGATATCATTGAATATTTAGAGAGAGAAGAAATACAGGCATTTCTAAGCAGATATCATTGAATATTTAGAGAGAGAAGAAATACAGGCACTTCTAAGCAGATATCATTGAATATTTAGAGAGAGAAGAAATACAGGCACTTCTAAGCATATATCATTGAATATTTAGAGAGAGAAGAAATACAGGCACTTCTAAGCAGATATCATTGAATATTTAGAGAGAGAAGAAGAAATATAGGCACTTCTAAGGGACCCCAGCTTTATTTAAAGTAAGGTGGACACAGTTTTGCATGGTTTGATTCCCAAGCAAGCATTGTCATATTTAAATGAAATTTTTTAGTTGATTTTACTCAACATTTAGGACATTAATAAGTTTTTGAGAAATTGGAAGGAGCCAATTTATCACTTTCTTTGAGAATATGTATTTTGGCTACTAGTGAAACAGAGTATTTAAGAGACATATTCTCCACAAATGGGGTAAACAATGATTACAGATTAATTAAATCAGTAAAGAAATTACCCTCCCATAAAAATTTAAAAAGAGGTACAAACATTTTTGGGATTATGTAGCTTTTACCTTAGGTTTGTGCCTAATTTTGCCAACATAACCAAACTATTAAAAAATAAAAAAACGTCTGTGTGAACATAGGAATATGAACAAGCCTTAATACAGCTGAAGACAATCTTGGCCTCTTCACCAGTTTTGGCTTATTGTGATTTTAGCAAGCCAGTTATATAGTACAGACTCTTCTAGTAACACAATAGGTGTTGTACTTAGCCCAGAAAAAGATGGGAGCAATTGTCCCATAGCTTATGTTTCTAGACAATTAAGTAAGGCAGAAGTAAATTATAGTGTAATAGAACATGAATTGTTGAGTGTGGTTTGGTCAATCCAACACTTAAAGAATATATATAGTCACCAATTTGTGATAATGGCTGATCACACACAGTAGCAGGATTGCAAAGTAAGGGGGCTCAAGGAGGATTTGGGGGGAGGTTCCCCCAACCGTCAGAGTCAAAATTTGTCTTACCATTATATACACACCTAGAAGCTTTTTAGGAAAGTTTTTAATTGGTATTTGTTAAAGTGATAATTTATATTTTTACTATTATAAACGTGATAATCGAACAAAATAATAAATAAATAGGCCTGAATTAAAGTTGCCTTAACCATCACATAGGTCTACTGTCACAAAAATCACCGATTATTTGTAAAAGGTAAATGTATATCCACTGGGAAACTCCTCAATGGAACCATGTGTGAAACTGGGAGATTTGGAACCTGTCGCAATCTTCAGGACTTAGGCAACTTCCTAGACTGCAAGAACATCAATTAAGACTACTAGGTAGGATCAACACAAGGCTTTGTGGCACTTGATATTTTCTTTGCTCACAATGTTTAACTGATCATACTCCCTCCCCCCATTTTATTTTCTCTTCGGATCTGCATAGAGCTCAGGGCATCACCTAACCACGATAAGGGGAGCTCTAACTCCCTCAAGCTTCCCCATGGGTATGCTACTGATCACGGAGCTTTGAAATGATTGTTTTACCTTAAGGTCTGTAATAGTAGATGGTTAGGATGAAGCATCTATAGCTATTCCATAAAATATTGTCCCAGTATAGCTCACAGGAATAATGTGTTATCACCAAGAATAAAGAGAGAGCAACTATAGTTTAGGAAAATGATTATCAAAAGGAACAGGACTATTTTAAAAGAAAGTATTGTAGACGTTTTTTGTAATTTGTAACTGCCACCAGAGGCAAGTAGGCCTCTTGACCTCTGTCTATTTGGTGGAATGGCATTGTCCATATTTATAGTTTGTTCCCTTGTCGATTCAACAATCATCTGTCGCTTTTGGGGTTTTGCCGTAACCACTCCCCAGATAGATTGAGTTATTGTTTAGGAAAATGAACCAAGGACTAAGAAGAGTTGTGCCCAAAGGAATAATTGAAGGTATTTTAACGGAAAAACATGATTCCTTGCTTTCAGGTCACCATGTCATAGGACAACACATTTAAAAATGACTGAAAAATATTGGTGGCCTTCCAGAAGAGAATATAGCGACACCTATATGTTGAGCTGTGACAGTTCTAACAAAAGGACGTTGAGAGGTATTTGTTACCTTTGCTAAATTAAGAGAATTACCTGATGTAGCCTGGCCTTTTGAAAGAATAGGAGAAGATATAATAGGATCTTTACCTAAAACACCAGATGGAAATTGATATATTTTAGATCATTTATCAATATAATTTGTTATTGTACCTTTAGTACAACAAAAGGCAGAAACATTGTCGGAGGCTCTACTTACATAATGGATAATCAAATTTGGGGTAATGACTAGTATACTTTAGGATCAATGATTACATTTCATGTCAGGATTAATGACTCAATTATTTAAACTGTTGAAACTTACTAAATTAAGAAATATTCCAGGACATTCTCAAGAGAATAGCCGAACTGAAAGAGTACACCAGACTATCAGTAAAATGCTGGAACTTTTTTTGATAGTACAAAAATAAATTGGGTGTCTCTACTTCCATACATCATGGCAGACTATAACCTAAGAACTCACAGCTGTACTAAATTATCCCCTAACGAAATAATTACTGGAAGAAATATGATAATAGCTTTGATAGAAGGCAGTTACTCTCTGATGTGACTAATCAAGAGATAAGACCTATATGCCAGACTCCGAGAGCTTGGAAAAAGGTAAGTATAAATACATATATACACAACCATATATACATACCTTTACACGGGGTAGGCAAGAAAATTTGCATATGGCTCAAAAATAATACCATACTTAACCCATCCGTACTAACTTTCTCCACACTTGCCTTTCCTTGCATACTTCCTATGCTTCAACAACAACCATACACAATCATTGATGCTATATTAGTCTTAAAACTCTTGATGTTTCTCTTTTTCCCACATTTATCCACGTCCTATAGGGACTACCACATCCTTTTGATCCTTTCACTCTACCTTCATATATTTACTTTGTCACTCGATCTAAGCTCATCCTCTCAACATGCCCAAACCAATGTTAGGCGCTTCTTTCACATTGGCCTTGCACCATTACTTCCTACTAGCAAGGTAGTACGTAATACGTAGTTATGGGCAGGAAGATAGCAGTAAATATACATGTTGCAAAAGTAAGTTTTGGTGTAGATACATTTTAATGATCAATTAAAGGAAACATCACAAATAGTTGATGATTAATATAATTGATTTTGATTTCATCCTGAAATTATTTTGGAACATCACATTGGTACAGGAAGATAGTGAGACATTGAAAGATCGATAGTTTGTTTACAAGAGTGCTGCCACACTGACCTTAGCACTCAGTGTCAAACACAAACCATGACAGCAGTGCAACTGTCAAACCCCAAAAAGTTCAAATACTGCTTAGGAGAGCCCGAGAGTAACAAGTGCATGCAGCATGGTTAGACACAATGACTAGAGAAATACATTAGAAACAATGCCAACACCATAAGAACAAGAAAAACATTATTTTAAGAGTACCGACCACTCCAACATAAACATTCATATAGTGGTGACATGCAACACAAGAAAAGGAAGATATTACAACAAACTAATATGCTTTTAAAAATAGCCCGGACAAGAGATTCTGAAACTAGTTACACATAGTTTAATTGCATATTATAGGGAAACTAACCACTCCAGTATAATTGGAGAACAATAGGCAGATTATGTCTTTTCACAGTGAAAACTAGGTGTAGAGTGTATTTTCATTGTAGCGTGTCAATCAAATGGATTGAACAGCTACAAGAGAAAAATTATTTCGATGATTTTGTGCAAGATAGAAAATTATATCAACATATTTAATATAAACTGCCTCTAAGGTTATATCTTCTGATCTGAAAAAGTTATGTTTTGTCCTACATTCAACCACGTGGTTGGTCAAACAAATATTGTTTTTGGACTATTGTTGTACTAAATATCTAAGAAGAGGATTTAAATTAGTGTATTTATGAATAATATACTTAAAACGCTTCGCTTTTCCCGTTGGATGATGCCTGATAGACTTGTCTACGCCTGCCATGTGGTCTACCCAGAGGCCGACTGCGCACATAGCGACTCTGGTGGTCGTTCGAAGAACTCGTGACTTGTTTCAATTGTTTTCTTTTCATCACACTTTTATCCTTCTTTATTTTTGCCTGTTTTTCGTAATTTATCCACCCTTCCTTCTTTGTCATATCCGACCTGCTTCCACAGTCTATATAGGTCTGCCAGCGGTATCAAAAGTACAGAAACGAACAGAAAAGGTACAGAGCGGTTCAACTACGAAAAGAGTCAACAAGGGAACTCCGCCCGTCAGCAACACAAAGGAACATGGAGTCCGTGACGTCGGACTCACCACCTTAGCTGTGTCGATAGGATGATGGATCATCCGATCCAACTCGCCGGAAACATGGACGACGTTACTGTGGTATTAGTATCCAGCCGTCGTAACCAAGTCTGTAGGACTTGGCCTCTTGTATAGTTCAAGAGAAGTTCTAATTTTTATGTTTTAAAGGAAATTTATATTTTATTATTTGGCGAGAAGCCAAGGTTTAAGAAAATGTCAATTAGAATCTTTTGAGTTTAACTGTTACGTAATTAGCTTCAACATGGAAGTTTTCTTCCTTGGTTTGTTTATGTGTCCTTTGACACTGTTCTAACGCTAAAGCCTTTGGCTTAGAAATTATGTTGGTTAGATTAGTGACTTAGGCTAAGTCACAAGTCCAATTCAACCTCTTAATTAATCATGATGTCCTAAACGTCATGAACATTAGTTTTGTTGTTGATGGTTAGCACCAGGATGTCCTATTTTATTTTGCCTTATGCAACTCAGTCATATGTAATAGAGTTTTGGTGTTGTAGTCACTCTTCTAGTAGAGTATTAGCGAGGGTGCTCAACCTAGGGAAATTACACTAGTGTCATAGTGGGGTCCGCGCAAAATAAATCTATTTCATTTTTGCCCATGACTAGGCCTCTAAGTTTGTATTGGTCTTAATAGATACTAATGTACTATTGAATGCTCTGGCAGTACCGTATGGGAAAATGACCAGCTATAGTACTTTAATGACGCCTGTTTCTTAGCCATCAATAAGCTGGATATATCAGCTGAGTATCCAACATGTTTTATGGATCTCTTTAAATACTTAGCGCTACCAAGTGAGACTGTATAAATGATATCTTCTGAATTTACTCTTTGCTATTCTTTAACTAATTGTTCATTTACTCCTTGTTTAGAAAACTCTTGTCATTGTGGCAAGTTTGAATTGATACTGCATGCTTCTAGATGTGGCCTGACGACAGTACAAGTAATCTCTCAAGTCAATTTGTTTTTGGAAGAAAGTAATTCTCATCAATATTCCTATATTCATGTAAAACTTGTATTTTTCTTAATTTGTTTTTACTAAATAAATCTAAATTGTTAAAATGACTATGTTCTTTATTGATATTATTGAATATGTTCCCCTAAAAGGGACAATCCGGTTCATCATTTGTTGGAGCAACTTAAATTAAGCGCACGCTATGAGCTGGAGAAAAGGAGGCAAGAAAAAGAGAACATAGCTGAGCCTCATTTAAACCGTCCAGGAGGGTCAAGACTTCAGTAGAAACATCGCATGGACTAAGACTTCTGGCACACCAGATGGCTGGTTGACAGAGATCCATTCTATCTCCTCTTATGTAGATGCCGAAGGTGTAGGGCATCTGCAGCTAGAGAGTTGGTCAACATAGAAAATAAGGTAATTTAAAGACAGTATTAGAAGGTGTTGGAATAATGTCTTTAAGTCAAGATGTTTAGATATGATTGGGGCAGGTTAAATATTTTTAACCCAGAACAGCCTATTGCCTTATTCCCTTTCAAACCGCACTCCTTGCTGCATTAACTCACACTTCACTTAAATTCATAAGTTTATATTATATATATTTTAATGTGTTATCTATATATGTGACATATATTTTAATATGTTCTTAACTTTTTTGATATTATGATGTAAATCTAGTGAAGTTCTCAAAATTATCAATCCATTCCAAATTTATGTTACTTATTCAGGTGTTTTTATATCTTATATACTAGGTGATCTTTGGATTTGTATTAAACTCCAATTTTCAAATTCTTTTTCCAAATGGAATTCTATTATCACATTTAATAAGTTGTTTCCTTACTACTTTTCATTATGTTTTTCATAAATTTAGTTATTTGGTTAAAAAGTCAATTTTTTCCATGCAATTATGTTTGAAGTATTCATAGGCACTTGTGCACTTCTCTTTAACAAGTAATACATCATTTTGTGCCTAAATGGGAGCTTCAATTCTCGTTGACAGTTGAACAATGTGTGTTAAAGAATGTTAAGAAAAGCTGAAACTTGCTCTTCATCTTTGGAAATGCGAGTTGTTTGCAGATCAGGATGGAAACACTTAGTATCGTGAAGAGACTCCACTATCTCTCGCATTTTACCTCCAGCCCAAGATAAAAATTCTGCTGTTAAATAGTACTTTCACACTGCTCTTGGCTTTAAGCTAAAACCTTTCATTCCGCTCATAGCTTTCGTGTTTAGTTTCTTTTAAATGAGATAGTTCAGGGATGTGAAGTGACAAGTACCTAGCATTGTTTATTTTATCGAAGGTGAAACACCATGGAATCATTTCCTGTAAAAATTAGATACACAGAGACCATTTACCCTCGCTGTTAGTTCTAGCTAATCCTAGTAAAATCTCAACAAAAGCAATGTAATTCAGAAAGGTGAAAGTTGGTCATAGTCATGATGTAATTTTTTTTAAGGTTTTAAAAGTGTTTATAATACATCCATTAACTGCTGGTTTTCAAGCAACTTTAGGAAATTCTTTTGACATATGTTCAAAGAAAACAAACAAAACCTTTTCCTTATTTCTTCAGCTGTCACTGAGTGCCAAACCCTTTCATTAGTCATATAATCCATAGAGATATTCCAAATAATTCTCATAAACATTTGTGTGATGAGTAACCTTTAACAATATGGATGCCATCGTTGGTCCTTTAAACACTAAAAGCCCCCCATAAATATTATTTACCCTGCCAGTCAGTTTCTGCATAATAATTATTAAGTGACTGCAATAGATTAAAATACCTTTTATAAATGTACACACAAGTATCTAAACAAACGTTTGAGACAGTAATGACAGTTAAGTGTAATGAACATCACTGAGTGCTTTGCTACTGAATCTTTAAACCAGCATAACTCCGGTTGTATTACAATTACAGATTTGTTAAATATATATATATTTAAAGCCTATTTAATTTTGTATACATTTTATCATGCACATTTATTCCTTCTTTAGTTACCCAAAAATGGTTGGAGATATGGTAAATAATATAATAACTAAAAACATTACAAATAAATTAAACTTTTATATATTATTATTATTATTAGCACCGCGTCTTACTACCCGTTCGGGTTATACGCACTTACGCTAATGTGTAATGGTAGGGTGATTGTGAGATGAAATGAAGGACCTACAGTTTAACGTGGAATCCGAACCACGGTGGCGACCTGGCATTCCACACATTCACAAGATGTCTTGTCAGAGGTGTAGGAAGGGTTTGGAAATCAGATAAATCTGTGCCGGGACCGAGGATCGAACCCCGGCCGCCAGCATAGAAGTCTAACACCGTACCCCTAGACCACCAGGTCACCCAAACTTTTATATAAAAAGGTATTGTCTCAGTCGGATAACTACAGCTAGAGCAGTGTTTTTCAACCTTCTTGAATATGCGACCCCTTTGCAAGTAAAAAAAATTCTGGCGACCCCCTGTACGTAATAAAATTATATCAGTGATTTCAAATAAGACGTATTTGGCGCTGTTGGGTGGGGAGGGGGAAGTGCGCGCGCAGGTTGGTTGAAGGTCAATGGTCAGCGGCCGCATAGGAAGAGTCGTTTGTCAGTTGTCATAGTACACCAGCGTGTACATTCGTAATGGAGAAGTTTCTAAAAAGATCTGCGCACCCCCCCACGTCTAGTACAAGTGGCATTAGCGGAAGCGAGTCAAAACAGAAAAAAATAGACTTTATGACGACAATTATTTGAAATATGGTTTTACTGTCATGAATAATAAACCTCAATGTGTAATTTGCGGTGAAGTATTATCACGTGAGAGTATGAAGCCATCAAAGCTTATACGTCACCTCTCAACTAAACATAACAAGGATGCTGATAAACCGTTACATTTCTTCGAACGGAAGCTGAGAACCCTTAACAATCAGCAAACTACTATGATTCAGGTAATAAACTAGTATTATATGTTGTTTAGAAATAATATTATGTGAGGCCTTTCATAAGAAACCTAGCAATCTTAATTTTTTAAATTTAATAATTATTTAGGAAAATAAAAAATTTGCCATTCCAATAAATTCACAGTTGTTTGTTGTTAAGGTTTTGAGAAATACTTATTATCATCATCCATTCGATATTACATACAAATCTAAAAATTAAGATTTTTGAATATTACCAAAAGAATTAATCTATCTTTAATATCCACCTCATTTTTCATTAAATAAATCTACAATAATTAAAATTTCTAATATATATTGATATAATTGTAAAATTCATATTAAAGGTATATTTTTTGGGATCTTATTTTAGGTATCCAATGTCAATGATAAAGCTTTATTAGCTAGCTACAGAGTCGCATACCGAGTCGCTAAAGCCGGAAAACCACATACAGTTGCCGAGAATCTTATTATGCCAGCAGCCCTGGATATGGTTGAGATTATGTTAGGTAAGCAAGAGGCAAACAAGCTAAAAAGCATATCACTTTCTGATAATACTATTGAACGCAGAATAAACGATATGGCCGGTGACATTCGAGAACAATTAGTCGAAAAATTAAAGAAGAGCCCACAATTTGCTCTGCAGTTTGATGAGTCGACTGATGTTGCAGATTGTGCGCAATTTGTGGTATTCGTGTGCTTCGAAGCAGATGAAAGTATCAATGAAGACATTTTATTTTGCAAAGCACTTCCTGCGAACACTACTGGCCAGTATTTGTACGACACGTTTTTAGAAAGCACTCGTGACTACGAGATTGATTGGACAAAATGTATCGCTATTTGTAGCGATGGTGCTAAAGCTATGACTGGCAATCAAAGCGGGCTCATTGCGAAATTAAAATCAATAATGCCAAATATTTCATGGACACACTGATTTCTTCATCGGCAAGCTCTGGTAGCCAAGGTTTTACCTTCTGATTTGAATGATGTACTGAAAGAGGTGATCAAAGTTGTGAACTCTATTAAAGGTAAAGCTTTGCAAACTCGACTGTTTAGAATCATTTATGAAGACATGGGTTCGCTCCATAAAAATCTCCTTTATCATACAGAAGTCAGATGGCTGTCAAAAGGAAATGTATTAACACGAGTTCTGGAACTAAAAGCTGAATTGTTATTGTTCTTACAAGATCATAAATCTGAATATGCGAATTACTTTTGTGACCCTGTTTGGCTATTAAAATTAGCATTTCTTGCTGATCTTTTTAACCACTTAAATATTTTAAACAAGAGCCTCCAAGGGAAAGAAGAAAATATTCTAACGGCCAAGGATAAAGTCAAAGGATTCCTCACAAAACTTCGTTTGTGGTCAACGTCTTTACAAAAATTGATGTATGATTCTTTCCCTTGCGTTCAGAAGATTGTCGAAGAAATTGCAACGGACCAATCATTAGTAGTAAGTTCTCACATTCCTTGCATGATACAGAGCCTGCATGATTTGGAAAAAAGATTATTAAGTTACTTTCCAGAACTGAACTCTGACGCTGACAATGGGCATAGATGGATACAAAATCCTTTTTTGGATATGTCAGTACAACTGGCTGATCTGACTACGAAGATGAAAGAAAATCTTATAGATGTTGCAGCTGACGGCATGCTTAAAATGGAATTTAATTCGCAAAAGATTGACGTCTTCTGGATCAAGAGAAAAGAAGAATATCCAGAGCTAGCAAGGGAAGCTTTGAGATTATTAGTGCAATTCGCCACTTCCTACTTATGTGAACTAACTTTCTCTTCAATGGTGAACATAAAAACTAAGAAGAGAAATAGACTCCAATTAGAAAATGATTTGGTTATTTGCGTCTCAAAAATAGAACCACGATTCGACAAATTATTAAAAAATAAACAGGCACAGCCTTCTCACTGAAATTATTGTTGTATCTTTAATGCAGTGTAGATTGTAGAACCTATATTCAAAAATAAACTTTTCTCTGAAATTGTTGTATTTTTATTGTAGAGTAGGACCTACACTTGCTTTTTATTTTACCTGGCTTGCGACCGCGACCCCCCCATCAAGTCTTTGCGGCCCCCCAGGGGGTCGCGACCCACAGGTTGAAAAACACTGAGCTAGAGTAATGGCCGCTTTTGTGATTCCGGATGGGCATCATTTTTGAATGGCTGCCATTTTTAAAAGCTATATATTTGGTTTAGTCATCCTTAGGCACTAATGAGTTTGTGGTATGAAGGAAATCTGGCACCTCCAAATTATACTCATACCATTCCTGGCACAAGGACTATGTGCACTCGACTGCTGAGGACGGGGAGATAGAGGTTCAAATCTCGGTCGGGTGCACTGGGGTGGGGGTGGTTCCTAAATGGTTTTCCACTTTCCCTCCACGCAAATGCGGGTTCACTTCCTCTAGTTAAAAACCTTCCCAATTCCTAATCCATTAGCGTAATTAGTACTTAAAGCGTATAACCCGAACGGGTAGTAAGACGCGGTGCTAAATATTATTAAATATTGACTATGTGCAGAGGAGTTAACTAGTAAAGGGGAGATAAGCAATGCACACACTGAAAAATATGATAAGAAATAATTTAGTTAATTGTAAACAAATTTTAGGTTAGCCAATAAGACCAAAAAATAGATATATAAGCCTATGTAACACATTTATATAATACATTAGTTTTAGAATGGTGCCACTTTTTGGACAGTACTCATATTTTAGATTTCAATACTTTCTCATCAGTATTTCACAATATTTACTAATCAAAACGCACAGTGCTTAAATGATTCCTTTTCAAATGTAGTATTTTCAAATATATTTATTATGGTATTTAATAGTATGCCTCAATCACAACAAGGTAATTTTTTTATATCAACTTTGTTATAATTTTTTTTTATTTTGTTTCACTTATTTACAATGATAGTAATAATATATAAGTCAAATTAAACAAATTGTAAGAATATAGTTTTTGTGTGATTCAATTTTTAAATTTGTGATGACAATTATTCTAATTCATAAATGGTTTGGCCAGTTTCAATATTACTGTTTTGTTAAAATTTTAAAAACATTTACCTGTTGAATGAAGAGGCATAAACTTAATATCAGATAAATAAAACAAAACAATAAAATAAATATGATTATATTTCGGTAAAATTAACTTAATATACACATTTTAAATACCTACAGTTTAAAATTCCTAGCTATTTCACTAATCTAAGATTAAATATGCTGTAACTTGTATAGCCTTAAATGAGTCATCCATGCATGTTTCGATACAAGATTTTGTAAAAATCAATTCTGTGACTGGACTGCATGTTAAAGGATAAAATGATGATTTATATCAAATTGATTGAGTCTGGACAAATCATTAAACATTTCTGAATGCTAGTAAATACTGTTTGGGGTAATAGTGAGAATAGTGTGCAGTACAGGTGAAGATTGTCACAACTTACATCAGGTTCTGGTATAACAAGAGATGGTAGTGTGCAGTACAGGTGAAGATTGTCACAACTTACATCAAGTTCTGGTATAACAAGAGGTGGTAGGGTGAGAGATAGTGTGCAGTACAGGTGAAGATTGTCACAACTTACATCAAGTTCTGGTATAACAAGAGATGGTAGTGTGAGAATAGTGTGCAGTACAAGTGAAGATTGTCACAACTTACATCAAGTTCTGGTATAACAAGAGATGGTAGGGTGAAGATAGTGTGCAGTACAGGTGAAGATTGTCACAACTTACATCAAGTTCTGGTATAACAAGAGATGGTAGTGTGCAGTACAGGTGAAGATTGTCACAACTTATATCAAGTTCTGGTATAACAAGAGATGGTAGTGTGCAGTACAGGTGAAGATTGACACAACTTAAATCAAGTTCTGGTATAACAAGAGATGGTAGGGTGAAGATAGTGTGCAGTGCAGGTGAAGATTGTCACAACTTACATCAAGTTCTGGTATAACAAGAGATGGTAGGGTGATAATAGTGTGCAGTACAGGTGAAGATTGTCACAAATTACATCAGGTTCTGGTATAACAAGAGATGGCAGAGTGAGAATAGTGTGCAGTACAGGTGAAGATTGTCACAACTTACATCAAGTTCTGGTATAACAAGAGGTGGTAGGGTGAGAATAGTGTGCAGTACAGGTGAAGATTGTCACAACTTACATCAAGTTCTGGTATAACAAGAGATGGTAGTGTGCAGTACAGGTGAAAATTGTCACAACTTACATCAAGTTCTGGTAAAACAAGAGATGATAGTGTGAGAATAGTGTGCAGTACCGGTGAAGATTGTCACAACTTACATCAAGTTCTGGTATAACAAGAGATGGTAGTGTGCAGTACAGGTGAAAATTGTCACAACTTACATCAAGTTTTGGTAAAAAAAGAGATGGTAGTGTGAGAATAGTGTGCAGTACCGGTGAAGATTGTCACAACTTACATCAAGTTCTGGTATAACAAGAGATGGTAGGGTGAGAATAGTGTGCAGTACAGGTGAAGATTGTCACAACTTACATCAAGTTCTGGTAAGACAACAGATGGTAGTGTGAGAATAGTGTGCAGTACAGGTGAAGATTGTCACAACTTACATCAAGTTCTGGTATAACAAGAGATGGTAGTGTGCAGTACAGGTGAAAATTGTCACAACTTACATCAAGTTTTGGTAAAACAAGAGATGGTAGTGTGAGAATAGTGTGCAGTACCGGTGAAGATTGTCACAACTTACATCAAGTTCTGGTATAACAAGAGATGGTAGTGTGCAGTACAGGTTATTGTCACAACTTACATCAAGTTCTGGTATAACAAGAGATGGTAGTGTGCAGTACAGGTTATTGTCACAACTTACATCAAGTTCTGGTAAAACAAGAGATGATAGTGTGAGAATAGTGTGCAGTACCGGTGAAGATTGTCACAACTTACATCAAGTTCTGGTATAACAAGAGATGGTAGTGTGCAGTACAGGTGAAAATTGTCACAACTTACATCAAGTTTTGGTAAAACAAGAGATGGTAGTGTGAGAATAGTGTGCAGTACAGGTGAAGATTGTCACAACTTACATCAAGTTCTGGTAAGACAACAGATGGTAGTGTGAGAATAGTGTGCAGTACAGGTGAAGATTGTCACAACTTACATCAAGTTCTGGTATAACAAGAGATGGTAGTGTGAGAATAGTGTGCAGTACAGGTGAAGATTGTCACAACTTACATTAAGGCCCTGCCTACCCATAAATGCACGGTTCTAAACAAAAGAATTTAAAACAAAATATATTTAATAATTCAACATTGTTGTTTTTTATTTATTTAAGTAACATATCTGGGCATCTTTCATAATTCTTATGGAATTTTCAAACCATGCTAAAAATAGTTATTGAAATATTTTCATTAAAATGTTTCCATTTCAATGCATTTTAAATGGGAAAACAAAAATTATTAATGGATTTATTTATTTTCTTTGTACAATTAAGCTAGAGTGTTTGTTTATAATATATTATTTAATGAATAATTTCCTTTTCTTTTTAGACATATTTTTTAATTTGGGTTAGCTTCAATAATCACGACAATATTGAGATCTAACGACTCCCAAGTCGGCTCTCTAGTCAAAATACATGGTTTTAAATACAACTTTTCCTTCTGCAACTAGTTGTCATAGCTGATAATAGGTGCCGTTAGTATGATCATTACCCATTTACAAGCTAGTATCATTTTGCAAGCGTTGGCTAACCTGCTGTATCGGAATGCAGGCGGCAATGGAGGGTTAAACTAATCTCTGTGACCTTCTTGAGTCAAAGAAACATTAATACCATGTACGTTAGGATAAGAAGGGCCAATGTCAAATTATGAAAATTTGCGTAATTAAATATAAACAATTAAACATCTTAATATATTCAGTAACTAAAATACTCACAAAGTCTTCCTGCTGTGTGAATAAATATAGTTGGTCCCTACTTACTTGAATGAGAGTATTACTCTAGTGATACATTATTTTCAAAGAAAAAGCCACATGCTTCTCCATACACAAAGTTTTATGACATTAGCCCTTATTTAACTGAGACAGTAAAACATGTAAAATTCTTCACTCTTATCTTATATTCTTTGTTTGAGTTTTCTCATTCTTTAGCACTACACGTTGTAATAATAAGTGTTAATATTCAAAGTATAGGAAAACTACTGTACATTAAATTTTTAACCCACTATTATAATAAATAAAAATAAACATTCCTGCTCATATCAAACATAGTTATTTTAAATAAAATTTGGTCTAAATGTAATTTGGAGACGTTCTCAGTATAATTTTATATACTAATTTTTATTTACGGTCTAGGATTTGACTCTCATTGGACTTTGGAATAAGTTATTTTTCAAAAAGTTAATGAACGAAGTTTTTGGTAGTCAAGATGTGAAAATGTTAATTTTATTTTATTAGCGTGTTAAATGTGATTACTTTTAATTTGAACCTGTTGCATTCTCGCAGTTTGTGCGCTCGTTTCGGAAGAAATGTATCGAATCCCGAACAATAAGTACCCACGGTGATTACTTTTTATATAATTAACAATATGTAACCTTTTTGCTTTCGAACAAAATCCAATGGATTGTATAAATTTTGAGGTGGAGAAGTATTTACAAAATATTATTTTATATCCTTGTGAATAACAAGTTTATGAAGAAAGGGCGCACAAAGAAAATCAAAGATATAATTGATTATTTAACTTCTTGTAGTAAAGGGTAAGTTTTTTTTAATGGTATGCATATTACTGGCGCTTAGGCTATCTGTATCTACTAATTTAAGTACAATGGATGAGCAGCGATACTATTTTATTTACTGTAGAAATAATATCAAAATTAAGATACAAATAAATATTTCTATATAACAATGCAGCGATTATTCTGATATTTCAAGTACTTTTTTTTTAAAGAAAAGCTCTTAGCTGAAAGTAAATGTTACTAACACTCTGTAACGCACTTATTGTATGTTCAAAATCTCTTGTGCCTTGGCCGAGTTCATATCACGCTAGTACTAAGTAATTTCAACCTAACAGGGAATCAAACTAGTCAAGTTATTGAGCTGATTAATTTACGCACTCAGTGCTCAGTCATAGCACTTTAGCAATATTGACCACGACATGAAGCCGATGATAAGTAAAATATATTTAAAACCATTAGAGTTAATGAACTTTTGTGTTCCCTATGCCATAAAGTAGTAAGTAAGTAAGTATTTGATACCCGACCGCCTCTGTTGTATAGTGGTCAGATTTACTGGCTTCAGATACTGAAGTCCCAAGTTCGATCCCCAGTGCCCCTAATTCTGTCTGTGAAGCAGTGGGTCTGAAACGGAACCAAAATCAACCTCGTGAGGACAAATGAGGAGATAATTGAATGAATAAGTAGCGCTTCAGTCTAGAAAACTGAGATAGAAGTCTGGAGGGCTCGTTGTGCTAACCACATGGCACCCTCAGCTTGAAAATGTTGGCCCTATATTTGCCAACATACGGCAGCTTCTCGATTGGTATAGCCTGCTTGCAGGCTGACACCATGGAGATATAACTCAAGTTAAACTCTACCAATAGGATAAAAAATTATTCCCAAAAACATTTATTTCTGGAAAATTGTGTAAATCCTATAGATGTTTGAAAACTGTAAACACCGTATTAAATAACAGATACCCACTTCAGTGGCTGAGTGGTCTAAGGTGTCACTAGTGTTAAATTGGCCTGCTGATAGTGGAGCACTTGGGGTGCAAATCCTGGTCGAGTCTATTGAGGGTAGTTTTTCCTAAATTGTTTCCCCATCTTCCAAAATAAAAATGCTGGTAGATAACCTCTCAAATGCTTCTTTCCTCATTACCACCCAATTAGATTATCATATATGCGTATAACATGAACAGGTAGTATGACGTGGTAATATCAGTAATAAAAATAACAGATATATTTATAGTCAAAATTGTTATAGTCTTCGAAATGAAACTGCTTTTAAAATATGTTATTGCCTCCTTAGCCTTTAAATTTTAAAAATTAGCCAAAGCACAGTGGCCAAATTTAGCACATTAAATTTTAGTTATTTTTTATTTTACCTGCTTACTAATGAACTCAAATAAATGGTACGACAAAATCGTAGGCTACATACTCAATCGTATAGGTTATTTATTATAGTTAGTGACAAAACCTTCAAAAATAAGTTATCTCTAATTTTACCTTAAATAAATTTTTCTCTGATAAATAAGTGTACATTATTATTTATCATTACCCTCACCAGATATTTATTTGAAAAAATTTCAATAGTGGTACAACAGCATTAACCTGGAGTTACGTGACACTTTGATATGCTAATTACTCAAAATGGGTACGGGTACAAAACTTTCTCTTTGTGGTACAAAACGGTACAGAACTAGTACAAAACTTTGGCATGAAAAATTCAAAAGTGGTACAACAGCATTAACCTGGAGTCACCACTTTGATATGCTAATTACTCAAAATGGGTACGGGTACAAAACTTTTTCTTTGTGGTACAAAACTTTGGCATCAAAAATTCAAAGGTGGTACAACAGCATTAACCTGGAGTCACCACTTTGATATGCTAATTACTGAAAATGAGTACGGTACAAAACTTATTTGTGTTACAAAACGGTACAAAACTATTACAAAACTTTGGCATCAAAAAAAGTTCAAAATCAAAAGGGGTACAACCGCATTTACCTGGAATACATGGAGTACTCACTTTGATATGCTAATTACTCAAAATGGGTACGAGTACAATACTTTTTCTTTCTGGTACAAAACGGTACAAACTAGTACAAAACTTTGGCATCAAAAAAAGTTCAAAATTAAAAAGTAGTAAAACAGCATTAACCTTGAGTCACCACTTTGATATGCTAATTACTCAAAATGGGTACGGATACAAAACTTTGGCATCAAACAAAGTTCAAAATTCAAAAGTGGTACAACTGCATTAAACTAGAGTCACCACTTTGATATGCTAATTACTCAAAATGGGTACAGGTACAAAATGGTACAAAACTAGTACAAAACTTTGGTATAAAAAAATTTCAAAAGTGGTACAACAGCATTAACCTGGAGTCACCACGTTGATATGCTAATTACTCAAAACGGGTACGGGTACAAAACGGTACAAAACTAGTACTAAACTTTGGCATCAAAAAGGTTCTAAATTCAAAAGTGGTACTACAGGTTAATGGACGTCTAGCTGACTGGAATGAATAAGCTAATTTTTCTGCTCGAGAGTGTGATTGTATCTTGACGTTATATCTCCCCACGTTTGGTCCAACTTGTTTGCCTACACACTTTACGGTTCGGCACTACACTTCTTATCTCTCTCAGTTCTTGGAAAAAGTTTGCTTGCTGCCTTTACTGATTACCGGTCGTGGTCGCCAGTCTCCCAATTGTTTAAACAAACCAGTAATTCTGCCAACCTGATGGCTGGAATCCACCAGTTTGTATAACTTTAGCAACGCCATCTATTTTGATAGCTGAAAGCTCAACACGCCGCCAGAGAGGGTAGGCAGGGCCTTAAGTTCTGGTATAACAAGAGATGGTAGGGTGAGAATAGTGTGCAGTACAGGTGAAGATTGTCACAACTTACATCAAGTTCTGGTATAACAAGAGATGGTAATGTGAGAATAGTGTGCAGTACAGGTGAAGATTGTCACAACTTACATCAAGTTCTGGTATAACAACAGATGGTAATGTGAGAATAGTGTGCAGTACAGGTGAAGATTGTCACAACTTACATCAAGTTCTGGTAAGACAACAGATGGTAGTGTGAGAATAGTGTGCAGTACAGTAAAGATTGTCACAACTTACATCAAGTTCTGGTAAGACAACAGATGGTAGGATGACTGCTCCTCACCCAACAAAGCCTTCTTTTCCACTTCTTCACTGTTTCCTTTTGAATTACTTTTAATTCACAAGGAAAAAGCAGCACAATAAGAAGAATAACAAAGATAAAAACACAAACATGCAAGAGAATAAATTACAGAAGAGGTAGAACAAAATTGTTAGCAAAAACACTCATTTGATTTAGTCGTTTAAAATAGTATCTTGTTTGTATGATTTGTAACTAGTCTTGAATACAATGGTGCTTGGACAAAGATTATTCCTTGTTTAACTTTTGGAAACAAATTTAAATAATCTAAGGCACTAGCATACAGTTAAATTGTTATTTAAAAACTACATATGTAAGATCATTAGTTTCCTAACAATTTATCTCACAACTAATTATTTATAGATGTTTATGATAAATGGGTATGTTGCTTCAAGTGTTAATACCCTTGTTAAAATGCACTGTTTAGTGGTCTCTGATTAATTCTAATTAAGGTGAACACTGATAATTGAGGGGCTTAAACGGAAAGGGGTACAAGTGCAATTTTCTTACTTCTGAGATAAATGGCTTCAAAGTTTGTTGGTTATTGTAAATTCTGAGTAAAAATTTTGTTTGGTGTGTGTACTTAATTGGAAAGCTGCATACTTTAGCTGTTTTTTCATGTAGTTGAAACCAATTTATATTATCATCTTGTTAGTATATCATACAATTCTTTAAACCCTTGCTTTCACTTATACCCTTCTGCCTCCAACATGTACACTTGTACCCCTTTGCTCTGAGGGGGAGCTGAATTGTATCTCCTCAGAAGAGACTCTCTTCCGATAGTTTTGCCACAAACAGCTCAAATTAAAATTCTGAATCATATCTCTTTTAAAAATCGGAATTATATCTCCGAAATCCTGAATTGTACCTCCTCGGAAGAGACTCTCTTCCGATAGTTTTGGCACAAACAGCTCAAATGAAAATCCTGAATTATATCTCTTTTAAAAATCGGAATTATATCTCCGAAATCCTGAATTGTACCTCCTCGGAAGAGACTCTCTTCCGATACTTTTGCCACAAACAGCTCAAATGAAAATCCTGAATTATATCTCTTTTAAAAATCGGAATTATATCTCTGAAATCCTGAATTGTACCTCCTCGAAAGAGACTCTCGTCCGATACCTTACACATAAACAGCCCCGACTGAAAATCCTGAATTGTATCTCTAAGTACACAACCTTAAGTTTTAATTCTTATGCAAACTTTGAATAAGTCAGTTTGTCATAAGACTTCTAGATGGCATAACAAGCGACAAACTTTGGTTGATGCTTAGTACAGCTCATAAATAACAGAGGGCAGCATAGGGTAAAATTAATCAAGTTACTAAATGTAACAATTTATAGAGCATTTTTTTTTTTCATTTATGTATGAAAACATTAAAATCACATTGTAATATGTATTTTAACATTTTAACGGAAAACACATGATTTGTGTTGTTATAAATATTATGTTTGTATATTTATTTACTCATTTTATGGAACACGTAATATTTACATCTGTTTTTATAGTGGTATAAAAAATATGCCAAATCATATTGTAAAATATAAAAAGAGTTAAGGGCGCCTTATTACTTTATAAAATATTTAATATTTATCATTACATTTTCATATATCCATTTTTAATTAGGTATTTGATTTTTTCCTCTACGAGGAAGGTTATTTCACATACCTAATTTCATTCTCATTCTGTCAACAGTTTTGACAAGTCAATACCTTACTTTACATAAGATGGGGCAGTATACAACCTGCATTACACCCACTATACTAAAGGTCAATCTTTCAAAACTTCTATTTCAACTACCATGAATGATAATAAATAGTTCTTATGTCGAATTGAAGGTAACATTATGCTGGAAATGCCGTATTCATACAAATTTAAATAAAAACTAGTAATTTGATAAAAATTATATAGAAATTAATAAACATGTTTTAGCTTCAAACGGGGAAATTAGAAGGAAATTTAAAATTTCATTGATTAGATGCACAGCGCAAATAGTTTACGCTTCCCACCGTATAATCTCATCTGGTTTTTAATTAATTAACTGAATAAAAGCTTTTAAACTATTTTAAAATAAAATATTTTATTCATTAGTACGCTAAGCATAAGTAAATCTATTAATATCAGGGAGTTAATATGTCTGTAAATGCAAAGAAAAAATGGTTTGGTTAGAGAGAGAGAGAGAGAGCGAAACAAATTGATCAAGCTCACGCACATCGGTGATCACGAGGACCAACAAGTGCGAGTATCATGTTTTCCGAAGATTAGGGGATGGAGTTTGGACCCCAGCAGCTGTATATAGGTAGGTGGCTTATTCAAAATTGTTTCCCACTCTCTTCTAACAAATGCTGTACACACTTTCTATAGATTATACTTTTTACAACCTTGTCCCATCAGTGTGACGGGTGGTAACATGCAGAGAAAAGAGAAAATAACATACAGAGAAAAGATAAAAAAATTAAAAAATTTACGCCAGAAAAGCAGAGAATTTAATTAAAATAAGCAAAAAAACATGGAATTTAAATACTTGACTTAAAAAAGCCTTTTTAAAGCTTTTAACGTTTGTTTTTAAAAGTGGTAATCGATGTAATAAACGTTAAAATCATCATTTACCAAGAAAGACCAGAAAGAAGTAGTGGCAGAAAAAGTCAAGTTTGAAAATCCTGTAAAAGTCATAGAATTTTATAAGTAGGTCAATGATTTGTAGATACACTGTGTAAATATGCAACCAATTTGAATTGGTTGTAAGATGTGAAGTTTGTGAATAATTTATACTCACTGCAATACCAAAGTAGATCCCGATCTCCCGGGTTACATTTGGAAGTGTAAGTAAACTCATTCAACAACCCTGCTGGAAATTACAAGATATAAGATAGAGGCTTAGTTAGTTCTAATTTATGCAGTTTAGTTACATCCCTTTAAATTATATATTTTTATTGTAAACTATTAAAAATACACCATTTCTATTTTTAAAATAAAATTTGCATTAATCAATATATTAACTTAATAAAAATATATAATATTCTTTATAGGCTATGTAAGGTTTGTGAATTCATCTAACGTGGATAAAATTGGTTTTAGCCGTTTACTAATTATGTCCCACGTCTAGCAAATTGTTCAAGCTATCTCCATCCTTAAAAAATTTATTACACTAGCTGTAAGCAAGGAGAGTATATTTCAATGGTAGGATAGTTGCATTTACATAGTGAGAGTGAGATACAATTATTTAAGATAGCCACACTTATTATACATAGTCGGGATTCGAGCACTGACCATGTTATCGATGGTTAAGACAAGATGAAACTGACACCTTTGTTAGCATGATCATTGTTGTGGTAAATTGAATGTTTGTGTTCATAATATGAGGGCTCTTTAACTTCCTTAACAATTTTTAGAATAAAAAGAGGTGAATTATATATATATATATATATATAATACACATATATATATATATATGTATGTGTAGTAATTACGGTAGTAGTGAATTAAAAAGGTTGAATTTACTTTATAGGGTGACCTGGTGGTCTAGGGTTAAGGTGTCAGACTTCTGTGCTGGCGTCCGGGGTTCAATCCTCGGTCCTGGCACAGATTTATCTGATTGCCAAACCCTTCCCTCACCTCTGACAAGACGTGTATTAATCACAACTTGTGAATGTGTGGAATGCCAGGCCTCCATCGTGGTTTGGATACCACGTTAAACTGTAGGTCCTTCATCTCATCTCACAATCACCCTACCATTACACATGAGCATAAGTGCGTATAACCCGAACAGGTAGTAATAAGGGGTGCTAATAATAAAACATAATACTTGTATTGCAATAAATAATTCAAGAAATAAAAAATGAAAAATATTCAACATAACATATGCCTCAAAATTTAAAATATGTACAATTTTTAAAATATATTAAAATAAACATGATAATTCAATAAAAATCATCTAAAGTGTTAAACTTATCTTCAAATAATTTTGAGAGAATTTTTTGTTTCAACGATTTGTTATTGCATCGTCATAACAAAGTGTTGATGCTCTCTAATGTTAAATAAAGGTGATGGTCAAGTTTGTGAGCCTCTGTTGCTCCATAAAGCTCCTCAAATAAGATTTTCAACAATAATAGGGTTTTAATTTTAAATATAATATAATAGAAGACAAAGTCTTAAGTCTTTATTATTATTATTATTAGCACCACGTCTTACTGCCCGTAAATACAATACAATAAATGCTGACAACTCAAATCATTGCATTATTTTTACTTCTCCCAAATTCAATAATAAAATAAATAATAGGATTTCTAATGAATTAATTTCCCCTATAATTGATTAGTTTTGTTTTTCAAATTTTAGTGCTAAAGGTTGAAAAAATACGTAGTTTAAGAACTAAAAACCAATTATTCTTTTTTTAATATCTTATTTAAAAGTAACCTAAATTTTACTTTTGGCATATTAGTTATACATTTATTAAAAACATATGTAAATATTACTGGTTCCATAGAATGCGTAAAGAAATATACAAACATAATAATCATAAACACACAAATCGTGTGTTTTCCGTTAAAATGCTAAAATACTTATTACAATGTGATTTTAATTTTTTCAAACATAAACGAAAATAAAAATCGTCTATAACTTATATATTTGTGAATGTGAGCAATGCCAGGCCTCCACCGTGGTTCCAATTCCACGTTAAACTGTAGGACTTTCATTTCATCTCACAATCACCCTTCCATGACACATTAGCGTAAGTGCGTATAAGCCGAACAGGTAGTAAGACGTGGTGCTAATAATAATAATAATAATAATAATAATAATAATAAATAATAATAATAAATAATTATAATAATAGTAATAATAATAATCTATATATTGTATCATTTAAAGTTATTTGATTAATTTTACCCTATGCTGCCCTCTGTTATTTTATTTATGAGCTGTACTACGCATCAACCAACGTTTGTCGCTTGTTATGCCATCTAGAAGCCTTCTGACAAACTAACCGCTATATAGTGCACTTAAGAATTAAAACTTAAGGTCGTGTACTTAGAGATACAATTCAGGATTTTCAGTCGGAGCTGTTTATGTGTAAGGTGTCGGAAGAGTGTCTCTTCCGAGGAGGTACAATTCAGGATTTCGGAGATATAATTCCGATTTTTAAAAGAGATATAATTCAGGATTTTCATTTGAGCTGTTTGTGGCAAAACTATCGGAAGAGAGTCTCTTCCGAGGAGGTACAATTCAGGATTTCAGAGATATAATTCCGATTTTTAAAAGATATATAATTCAGGATTTTAATTTGAGCTGTTTGTGGCAAAACTATCGGAAGAGAGTCTCTTCCGAGGAGATACAATTCAGTCGCCTCTGCTCTGAAGGGTTTGTGCCAGTTAATTTATAAAACTATTGCATTTTATCATATTTTTATTGATACAAAACTATTTTAAGCACTAAAAAGTAAGAAGTTTTACAAAAGTATTACAACTAAAAATAATGTTTGAAAAAATTGTCTTCTCAAAATTCGTGAAAAATATTTTATTTTCTTTTTCCTAGCGAAACATAAAATAATGGGGATCCTAAGTTTAATCATTATGGGACACCTCTATTTTGAATCATTTTTTTTCTATTCATCATAGTCTGATTGTAAAATGTTATCATAGTTGTCCTCGATTTCTTCCTCTCTTTCATTCATGTTTCCTTGTCGTGTTGTGTCTTGTGCTCCTGTAGGTTTTCTTTTCCTTCCTTCTACATCATGGGGCAGTGACTTGTAGAAGTTGTGGTGAATTGGAGGAGTTCCATTAGGTTCCTGAACTTTGGTAGTTTAATTTTTAGTGGAGTTTCATAGAGTGAAGTTATCTCAATGGTGGGTGGTCTGCCAAACTTTTTTTTTTAAATCAAGCCATTCAAAGAGCATTTCTTCATTTAAAGTATCTTTGTAGAAGAGTGAAAATGGTGTGGACCTCTCAAAATGCAGCCATTGCATTTTTCGGATACCAACTATGTTATCTTTCATGTGAATCTTCATTGCCTGGATTGATCGAAAGTCGTTAAGTTCAATCTTTTATATTTTGGATTTTATGCTGGCTTTGAAAACCACTGAACACCAGTCATCAGGAACAAAAACATTAGAACATTTTCTCTTTACCTTTTCGATAACAGCAAAATCCTGATCACATTCCATAAAGGAGTGTCCTGACATCAAGAATCGGTGATCTACCAATGCTACAGGAGTATTACTGACGACATAAGACCAAAATTGGACAATATTCTTATTCTTGTTTTGCCCACCTGCATTGTCACTAAATGCATCTATATGGTTAACTATTATTCAATGTTTATAATAAACCTTTGAATAGGAGCAAACTATACCAAACAAATACAAAACATTAGCTCCATAGATAAGAGTATTAATGGCAAAGAGATACAAGTGAGCTTATACCCTTTTGCTTGTAAGCAGATGAAGGTTTTTGGAAACAGCATAATTTCAATTCACCAGAGAGCAGCACTGAGTGGGAATTTAGTTTTATCACTTTGCCATTATCTACTTTGGTGTATATAGTTTGGATTTATGCACTTAAATCATTTTTCACCGAAATTTCACTTGTACCCCTTTCCTTTTAGGCCCCTCAATTAAAGAAACTGGTGTCTAGAATTTGCTGCCAAGAATAAGAATTAGAGAAAAAATATGCGTTAAACTTATATTTTCAAAATAGCAATAAAAAACACACTAATAAAATAATAAAAACATATTAAGTAAAATAATAATATAGAGCCAAACAAATGTGTCGAATGCATAGAATAATTTTAAGACCAGTATTAGCTTATATTCAAAAAGGTATATCGACACATATCAACAGTACTTTTAAAATTCCCAATCAGATTAAGGGAGAGGCATAATAGCTTCAATATATTGTTTGCCCCTCCCAAAGAAAATTTCAGGGTGCACCATTGTTCCTTTAAAATATGGACAAATCTTCCACCGCTAAGTACAACTTTATTTGTGCAAACTGCTTGCTTGTTATTGTTTAAAATAAACAAACCCAGTGACAGATAGTTTTTTGTCCCCAAATACAAGAATGTTTAATTTAAAAGTGTCCAAAGTTTCAGCACAATTATATTTACACATATGTATAAGTTGAAAGGTAATAATGGAGGTGCCTGCCACTCATGATGCTAAGAAAGTGCCTATTCATAAGAAATGTGATAAAGGATGTCATGAAATAGGCCTACCTCTACTTGATCACCACCTAGCAATTCAAGATCAAACAACAGTGCAACAGCCTAATACCTCAATAATGTGTTTGGCAACCTTAAATTGTTATAGTTTACATTTCTTAGCAATATATTAAAATAATACAAATAGAAAATGAAAGTGTTTATTTATAGTCATCATGGGATAAAGGTATGATGTGAATATGTACTTTCCATTAATCAATCAACCAACCAACAATGTTTGTAATCTACATGACATTCATTTATTGGTACAATGTATCACGAGTAGGACGATGTATCATCGAGTAGAACCATAGGGATGTGGCAGTTGGCCTAAAAGGCGTTTGGCCTAAAAGGCATTTGGCCTCAAAGGCAGTTGGCCTAAAGTCATTTGGCCTAAAATGTAAATTTAAAACCTTCGGTTATCTTCGGAAAGTAAAAAGTACTGTCAGTTGTTTCATATGAATATAGATAGCACAACTGATGCAAGGTAGTTACAATATTTCTAAAAACATTGTCAATATCCTACATACAACTAGATCAGTAGTTCACAAAACACTATAGCACCTTTTTTATATATAGATTTCCGATATTATTTCCTTGTTAATATATCTCACGATCATAAAGTTAATGAAAAACATTAAGAAAATCCCATTCTCAACATTGTTTACGCGCGGTAAAATTATATGTGTACATTCAAATTATGGGGAATTTTAACAACTTATTCCGAAAGGCAAAATGAAAGTGGAAACCAATATTCAATACACCCACTTTAAATTTGTCTGAAGTGACGCACGATTTTCATTTAGAGTTACTGAGATATATATGAACATATTTTTTTAAATCTATTGTATTAATAATATATATATGACCATTGTAATATTTTATATTATTGTAATATTATATAATATTATATATTATTGTAATATATATATATAAACTTAAATTATGGTTTTGACTAGATCCTTAACTCTATTATTATTGTTAGAATTATTATAACTATTATTATATAAAATTAGTACAGTTATTTTTTTCAAACAGTTTAACTATTTTTATTACGGTGATATTATTAACAACATGGGCTATGTTAACACAATAAGTCCCTTGTTTAAAAAGTATATACTAATTTCCCTCCTATTCTCTAATTTTAGAGCACAAATACTCATTTTTGGGCACATATGAGCACAAACGAAAAACAAACGAATTGTGAAAACAGAATTTTGTTACATTGATATTTAAAAATGTGGCGGGCCAGCTTGAACTCAATTTTTCTACAGGTTATGGTATAGGGAAAACTCAAGTTAGCCCGCCACATTAATTGTTCTTTAGATTTTCTAATTTTTAAAGCACAATGTTCATTTTCGGGCACATATGAGCACAAATGGAGCACAATGGATTGGCTTAAATAAATTTTGTTATGTTGTGTTTTTCAATATGTGGTGGGCTAGCTTGAGCTCAAGTTGGCCCGCCACATTAATTGTTCTTTAGATTTTCTAATTTTAAAGCACAAATGTTCATTTTCGGGCACATATGAGCACAAATGGAGCACAATGGATTGACTCAAATAAATTTTGTTATGTTGTGTTTTTCAATATGTGGTGGGCTAGCTTGAGCTCAAGTTGGCCCGCCACATTAATTGTTCTTTAGATTTTCTAATTTTAAAGCACAAATGTTCATTTTCGGGCACATATGAGCACAAATGGAGCACAATGGATTGACTAAAATAAATTTTGTTATGTTGTGTTTTTCAATATGTGGTGGGCTAGCTTGAGCTCAAGTTGACCCGCCACATTAAATATTTTCTAAATTGGCCAGTTTCACAGCACAAATGTTCATGTTCGGGCACATATGAGCACAAATAGAGCAAAAACGATTAGACAAAAAAAGGTCTTTTTCAGCAATGTGGCGGGCCAACTTGAGTTACGTGGCAAACAGGCTAAATCTTCTCTTTCTCTCTTATCCGTCACACTCTACAAGCGACTTTGAAGGGTGGGATTAGGCAGCAGTCCCTCCATTCCTAATAATAGCAAATGACCTTGAAGTAAACCATAACAAAAATTCATTGTTCCCCGGCAACTTTCCTTTGGTTCTTTTTCAAACCCACTAACATAATTTGTTTTGAGTTTCACGAGTTGTAGGTGGGCATCTCTGTCTTGCTTCATCCTTTGCTTTATATAGATTAATAAAGTTTAGTGATATCTAATTTTTTTAAATATGTATTTCATCTTCATTTTTGAAAGAAAGATTTTTACTATAAAATAATGAATCGAGGACAAAAATGTGCATACCGCGGCTGCTCAATTACACGGTGTACTTATGGTAATTTTTCCTAAATGGTTTCCCGTTTTTCCACGCAAACGAGGGTACTTCTCATAATTCTATCTTCCTCATACCTACCTTCTAATTGCTATTAAATGCGGAAAGCATTGACTGGCGTGAAGATACAATGAAAAAACAACACTACTAGAGCTTACTCTATTTACTTGAAAAACATATTTTAGACAGTGAAAATACATCATATTCAAATATAACAAATGTACATTTTTGTATAATTATAATTACATTTAAACTTGAACTAACATTTTTAAGATAAATACTATACTTACTATATTGACTTAATAATATAAAATGAGAGACTCCTTTAACACACTGACTCAAAAAGTATTCATTATTAACATTATATATATATATATATATATATATATATATAATCTAAACCTTTTTTAAAGGGTTTTGAACTAAAAGTTTAGTACCATTTTAATTAAATAAAAGCTAATGGATATACTTTTGATTTTTTCACTTGACGAGAAAAAGGGGCATTATAAGTTCATAAAAACCATTGAAATAACTATCATATTTTATAAATTAATTATAACTATGATAAAATGACCTCTCACTAAGCGTTTACATAGAACCAGTGGCACACTCAATGGGGTGGAGTAAACGGGGCACCTTCTCCCATGACCCCTAATAATTTCAATACAAACATAAATTATTTACTTTATAACTAAAACATTAGACACAGAAGATGAGTCGTATACATAGGCTCCTTTTTAAGACTTGGTTTAAGACTTTATTTTCAAAACACACACATATTAAAAGTGCAACTTATATTCTCATTTGAAAAAAGCACAACCATAGTAGCTACCATACATTGTATACAAGAAAATGTATATAACTAGTAGCCACCATTCTGGTAATTAAGTTCGTTTTAGTTTTTAAGTCTCTTAACACAAGATATGGGTTATTACACCGAGGACCTCGCTTATAGAGACTTCAGAATCACTCGCACCCCACCTAATTTCGGTTAAAATTAATGCTAAAGTACTTCGAACTACCAGAGCGTGTTATTCAAAACATTAACATATATTGACTTAACGAGGGGTTCTCACATTTTAGACTGAAGGAGCCTTTGTAACAAAAAAATGAATGGACGAACTCTCATAAAAATATTTACACTAGTATTATGATCATTAAATAAATACATTTAAATCTCACAAGTCTTTTATAATTAAATACTTGAATGAATATAAAAGAAGAACTAAACTACACCCCGACCTCCACGTCACTCAAAAACAAGTTATATTTTGAGTGCGATGACTTATGAGACCAGGTAGCTTACAGCGTTAATACCAACGTACCAGTTTTTTATTTGTGTACAGAGGTGTAATTTTTTTATCACGTAATATAGAAATATTTTGTTAACAACACATAAACCGTACTAAATATTGATTTCCATACACAGTCTTGACACTTTATCTCAGTTGGTAGCGTGTTTATATACTGAGCTAAAGGTCCCGGGTTCGATTCCCGGAATGTCCGAAAAACGTATCATTGGTTGACTGTGCTTTTCCCCTTTAACACTGATGAATTAAATGTCAGGGGGTTGGATGTTGTATTTGTTCTAGATTTAAGTTAGTTTGTCAGACTCTGAGGAAATAATCTACATTCTACGGTGTGTCTGTCACTAGTTTTATATCGAGTGTCACTCATTGAGCGTGAACTGGGAAAGAGGGAAGGGTTGATAGGGTGGGGTATCACCAAATTTTTCTCCCCCCATCGAAATGTGCCTTCCTCCAGTTTGTTAAACTTCCCTCTGATATACTTGAGTTTGAGGCTGAAAGATGGTTTGCATCAAACTTCAAAAAGATTCTATAACAATCTATTATTATTTCTAAATGCTTAAGGGACACCCCAAATAGCTTTTAGTGTCATTCCATTTTCAAATATTTTCCACTGGCTTGGAGTCAATCCCCTATAAACTCCTTAAAAATAGTGTTTTTACAAACTACCTCGCCCAACACTAATAAAGCTTCGCCGATACTCTTGATAGTCATGACAATACTTTTTTTTCATTGTGACTTACTACCCGTTTTGAGTTGTACACATACATAAATTTACCCTAATGAACCAGGAATGAGGAAGGTGAAATTTTAGATTGAATGCACCTACATTTGCATATATTGAGAGTGGGGAACCATTTTAGGGAAAAATACCCTTGTTACACCCGGCTGGGATTTGAACTTCAATCTTAGAGGACAACTAACTTTATTTCCAACAGAGGGGGGGGGGGGCGGCGGGGGGGGGGATATAGGTGGAGGACACATATTATCTCCAACTTTGAGGGGGGCATATATTATTACCAACTTATATAACACAAATGTAGCTGAATCTAATATTACACTTTAAATATATAGTTTGACACACTCAGTTGAACATTAATATAAATTCAAGATTTTCACTATACTACAAATTGGTTTATGAATAGGCCTACTTACAAGAGGGTTATTAAATTTATATTGAAAAGTTAACACATAATTTAAGTGAACATTTACGTCACCAAATACCTTAATGCTTTCATTAACTTGCGTACTATATACATTTGTTCATGTACTACAATAAACTATGTTCTTGTACAAAACATATTTATGTGTGTCAAACAGCCACGTGATTTATTATATTTAGAAATAATGTTTCTAAAGTATGTTTTAAGATGGCGTGGATAACATAAAACTATATCCACCTTGCATGGGGAGATTTTTCTTACAGACTACTGTCCACATTAATGAAGCAAGATCGATTTGTTTAATAAGGTTATAAAATGCATATGTGAAATCTTGCAGTTAAGTAAACTATTTAAACAAATCATTAAATTCACTATAGAAGAGGACTTTTCCATAAAGTAAAACTATTGGGGTTGACATGTTTACCCGCCATGAAATCACTTACTATTTGTTTCGTAAATCTAATATAATACCTAGATTCACGGGTGATATATTTTCCCCTTGGATAACATTTTCGGAGAAACCACAAATAAGGGCGATTTTAATTTGCTTTTTTAAGGAAAGTACAGCAGTTAGGGCTGAAGGTTCATATTCATCAGGTGAAAAAATGTTCTGAGCAAATAAAATACGAATCATGACTTCATTTTCCATCTCGTTCAGAAGGGAATACATCTTCGTCTGACATCAGAATCTTTAGGGAAGTCATGGTGTATAACACCATATCTCTTAGATTACTTTTAATGCATACAGCAACCGTAAAACGCTTTACCGGCATTTTTTTAGTATCGGTATGACACTTTTCGTAACCCTTCACGCATAAATAAAAAGAAAGCTTACTATAAACATACAAACATTTACTATTCTCATTGACTTTGGAAGCATACTTTGTAGCATTGGACGTTATATGGGAGACGCTAAAACAAAACAAATAGAAGAGACTTACTGCATTCGCCTGTCGACTGGGCCTGCGGGGAACAACGGCTCAAAACCTTCGGACAAACTTTCACTGACCTGGGAGAACAAGACACTAAGAGCGCGTAATGACTGGCGAGCTCAGCCGACGCCCTGGGCTGGCTGCACATGCGCATTAACGAGTTCCCGTCACGAGAAGGTTCCTGAAACTCAGCATTGCTTGCGTATTGTTCCATTTATGTCCAGAATGCATCCCACCCCTTCTCCTTTCTACCTATACTGAGTTTTGTATATATTCTGTTCTCTGTATCAATAACGACACAATTGGGCCTGTGTCATAGCAGGGGTAACATAAGCTCCGGCTTTCTGCGACTAAAATGTAAGATCAAAATTCTGTCTTGGATTATAAAATCTTTTTTTTAAATACTATGATACTTTCAAAATTCTTTTTTCGGCCATATATTTAAATTATATCTAACTTTTATATCTTATGGTTAGGAACGTTTCCTTATATACTTTTTTTATAACGAGGTCATGGCGCTTTACAATAGTAATGTCATTTATAATTCGATAGTTCCGATGGTTATGGTCATAATGTATTTAGGAATATTTAATAACTTTCACGGAAACCATTTTCTTGGTCTTGTCGTTAAATTATTATGGATTGCTATCTGATATTAGAATTATAACATGCGCAATGGTTAACTATTTGATATTTAAATATTTATCATATTGTAATACGCTAATCCTTGAGGGATACCTTTTTATAGCTGAGTTAAGATTGTTTGTTGTCATTTGCTAAGCTCTTTTTATTCTGAGCAAATATTTAAAACTAAAAATAAGAATAAAATATTTGATATTAAAAATATAAAATATGTAATAATTTAGTGTATTTAGAAAGCTTTTATTCTGAGCGAACTTTTGATATTGAAAATAGGAAACAAATATTTGATATTAAAAATATATAATATTTAATAATTTAGTGTTACTAGAAGGGCGCCTCTTTAAGATAGAGTTATGGTTAACTTCATTGAGTTACATTTTTATGTAATACCATGTGACTATGTTTATAAAGTCTCTTATTAGTCTCGCATACACTATACGCATGTTAAGAAAACCAATGTTAACTTTTCTATGGAATATTTTTATAGGTTTCGAGTCATAATGTTGTTTACCTATATTATATTGTACACTCTGAATCAAACTGTTACGCAACTATTGAGCGTTGCTAATAAATATCGACCTTTCTTGACTTGTTTTGTATCTTTCTGATATATGCCCCATCATTCCCAAGGAAAGCCATCAAATATTTAGATTTAGTATGAACTTTAGGAAGGCTGCAGTCTCATGCTGTCTGGTTGAGATAGAGGGTTACATTTATAATATCCACAACTGGTTCGAGGGTTGCGAGTTGTGGGACTGTAATGTTTTGTGTTAAACATTTGCAACCTAGAACTCCTCGGCACTCGCTCTGGGTTAAACCCCCCTCTTTTTGCTTTTATATTATTCTATGTGTTTTGTTGGCATCTGCCCCTTTTGGATGCTACAACTTGACATAAATAAGAAGTTAGTAATGAGCGCACCCGCTTCGTTGGCGTGGATACCTAACGTGCTAGTCGTGTTGAGCTCAACTGCTGAGGACGGGGAGATCGAGGTTTAAATCTCGGTCGGGTGAACTGGGGGTGGTTTTTCCTCAATGGTTTTCCACTCTCCCTCCACGCAAATGCGGGTTAACTTCCTCTAATTCAACCTTCCCAATTCCTAATCCATTAGCGTAATTAGTACTTAGGCGTATAACCCGAACAGGTAGTAAGACGTGGTGCTAAATAATAATAATAAAAAAAGTGCGGCACTGCAAAGTCACATGATCTGAACAGAAGCAAGCTTGGCTAGGTGACGAGCAGACGTTACAGCAGCGCTGCGTGTTAGGGTAGAGCTGAATGCTAGTAGCCTTAGTATAAGGAGGACCTATCAAGATGACCAAATAAATCTTAAAATTTGAAATTTCTCAATGAGTTGAGTAATAGCAGGAGGAAGGGGAGCTTGGAGGTCAACATTTTCAAAACTAATATATTTAATTACTTCTCTGTATTGTAAAGAATTTAAATTTATTAATTAGGTACGGGAAACAATACCAGGGTGGCTACAGAACTTCTATTATAAAATTCCCCGACTTTTCCAGGTTTTCCAGAAATTGTCCAAATTTCCCTGACTTCTTTTCCCCCACTTCATCTAGATAAATTGCAATTTTTACATTTATTACATCAATCACAAATGCCTATTTTTAAAAAAATTCCAAGCTTAAACATAACCATTTAATAAGTTTTTTAGTTTTAAATGTATTAGATACTATATGTGACGCTGTTCAAATATTGTATTAGAACAAACAAATACAAAACAGATAGTCATTAGTTAGAACTTTGTCACCATTTTTTAACAAAACACCAAAAATAAAATCATTTTTAATCAAGTGTGCACTTACAGTAGTTAATTTGTAAAAACTAACATTTGTGAAATTGCATCTATTTCTTCTTGTAAAATATCGGCTTGTTTTTGTGCCTCTGACAAGATTTTCTGTTTTTTAGCTTGGAGTTCTTTTTGCAATTTCGCTGCACGTTTCCTATCTCCCTCTTGTTTCTCTCCATTCTGCTTGTCCTTCATTTTTTGTTCCAAACTATCCTTATATCTTGAACGGGCATTGCGGACAGAATGTATCAAAGACTTGGTAATGTCTATCTTCTCTATCCCACCAATTGCTTTAACTGAATCATAAATCTGCCTTTGTGCAATGAGAGAAGCTTCATTTAGGTTTTCCACAATACATTCTCGATTTATCGAAAAACCTCTTTCCAAACTGGCATTCCCTTGAGAAAGAATGAGAATTAATCTGAGAAATGATACCAACTTCTGGTTGTCATCATTACTTGGAAGAAAACTCATCCATAACGTGTCTAGTCTAACATGTTGTTTTGAAAAAGCATTCATTTTTTCCAAAAAATCTGGTTGGCTACACACACTATTGAACTGGCGATCCACAAGGTCAGCTGCAACGCCAGTGATCCAATTATTTGCTAACACTATCTCCAAAGTAGACTTCAGTCGCTCGCTACGTATCGACTTGAGCACAGCTACTGTAGGGTCCAAGAACGATATGGCTTTGGTTAGTTTGTATTTAAGAGGGGAACGCTCAAGAAGCTTTGCACATAGCTTCTGTAGACATGTCTTACAATCTTGTCTAAAGAGCAGAATTTCCTTTTCTGATACACCTTTAGTTTTTCTAATGCCCTATCTGGTTGCATTTAAAAGGTTGGTTTTGTTGAAAATGTCTTAACTCAAGCAATGACCTAGCAGCATCCAGCTTATCGCATTTTACAAATCTCTTCATTAGAGATTTCATAAGAGAAATTAAAGCCTCATACAAGAAGGGTGCAAGAGGAGCATCTGATTGAAATTGAATGAGGAATGGTTCTACCATGATTGCAACGGACTGAAAAAAAGCTAGTTTAGGTGCAAGTAGTTTGTCTTTCATAGAAGTTGAGATAATATGAAAGCTACGACAATTGGGTGCTTTCTTTGCTGCAATGGATTCATTTACATATGTGACTACATTGGAGAGAATAGTTTCCGCTCGCTCAGCAACTTCTATATTTTGCAACCACCTAACTGTACAGAACTTTTTAGGATAAAGTTCACTGCCACTATAATGTACATAATCTGCTCTACGTGCAGGAACATTTTTTAGTAAATTATACAGAGCCCGAAGAAATTCAACAAGCCCCCAATTGGTTGAATTTATTGCCGCTTTAAAAGAACATTGGAGACTATGGAGGCCACAACTTCCGATATCTAGCATTGTAGGACTATCTGGATCAGTAATGGATTTTAGCTCTCGAATGAACTTTTGATTGACATTAGGTCCATCCATTGACACCTGTAACAGCTTGAGATTTCTCAATTCTAGAAGTGCATCTGAAAAAGCCTTTAACAGGTCAGCAGCTGTCGCATGGCCGAGGAAGGTAAATGTGAAGTAGCATGTTGAGACTTCATTTGTTTTTAAATTCTAAAAGCGTACCATAATGTCCATTTGACCCTTTTGGGCAACCTTGTTTAGAGACTCGTCAAATCCAATCACTATTTCTGGACACGCTAAGCACATCTTTACAAGGTCTTCATGAAAGTATGGGGCCAAACCATACAAGATTGTGTAACCAATTATGGCCCTTCCTAATTGCATTTTGTTTGCAATTGTACTGTCTGGAAACATTAATTTAAAGAAATTAACACTTTTTTCAGCTGCCCGCATTGAAGTATGTGACATTATAGAATTCAAGCACCAAATAATTTCAGATTTTGTCACATCATCGTTCACAAGAAAGTTTCTCAGTCTTCCGGTTTCCTTCACAGCAACAGCTGTAGACACGATCTCAGTCACACCCTATAAAGCGAAAAAAAATATTATATACTAACCTGCCTATTTATTTTATCTAATATTGTAGCAATATTGTAGAAGCCTGGGTAAATTGGTGTAATTTAAAATAACTTAACTATGGCTGTATCCAAATAGTCCACCTATTTATTATACCCAACATTTTATTTAAGATTAATAATAATTCTAATTTCCCTTTAGCTTGCATAAAACCTAATTTGTCCTCCACCAGCAGAAAATACACAAATAAATAAAACTTAAGTAGGCCTACCTCATTTTTTGTTGACTCTGAAGATAGTGGTGGTAATAGTAATGGCGAGATGACATTCACAGCAACTGACTGGGCAGAAGTTGTAATGGTGGAATTGGAAGAATTTCCTTTTAAAAAAGCAGTCATTGAATAACTATGCGTTTTATTCAATGTGGCAGCTTGATGTTTTTTGCCTAGAGCGTGACTTGTCAGAGCACGTTTACCCATGTTGCTTAATGTGAACTTTGAATTACACAAATTACACACGGCAGAGTAGTTATCTTTTGCTGGCCTACCTAACCCACTCAAACTTCGAATCTAATAACCACAATTCATTAAAACATGTTTTTTTTATATTTCGACATTGTCTTCAGTACACACACGCGCCTAGAAGCTGAAAAAAGGTATAACTTTTAAATCAAAGGGTTTGATTTGAATGTCTCAGTTAAAAACCACGTGGAAGAGACAGGGGGTGTTGACCAATATACCCACTTCCGTCCCGTTAAAGTTTTATAAAAAATAAAAGAATAGTTTCCCTTCCATTCGCTAGAATGTGCCACATGAAATATAACTAAAAACATGTCGCCAACAACTACATATTTCCCCACCAATTAATATGTGCTTAAATTATTTTAAAAGTATTATAAATTTCTAAACAATTATTTTTTTACTTGATTAATTAAAAATGTTATATTTTATATGGTATTTTTTTAAATTTAACAGTAGTATTTAATGTTTATTCATTTTAAAGATAGTGTTTCTAAATTTCCGCTGTTGGTTAAACTTGTCTTCATACTTATGCTATTTTTTTACAAGTTTTTAAACTCTCTAATTTATTTCAATAAATGATAATTAAATTTAATTTAGAGAATCTTCAAGATTGTCGTACGTGTATTGATTTATTATCGTTATTTAAATAAATAAGTCTTTAAGAACTTTAACTAAAAAACCGCGTCGGTATGTAAGATTCGAGATGCCATCACGAACAAGTGCTAGAAGGTGTGAGCATTAATTTAAAAAAATTGAAATTTAATTTTAAGAATGAGTGAGTTTTACTTATATTAAATATATGTACATTAGGTACTTTAGTTCCGTTTTCTTCTTTGGCCTGATTAAATGAATTTTCATCTCATTCCAAACCCATTAACTTATAGGTTTTTTTAAATTCTGAAGACCTAATGTACATAATAAAACTAGTTTAATATATAATATTCAATAAATTTTGATAAAGCAATAGGCAGTTAGCCCCCAAGCTTCCAATTGAGGTAGCAAAAAATATATTGTGGTCGTTTAAACTTGTTTTGCCAACTTGGACTGTGCTAAGAGTTCTATAATGCCTAGTCCTACATTGCCTAATATAAAAAAACCAAAAATACTTTTAATATCTAGGCTTTCATAACTTAATGCCTATTGAAATCTGGGTTGGGTTCATTAAACAAACAAAAATTCTACATTCTGTGTTAAAATATAATTATGTAGACATTAACTTACGAGAATGCTAGAACCAAGTTATAGCCCCATGGATTGTTTATATTGATATTGGTTTTAATAATTAGTGAAGTATCGTATGAAATATGTTCAAAAGATAGTAGTTTATTATAATTACAAACAATAGGTGGCCTAAATTCTTGCAGTAGTTTGTAACCATTCAGGAACCTAGGTATGGTACCTAACAAATTAACTACGGTAGGCTAGGTATGTTGTTATCTATGTTAATTAATGCATCTGAGATTATATTAACATATAAAAGAATGGGGATAGTATTGTGCTAAACCGTGCAGCCACCGAGGTGAGTAATTATTAGCTACTATTATCCTATGGGCATGTACAAAAAATTATTTTAATTTAGAGTAAGACTAGTCTTTCTTACAAATGACTAAGCCATGACTTTTATTGAAGTTTTACATGTACACATTCATTCAAAAATATCATCATTACTTATACATTTAAGATCTTTCATTTGTATTTTCAGAAGATGGGGAACAATTGTGTATGTCAGGTTCCAGGGTGTCCTAGCAGAGCTTGGAAAAACCCTAAGCTTTCTTTTTTTAGATTTCCAAAACAGAAAAACAGATAAGAATATACTAATAACTTTACAGGTTATCTTTGAGCCTCTCTTCATGCAAATCCTAGTACATTTCCTGCTACAAGCACTGTTGACCATAGAATCTTTTAAATATGAATTAGGCCCTAATAATGTGGTTAAAAGGCCTAATAAAAGGTGGGTGTGAAATAAATCAAGGGCTTATTGTGAAAAATGTTTTGGGCTATCTTCCTAGATATATTTATTACATTAAATAGTAAAATAATAAATACTATTAAAATGATAAGCTAAGTTGAGGTTATTTTTAATTATAGGACTATTTAAATTATAATATGTTGAAAAAAACTGTGAAGAATCAAACTAAGGACCTTTGACTTGAAACTCAAACATTCTTAGATCTCTAATGTGATTTGAGTTGTGGTTTTGCATATAATATATTTTATCCTTGTGGATCATTCCACCTCATTCAAACAAGGAAAAAACCATTTTTGGCACCCATGTTCTCAGATTTTGATTAAACTTGGTAGGGCCTACTGAATCAAAATCTGAAAACATGTGTGTCATGGTCTGGTTGAACTGACGTGTAATGACTCTTGTGCATTATCAAATCTTGAACTTTGTATTTGGTCTCCTAAACAGTTATCAGCACTTCAGTTATATAAAAAAAACTTAGGCCTAGATATCAAGAATTTGGTAGTGGCTAAAACTTGAGATAATGTTGGCTGTAGAAGATAAGAAAAAGGCATTAATTTATGCTCTAAGATAGCAAATGTCAGCTTTCAAAATTTGAGCGTGAGAGTAAAGTAATTTTTATTACATTATATTAATTTTTTTTTACCCTGGTCTGAAGTAAGTTTGGAATTTCAGATGCAGAGAATGGATATACATTGTCTAACAAGAAACTTTCACAAGTTAATCAGTACTGTGTCTGTGCGATGCTTATTATTTACATTTACTGTATGTCTTGATAGTACTCGGAGTCACATGGAATGTGTCTATGCTTATTATTTACATATATGGCCGTATAATACTCAACATCACTTACTTTGTGTTTATTGAAATGTAGTGAGAATGCTGTATTTACTGACATGTGGTGTTTATGTTCCTTTTAAATTAAATGATAGTCAATTTCTAATTATATAGTTTCTGTTTCAGTTCGATTGCCGGGTACGTTATTTTTACTTTTCAATTCCTTTGTACCCACATCGGTATGTTTTACAGTCCAAATGTCTGGCTAATTTAGTTTAGTTTGCTAGTGACACATTGGTCATGATTTAAATCTTCCTCATCCCCACCCCATAATCAATTATCTGCATCTTTTCAATGCAGTTTTGAAATCTTTCCAGACAGATGCAATTACATGCCCTCACCCAATTCTGTCGCTGCACGGTATAACGTGCTACCTTTGTTGCCGCATGAGCTAACACACTAATCTCATGTTAGACTAGACTGCAGAGGACATGGAGATCAGGGTTCGATCCCGGTCATGTGCACATAAAGTGGTTTTCCCTAAATGCCTTCACTCTCTTCATGAAAATGTGGGTGCACATCCTATAAATTACACCTACCTTATCCATAGCCCATTGTTGTAATTAGTGTATTTGCTATAGTCCTAACAGGTATTAAGACCTTGTGCTGTGTATAAGTTGCATAACCTGAACAGATAGTATAACAGTGTGCTAAGAACTTTTATATTGATTCTATTTGTGAATTGACTAAGCTAATTAGTTCTTTGAGGACTTTTTGGTATTGACTAGGTGTGTGCATATAATTTTTTATTAAACAATTATGAGTTTACAAAGATCTTAAAAAAACAATATAGAAACACTGCAATAATGTAATGTTTGATTCCTGGTTGTTGAGATTTTCTAGAATTATTTTTGTTCTGGACCCCCAATAGGCAGTATTTGAGGTTTAAAACAAATTTCAATTGAATAATTGATTTTTATTTTTTGTAAGGTTTGTGTTTCAAATCCATTATTTTCTGGAATCCTAGAATCTCCTTAAGGGTTAGAGGGTCCAATTTCTAATTACATTAATGTCTCCACACATATATTTCTAAGCCATTAATCAATTATTACATTATTTTTAGTAATATTAATACAAATTATGAAATATTTTGTATAAGTTTGTATATATTTTTTAACAAAAATATTGCTGGGTACACAATTCGTAACATTTTCAGATCATTTAATGATCTCAGTCAAATAAATACTTCTTGCACACATCCACTAACAATGTTTTGTTAACAAAACCTTAAGGTCCACATAGAGCGCATGTAATGTGGCCATAAGACAGTCCCAGGCCTGTTCAAACACAGGGAATTTATTCTTATACCTGTAGCCTTATAGACTTAGTACACCACAAGTTTGACCAAAGAATAAATACAAGGTGACACATACGTTACTCTAATGGAATGGGCCAGTTTCCCATCTGAAACTAGCTCATGCCATTCAGGTCTGGTTAATTGTTCTTTATTTAGTAACTAGTACGCACTAGAACATATGCGGTAAAACTAGGCATTCGAAAGAGTATTTAATGTGGCAGGCCACCTTGAGTTCTAGCGAGTCCACCACATATTCAAAGGAAATGTCAGGAAATTTTATCAGATTTCTAAAAAAAAAAACAAAAAAAAAACATATTCACAACTTAATTATTTGGATGTTATTTTGCACCATTGTTTGTAATAGTTTTTGTTAATCTGACAAATCAAGATATTATCACAACATGCAATTCAATTACTTCAGTTTTTTCCATATGAATATTGATTTGTAATATATAAACAGCTCAGAATTGCTATAGTTGAAAATAAATGAAGTATTTTAGTTGTCAATATTTTTATTGGCGAAGCGAAGTCGAAGCTGAGGTTTGTTTTGAAGCCAATTTGAAGCTTCGCACACCCCTAGTTTCTCACAACAATTTGAACTCAATTTTTTTTATATACGATCTTAGCACATATTCATGTTTGGGAACAAATTGAGCCCAAACAGTGAACAAAACAAATTTATCAATTTTTGGCATTATGGAAAGTCAACAACTTAAGCTAAGTTTATAGCACAATAATAACTTTTTTGGTTTGTGTGTAAATATTTGTGAGTCACTTGGCTCTAAATTTGTAGAATTTGTTTTAGTCTTGGTTTGTCTTAAAAAAATTATTTTTTTCTTTCTCTTAAAGGTTTCATAAACGTTCGAGTCGGATGCCGTCCTGTAATCAACTCCGTGTAACCTGCATTCTTCTTGTTGGTTTACTTATGTTGCTGGATTCCTTTACCTTTTTACTATTAAAGACTGTTTGAAGTTGCATTAGTTTACTCAATATATCAAGTGTTTTAACATAATAGGTTCACTTTCATGTAATTATTTGCAATCAATTGGACAAAATCTCGTGCCATGTATTTTTTGTTTCCATTTTATTTTCTTATACTATATGTTAAAAAAATTTCTCAACAGTTTAATTCATAGAACAGTATAGTAAATAAATATTTCTTTTACACCAGATTATAGGTCACGTTTTATATGTATGACTATATTTATTTGATATTAAAAAAATATTTTTTTTATTCATAAGTGTTTGTTTTATATTTGAATCACTTGTACTTTAGCCAGTCATTGACATTGTAACCTATTTAACTAAGCTATTTATGGAGAATCATCACTTTTATTACATCATAGAAGTTTGAACCCTATTTGAAAAGCTATTATAATTCTTGAAATAAAAGGTAACATTTAATTATTTTTTTATTGCTGGACAAGTTTATATTTTATGTTCAAGAAGGTAAATTTTCACTTTTCATTACTGGAGTTATACATTTTCAATTGTGTCTTAAAGATTCTTGGTGACAAGACAATCATTAAACTTTACCAAAGTGAGTATATCTTATTTCTGATAGGAATGAAAATCTGAGGCCTTTTTTCCTACTAAAATTCTATCATATAGTAGAATTTTGGTAGGGGAAAAAAGACTCAAGACACATTTGGCAGAATTTTTTTGGTAGGACAGTAGTTAGGCATTTCTCCGCTAGTATGCTAGTAACAAATCTAGTTTATAGTCTGGCTAACAGAGGGCTCTTATATGTGTAGTTTAAAAATCGCCCGCTAGATTTCTCGCTCAATTAGTACTCCTTCCATCCGCTAGGAGCGGGCTGTTTCGCGGACGACCTTTAACATGGTAGTCAACAATCTCTAATAATCTCTGGGAAGAGAGAGCGAAAAGGCAGCACAGCATGAACTAAGGAACATTATCACTTTTAAAAACTTCGTCGTTACGATTAGAAATTAAGGAAATGGAACATCACTTCGGCAAACTATTTTTTCAGTCACGTTAACATTTTAACAAAAAACTAGTAAAAATTAAATTAAATTGTATCAGTTTTAACGTCCTCTTTTGAACTAAAATAATCATTATGTGTTAGGAAATCCAGGAATAGTAGTTTTAAAATTGGAATTAATATAATGTATTTTTCAATACTTGCGCATGCGTAAGACGTATTAAACAGTTGTTTATTCCAGTACTGCTCATGCGTATGACAAAGACTCGAATATCTAGTTCTAGATTCTCCTATGTTCGTATGAGTGACGTCATCAAATTATCAAGGTCAAGAACTTCTCTTTCACTCACACATCAGTTCTGCCTGCACCCGCTAGTTACACTCACTCTTTGTTCAGTTCCGACTTCAGTCTATTATTAGACGGCTCACTAGATGGCTTGCTACAAAATAGAGCTTTGTAGGAATATTTGCGCCAATACAGTAAACAACTAATGTTAGAACACCATCTCTTGGCATTTGCATTTTGTATCTATTGCAGTCGATAAATTCCCTGAGTTGTCAGTAATTTTAAGTTAATTCCCTGACTTTTCCCGGTTTTCCCTGACCTAGCAAAATTCCCTGACTATTCCCGGTTTTCCCTGTCTGTAGCCACCCTGTTAAATGTGCTTACTGGGTGAATTGGACAGTGAACAAAAGGAAAAGGTTTACATTGTAGATTTGTTCCATTTAAAGAAATCTCCGGGTTTTCCTCTCCATCGAATGATCAGAAGGCCGAGATCCAAACAAAATTCTTATGACAGGTCCAAATTATCGTTTTAAATAGGAGTAGTCTCTGATGTAAGCAGAGAATTGGAAAGGGAGTTTCTTGGAAAAACAAAGCTCAGGCTATACTAGAGCACAGACGTGATATGATCACGTAGTCGATAGGACATGTGTTGCACGTGCGGCTAGTATTAATATTATAAACATACCAAAGACGTGGTAAATTATTTTATCATATGTATTTAAAATATTTATGTGTTGTAAGAATAAAATTTAATTATATAAATCAAACTGATTGCATGCATTTATTGAAAAAAAATTTCATGATCGGCAGTATAGAGTATTGAGTGTTCACTTTAATAATACTCATAATAGCCCATTGTGGGACATGAACCAAGGAGATCAACATAGCAAGGCCGATGCCATAAAATGAGATTAAGCCTGGTACATACATGAGATGACAACCACTATCTCTCAACTGAGAGACTAATACATCGGATCGACACAAATGGCTCCCCAACGTGGGGGCCAGAAACGTCATAGTATTTGAAGATTTGTGTCTTGGCTATTTTCTAGTCCTTATGTAAAGACCCTATTTTTAAACATAACCATCTATTAATGAATCAGATAGCCGAAGCTATCATCTATGCATTTTGGTGAGGATAGCACCTCTTAGATATCATATCCTGAAAATAAGTTCCACAAAAGAATAACATTGTTACCATATGAATGCTAAGAAAAGTAATCAAAACAAGTTTGAAAAGAGAAAGTAAATATTAAAGGTGGTGGTGGTAGAGTAGTGTTGAAACATCTGGTGCATGTCCTTTAACACATGATTGAACAATGCATGGATACACAGCCAAGTAAATAACACAGAAAAGTAAGTAATAACTAAATGTTGCGTTAGAGCTAAACGTCTGCTTGGCCAATTTCTCGCTTACCGCACCGGATGATAGTTGATAGCATTGTCAAACTGCTAGACAACAAACTAGTCGACAAGCTATTTGGAAGGCCGGGTGGGTCAAGTGGCCGACACGACTTGGACCAACTGCTAGACAAGCTCAAGTATAGGAGTACAAAGTGATAGACAACCAAGCGGTCGACACGAGAGGACCAACTGCTCGACAAACTTTGATATCATCCATTTAAGAGTAGGCTAAGTGACAGAACAGTTAATTCAATACACGCTTGTCCTTGTTTACACTCAAATAATTTTTTCCTCCCAACCCGTCAGATTAACACACAAAAATATGTCAAGTAGTGTGAGACTACTTGACATATTTTTGTGGGGTTTGCTAAAGTAAGAATGTAGGTGAAAATAACTTGAAATAATGATAACCTTATAAAAGAATATCACGAATTGAACAGTCTCAATTAATTCCACAACCTGGATGCAACATTAAAGGATAGTGAGTGCCGGGCTACACGTATGAAGTATTTTATTTTTATATTAATAGATTAGAGGTAAAGAGGGTATAATTTAGAGAAAATATACTCGCTTTTTCATGAAGAAAGAGTTGAAAATCATTAAGTAAATTTTCTTAGCGACCTTTATTAAAACTTGAAATTTGACAACAGTTTTAACATATTATGTAAAATTAGTAACCGGCAATAAGTGACAGTATAAAGGATTATTGTTTTTTAAACAGATAATTTTAAAATCTAGCCTGAATATTTAATGCTACAAATTCTAATTTTTTAGCACCGCGTTATACTAGAGTTACTAACAGTTCGAATTATACGAATATATATATATATATATATATATATATATATATATATTAACTACGCTAGTGTGTTTAGGGATGAGTAAGATTGAATTTAGAGGAACTGCACTCTTTTTGTGGAGTGCTATTTAGGAAAATTAACCTTCAGTCCACCCGACTAGGATCGAGCCCCGATCTTCATTTATCAGCAGTCAAATCAATTTTGAGAGTAGCGCGTTAGACTTTGCGGCCACCGAAGCAGAGGCTACTTAACTCACTGGCGGTTAAGGGCATTCACGATTTCTCTAACTATGCAACCAAGGATTTAGGGAATAGGGGCAAGTTTTTTATCTATATTTAAGAAATTTCACCAAAATTCCTCTATATGAAGGGTAAAAAGTTAATTTAACAGAATGTTCAAATCGTTTTCTTGATAAGGTTCCTTGACTTGTTAAATTATATCATTCAATTAAATTATATATTTTCTTAAGGATTATATCATATCGCCTAGGTTAAGCTTATAAATAAAGTTACCATAATATATAATGATTAAATAATTAGCTCCCGCTAATACCATATACTATAAAAATAAACTTATAAAATGCAAGCATGTAACCATGATCATGGCTTTCTTCCCTCATTCACTGCAGTGTTACCCGCGTCGGTGGTCGTATGATCATAAAGCTTCGCTCGCGTATTACATTGAATTGCCGGTAGCAAAGAGACCGGGTTCAAATCCCGGTTAAGTATACTGACACATTAACAAGTTCACTACACCATTGCGATAGTGATGATACGAAAATATGGGTACATTTTGATATTAATTCAGTGTATCTACAGGTTTTTTTTTTACCAACAAGGGAGTAGGTTTATTTATTTTAACTACGTGCTTTATTTATTTAGTTGTTTTTCCATCGTGTTTTTCTACCCACTCGGATTATAAGCATATGAACTAATTACGCTTATGGATTAATGATGATAATTTATTTAGACAAAGTGAACCCACATATGCATGGAGGGAAAATGGGAAACCATTTAGGAAAAAAATTATCAGTACACCTGGCCAAGACTTGAACTCCGATCTCATCCTCATCGACAATCCAGTCTATTGCGAAAGTTACACCCTAAAAAAAGGTAAGCGTCCACTGGTCCACATCACATCCACCGGATTTACTCTCGCTGCACCCCACAAAGCTAAAATATATTTTAAGACTAGATTGTCATGAATCTTACAGTCAGATATAATACCAGATGGAGAAATTTCTCTAACACGCGCTGGACCAATATTAAAATTAAGAAAGATTAACTTTGGAACTTATGTTTGTAAATAGTTTCCATAAGCTACCATGTAAAAATAATTCTTCGCTTCTAGGGCCATTTAACATTTTCCTTATGTCCCCCTACAAACTGATATTTAGTTCTTGCTGTTTAGGGTTTGCTCCCAACCCCTCAACTAGTGATGGGCACAATCGAGTAATTCTAGGAATTGAGTAATTATTCGATTCTCTTTAAAAAGAATCGCGTAATCGAGTAAAGTTACTCGAGTAATTTTTAACGAATCGTCCCTTGGCAATCGGTTGGACAACATTACTCGGGAGTCTTGCAATGGAATTCGATACTAATAGCAAGTCCATAATCTCTTCCTGTAGGGGGCAGTTGACACTGACAGTGTTATCTTCAGGTTTCATGTTGCATGTACAGTCCAATACAAAAGTATGCGTTTTAAGAAGTCTCACAATAAAAAAGATTAACATTTTTTTTATCTTTTTAATAAAATAAACTTCTTTTTAAATTCTTGCTAAATAAATTCATAATAATTGTACTTTTTTAAAAGGGAAAACATTTATTTGTGACATCATTACTTATGAGGCCCGATGGTCTAAGGCTTCACTCTCGTGTTAGACTGGTCTGTTGACGGGGAGAGCGGGGCTCGAATCCTGGATGGGTCTATTGGGACGGTTTGTTCCTAAATGGTTTCCCACTCTTCTTCTACGCAAATGCGGTTAGATCACCTCTAAAATGCTTCCCTCCTCATCCCCACTCCAGTAGAGTAATTCCAATATGCGTATAACCTAAACAGACGGTAGGACGTGATTTTTTTAAAATATGTTATCTTCGATCAAATATTCAGTTTTATAAAGGAATTTAGAAAATTCCACCCCAAAGGGGTCAAAATAGGGGATGGTAATATGTATGAAAGTCCGTCATTTTGAAAGTTACATAAACAAAATTTTGTATTTCGGTTATTGACGTAAAACAAATAAATACGTGTATCAGGAATTTTGGAAATTTTATTTAATAAGGGATTAAAAAGGGGGTGAAAGTTTGTATCGGACTTGCATTATTTTTGATCTGAGGTCAAGTTATGGTCATCAACGTAACGTAATATTTTAAATTAATCTGTAAATACATATGTATATTTTCGTATTTGTATATAATCAACTTCCACGCGAGCAATGCCGCGGGCAACAGCTATTTTAGTAATCAATAAATTAAGAAAGACAATAATTGGTTCCGTATGTGGAAATATAACTGCTGAGGTGCGAGTAAAAAGAATCGAGTAACTTTCATCGAGTACTTTTAAAAAGAATCGGAAATGTTATAACCTTAGTTAGCATGCTTTTCGATTGTGTACTTTACATCTGCGAGTATTTTGTATTGAAAATGCATGGGCAACATTTAAACCATTAAGGGGCATTTTTGCGTAGTGGCAGAAACTGTTGGTGAGAAATGAGCTCTAAGGGAATATGCCTTTTAAATGGAAATAGCATGGTAAACAGTCCAGTCTATAAGGCCGATTCTCACTCAGCTGGTAAGAAAAGAGTAAATAAAAGAATAACAAGGACCGAGTAAAGTTACTCGAGTAATCCCGGAAGAATCGAGTACAACCGATTACACAACACAATCGAGTAACTCGATTATTTTTACTCGATTGTGCCCACCACTACCCTCAACCCTCGCCAACGTTAATATATGTTTGCGCCACTGTGTCAAGTTATTGTTAAAACATTCAAATATATATGTGTCAATACGTGCAGAATTAATGTATTAATCGCATAGTTAAGTAATCGTCTAAACATAACCTAAAATATCTAAATTATGTTTTACATATTATAGCTTATCCAGGCTCTGGTTGTAACAATAAATGATTCTACCTGACTTGTATCTAAGCTATAAATGATAATATTCTCTAATTTAATTTAAATTTATTATTCATTAAATACATTTGAATAGTGTACTTACCTAAGTTAGAGGACCAGCGTGAATATTTTGGACAGCATGCATATGTTTTTTTAAGAAAATATCAAAGTATAGGTAGTGATTTTATATTGTTAGGTTTGGGGCCAGAAAAGATATATACAGTCATGCTGATGAACTCAAAAGTAAAAAAACAGTTTTAAGTTCATTCTAGCCATAAATTCTGGTAGTAATAACAGTATTTAACAGTTAAAAGCTACTAAAACCATTTTAAGGAATTCATACATCAAGTAATGTGATCTTTATGTTTCACTTATGATAGATATGATAAATAGGCCTACTTTTAAAATAATATTCACAATTCAACGTTTTCTGGAACTACTTCTCTATTATGTATAAGCTTATACTCTCTTTCAGCCTTCACTTATAGCCACCCTATATCATTTAAATAAGAAAGAGGGGAAAAAAACTACGAAACTTCTTATTTCAAGGCAAAAAGGAAATCTCGCTGTTAGTTCTCAAATATCTTATAATGTTATGTTGTGAGCCTATCAAATAATTACTGTATTTATTAGAGGAAGACTAAATCTAAAACCCTTTTCCATCAAGCCTAGTCTCATAGCTCCGTGAATATGATTAAAATGTCGTTGGAAATAAAATAATGTTACATTTTCACACATTTTTTCTATTAATGAAACTTAAGATATAGGATTGTTAAGAAAAAAGAGCCATGTCTGAATCTTTTGACTTTATTATGGCGTGAACCATATTTTGAAATAACACATAGTGGAGGATAGCATTAGAATGAATCCTGAAAGAAATAAGGTGTAATGAGGTGGTCTGGATACAACTAACTAAATATGGGAATAGGTGGCGTAATTTTGTAAGTGCGGCAATGAACTTTAGCTTTCCTAATGCCATAGAATAAGTAAGTAATAACTAAATGTTGCGTTAGAGCTAAACGTCTGCTTGGCCAATTTCTCGCTTACCGCACCGGATGATAGCTAGTTGTAGAACAGACGTGTCAAACTCGTTTGATCAAAAAGGCCACATTTAATATTGATAATGCTTAGGGTGCCACATTTCAGAAAATTCTTTATTATTACCATATTAAGAAAAAAATTAATTCAAAGTCCTTACTAATAATTACAAAATTAATATAAGACTTGATTCTTTTTCTTCCCCCCCCTCCCCTCAGCAGTGTGATTATTCCAAACTCTTGTGTTTGAGTCACTTTTCAATGTTGACAAATGTGTGTTCCGTAAGCCGTGACCTTTCGGGTGTTTTTGTTCCTTATCATAAGATAAAACAACTCTACACACAATTATACGGTGTCAAACATGGGACACGGGCGTGTAAATTTTACAATTTTTGTTAATAGATCTCTGGTGAGTAAAAAGTAAAAATTAGGTCCTCAAGTGCAATATTTCTCCAAATAATGCCTAATAGCTAAATGTCATAATATAAAATGGTGTATTTCTACAATGTATATAATAAAATGTATCTGGCCACATTTGTATATGGTTCTTAAAAAGGTCCGTGGGCCGCACAGAATCATGGATCGGGCCACATGCGGCCCGCGAGCCGCAAGTTTGACATGCCTGTTATAGAGTTTTGGTGTACTAGGTCAAAGGTCTCTCTCTATAAAGGCAGAAAGTCTTGCTGTAGTATCATCTTGCCCCTAAATATAACAAGGTCACGAGTACAGCACCTGCACGGACTGATAAGAGCGGCATCTCTTTGAAACCTAACAGCAAGTCCGTTTTTATCTGAGTGTGTGCAAGTGTCAGTGTCAGGAAATTATAACCCCAAACAAACGTCACAAGGAATAAACTATAACATTGATTTGAACCCAGCAGTTAATGTATTATATTTTCACATTATTATTTTACCTTGTGCAATTCTATGTTGGAATCATACGTAAAAATATTATATTGGTACTTCTGTTATTATCACAAGTCATAACTCACTAATTAGGGATGTATTTTATGGGTTAAATTTTATTGCATGTACGCTATTATTAGAAGCGTTACTGTAAAATGCAGTCTATTTAGGCGTTGTGAAGAACATTTGACAAAAAAGGGTTGGTCGATTTTTAACAAATACATTGCATTGTTATTGCAGGATATCTGTTTCAAAATAATTTTCTTCTGGTTGACTAAGCAGGCATATTAATGTATATATATACACACGCACACACTATAAAATTTGGGCTAGGTAGATGTATGTATACTTTAATCAACCCTAGTTTAAAGGTTTTTTTTAATATGCCTTACACAATATGAACCTTGACAGGGTTGATACGAACTTTTGTTTATCCTAAAGAGAAGCAGGCTAATAAGATAGGAACATAGCAAGAACGTAGCGAGGGAAGTGTGTGAGGGGGAGAAGGGGGGAGGGTGCTAGGGGGGGAGGGTGCTAGGGGGGGAGGGTTAGGATGTTCCAAAATCCCCTTTCCCACCAAAGTTTTTAATGTCGATAGCTAAAGAGTCTTTAAATAAGTCAGTTTGAGAAACTAATTATCTTGATTTTATTCTGTTTTCCAATCTTCATAGGTAGTATATCATCTAAAAGCATCGAATTTTTAAAAATTCTTCAAATACTTCAAATAGCTTCTAGCTGCATCTGATATTTAAAAAAATTCCATAAAAAAATCTGGCAAAGATCCCCCTAAAATTACTTTACGGACATCCAAGTTTCAAAAGAATTCTGGGGGATCTTTAAATAGATTCTAGTTAATTTAATTTATAAAAAATGATGGTTGAGCACTATTAGAATATATTTTAGAAGCATCCATTTTCAAAAATTTGAAGAAGGAGCACTACCCCAAATAGCCTTTTGGATTATCCAAATTTAAAAAAAACCTCGGAGAAGTCTACACTAAATATCTTGAAAAAAAAAGAGCGTATGGTTCCAAAAAAAACTCTCCACTTGAGTTTCTAAGCATCTACTTTTGAAATATTAACTGGGGGAAAGAGGGGAGATAGAAAAGTTCCCAAAAAACCCTTTTTGATACCCTTCACTCAAATAAGGTTCCGCCGCCACTTTTTAAAATAATTTTCTTACTCTCAGTAGTCCTAATATCATGCCAGAAGCATACAATTTGGACCCCCCCTCGAATCATAACCAAACTCTTCCTACGCTCATGAAAAATAGTGTAAAGTAATTGGGTGTTACATGGAAAAATCAAAGAGACAGATAAATAATATAAAGTCACTGGAATTTGGGATTATTTTTGAAATAATTTGTGAAATACAAAGTAGAGCGCGTTACCAAGTGTAAGCTATAAGTTTTATTGCCCCGTAGTGTGATTTCTTGACCTTTTTGTGCCAAGATTTTACATTTATGTCTGTTCCCATGTCTGTCGGTCTGTTTGTCTCCCTGGCCACAGACTCATAACGGTTGAATGGATTTTTTCCAAACTGGATATTTATATTTATAAGGATATTCTTCAAGATTTTTTTTTATTTTGACCCTACCTCTCAAATTAAGGATAGTCTATCAATGAGTGATGGTTTTTAATTCCTAAGTTTTTGAACAGATCTACAGATTTTGCTTAAAATGTTTATGTAGGTATGGTTTGCCTAAATAACACTGTATGCTAGGTGTAAGTATTGCTTGACCTCCTAAATAACACTGTATGCTAGGTGTAAGTATTATTTGACCTCCTAAATAACACTGTTTGCTAGGTGTAAGTATTGTTTGACTTCTTAAATAACACTGTTTGCTAGGTCTAAGTATTGTCTGAACTCCTAAATAACACTATGATAGGTGTAAGTATTGCTTGACCTCCTAAATAACACTTTATGGTAGGTGTAAGTATTGTTTGACCTCCTAAATAAAACTATGCTAGGTGTAGGTATTATTTGACCTCCTAAATAACACTGTATGCTAGGTGTAAGTATTGTTTGACCTCCTAAATAACACTTTATGCTAGGTGTAAGTATTGTTTGACCTCCTAAATAACACTGTTTGCTAGGTGTAAGTATTGTTTGACCTCCTAAATAACACTGTATGCTAGGTGTAAGTATTGTCTGACCTCCTAAATAACACTCTGCTATTTGTAAGTATTGCTTGACCTCCTAAATAACACTGTTTGCTAGGTGTAAGTATTGTTTGACCTCCTAAATAACACTGTATGCTAGGTGTAAGTATTGTTTGACCTCCTAAATAACACTGTTTGCTAGGTGTAAGTATTGTTTGACCTCCTAAGTAACACAGTTTGCTAGGTCTAAGTATTGTCTGTCCTCCTAAATAACACTATGCTAGGTGTAGGTATTGTTTGACCTCCTAAATAACGCTGTTTGTCACACGGTCTAGTAAGGTTTTAGAGTAGCTTGAATAAGAGTAATCATTCCGACTGAGCGGATTGGGCTGATAGTTACCACTCTTGTGATTTTTACATCTAACTTTTACACTAATGCGGGATTATTTCATCTTAACTTAGCTCCTTATTCTAACCCATTAATAAACCTGGTGCTAACGCAACATCAACAAAATGTTCTTAGCTTCGATGGTTGATGGTCTAAGGCGTCATTCTCAAAATAGACTGGACTGTCAATGACGGGGATATCAGGCTTCAAATCCAGCCGGGTGTACAGAGGGTGATATTTCATTAATGGTTTACATTCTCCCTAAATGCAAATGAGAGTACACATCTTATAATAACATTTCTTCTTTAATCCATTAGTGCAATTAGATTTTTTTTTTGTATTACTGTGTCTTTACCACCTGTTCGGGTTATACGCTTATTTACTAATTACGTTAATGTGTTGAGAATGAGGAAGATTAAATTTATTTATAGTGCACCTGAATTTGCGTGGTGGCAGAGTGGAAAACCTTTTAAGAAAAATCACCCTCACTGTAACTGACCGGAATCGAACCCTGATCCTAAGCTACCAACTTAGTTTCTGGCAGTTGCTCTTTTATATAATTTTTTATTTGTTCTTAAAGTTATGATTTTACCATTTATAAAAAAATTGTCTCCTTTCCTCAGATCCGATAACTCGTTTCATTCAGAGAAACAATCTTTATTTTAAGATACCATATTGTATGTATCAAAACCTATTATTTATTCGAAATGATAACTAAACTAGTGTTAGAAAATATATTTTAAAGAGTGCAATGTGTAAGTAAATTATTAAAATTAAAAACACGATGATTTAAGTTTATACACATATAAGGGGACCTCACCCTTTTTGGGATAGTTAAATCTAGGGTGTCGGGAGGACAGCAATTTCTAGGAGGATCCAGACCATCCTTATACCCAACTTTCTAAGCCCATGTTTATCACTTTGTTAGTTTTGAAATAACTAGTCTGTCACTTGAGCCACTCTTAACTGGATTCATCTCGATGTTTGTCGAGCAGTTGGTCCTCTCATGTCGACCGCTTGGCTGTCTATCACTTTGTCCTCTTATATGGGAGCTTGTCTATCACATGGTCCAGCTCGTGTCGATCACTTGGTCCATGTCGTTTCTGGGTGTCTAGCAGTTGGTCATTTTACAGATTTGTTCTCTCGTGTCGACCGCTTGGTTGTCTATCACTTTGTACTCCTATACTTGAGCTTGTCTAGCAGTTGGTCCAAGTCGTGTCGGCCACTTGACCCACCCAGCCTTCCAAATAATTGTTTTCATTTTGTCTACCGGTTGGTTGTCTATCACATGGTCCAGCTCGTGTCGATCACTTGGTCCGTGTCGTTTCTTCGTGTCTAGCAGTTTGCTGTCTACCACTTTGTCCTCTCGTGTCGACCACTTTGTTGTCTATCACTTTGCCTGCTCCCTTTCACTCACACATCAGTTCTTCCTGCACCCGCTAGTTACACTCACTCTTTGTTCAGTTCCGACTTCAGTCTATTATTAGACGGGCTCACTAGATGGCTTGCTACAAAATAGAGCTTTGTAGGAATATTTGCGCCAATACAGTAAACAACTAATGTTAGAACACCATCTCTTGGCATTTGCATTTTGTATCTATTGCAGTCGATAAATTCCCTGAGTTGTCAGTAATTTTAAGTTAATTCCCTGACTATTCCCGGTTTTCCCTGTCTGTAGCCACCCTGAATACCAATAGACATTTACATAATAATAATAATTATTATTATTATTATTATTTAAAATTGCATTCTGAGAAATAGTGGTGATGGAGTATAATAGAGAAAAAAACTTTTTGAGATGAGGAAAAATATAAAATTTTGACAGATAAATAAAAATAAATCAAATCCCAGATAGCCAAAATAACATAAGACTCTAAATTTCTCAAAGTTGGTTGGGGAATGGGGGGTTCAAAATCTACAAAATTAATAGAAACTACTACATCTCAGTGCAGTGTCGTTAAAAATTGAATTTTGGCATGCCCGTAAATGTACCACTCCAAATAAATAATAAGTCTGAATATTTTAAAATGTAACTCCATGAAATCAAGGGAGGGGCGAGGGGAGTTATAAAAAAAAACCTTTTATCTAAAGTTGAAAATCGAAATTTGGCTGGCAGGTAGAAGTACAACTATAGATAAAGAAAGTATTCTTAAAACTATGTGTTTAAATGGGAGAGTTAGAGAAATTAAGATTGGGGAGGAGAAGGGAAAATTTTCAAAAACCAATAGAAACAATTACTAACAACAATTTATTTGATAAGCTGAGGTGCTTATTACTAGAGTGATTCTTTCAAATTAATTCATGTTTAGTTAGTAAATTTAAACTATTTCTTTGGTGTTCATTTCAACAATTTCAGATGAGGTGTGAACCAATTTCTCACTTCTTTCGACTTGCCTAAATTATGATTGACTAAAAAATTAATATTCTGTTTGGCCTATGAAGCAATAAAATTAATTAATATCTTACAAAACTTTACTATTTTTATAAACTTCTACAAAGCTCTTATCAGAAAATAATTAAATCAATTAAATAAAAAATGTCTCATTTTTGTATTTTAACGTAAAAAAGTTATTTTATTCTAAGAATAAGAGTCTTAACAATTAATTTTATGTTCATATAAGGCTCAAGAGTATAGAGTTTGAGAAAACCTGGTTTAGATGATTTGCTAAAAATAAGATAATTTACCCAACTTAAATGTGAGCGAAGCCGTGGGCAAACTCGAGTAAGTTAATATGATTATTAAAAAATGAATGATTGATTAATTCATTTAGCAAAATTAATAAACAAATATACGTAGAAAGACTGATAAAATATACTTTGGCACTTAAAAAAAAATTCAAAATTCAAAATAAAAAAAATTATTAAAATGGTGTGACCACACACATGTATGTGCTAATTAATAAAAAACTGTATGAGACAAAACTTTTTATTTCTGGTACAAAATGGTACAAAAATTACGTACTTACGCTAATGTGTAATGGTAGGGTGATTGTGTACAGTTTAACGTGGAATCCGAACCATGGTGGTGGCCTGGCACTCCCCACATTCACAAGATGGCTTGTCAAAAATTAGTACAAAACCTTGGCAATGTAAAAAGTTCAACATACAAAAGTGGTACTACAGGTTAATGGACGTGTTGCTAAACCTCGGGAAGTAGTAAATTGTGAAAAGACTTATATATTTTGAAACGGTAGTATAAACACTACACACCTCGCCATCTATTAGCATCACTACAAATCATAACGAATGTTTCCGGAGACAGCAAAAGATATTTTAATAAATGGTCTAAAAATTAACTTTACAAAAAGGCGTTTGGCCTAAAGGCGTTTAGCCTACACTTTAGGCCAAATGACTGGTACCCGAGCCATGTACCGCGAGTAGGGCAATGTACCGCGAGTAGGACAATGTACCGCGAGTAGGGCAATGTACCGCGAGTAGGACAATGTACCGCGACTAGGACAATGTACCGCCAGTAGGATAATGTACCGCGAGTAGGATAATGTACCACGAGTAGGACAATGTACCGCGAGTAGGACAATGTACCGCGACTAGGACAATGTACCGCCGAGTAGGATAATGTACCGCGAGTAGGACAATGTACCGCGAGTAGGACAATGTACCGCGAGTAGGGCAATGTACCGCCGAGTAGGATAATGTACCACGAGTAGGACAATGTACCGCGACTCGGACAATGTACCGCGAGTAGGACAATGTATCATCGAGTTGCATTAAGACAGCTGCCTCAGTCAGCGAGAAAGTAGCAATAGCTGTCAGGCTACATGGCTTAATATACAATGGTTTGTGTAGTTTTATAGAACTACTTTTCTATTTTGTCTAAGCTTATTCATTTTTACCTTTCACCTGCAACAACCCTTAGTCATGGTAATAAGAAAAAGGAGAAAGTAAAATACAAAACTCCTTATTACAAGTAAAAGTAAAGTTCACGGCTAGTTCTAAAATATCTTAAAATTTTCTGTTGTGAACCTGTCAAAAACTTACTGTATTTGTTAGAGGAAGCCTAAAGCCAGGGTCGTTTTTCATCAAGCCTAGTCTCATAGCTTCACAAATATGCTTAAAAAGTAGTTGAAAATGAGCTACAGTGATGTTATATTTTCACTTCTTTTTTTCTATTAATAAAACTAGAAATATAGGGTTGTTAAGAACTAAAAGCCCTGTGTGAAACTTTCGACTTTTTTTTGGCATGTTCCATATTGTGAAATAACGCAGCACTTATTAACTATTGTGTTAGAGCTTAATGTCTGCTTAGCAATTTCTCGCTTACTGAAAGGGCACCCTTAATGTTAGTATTTGTTGCATAACTAGCAGAGTTTATTTCTAACAGCATTTAGGACATTAAATATTGATTGCAGCATTCCAAAGCCTACATGACTATATTATTTTATACCCTGATGATTTGCAACTTAAGATGTGAGAAGATGGAGGCTGTTAAAAGAAACAGCACCGCATATTATCTAGAGACTATGTTTTGTGCCACTAGCATAGAGCTAGTAATATTTATTTTCTATAATGATACGAGCAATGCATTGCTCATTATTAGCTTCTCTTTGCTTTCAATGTTACAATGTATTTTTACATTCTTTGAATCTGTGTTGTTGACTAAATGATTCTTTCTTAATTAGACTTTCATACCATTTAATTCAACAGGTTATGGGCCCAGGTACATTTCGGAAATAGTAAATTAGTGAGTCTAATATGAGTGAAAGAGTTTTTTGTAGCTAAAAACTTTGAGTCATTTTATTTTGTCGGTATTTATTGGTCAACCATTATTCCATTTGAGTTGGTTGTCAACTCATGTAAGTTCACTGTGTGATATTGTTGTAGCTCAGGTAGGATCTTCGCTGAATAGAAAAGTATAAAATAGTAGTCATAATAAAGAAGTCTGTTAAAAAAAAGTGAATCAATGTCGGTGGTTGTAGCCCACAAGTTCAATGGTAGCAACTATAAACTGTGGAGGTTTCAGATGGACACAATATTACGTGGGAAGGGTTTAATGGATTATGTAACTGAAGATATGAACAACAATGTTTAGTGCAAATGATGGCAAGGCAATGGTGGTTCTGATATCATCCCTGGAGAAAGAAGAGGCTCTGAATGTTTTTACTTGGTGGTTATGACCCTCTATGAGGAATGTTAAGTCTACAAATGACAGAAGATGAGCCAGTAACAGTGGATGTGTCCAAAGCTATGTAATTAAAGATCAAGGTGAAAATCTTTCCGACAGCCTAAGGAGATGAGAATCATCAGTGGTCTGATACATTATCAGAATTTCAGAACGCACCATTATGGGCACAGCATACGGAATTTAGAGATGCCAATTTTAATGTTAGCATACTCAAATTTAAAAGTAGAATACATTCATTCAAATGAGCAAGTACCTAATAGTTTATTCTGTGTGAGTTCATTTTTAGAAATACTGACTTTAGCCTTTTGACCTGACATGTTTCGAGAGTATTCTGCGTCACTGTTCTTCACTAGTTCAACTGAATTTTCACTTTTTTTTTTCTTGGCTCTGGTAAAACCATTAATCCTTTTTCTTTTAGAAGGTATATTTAATGATATGGAACTTTTCCATGGATTTTTTCCTACTCTATGAAATAGGAATAGGCGTCAACCAGTATCTTTTCTCAACATGTAAATGAAGTCTACAGTTTTGCTTTGTCTAAACCCACAAGAATAGCCATTGATAAACCTATTTAACTACATACTATAATATTAATAGCAAAAAGATACTGTTAAATTATAATACTAAATGTTAATTCATTATTCACTGTGTTAGCTATCAACTGCTGATTATTGCAAAGTTAAAAATGCTAAGTAAAACTCAATTGTTCTAAACAGTTATAGGTCATAATCTATCCAATACAGCAAAACAGATATTGACTCTTTTGGAGTGGTAGGGAAAAGCACCCCATCCCCAGTTTATACAAGGTTGCCAAAATTACAACATACAATTAATTAAAATAATGAAATGTAGTAAAGTATTAACTAAACAAACAATTAGAATGAGTTAAACAATATTCTATAATAAAAACAATACAAACTATCACCATTATAAAAAACAAAATAATTTTATAAAATACAAGTCTATACACATCTAGGCCTTTGGTAATTTTTCCTCCCTCGGAACAGGGCGTTGTCTTATGATGGCTCTCTTAAGCGTGCCACTCGTGATCCTGAGAGTGACCACACAAATTATGCCATCAGTACCAGGCCTACTTGCCTAGTTTCTGACCAAGCGGGCTAAAATAATTTTCCTCACAAATGAATGTTGTGGTGTTGTGTTCTTCATTTATTCCGCTGCTGGACTTAAACTAAGTACCTACTCTTTAAACCACCAGGCCCAAAGATGCTGTGAAAGTTGTTGTAAATACTGCCAATGTGTGAGTCGATTCTAATCTGAAGTGATGCCAGGTCTGGATCTGGAGAGGTCACCAGTGAGTCTATCAAAAAGTTAGCAGGGGTAAGGATGGTAAGGTCGGAAGGGATATTGGACAATAGTATCAAAGGACAGGAGTCTAGACACACCTTTACTTGTGTACATGGATCCTCAAATGTAAGCATGCCATTTACCAACGTTCTGTTCAGATGAGATCCAACCAGTCTAATTCCCGATTCCCATTAACCACCAAAAGGTGGTGCTCATGGAAGGGTGAAATGTCATCTTTGGTTTGAATGAAGGACACGATTGTTTGATGGGCATCTGGTTTTAGTAAATCGCGAAGTTCTAGCTGTTCAATGTTTGCTCCGACAAAATTGGTTGCATTGTTAAAATAAATGTGAAGACATTTGCCTCATCATTGTGTGAATCTTCGCATGGCTGCTAAGAATGATTTTGTATTTAGATCACTCACCAATTTAAGGTAAATAGCCTTGGTATGAAAAGAGCAAAGTAACGATTGTATTCCCTTCTTATGCCTTGCAGTATTTGTATAGGACCACCATAGTAAATTTCTTTGTGCAGAAATAGAAGAGAAGATTCTTTTCTGCTCCTATGTAGCTCTCCCATAAATTGAAACATTTAATGAAATTGTGCACAATATTCCTACACAAGTTTCTACCATTCAGTGGCCAATACACTTGTCTCAGTGCACTAATCAACGACATAAAGTAGTTTCAGGTGTTCTTTGCTGGCTACTAGTTCTGTCATTTGTGTCCTTGAGGTAGCACAATTGGGTGTTTCTTATCTAGTGTGAGGTTGGCTTTTTGTAAACATCCGCCCACCCTGATAGCTCCATTGGGGTCTAAAAAATAGTCCAGGGAATGATGTTTAATCCTTTGATTAACTTCATGGTGTGATCTTGAATCAGAAAGTTATTTCTGTTGTTACACCATTTTAATTATGGTTGTTATACTGCCTTGGTTCCATTCACTGTAAGGCCAAGGCACAGGTACATGCAATTATCATATCTGCAACAATTGTACAATAGTTTGGTTGTGTGATGATTACCATGGGTGTATATGTCAGCGTGCACACATGCAACTAAAATACAAACATAATTTGACAGACATAAACTAATTGATTGCACAACTTTGCAATCAATTTGTGTTGTACATGTTTAAAAGATGTGGGACACTTGCAACATAACAGTTGGATCAATGAAGTATTATTATTTTCATTATCTTAAAGTAACTGAAAGTCTTTCTGCTGGAGGAATGGCTTTCCCCCACTTAATATCTTGGTAAGTGATGTAAGGCCGTATTAGATTCAGAAGTTCATCAAAGGTGTCAACAGTGATACGATAATAATTAGCCTAAAAAATTTCTCCGGATAAGCCTGTAAATCTGTATAGAGTTTATGAAACTGTCCTTTTACCAATCGTTGAGTCGTCATTGGATGTAAACAATATCACCTCTTTATTCTAATTTTCTTCTTTCTTCTCAGCTCAAGAGCACACATTACACCTAACCATTTGAAATCAATGTTTTAACTGAGCATTATTAGTTGCACCGTGTGTGTGGTTTACACATTGGTCAGTTTGATCAACTGTTGTGAAACTATTGCACAACTGATAATTGCATGAAATGATCTATTTCAACGTGATTCAGCCATATGTCTGACATTTTCAATAAATCTTAAGCGTATGAAAGCATGTTTACAAGTGTATTATATTAAGTGATGAAGATTTCTCAACCAAAGTACAGTCTGGATCTATGCTGACAAAGGTGGTGATGTTTTTCTTCTTCTTTTGCGCCCCTTCATTTGTAAATTCTAAGGAGCAAATAGGTTTCTTCCACAATCTAGAGTCCTGGATTATCCAATCTAGACCCCTCCTTCACAAAGTCGAGTGAACTAACTGCTCAGCTGACAAAACATCTAGACATAAGGTCAGCTGGGTTTTCATTTGTTCTGATATTTCACTAAATCTCAATTTCAGTGAATTCTTGAATATTGGCAACTATGTTCGCCACAAATATATATTTCAATTTGATGACGATGAGGTTAGCTATGAAAACACAATAGTAGAGTCTGTCAAATAAAAACATTCAAGTTAGTTATGTTTCTGTTAAGGGATTGATGTGTAGGCTGTGCTAATAGCAATGCTCCACACAGTTCTAGTCCTAGCAGTGGAGCTACACAGGGCTTAAAACAAATGAGGTTGACTGTACTGCGGTCTCTTAATTCTGTGCATTTTAAATACAAACATGTGTCACAAGCAGACTCTCTGACACATCTTAAAAACCATCTAGGCCTATCTATACTGAGCGCTTGTGCCACCTGCGACCACTCTTCTGCAGATCTGCCTTTTATTGAGACTTGTGAGTGACATAAGGCAATTTGAGTGGAAAGTGATTAGAACTGATTCATCGCAACTCAATTTTAGGTGCCACAAAACTTGAAGGATAATCTTGGCCTTCAGAATGACTGGCTCAAACAAACCCCCCAACGGACCAAAAAATGAGCTGTCACTAACAAAATTGTTCGTTTTGTGGCTCGAGTTGCCACATTTTGAGAAACGTTCAATTAATCATGAAAGGTGTCATGCTTTGGATCTAAAGAAGACCCAATGTCTTGATGGTGTTATCTTGGTAAATTTGAAGAGTTAGATTGGTCTTTTTATCCCCTGGAGAAACGTTGGCCAACAGCTCTTTCTCATTGGCACACCATTTCCTTAAATGAAATCCATCACCTTGCAGTAGTGCTAATAGGTAGTTGATTTTGGTAGGCCTATACACACATGTCATGAGTTCATCCTTGGGATATTGTTATTGTTTGTCTTTCGCCAATTGTTGCAAAGTTTGTGTTGCTAGGTATGGTGCAAACATTGTTCCTTAAGTTATTGTCAGTAATCAATTAACTTAGTGCGGCACACTAGGATTTTCTCTCCAAATAATCTTCCGTAAATTCAGTTGCAATGGATCCATTTTGGATTGGCGGTACATTTTCTCAATGTCTGCCGTTAGCACAAATTTGTGAATGCTGAAGCACAAGATAATGTAAAATAGACACTCTCCCACAGTTGGTTCAACCATTAAATAGACACTCTCCACAGTTGGTTCAACCATTAAACGAGCAATAAAGGATGATCCAGAACTAGCCCTTGCTGATGTATCCAAGACAACATGAAGCTTGGTTGCTGTACTAGATTTTTTTAAACTGGCTGATGTGGAATATAATATTCCAAACTTGATTGTGAACAAATATCTTAATCTTGTGCTATGTGTTCGTTTATACACATGCATGCACAATATTGCTCATGTATTTAAGGTTGCTTAGCCAGACCTTTTTTCCAATTGATCAATTTTTATAGCTAGACCTAGTTCCTTTGAACCTGCCAAGTCCTTTGAATTGTCCTTGAATGGCATTTTAAAAATGTTTTGCCTTCTGGTGTTCAAGATGTTTTTTGAAATGTGTTTGTCACGTTTCAAGCCATCACCAGAGTAGTTGTATGTAACATTAAATTCTTCAATCTCCCAAAATTTCTGAGGTTGTAGGCCTAAATCAATATTTTATTAGCTAAACTTATCATTGCTGTAATCGTCCATGAAGAAAAATCAACAGGCATGGTTGTATGCTGTTCCGTAATTTTTGATAAAAAGAGGAATCTAGATTCCATTTGTAGACATTGACTCTGGGTTTTATGGATGTGGTGTTGATGCTACATTTGGCTTCATCTGTAGATGTATTAGGCTAGGCCTAGGTCTACACATAGTAGGTTTAGAAACCTTGATTTATTTAATATTCATTTGTTGACACATTACCTCAGTTATAAAGTGTGACTGAGACCAGGAGTCCAGCAAATCTCTGTACGGAATTTAAGTCCCTTTAGCACCTACAATGCCAATCTAAGCTGTGGAAACAAGCACATTACTGTTTTTTTTACACCACCTGAAGAATGAGCTCGATAAAATTAGGCCTACTGATGATTGTTACTGTAAACTGAGGTCAATAGCATACATTGACTATTGCCATAATGGTAATATAGTAGGGTAATGGTAAAATAATAGCAATGATTGAGAGATAGTGATTTTGATCTTATCTGGTATAAAATATTCGTTTGTTGATACTTAATATAATACATTTTACAAGGAAACAGCTTAAATTGAGATATAGCGTACCTGATCCCATTTGGGTAGTATTATAGTTATCATCTCTGACAAGACATCTTGTGAATGTGGGGAATGCCAGGCCTCCACCGTGGTTCGGATTACACGTTAAACTGTAGGTCCTTCATTTCATCTCACAATCACCCTACCATTACACATTAGCGTAAGTGCGTATAACCCGAACAGGTAGTAAGACGCGGTGCTAATAATAATAATAATAATAATAATAATATAGTTATCATAAATAAATAAATGTTTTCAGCAGTAAGAATAGCCTAAGCATAAAACTTAGGGCATACTAGAACCACAAATCCTTCATTAACAGATAGCTATATTTAATTATGTCAATTATCTTAATTTTATTCTAACGTTAGGTTATAGTGAAATGTAGTTCGTCATTTAAATTGGTGTTGGGTTAAGTGTACAAACATAAGGGTATCATAAGACATTTATAGAATTAACTTACATTTTATCTTCCTCTAAAAAGAAATCATCGTCGTAGTCTAACATATCCAATAACTAATAATATTGTATCTAAGACAGTAATTTTTTTTAATAATATGCAAAAAGCTCCCAGAAGTCCGTCACATCCACAATAAATAAACAGTTTTTAGTCAACATTAGAAAAATAAATGGAACCAAGCAAAAATTTAGTTCGAAAGTGTCTAATAGATGGCACTAGAATAGATTTTTTTTTTAATAGCATGAAGAGCACTAAGAGTCAAATATTAGTTTAAAAACAGTTCATAGAATGCACAAGAGCTATAGGACGCACGTGCATCAAGTTGGCCCGCCACTGTTTCCAAATCGGTTGAAATTTATATAGTTCTTAGTGCTACGTTTGTGCTCATATGTGCCCGAAGCTCAACATTTGTGCTATTAAATTACTCAAAATATAACGATTTAAATGTGGCGGGCCAACTTGATTTCAAGCTGGCCCGCCACATTTTTTAAAACATCCCATCTGGATTTTGATTAGAAAAGTTCTTAGTGCTCCATTTGTGCTGATATGTGCCCGAAATTCAGCTTTTGTGCCATTAAATTACGCCCGTGGTAACGATTTTAATGTGGCGGGCCAGCTTGATGTTCAAGTTGGCCCGCCACATTTTCGAAATAGATATTTTCTTGTGGCATTCATTAGTGCTCCATTTGTGCTGATATGTGCCCGAAATTCGGCTTTTGTGCCACTAAATTACGCCCGTGGTAACGATTTTAATGTGGCGGGCCAGCTTGATGTTCAAGTTGGCCCGCCACATTTTCGAAATAGAGATTTTCTTGTGCCATTCGTTAGTGCTCCATTTGTGCTGATATGTGCCCGAAATTCAGCTTTTGTGCCATTAAATTATGCCCGTGGTAACTATTTTAATGTGGCGGGCCAGCTTGATGTTCAAGTTGGCCCGCCACATTTTCGAAATAGAGATTTTCTTATGCCATTCGTTAGTGCTCCATTTGTGCTGATATGTGCCCGAAATTCGGCTTTTGTGCTATTAAATTACGATTGTTACAACGATTTTAAGTGTGATATTCATTGTTGCGAGGTGGAGCCATGCTTGGTAGCATACCGAGGGGAAGATAGCTTGTGCGTCCATTGAAGCGAAGCAAGGAAGCTAACACTGCACAACTGGAGCACAATAATTGGCTGTGTAAGCCTAAAATTGAACATTTTTTTTTGTAGAATGAGGCGATCAACAAGCCAGGATCACAGTTTACTAAGCTAATATTTCATATCGGTCTCTTAACATTTATTTTACAAACTCAAACTAATTAAGAAATTATGTCTCGAATTTGTTTGACTAGCCCAAGTTTCTAAAGTATCACAATGGAGACAGTGGAGATATTTTAAAATGGGTAATTACTAGGACCAGAAACTTTATTTACTTGAAATCCAAGAAATATGTATTTAATGTGTGCTTAAAATTGATAAAATGATTGATCACATTTATTAAAAGATGTATTATTTGTTTATAAAGCAATAAATATAACCTTATAAATAAATATAAAACTACTAAAATTTGGTATAAAATACAAACAAATGACAATTTGAGCATTCTGCTGAATAATCGCCCCTTACCATAAATGCCAGTGAAAAGAAGATGTATTCTCAAGAAGAAAGGATAAAACCAAATTAGGCAATCCACGTGTAAAGGATTTAGGTAATGAGACAATTTAGATTATTGTATATTATTGATTCATTGAGTCAAAAATATCAACTATTCCTTCCAAAGTAGCCTAGATAATATACATATATGTGTATAATCCAAACTGGTAGCAATACATAATGCTAAAAAAAGCCATATTGTCTTGGCATCTATATTGTTGGCTATCAAAAATCTAAATTAAATGTTATCATTTGTAGGCCTACTAATATTAGAAAAATATGTGTTTATGATCTAAAACATATTAAAATGTATATAACAACAACAATAAAATTCATAAATATTCTACTAATAAATAATCAAAGTGTTAAAAAAATCACACAATTTGCGAAGAAAAATGCATGGATAGAGGTGTGAAAAATATGTTTTAAATAATTAATTAAATATAGATCTGAGCCCAAGTAATTACATAACTACCCGCCTCGGTGGCGCAGTTCGCTAACGCGCTTGTCGTGTTGAGCTCGACTGCTGAGGACGGGGAGATCGAGGTTCGAATCTCGGTCGGGTGGACTGGGGGGGCGGGGTTTCCTAAATGGCTTTCCACTCTCCCTCCACGCAAATGCGGGTTCACTTACTCTACTTCAACCTTCCCAATTTCTAATCCATTAGAGTAATTAGTACCTAAGCGTATAACCCGAACGGGTAGTAAGACGCGGCGCTAAATTTAAAAAAAAATTACATAATTATAAATGTAATGTATATTTTGTCCTGAATGCTTATAAGATATTAGTTATTACTTATGAACTATGAAAATTAATACAGTTTATTAATAATAACAGCACAAAGAGTTAATTAATTATTTAATTTAAGGCAATCAACATTTTCAGCGATCTAGTTCAGTGGCCTAAAACTCGCGGGCCGCATGCGGCCCTTCACCAACTGTTTTGTAACCCGCATAAAGGATTACAAAATAAAAATAAAATTACCCTTTTTTCAAGTATGTTGCAATGTAGTAAATATAATATAAACATAGTAATGCTTTGCAAAGCCATTGTCTTTATAAGTAACAAGTTTATTTACGAATAGAGCATCAGTATTAAGCCTACCTATTGTTACCTTAGATTTACATTTTTTTTAAAAGTTCAGCTATCTTCCCCCGACGTAGTCTTCGAATCCAAGAGGACTTCAACAGGTGGTGGTGAATGTTTCAGACATGTAAAATATTTTAATTATATTCAAGTCTCCATTTTCATATAATGCTGACAACTCACAAGAATCAAGTGAAATCTCTTGAATGTCATAGGTTAAGTGACATTCACTTACGCTCACTTTTAAAGTAGTATGCTCAAAGGAGATTATCTCAAATATCGAAAAGTTTGTGACAAGAAAAGCGGGCACAAATTTTGGTCAGAAAATATAATATTTCCTTCGTCTTGTCAAGTTGGTAGATTTTTGGATTATTTTAAAAATGTAAGTGAAAATACATTGTTATTTAAAAATGATAGTTTTCAGTGATACAATGTGATAAAAATAAAATTAACTGATGAAGTATTTATTTTATTTTTTTGCCAATAGTTAGGAATAATATCCTATTACATTGCAAAGGCGTTGGTGTAGTTTTATAAAGATGATATTTATTCGTAAGAAATTAATGCAGTCGCCTAAGTGCTTTCAAAACTTGAAAGTGGCCCTTCCAGGGGTCTGAGTTTGAGACCGCTGAACTAGTTGCTCAAAGAAAATTGTGTGTTATTTCTTTTTTTATTAAGTAAAACGTATTTAGATGAAAATTAATATGCTATTGCACTTATCTTCATTTGAAGTTTCCAAAACACTGCAAGATGAATGATGATTTTGTGAAATATTTAGCTTTTCCCAAATTTCATATCGATTACATTTTACAACAGTGTATAAAGCCTTGCCAGACATTTTTCTTTGTAGTTTTTCACTTAAAATATCCCAAATAGGATCAGATGGGACTGCTATTTCCCCTTTTGTTGATAAAATGTTACTTTTTTCTTCAAGCATAAGCTTGATAATAACATCTGGTGAAACCTTTGGTATTCTCATTTTTTAAAAGAACCAGTAATTTAATTGTATTTAATAACTGAGATGTTGATATGTTTTATATATAATGGTGGCACAAATTGATATATAGTAAATCAATTACCAAAGTAGGAGGATAGCAAATAATAAATAAAAATAGAGAACTCCCAAAACTGATTCAACGAACAATTTGTATAAAATAGTCACATCAAATACCTATACGGCATTCACGGTAGGAATTGCTCTCTGAAAGGTCTTTTTTCCTACCAATATCCTACTATATAATAGATTTCTGATGGGGAAAAAGGGCTTTCAGAAAACAATTCCTACGGTGAACGAACTCTATAAATGCGTAGGTAATAAGGTAAGGTTATAAGACACAATTCTATAAAAATAAACAATAAAATGTCATTATAAATCTAAGCTAGGACTTAAAGTCTACAAAAAGAGAACTAGAATAGCAATTAAAACTTGGAATAAATTCATATGGAAAAATTCAATACGCACTTTACAAATGGAACAAAAAAATCTGTACTCTATGAAAAGCCTTTAACAACCAAACTCTTCAAGTAAGTCAAAAATGAACATACATTTACAACTACCTGCTAGAGATGTAATGTACCCCCTCCTAAATCAAACCTTTCCGGCTTAGTTGCATTCTTTCACCAGGAATGTGGATTTCCCAACCTTTCAAGTAAAGAGAGTTCAAAGTTAATGTGAAGGCTACACTGTTTTCTCAGTCCACAACTATAGGGTGTAATACATTATATTCGCCTAGTCATGTATTCAAAAATTTAGCCTAAATAAAAAATATACTTATTCAACTTAAATGCATAAAAATTGACCTAAGAAAATACGAGAAAAAAAAATGACAATAGTGTTCTCAAACAGGGGCTCTTGAACATAATGTGTGTACGTATAAGTATTGTTTATGATGGGTAAGACATAAAAATACATCAAAATTTGGGCATTGAATGCACCCAAAGAAATAAACTTTGAACCCTAAAACAATTTGAGTCCTAGCATCCGTGTAAGTAGCGACCAGATTAAATGTGATTCCAATGTTTAAGACCACGGTTACCGCTTTGGAATAAAATGGATTCCTAAAAGTGCAAAAAGGCGGGGTTAGATATATAAACCAAATTTCCAACTTAGTTCAAGATACATTAATTTGAAAGTTATTTTTTTAAATTAAAAACTAATATCAATACATTATAAGATTGTTTATAGTGTTACGGCAAAATACATCAGCCCAAGTCTTAGGTACAATACAATCTTAGCGATATGAAATATTAGCTTAGTAAACTGTGATCCTGGCTTGTTGATCGCCTCATTCTACAAAAAAAGTTCAATTTTAGGCTTACACAGCCAATTATTGTGCTCCAGTTGTGCAGTGTTAGCTTCCTTGCTTCGCTTCAATGGTCGCACAAGCTATCTTCCCCTCGTTATGCTACCAAGCATGGCTCCACCTCGCAACAATGAATATCACAATTAAAATCGTTGTAACAATCGTAATTTAATAGCACAAAAGCCGAATTTCGGGCACATATCAGCACAAATGGAGCACTAACGAATGGCATAAGAAAATCTCTATTTCGAAAATGTGGCGGGCCAACTTGAACATCAAGCTGGCCCGCCACATTAAAATCGTTACCACGGGCGTAATTTAATGGTACAAAAGCTGAATTTCGGGCACATATCAGCACAAATGGAGCACTAACGAATGGCACAAGAAAATCTCTATTTCGAAAATGTGGCGGGCCAACTTGAACATCAAGCTGGCCCGCCACATTAAAATCGTTACCACGGGCGTAATTTAATGGCACAAAAGCCGAATTTCGGGCACATATCAGCACAAATGGAGCACTAAGAACTTTTCTAATCAAAATCCAGATGGGATGTTTTAAAAAATGTGGCGGACCAGCTTGAAATCAAGTTGGCCCGCCACATTAAAATCGTTATATTTGGAGTAATTTAATAGCACAAATGTTGAGCTTCGGGCACATATGAGCACAAACGTAGCACTAAGAACTATATAAATTTCAACCGCTTTGGAAACAGTGGCGGGCCAACTTGATGCACGTTAGGACGCGAGTTTAAGGTACCACAGTTTATATATTTGAATCTGAGGAGCTAGCATACATGGTGGTAATAATAGTTCTACATGTATATAACTACCCTACATAAGTGTGGAGCATGGTTCTGTCGTTATTTCCGAATTAAACGTATCGTTTTACCCAACTACAGCACCGCCATGTTTAAGGCACCATGGTTTCTATATTTGACTATGTAGAATTTTAAAATATTTATTATTCCATATATTTTCTTATTTAATAGATTTTATTAAATCTTTTTCACAGTACTCAATTTAATTTTTTTCTCAATAGAAAACAATATGCTTTACCACGTAGTGACACCTTGTTCGAACCCTATTACCCGCCTAAGTTTGATTTTATCAAAGGGAATATATTGTTTCAAATACAATTAATATCGTGGCTCTGTCACACGCATAAATATGTATTGGACAAGATAATATTTTATTAGATTATATAAACAAATTTATGTATTATCTTATTATTATTATTATTATTATTATTATTTAGCACCGTGTCTTACTACCCGTTCGGGTTATACACTTTAAGTACTAATTACGCTAATGGATTAGGAATTGGGAAGGTTAAATTAGAGGAAGTGAACCCGTATTTGCATGGAGGGAGAGGGGAAAACCATTTAGGATAAGCCACCCCCAGTTCACCCGACCGAGATTCGAATCTTGATCTCCCCTTCCTCAGCAGTAGAGCTCAACACGACTAGCGCGTTAGCCAACTACGCCACCGAGGTGGGTATTATTTAATATCTTGTTAAAGAAAGAAGTAAGAATGTATTTGGTGGCGTCAATGTTCACTTAAATAAAAGTGGTTACTATTTAACATAACATGAACACACCTCTATTAAGTGGGCATCAAATGCCTAAAGCAATTTTCAAATAATGAGCAAGTTATTGAAAAACGTTTTAGACTTGTTTGAATTTGGGACGTAATCAAGCACATTTTTAGGCACGGTGACGTACCTACAACATGTACAGCTGTAGGGAAGCAAACTTTCGGAGGTGTAAAAATTTTCTTATTTCAATCTTGAAAGTTATAAGTAGTTCAGCTTGGATACCAAAACAATAAAGTACAGGAATGTTTTTCTGCACCATATTATACTACAGTTTTTTATGTTTCAGTTTGTATGGTTTATTCAATGATGTCACAAGATTTCAATAAAATTGAAAAATAAAGAGTATTTTGTGCAAGTTCTGCTAGAGAATGCTGAAGTATGTGAGAAGTGATGTTGGTGTTAGCGATAAGGAGGGAGGGGTATAAGGCAGGGCTATATATTAAGGGCTGTGTCACTACGGCTCTGGAGGTGGTCCTCTCTCATTCAAGACGTGACGTCACCGGCATGATGGAGCTCGAATGACACACAAAGAACGCTCGAAAGTTCCAAAACATAACTCACATTTTCTCGTAAACTACTTGAACAATCAGAATATTTTTTTCAGAATTTGTTATAAAAACCTTTAAAGACATGAGGAAGTTATTAAAATTCCCTTATTCCAATTGGTTTACTTTTAAAAAATTGTTTTCTAATGAAAGAACTATAATGAAGTTTTTATAGCAGACACATTTTCACTCTGTTGAAAAGTTTTTTCCTAATTGAAATAGATGCGTAGTATAAGCGTACGAAATGATGACCATGAACTGAATTTTATTAAGATATAAGACTCATCTCTGTAGCTAAAATACTTTGCTCAGTTTGACGTGTTTAGTTACGAGCTATTTTAGCGCGCCTGGTTTTAGATAAACTGAATGAAGATTTTCAGAAAGACTGGTCCGTCAATAATATTTAAACTAGTGATATTAATCACTATACAAAGTAGTAAATAGAATTAATTCAAGCCAAACCTTCTTGAAATTTACAAAAACCTCTAATAATATTGTTCATAATATAACAATAGTAATAATAACCCAGAAAAATAAATATATAATATAACAATATAACAACACTTATTAGAACAAAAACAAATCACACGTTTTTATTAACAGAATTATATAATACTATTATAGCCCTACCATAAGCTGCCTACATGTACATACATACGCAAAACTAATACACAACACTTTATATACTACTGTTGGTATTGTAATAATAATAATAATAATAATAATAATAATAATAATAATAATAATAATAATAATAAAAATAAAACTTGCGTACTCTATAGCATTAGGAACTCACAAATTTACACGTATTTGTTATTTCTTGAATTGTATCCATTTCTTAGCTTTCTTAGTTTCGCTTCGCTTACATTGTTTATATCTATTTACATGTCTAATTCTAATGAACGTTCTAACTCTTGCATAAACATGAATAGCTTGTGCACACACTTGAGGAAATTTATTAGATAGTCTTTTTTTAAGTTCTTTCATGATACCTCTCTGTCTGCTGTATGAATTTTCCTCGCCATGAAGTGATTTGAAAATTGACTCGAACTCGTTAATAGTAGCCTTCCACCATTCAGACGGCACCGTCAATCCTCCATGGGACAATGCTTCAATCCAAGTGTTAGTGGAAGTTGAGGAAATATGCTTTGAGATAGTACCTAGTGTAGGGTCTTTGTCTCGTACTCTGAAGGCTACATAGCCTGCCACGTAAGCAAGAGCCTCTTCTTCAGCCCAGGATCTCTCCTGTTGTTCACAAGGCTCGTCTAGCTTGAACTCATTTGCTTCTTCCACAGACGTGCTGGCCATTTCCTCGATTTCACCTGGTTCGAATGCCGATTCCAGGAACTCTGCAGTCAAGTATACTGAGACGTTGCTAGCATCTTCTTCAATTTGGGAGACATTGATTTTGAGCGATGGTTTTGGCATCTTGTTATATAGCATGATTTTCCTGAGTCGTAATATGACTTCTGTTGGGCTAGGATGGTCATAAAATTGCCCAGCGCCACGGATTTGACTAAATAGGCTCTCTAGGACATCTTGAGTTAGGCGTGTGGTCATAATATACTTGAGGTCGTATATTTGACGTACATCTTCCAGGAGTCCAAACAAAGATGCTATCGATATTAAAATTCCTTTTTGAAATGGTAATAAACCTTTTTTCCCTTTTACTCGCATTGTATTTGTTACTTTTTTCATTTAATTTAAAATGTCTTTTTGTCTGTCATGAAACGGCATGAGACCGAAACCAGCTTTCATGGGACTAGAATTTGAAGGGTAGGGAGAATTGCTGTTCATTACATCAAAGAACGAGCTTACAAGCTCAAAAAATTCAGCCGCTTTTTTGTTCTTACCTAGTACTTCTATTGCTTTAGCCGTAGTTCTTGAGAAAATTGCTTTGGCTGGTATAACTCGTTGCCTTTCATTTCCCTTTATAGTCAAAAAAGTAGGATCAAGTTTGTGGCACAGTTTAACTTCAGCTGTGTCCCTCTGTAAAACATCAGTCAAAATATCCGCATTGATCTCTGTATTATCTTCTAAAACAAGTCCTTCGTCGAGAAAGTGGTTTCTCAAAAGTTTGATGTAGTGAGGCATGTCAGCAAAAACCCACACTTTTCTATCGCAGTCAGTAGTATTGATAAAAATATGTGTTTTTTGTGGTTATTTTGAGCTCCTTCCACAGTGTTCCACAGCCTCCTAAATCAGAAACAATGGCACATACTTTGATTCCTGAAGACTCTACAGCGTTAATAATCAGGAAAAGCAATGATTCGTTCATAGTCTTGTCGAAATCAAAATACACTGGCTGTTTCCATTTAGCTGATAGTCCTCTAATTAGCACAACTTGAACTTTGGAGTGAGGGCCGAGAATTTGGTCCAGTCCAACATCGTAGACAGCCCTGCTGTCTATGTGAATTTCATCAAAACATAGTACACAAAGTTTATCTGTTGTAGGTAAATCTTCACAGCATTTTGAAACCAGCGCCAGTACATTGTTAAGAATACCAGGAAAACAGGTAAACTTAGCACACCACCTACATAAAGTTGATGAGGAAGGCAAAGGGAATCCAAGTTTTTCTCTCCAAAAATCATACGCTTTACGAGATAAGGCTCTTATCATAATGGAGCTTGAAATGTCTTCACTTGTTCATCGAATCATTTTACCCTTACAGGCCAATGATTTGAGTTGTGTGGGTGTTAACAGTTTTGCGAAACAGTTAGTTAAGACATTTTTCTTCATATTTACGTTTAATTAAGCATAATTGTCGCTTTAGTGATTTTGTTACACTAACATGCTTACTAATTTGTTTAGAAAGTCTTTTAGATTTTCGAGCATATGTTTTAAAAACAAATTGTTTCTCCTTCTTAAATACGTTCAACTGGATTTTTAAGGCATCTACAGTTTTCCTCAATGTTTTAGTTTCGTCGAGCAATTGCTCGTAGTTTACACAGTTATCACACTTAACAATTTTATCTTCTTCAAAGGCGGAATAACTCGGAACAATTTCATTTATTTCAACGCGTGGTTTTTTAGGACTTAAATTTGTAATTCTTTCCAAAGCAGCTAAACGAGTACGTCTAACATTAAGCCTTTCTTCTCTAATGAAAGCCAATTTCAATTCATCACCTTGTTCCCTCTGACTCGTTAAATTCTAAGATGGAATAGCGGTTATTTTTAGTGTTTTTCTTTGTGGTAAACCTAACACACGATTTTTCATATCATCCTCATAATCAGAGATAGGGAAATGGTCGCTACACACATAGGCATTTTTGCAATTAACTAAGTCTAATCGTTTACACTTATTTATCCAAAGTTTACAACTTACAGGATCCTTTGGGAACCTGTGATATACAACGTTGATTCCCTGTTTTTTTTGTTTTCCGGGAATAATTTGTGCACGTTGCTACAGCACAGCTACTCATTCTTGTTCTTGTTCTAAACACACTTAAATGAAAGGTTTCAACAATATCTCCACAATACAGCAATATCTCCACATCACTAACGTTCACAAAACAACACCAACTTTAAACTGTATAAACTTTAAAACGAAATGAGTAAACCTAATGCATTGGAATACTACTGTATTAACACGTGGTGATTTGGCAGGTGCCGCACTGTGTCTGGCCGGTGACGTCACGCCAGTGCTCCCCCCTCCAACTATCGGAACCAAGGCGGCAGCGTTAGCATCAAAGAACTGGGACAGCCCTTACTATATAGCCCTGGTATAAGGCCCTAAAATAAATGCTGCACAGGGGCGTAACAAATTTTAAATAGGGGCCTGGATGTAATGGACATCTTGAATTTATATTAATGTTCAACGCCCAGTATGTGAAAATCAAACTAAATTTTTAAAGGGAAATATTCTATCCGGACACATTTATGTTATATGAGTAGTAATATTAAGCGTAATATTTATGAAATGTGTTCAAAGTTGGAAAGTATATATTTGTTCTCCAAAGCTTGAAATAATATATCACCCCCACCCTGCCCAAAGCTGTATATAATGTATCCCCCAAAAATATGGATGTTCAGACACGTCCATGTTTCCCATGCTAATGAGTCTGTATTCCTTATAAACTATTATTTCAATTCTTATCTGTTAGAATAACCTAAGAATGTATAGGTCCATTGGGTAAATAGGTGGACTGGATAGAACTAGCTCAAGATAGAATTAAGGTGTGATGAGGTGGACTGGATAGAACTAGCTCAAGATAGAATTAAGGTGTGATGAGGTGGACTGGATAGAACTAGCTCAAAGTAGGGGTAGCTTACGTACTTTAAAAAGTGTGGTAGTGAAATTTCGATTTCCTAGTTCTATAGAGTAAGTAAGTATGGATTATAATTATTTGTATCTAAATTATTATATAAATAATTGGTACGATGTACCACCCAGAATTTCTCACCCCTTTGCCAAAAATGGAGATATTTACTCTAAGCCCGTAAGATAGGTGAAACCAAATATTAAACGTTGTTGCAGAAACATAATGGAAAAAAGTGCATACTATACCAAAGAGCCGAAATGAGATAATCTACTTTTACAGAAACATTGATACAAGGAGAACATCTATGTTCACCAAATAGCATAAAAGAATATTTGCTTTTAATTGGAAAACTATTAGTTTTATAAAAATATATTTCAAATAGAACACACAAACACGCCTCAGTGGCCGCATGGTCTAACGCGCTAGTATCACGAGGACCGGGAGAGTGGGAGTAGACCAGGTCGGGTGCATTGAGGGGGGTCGTTTCTGAATGCTTTCCCACTCTCTCTCTCTCTCTCCGTATGGATGCGGGTGCCCTAATTTAAATTAAACCTACCTCATCCCAAAACCTTTAGCATAACCTTTAGCATGTGCGATATTAACTCCGTGTCATGCTGTTTTGCCGTGAGATCAGATCCCAGTAAAGTGCTTCCCGGTCTCGCTCTCCATGCAAATACCGGTTCACTTCCCTGTCCTTACCTCGTTAGAGTAATTTTCATTGTTTCCAAATAAAAGTAATTATGTTGTTGCCAGACCTGTGTCAAATATAATCCTTTGAGCTGGAGCCCCCTAACTGACCAAAGAAGGTGGCAGCCATCCAGTGGACCAGGATTCGAACCCCCTCTAGTTTAGTATACTGAGAGAGTGTTGTCTTGAACCTGTGGGGTATTTTCTTTCACTCTCCCGCTACGCAAATGTGGGTTCAAATTTCTCAATTCTTAATTCGTTAGCGTAATTAGTACTTAAGCAATAAATCGAACGGGTAGTAAGACACTGTATTAATGTGTCAAGTCCGTATGATTTATAAATAATATGTGCACCAGATCTCCTTTAAGTTTCCATTTTAGAATCAGGTTATGGGAAGGTCAGGGTTTGACGCCGAAGAAAGTTATTTTCGGGGTAAATTTTCATAAATCGTTTTCCACTTCCAACTCTGGAAAATTGAGATAAATTCCCGTTGTAAATCTAATTTATTCAGACTTAATTATTTCTTGTTTTAAATATTAGACATGTAGAACGATAGGAGGCTGTGTGTGTGTGTAAATATTATAGTTTCCTTCAGCATTGTCGAGCGTATCTAGGGAGGTTTTTCTAATAGACTTTCCACTCTCCCTCCTTGAAAAATGTGGGTGCAGATCCTCTAATTTTGGCTTACGTTTTAATTTACTAATTTGTTATGTGTTAATGTTATTTATTATGTCATCAAAATATTGTTTCAAACATTAAATGATATTTAATATTACTTATGAATTTTTGTAAAAGTTATATATTATTGCATCAAAATATAATTGTGAACATTAAATAATATTTAAAATTTTATTAAATAAATCGGTTGTTTCTAAAATAATTTACCCCTGTGGCGTAATTGACTGGCGCGATTGTTTCGTGTAGAGCCAGACGGTCGTGGACAGAGGATTTCAAAGTTCGAATCTCAGACCGGTGAACTGGTCTGATTTTTCTACTTGCCCTCCCCACGCAGATGTGGGTGCAACCTTCCCAATTCCTAGTTGATTAGCGTCAATTTGAATATTGTTTAAAAAATTAACCGGGAAAATCGATTCAAAATGAAAATCAGAGGTAAGTTTTTAATGATATTTAAGAATAACCTATTTTTTCTACAAATACCAAATAATTACGGGTAATTTACAAACAATTTATTTTTGAAAATTTTAATTTTCTTAAGTATATTAGAACAAGTTGGTTTAAAGTTTATATTTACAGATTGGTTATTTTGATCAACAAAATTATGTATTTGTTTGTTTTTAAGAATAAAACATAGTACTTATTAATTGGTCACATATTTCAATCAGAAATATTATTATAGATTAATAATTGATTTTGTTCACCTTTTGGACATAACATTTCTATTTTATCTCCAGAATATATTATTTAAATTAACTAGAACCCTAACAAACTTTGTCTCTGTAAAATAACATTCATTTAATATTTTTATCACATGTGACCATATTTGATCCCCATCACTGGCAAAAAAATACCAGATCCTTGGGTAGCTCCCTGTTGTATCCGCCGAGCCCGACTATTTACAGTTATATTTCATTCGCGCTAGCTCTCTCGCCGAGGATGGACGTCTTTCTCCAGTGCTTCGTCTAGAGGGATAAACGCTAATTAATTTTATAAATACAAACCATATATTGTTGCGCCAAAAGTCCCGGGCTCGAATCCCGTATCCAGGTGTCAATGATGGAGTAAGCATAAATAATAGCTTTGGCCGTTTTCACATTTAAACCCAGTGCAAATGTTGCTACATCACTAATTTTATTAATCTGTTTTCTCTCTTATTTGTGCAAAGATATCCAGATGGTGTTGGAGGGTTCAGTTGTCAATGACGCGCAAATGTGGATACACATCTCGCCCTGTGACGAAATGGTTCAAGTCCAATAGAGGGCGACAAACGATAATTACTTCACATTTCAAACCATAGCAAATGCTGTTACACATTTAGCCTGGCCAAAAACAGCTCTTATCTCCCGTTTTACCGAATCCCTGTCACACGTGTGTACCAAGGCCGGTTTTCTCCCTCATCGTCCGTGTCTTGTACCCCGGTGGGTAGTAAGATGCAGATATAAATACCGATAAGCTTAACTTCGTGGCTATTAGCGGGGGAGATGGGTTTGGAGGTTATCTCGATTTAGATTTTCGACCCATCACATCTCTGGGAAACTCAATGTTACTGCGTATGCTCTATCACGCATGGCAGAAGACCATAATCCTATTTGGGCAAAGGAAGTTCGCCAGCGTCGTATGTGATTAAGTCGATCCCCGAGTTCTTTGTTTCTATCAGGGATCATCAGGGCAGTGACCCATGGTGTCGTGAGATTATGGAGAGAATCAGGAAAGGGGAACAGGTGGGTCAGTATTCTATTTTGAGGGATCTCCTTGTTATTACCCTGGCTAGAGGGAATGTGGTCGTTCCGGCGTCTGTACGCCCCATGTTAATGAAGTGTTTTCACAATTCGATATTTGGAGGTCACCTTGGCGTATTAAAGACTGTCAGAAAAAATTCAAGAGAATTATTTTGGCCTGGGCAATATCAAGACGTTAAGGAGTGGGTTAGTCACTGTGAAGACTGTCAGATGGCTAAACCTACTCATAATTCCAGGGTTGGGCTGCATTCGGCTGATGTAGCCCAACGCCCTTGGGAGAAAGTGTTCTTTGATTATGTGGGGCCTATCACCCGATCATCCCTAGGCAACTCTTGTATTCTTGTCTTGGGTCGACGCATTTTCCAAATTCGTTATTTTAATTCCTCTCCGAAACATGAAAGCAACGACTACCGTTAACGCCCTGTGTCGGCGTGTTTGGGCATTCTTTGGGGCTCCCCGTACCATTGTGAGTGATAACGGACCCTGTTTCAAATCAGCTACTTTTCATGACATGTGCTTCGGGTGGGGCATTAGGCATATCACCACCAGTCCCTACCACCCGGGACCTAACCATGTAGAAAGGTTTAATAGGAACCTGGGAATAGCGCTGACTATTTTTCATAGCCAGGCGTAACAGAAGTGGGACCGGGAGTTAGATTTCTTGAACATGGAGTTCAACTCCACCTACCATGAATCGACGGGATACTCGTCTGCTTCCGTTTTTCTTGGGCGGGAGCTGATCCACCCTTTGTTTAATATTTGGGACATTCATCCCCTTTTAGAGGATAGTGACGAGGTATCCTTGGATGACAAATGTAGGAGTGTCTTGGACCATCTTAGGAAGGCACAGAAAAGGGTGGCTAATGCATATAATAAAGGTAGGATTCCCGTTTCATTTAAAGTTGGAGACCTTGTTCTATGTAAAGATTTTCCCTTGAGCTCCGCGGTCGACAAAAGATCTGCTAAGCTGTGTCCCAAGTGGTGTGGCCTGTGGGAGGTGACTAAGTTTCTCACCCCTGTCACGGTCCTCCTTCAGAAAGTTGCAGACGATACCAAGACGAGACGCGCTCACGTCAGCCACATAAAGAGCGCAAGTCCAAGAGTCCATAGGGATAACTGCGCGTAACCAAATTTGTGTAACTTAGGTTAAGTATTTTGCATATATGTATAGTTATAAGTTAATTTTAAGTAGGAGTATCACCATGATGAAAGCCCAGGCCCGTGGCAAAATGAACTTTAAATTGTTTGTGGACTCCATCTTAATGGAATTGTTGAATTTACGGAAGATATGACAGTGACCACTGCTTATTATATAAGCAGCATTTTGGGCCAGATAGTAGGACAAAGTGAGACCATTCATTGTGACGGAATGCGTAATGTGCATTATGTCCTCAAGCCTTCCTCTGAAGATTTACGCTATTTCCATCCTCGTATGAGAGCGAGGGTGTGAATAAAACGGCTCATTGAACATGGTCTTTCAAGAAAGTGAACTCTAATACTTGTTTCTTATGTGCAGCTCTGAGAACTCCCTTTACCCCACGTCTTCCGTTCCCTTGTTTCCCCCGTTCTGTGCGCGGCAGAGGGGAACGCTGTGGAGAAACGACATGGCAGAAGGTAATGGCGACTCCTAGAGAAGCTTTCCTGGGTGGCCGCGAGCAAGACCAAGCGTGGGCGGATGGTATACTTGTCCGGCATGAGACGGCCAATGGCTGGAGATGCGGCTCCTAAAAATATGTGGGCCCAGATATCTATGGGGAAGCGGTGCTGGACCGTGCTGATGATGACACGAGAAGAACGACGATAGTAACCCCGAGTATCTCCATCTTCCCGAGGCGCCAGGAACAGCAGTGCCAACGACGACCTCCCCCCCCCCCCCCCAACGCAAGATCAAGGGAGGGAGATTTGTAGCAATTATTGCTCCAAGTCAACAGAAAGGGGACAGTCAAGTATAAACATCACTTACCCAATACCACTAATCTTGCCGAGCACCTCGCGCAACAAACATCCGACTACACAAACCACAAGCGAACAACTGCCAAGACTGAGCCCAGTTCCGCATCTCGCCACTAGAGACCGGCACCACCACTACCATGATCAATCCGCCCAACTTCAAGAAACGAGAAGAAGATGGTAACTGCCAGGCTTTGCCAGAATAGTATAGAATTATCTTTAACCGGCGCACTCCCTTCCCTTGTGCCTCTCTTGTTCGACGAGTGTGCGCCATATAAAAGACCATCCGTCGAGGAATACGTCACTCTTGGACTTGGCTGGGACCATGTAGGAATAAGCGTCGGCGTAACGGACAGATTAAGATAATGTAAGAATAAATTCATTTCAGGCGTAAATGTAAATTATTGGAACTAGTCGAAATTCTTTTTTTAGATTTTTTCTATCAAATTTAATTATAAATTACTTGTGTAAATCTTCGTCTTTGATTTACTTTAAAATGGGAGTATCGTTAAGTCAGAAATTTTCTGGGTTATTGATATTAGGCATTATGAGCGAACTTTATACTTATCAAATTAACTTTATTTGTTTCTCTGTACCTCTGACAAGACATCTTGTGAATGTGTGAAATGCCAGGCCGCCACCGAGGTTCGGATTCCACGTTAAACTGTAGGTCCTTCATTTCATCTCACAATCACCCTACCATTACACATTAGCGTAAGTGCGTATAACCCGAACGGGTAGTAAGACGCGGTGCTAATAATAATAATAATAATAATAATAATAATAATAATAATAATAATAATAATAATAATAATAATAATAATAATGTTTCTCTGTAGTATTTTGGTTAGATGAGTATAGTAAATATTAAAAAAGGAGAGTGTTGTTAGATCAGAACATTTCGATGGTATCCATAATGCTTAACAGTCATACTTTTCAAAATTAACTTTATTTCGTCTCAATTGCAAATGGTGTTGTATTTTGGGTTTGGCAAACATTAAGGTGGGAAAGTGTTTGAAATATGATGCCGAGATTTTCAGTATTAGTAGAATGGAATATTGCACTGGAGTATTGTATATATCAACTACTTAGCTTTATATTCTTTACTAGTTTCTCGATTGTAACTATTATGATAGCGTTGTTAATATCTTTTGTGTCAAAATAGTAACGAAAACTTAAAAACTGGAATACAGTTAGGAAATATCCTCGATATTTATAATTGTACTATTATCTTTGTTTATGACATATGCGAAGGTTATTTTGAGTTGTGCAATTAGGTTATTAGTGTACATGTTAAATGGTAGCGACATTAGGTATATTTGATGGAACTAAAACTTTTATTAACATATTGCATTTTTACAACAGGTACAAAAATGTGTTAGTTAGGAGAGATCATCTACCATCTTAAGTATGATCATATTCAAGTTTATTAATGTTATGCATTAATATTTATATTTACGTAATATTTTGTAGGGTATATAATAATAAATAACGTAATGATTAGAAGGAAAAGAGTAAATGTTTATGGAACAATGTGTTTATTGGATAGTATTTATTTATGTTGATAAGGCTTGGTCACTCACGACTATGATATATACAAAGAACTATTGAATGCTCTTCAATTATATGCTTGTTATTTAATAAAGTTTGGCATAAATGAAATCTAAAAGATTTTAAGACTTGAAATTATTCTATAGCATAGTTACGCCATATTATCCCTATGTCTAAAAAAGTGCAATGTCCAAAACTCTTTTGTTAGCCTTCGACCTTTTTATATATTATTATGTTATGCAACCTGTGAAGGTGGACCGTAGTTTTCGCTACTCAAAAGAGTGAGATGCGTGCGCTGGGGACATGCTAAATGTCCAGCACTTTATAACTCACAATTTTTAGGATATTCACTCTACGCGCTCCTCTTTATTTTATTTAATCTTTCTTTAAATGTAGGTTTTTTTTATATTTATTTATTGAATCCCTCTAGTTTAGAGCTTGGATTACACATTAGAGCACATAGTCGTACAACCCGAACGGTTAGTAAAACGCTGTACTAAAAATAATTACTTTAGGTTTTATCCTGAGTCTTTAAAACGGACTCTTAATACACGATTTGGACACCAAAGTTAACTTAGTGAGAACAAAATTGAATTCTTAGACCTATGCACAACACAGGACCAAACTCTGATCCGTTGACACTAAGCCGCAGTAATCTTAACTCATTTATAGAAACCATATTTGCTTGTTAAAAAACTTTCATTTGTTTTTATATGATGTGTCGTCTGTGTAGGCTATTGCCACTCACCCAATCTTTTGTATTTAATAAGTACATCAACCGTAAATTAATATCACTTTATAAAAATAAGTCTAGCATAGTAGGCGAATATGTACACACTTTTCTGATATATATATTGTTTTAAATTTATGTTGGGTTTAGCTTTGTTAGGTAATATAAATGACGCTGTTGCAAGAAATGAAAAACGACCAGCAGTGAAATAGTCTTCTCAACGTTCACTTCTAAACCTAATTACATGATCAATTGATTACACAGAGAACATAGATAGGGGACGACCATTATTTAAATAGTAGTATCTAAGCCTGCCGGTAATAGACGAACTAAACTTGAATAGTTAGGATGCAACTTATATTTTAGTATAAGCTGAAGAATTCAAACACTTGACTCCGTTCTTTTAATATGTGAAAATCTTTTAAAAAATTGAATCAGAGAAAAAAGAAAATCTGGCTTTGTTAGATTCTATCCCGTGGTCACAGAGAAGGAAACAACAGAGCCACAGCCCCTAGGTTAAAAATGTTTCACTCCTTTTCGAGGCTTTACTCCCTCAACGTTGGGATCGCTAGGTGCGATCCCCAGTGACTACAGCGCAATCAAGTGAGCATTTTTGAAACGACTCACTTTAAACTCGAATGTACTAAAAGGCAGATACAAAATATGAGCTCCTGTCGGCTGGCGGTCACCTAGCAAGCTTCAGGTAGCACCCTCCCCCCACCCCCATCTCTAACTCCCAGCCCCTCGTCATAAAGTACCCTAATCCTGCCACACAAATAAGTTTACTCTGACTGCACATTATAAAGAAAACTTGAAACACGATGGACCTTTTTTTTTACTAAGGGACTGGCTGTCAACTGCAATTATTTATTAAGGAGCATTGAGAAGAATTGCAGACGTTTAGAAATACCAATTTATTTAAGAAGTAGTTAGATATTTTGAAATATTGTTTTCATCAAAATGAGGGAGAAAGTTCTGACCAGTTAAACGGTTTAGATTTTAACTCTAAAGTTAAAAAAAAAAAAATCGGGAGTCATCATATATAATCGCGTAAAACAATTCCACAATTTGTGACCCTATAAAAATATGACTTTATTTTTGATAGAGGAAGGCTATATAGGCTATATATGTCAAACTATTTGCTTTAATCTTAGAAGTACACATTTACACGTAAAGGTTCTTTCTTTTTTTAACTTTAAATTCTAAATTCAAGCCTTCCAGCCAATCAGAGAAACCTTCTTATAATGTTTGCCAGGATTTTGTAGAAAACTATGTTTTAAAATATCCGGGATTTCTAAACGGGTGCGTGGGTCTAAGTGCTCTCCCATTTAGTGCCCAACTTTGAGTATCCTGAATTGGGATGATTTTTGAGCACATCTTTTTAAAACACATTTTTTAATTGAAAATAAAGATATTGATGGTTTTAAAACTATACATATATGTTTAGAAACCATAGTTTTCGTAATTTTTCTATAAACTGTATTAAACATAATTTTCTAAAAATGTGTTCATTAAAAGTTACTTTTGTTCATATTTATAGTACATTCTAGTGCCAGTACATACAAATAGTGATGATATATCCTGTGAAGATAAGGTTGAAAGTTTGAATATAAATAAAATGACTTAAACAATCATTTGAAAAAAGAATTAGAATCATAAGCTTTGAAAAATTTTAAGTTCTCCAAACGTTAATATAAGCTTACATACTAATCCAAAACCAACTATATCAAAACTTTGTCAAACCTAAACCGAATCTAATACATTACATTTTAGCGATTGAGGACTACTTCTAAACAGATTAAACCAATACCATTTTAGAAAACATTCTAAGCGAGTTGAAAGTAAGGAGTGGATTTGATTTAGAATTTAAGACTTAAGATATATTGCTCAAATATATATAGAAAGAATTAATTGATACAATTTGTTAAGTTAATTGATGTAATAAAATAAAATAGCAGATCAAAATGTAATTTCTCGAACTACTCTTAAATCAGTCAACATCTCGCTGTCGTACCAACACTTAGTGTCCTTCACAATGACTTTTGTAAGTTTGTTTGATGATTCTTGTTCCTTTCATGAATTTATTATTGGACAGCAGTAATTCTCATTTATTGTAACTCTTTAATATTATTCTGTCTTCATGATTTTTTAATTTCGTTTTACAGTTACCATGATTATGGGTGACCTGGTGGTCTAGGGGTAAGGTGTCAGACTTCTGTGCTGGCGGCCGGGGTTCAATCCTCGGTCCCGGCACAGATTTATCTGATTTCCAAACCCTTCCTTCACCTCCGACAAGACATCTTGTGAATGTGAGGAATGCCAGGCCACCACCGTGGTTCGGATTCCACGTTAAACTGTAGGTCCTTCATTTCATCTCACAATCACCCTACCATTTCACATTAGCGTAAGTGCGTATAACCCGAACGGGTAGTAAGACGCGGTGCTAATAATAATAATAATAACCATGATTATGACACCTATCTGTCGAAACATGTCGGATTGAGTATTCCAGTATTTTTTTCAATGCTGTAAATTCAAAAGGAGTAACGGGACAAACAATAACAGATAGCACTTAGAATATTACAAAATTATCTAAATCAATTATATCCGTTTCAAATTGGTTAACCTATAAATTAAAATTTTATACGTGTCAACTCTAATATCTATATATAATTTTAGCATTGTTTCAATAAATATTGTATATCTTAAAGTCGTATATTAATACTCAATAATTTAATCATAACCTATTTACAGATGTTAACCTTTTAACCCAAAAGTTTTATAGTTTGAATTCTGAAATTACATGTACTTGAACTTTGTTTTGTCTAACCTATTTTGATATCTGTAATTTTTAAACATTTTAACGTGTTTTTTTTTATGTATTTTAGACTTGTATACCTTATATATTGATCAATTAATGATGAATTATTTATTTCATGTGTAAGGTTTTCATTATTTGACAATATGTTATTACCATAAGTTAACCTAATTTTACATTTTGATCTGCAATTTTATTTTATTACGTCAATTAACTTAACAAATTGTATCAATCAATTCTTTCTATATATTTTTGAGCAATATATCTAAGTTTTAAATTCTAAATCTAGATTAAACCAAGTTTAAATAATATGAGAGAATCATATCGAAACAGACTATTTAAATTAACAAGCTTTGTTGATCTTCCAACCAATTAAAAATACAAAACTTTAGCTAACGTAGCCAAACTGAATCTAACAAAAACTTACTTTACTCAACCTTGACTTGGCTAGATTTACTTATAATAATATGAGTAATATGTTGGAAGGGTGTAGGTAAATAAACTAAATTCATGATAGCCAGCTATGCGACTAGATCCTACAAATAAAAAATAGTACATTGCAAAAAATAACAGATAGCCAAATGAGATACAGGATCCAAAGTTAGCAAATGACCCACTTAATTTATTCGCTATTGGAAGTTATTCCTTCCGGTTACGTTCGTGTTTAACGCCTGGAATAGTGGATATTCAAATTATTCTGGAATAAGAAATATTTCCAAGTGGCAAAGGAGAGTACAAGAGTAACGTTGAGCACGGAGGGAAAGGGGGAGTGGGGGAGGAGTCTCCTAGGAAAATTTTAAAATTTGGGGGGATACTCAAGCCTTGAATCGAAGTTTTAGGCTACTGTATTTTTAAATTTATTTGTTAAACCTGGATTTTTAAAGCTACAAGTGTTATTTGTTTTGACACTCACACTCATTGTTTGTAGGAAAATTAAAAAGTTTCGGTTCGAAAAAATTCAAGTGATCAAATTGAAAACATTACCTAAAACTTAAAACTATCAGGCCTATAAAGTTAGATAGTCAGTACATATACAGTTAACATAAAGCTCAATACTGATTTAAGTCATAATTTACTAATGTCTCTTTTCCCTAAAAGTAGAAAATTTGTAGGCAACTTACTTACGTCTGTTTTAGTTTTACTGTAAAATAAAAAAACATGTACTTTTATAATTATTTTAGTTGCTATACCCGTGGACCATGTAACGTTATCCTATGGTAGGTGTAAATAAATAAGACGCATAATCTTTTACTTCAAATTAAGCTATTATCTATACTTATAAAATAACATGTCCTGATTGATTGACTGACTGACTGACTGACTGATTCATCATCGCCAAGCGCAAACTATCAAGGCTACAAGCATGAAATTCGGACTGTATATTCATTTTGTTATTTAGGCACCCACTAAGAAAGGATTTTAGAAAATTCCACCCCAAAGGGGTCAAAATAGGGGATGATAATATGTATGATAATATGTATGAAAGTCCGTCATTTTGAAAGTTACATAAATAAAATTTTGTATTTCGGTTATTGACGTAAAACAAATAAATACGTGTTTCAGGAATTTTGGAAATTTTATTTAATAAGGGATGGAAAAAGGGGTGAAAGTTTCTATCGGACTTGCATTATTTTTGATCTGAGGTCAAGTTATGGTCATCAACGTAACGTAATATTTTAAATTAATCTGTAAATACATATGTATATTTTCGTATTTGTATATAATCAACTTCCACGCGAGCAAAGCCGCGGGCAACAGCTATCTAGTCATATTATATAGCAGCCACAATAATTCAAGTCAGCAAGAAGCTATCGGAATGGATTAGTCAAAATGAACCTAAGCAGTAACTTGGTAGTTTTTACCATTTTAACCACTTACATTTATTTAGAATTTCTCACCTTCCTATAATCTTTAAAATCCTTGAAAAAGTAAATATAGAGCTAAATACTCAATATTGTGAACCACTCAAAACACGCCATGACCCCCAGGTTGGAAACAACTGATTGTTTTTATAACACACTTGGACGCAATATTTAACTTGTAAGCTCCATGAAATGTATAACTCGTTCGTCACTTTATCAAAAAATTAGCGATTTAGCCATGTTTCTTTAAACACTTTTTCAACTGTAAAATAAAGCAATAAAAAATGGAATTTATCGTTATTTCTACAGTTTTTGATACCTGCTTCATAACCTTATGGAATTTGCCCTAAAATGTTAATACTGGTACGCGAATAAACTATTCAAAACGTATTGTAATTTAGTGCGTGAGGGTGAAGGGGCTTCCCTGACATTTTATGCAATAACTGATGACAAATTCGAAACCAGTATTCTAAACGCGGTTATACGGAATTTCATGCAAATCGAACATCATGTAAAAAATTTAAAAATGCACCCCAAATATAAAAAGTTATAGGGGGAATAAAAACTATGTTTTTGTTTAGTGTAGCCTACTTAATCAAATGAAAAATTATAAGAGCTGTAACAATATAACATAGCCCTAAGTTACTCCTCTTCCTTCATTGTTGCTTTAGCCTAAATTGCTTTCATGAAAGCCTATTTTAATAAACATTGAACTAAGATACATCAGACCTATTGAAACTAGTATGGATACTTGCTAGAAAAATGGGTGTATTTCAGAAGTCAAACACTAACACTAACCTCAATGTCCTCATTTCATCTTAGTCAGAGATCTCAATAAGAAAACAATAAAATGTTGCGTAACATTCACTGCATTTATGCCTTAAAAATTTAATAAAGTCTTAATTAAGGCATGGTCTGGACAATATGACAATTTGAATAATTAAACTGCGACAGTCTAGCAGCCACGAAAGTCACAACTAAAAACACTAAACCATAAATAAAACATTGCTGGCTGAGTGAAATTTTCCTAATGGGCGGCTCATGTTCCCTTATGATTCGTTTCCATACCGCATTACACTCACCGGCCGTTGTCTTTGCCTACTGATAACGGCGCTACTAGACTACTTGATTAACTAAGATTTCTAAAATCTACAACATAATAAATCTCCTTTCATTGTTTGATGATTTTTGAAGTTGAGATTTTTTGTATAGTAGAAATCAACAGTTGGGAAATTTTAAATTTGTCTGTAAAAATCTGTGATTAAGGACTTACATAATATAAATTAATGATGTAGAGAGTAATCCTAGAATTGTCCAACTAAAGACCTCAAATCTCACAAAATTCACAGCTTCCAGGCTTTAAACCAACATTGGAGGGTTGACACCCCCAACACCCTCTCCCCCAGCGCAATGCACCTGGATATAATAAGTTATATCACTTATATAAAAAAGAAATACAATTATAAGATATATAATATATACCTGATATATTTCAAATAAGCCTTTGTGAACAAAACATATATTCTTTTATATTTCAGAGGTTTATATCTAATCAAGATATAACCTATGACTGATAAAACAATATAATGAATACATATTTTCTGTGCAAATATATCATCTATGTTCTCAATAACAATGGTTGGATCGTAGATAGGAACAGGCTCAAGTCTACTTTCTAGTGTATAAATATCTAGATAAATCTAAAATAAACTGTACGCAGGGCATTTATTATAAGACAGTTGCAACATTTACTAAAGCTATTTTAATACATTCAACAGTGAAGCTAAATGCCACGCTTGATTTAAAGTGTCAATTCTGATCTAAACATAAAAATATATTTACGTTTTTTCAATGTTAACAGCCCCAAAAAAAGTTAATATTTATTTAAATACTGCCATTGTGTTATAGCTATGTTCATGGCATATAACTTTTTAGATTTTTTTAAAACAAATTTAATCTAACCTTGACGTTACAGAGTAGTAACTTTATGTGCTATTTCAATAAGTTACCCAGTAAGACGACTGTATTGTTTAAAAGACGGTAACTTTAAGTATTTATAAATTTTTTAATCTGAAAAATTCTTTATAAATTATATCAAAATTTCTCAAAATAGTATCTTAACTTATGAAAAGTAGTGGCGGTCGTTAAAGCAGAATGAGTGGCCGTCCTATCAACTTTCTTGCCTCTCTTACTCTCACAAAATAGTATTATAAATAATTTTAGTATACATATTCATAATATATTTAAGGCAGTGTTACAATTAAACCAAAGAAATTCGTAGAAATTTCGTCAGAGTAGCCATTTTTATTTCTTATAATAGGATTCTTGTCAGATGTCATTTTTTTAAATATAAAAATCGGGGTAATATGTCCAATATATCAATTTAATTTAAAAACCCTTTCAGGGTCGGATCCAGAAGGGGATGCACAATCTACTCATGAAAAAAAATTGTATAAATAATGATAATTAAAAACAAAATCAATTACTGTATATCTTTGGAAGAAAGAAAACGCTTACCTAATTTAAAGCAAATGACCACCGAATTGAAGTACCAGTTCTACTGTTATATAATAGCTCAACAATCAGATTTTAATTATTTCATCTTTTTACATTTTAATTGGTAATATTGTTAAATGATACTCTGACTGGTTCCGTGAGGGTGCCCAGGCTCTCTCTCTCTCTCTCTCTCTCTCTCTCTCTCTCTCTCTCTCTCTCCCATTCCCCCCTAAATTTAGAGACAAAACAGTTTTTGTGCGGCTTTTGCATAGCAGTCAAAAGAGGTTTTTATTATATTTTTACCTTACAACAGACAAAGACAGCTATAGGGATAAGCTGTAGACAATTCTTTGAGACGTACTTTAATTAGTATTTATGACAATGGGGCCTTTTAGTTTTGGAATTTCCCATTTATTCGAAAATTGTATTTTATTTTAATACCTTAACAATATTTGTTGACAATGCGTTTCAATTTATGATTTGAGAACCAAAATATAACTAGCTTTCACTTATTTTCTAACCAGTAGTCCTTCTGGAGCGACCGAGTGAAGTTAAAGTTCAAGTGTATAAATTATTTGTGAATGAAAATAATTAGTCTTCATTTGAAAATATTTAGTACATTTATTTACAGAGTTGAACTTTAATATTCAAACATGTGTTGTGGATAAAAGCTGGAAAAGTTTTACTCTACGGCAGATGAGATTATGTTGGCTAATATTAGACAGTATAACAATACAGTGAATAATCAAAGTGACAGCGTTGTTTTTAGTTAAGTGTTTTTCATGGATAGTTTATATACTACTTATCATAAATAAGTGTTATTATAAAATAGTGTTTTTATATACATGGTCTTAATAATTTTTTTCATATTATTATTTATAGGAAGTGTGTAGAGAAGTTTCATGTTTTAAACTCGGCGACTTAAGTTATTACTATTATAATTTATTTTACTATACCATTGTTATACTACAAACCCGATGCCGTATTTAGAAAGTAATTTAACTGTCGTAGTATAATATTTTTTTAATTAGCAATGCCTCGATACTGTGCATATAAAAACTGCAATGCAAATTCAATAACGTACAAGAACAGACACTTTTATTCATTTCCAGTTATTGAGAAAGATACAGTGGATATTTGGATTCAAAATTGTAATAAAATTAGCTTCCTTGATTTATCAGACAATCAATTAAAAAACAAATCAGTATGTGACGTACATTTTAAACCCAACTGTTTTATAAATGCAAGTACCAAATATAGGATTTGTAAATCAGCTGTGCCCACAGAAGATGGTAATCTCGCAACAGTTCCAAACCTTCCCGCGTTGTCACCTCAAAAACTTAACAATATTGAATCTTTACCTGGGGTTTCCAACCTAAAAAAAACTACCTACTACCCCCACAAAAGTTTTCAAGCCCTCACAATCCTCGAGTAGTAAGCTAGAAACCGAACGAACTAACTCCACGAAAAATCAAACTAAGAAAAACTATACGTAGCCAGAAAAAATTACTTTCTTTAAAAAGAGCTTCAATAAGTAGGTTAAAAAACACCAATCAGATAATCTCGGGAAAAGATGTGGCCCTAATGGTAAAAGAAAAATTCCCTCCTACAGCCGCAACATTTTTAGCAATGCAATTTCAGCATACTGCAAATACCTCTTACACTAAAGATGAGAAACAGTTTGCGTTATCTTGTTATTATAAATCTCCGGCACTCTACGTGCATTTGAAAGAAATGGGACTTAAACTTCCGAGTGTTTCTTCTATTTCCGCTTGGATAAATTCAATTCCAAATAAAACAGGAACCAACGAAAAAACTACTTCATCAACTTGCCATGAAAGTGAAAAGCATATCTGATCCTCTTGAAAAACAAGTTGTTTTGATGTTTGACGAGATGAGTATCAGAATGTTCCTACAGTACAATCAAAAGAATGACAGGATTGAAGGAATTCAAGATCTTGGATCACAGGGTCGGAGTTCATCACCTGCAAAGCAAGCTTTGGTGTTTATGATACGCGGTCTTTTTATTCCATGGAAGCTTCCTGTGTCCTACTACTTTGCGTCTTCTAATGTTAAGAGTATTAACTTAAAGCCTATGATTGAAGAGAATTTGGAAAATTTAAATAAAGTTGGATTGAGGGTACGAGCTCTTGTGTGTGATCAAGGCTCTAATAACAGGGCTGCTTTAAACAAGCTTGGTGTAACAGAAGAAAACATGTACATTGTTACCAACCAAAAGAAAGTTCACGTCATTCATGATGTTCCCCATCTAATCAAAAATGTTAGAAATCATCTAATTTCTAAAGACATTCAGTTTGAGGACCACAGGGCTTCTTGGAAGGATATTGAAAAAGTTTATGAGCTTGACGATTGCACTCAGGTGGAAGGTGGAATACCGAAAGCAAGAGCTCTAGTAAAAATTAGACAGATACACGTTTCACCAAAGAATTTTCAAAAAATGGCCGTCAAGTATGCGACACAAGTTTTAAGTCATTCCATGGAATCTGCCATTTTAACAGCCGTTTCCACAAAACAGCTAATTTCAGACACTGCCCTTGGCACTGCTGAATTTGCAGGGAGAATTAATAATGTATTTGATGCACTAAATTCTAAAACTCTTCATAGTGGTAACCAATTCTCCCGTGCTTTAAGTGAAATAAATCCTCAAGTGGAAGAGTATCTTAAAGATGCAGCTGAATTTGTGGATTCCTGGAAAGTTGTTGGGAGTAAGATAAGTGCAAAACCGTTTTGTTTTACAGGTCTTAGTAATTCAATCAGGAGCACTCTTTGTTTGTGGTCGGAACTAAAACAGGAGAATATTTCATTTCTTATGACTTCAAAATTGAATCAGGATCCAATAGAAAATTTATTTTCAATTTTGAGACAGAGAGGAGGATGTAATGCCAATCCTTCTGCTCTTCAGTTCAAGGCTCATCTTAAAGCATTCATGAGCAACAATTTGCTTAAACCTTCACGATCTTCAAACTGTGAGCCTGATAACGAAGAGACGATGACTTTAAATGAGGTATTTCCACCAGCCGTAAAAGAAAATGTTATTTCTTCAGAAGTTTTTGCAGAACAAATATTGGAAGATTCCTATGAAAGTGGTGGTATGTAGGACGACAGCACAACTACAGCTTGTGTTAATTCAGTTGTTGACAAACATCCTACATTAGAGTCTGCTCGGTCAGGTAAGCTAAGAATACTTAAGCTATTTACTAAGTGCATGGTTCATAATATTAATATTTTCCTAATTATTGGCAAATATATTGTTAAATAGAGCTTTAGGAAATTGATTGGTAAGCTCTTTGATGGACCTAGATGTTCCTCCTTTGTGTTTACAGATAGGCCCACACTCTAGTTAACTATGGCTACACAAATAATAACTGTGATTGTTGGGTATTCATCATAAGAACCAGGGGGACATAAATACATTTAGTACTTTAGTACTTATATTGTTTTGTAGCTATGCAAGAGTGAAAAATAGTAGTACTTAGCTTATTTATAAGCAAAAACTTTCATTCTAACAAGTTCCAATGCTTTGACTAATAAAAAACTACTCTATAAGCCCTACTTGAACAATTAATCAAAACAGAGCAATGTAGACCATATAAGATGGTCATTGTGTAGGCCTAGCACGTTATATGCATGTAACCAAACTATTCATTCTATCAAAAATAGAAATGCTGTGGAATTAGGGCTCTCCTAATGACACCATGGATGAAACTATGTTGTTACTCACTTCTAAGAATAATAACCTCTTCATGTAGCTATGACAGTAAGAGGTATTATTCCTGATGCCCTTCTATCATACCAGTGAAGCGCTAAATGTTGAAAACACTCATTCTATCACAGATAGTAAAAACTCTTGACTGTGATATATTTAATTTGAGACCACTATCAGCTTTTTAAGTCCAGTCTATTGAGAGAGTGACGCCCTAAGGCGGGTCTCCGCTAATGCGTATCCTCGTACCGTGTCATCGTTGCGTATCATCTAGTGATACGATATGGCGCAACACTGTCTATTGTTTTGTTTTGTATCATCACTGAGTATCCATATTAAAATGAAGGACACGTGACTACGATACGTATCGAACTTGAGTGTTCAGTTCTAGTTATGCTGCAGCAATGGGCACATCTCTCCACCCACGCATCTTGTTTTCGCACTTTATTGAAATGATCTGGATGTTTTTGGGTCCCAAATTAAGTAACTTTTACGGTATATTTCAATAAATCGTATGGTCTCATTCTTACTCCACTCCAATGGGCTAAAAATATATCTATAACAACCATAAACGGAAAAAAGCCGTACTAAACAAAATCAAATCACTACACAAGGTTGCCGCCGGAAGTCCTCGACCGACAAATGACCGATCGAGCCCATTGCGTATCTTTGTATCACTTTTGACACGACACTTTCAACAATTTCCCATCTCCACTGATACGATACGCTGATACGCTTTAACTGGATACCCGGCGATAGACTCAAGGCGTGTTGCGGGCTACAGTCAAAATATTTTATTTTTTGTAGCAACGCGTCTTATTACCCGTTAGAGTTGTACGCTTATGTACTAATTACGCTTATGTTTTAGAGAAATACAAGTTATATTTAGAGGAAATGTACCCGAATTTGCGAGGAGGGAGATTGGAAATAATTTCTGAAAAACCTCCAACAGTACACCCGGCTGAGATTCGAACCTCGATCTCCCCGTCATAGGCAGTCTAATTCCCTGCGATAGTAGCAGGTTAGACCACGCAGCCACTGAAGCGGCTCACAACCAATATAAACATGTTTGCTCGCATTATAATATTCTATAACTTTTTTTTTTGCGGCACGTCTTACTACCCCTATGGACTATGTACATTTTAAACATTTTAATAAGGGTATGTGAGAAACCATCTAAGACAGTGGTTACCAAACTAGGCCTCACGAAATTTTCCAAGAGGTTCGCCAAAATATTTCTGTAATGGCGGATTTTTGCAGCACTTTATGAGAAAATGGGAATTATTTACAACTGTTTATTGTCTTACACTGAAATCTGGTGGTTGGTTATATCGAGTTAGAACTCATACAATATTGTTATAATTTAAACAATAAGTTTTAGTTTTTCTTATCAACCATCTCTTTCAAAAAGCAAAATGCATGCAAGATCAAATGTGGCTCAAGGCTTTGGCCTAGTTGGCAAACATTTTCTCAAAATTGAACAGTTTAAACCACTCATTGCAGGGGTCAAATATTAACGTTTTTACTGTGCAAGACCGTATCGAGTCGTTCATAAAAAAATTAACTTTTGAGAAACATGTTTAGTTAGCAATCAAACGGAGTGATTTGATACTCATCACGACTTCATGGTAGAAAATCAGCTTTCTTTGAACGAAAATTTAAAGAACGTGGTTATAGGTCACTTGAAGGGACTTGGAAAAACCTTGAACAAATACTTATTTCTCAACCATAATAACAATTGGTTTCGCAATACCTTGGAAGAGACAGAAGTTTTGAAATTATCCACATTAAGCATGAGTGAAAAAGAGCAGCTTCTTGAAATGTTTACCGAGTTTGAATTAAAGAAAAGCTATACATCTTTGTCATTGGTTTCTGGTTAAGTTTAAAGGAGGAGTTCTCATTGTTAGAGAATAAGCTATTACAGCTTTGTTACCATTTTATTTTTCTTCTTATGCCCTGACTTTAAAGCTCTGTACCATCCAAAGCAAGCGCATCCTTCTCACTAAGTCACGTGAAGAAGTGAGTAACTGTTAAAACCTTTAAAAATAAACGTAAACTTTAATCGACATGGAATTCTGTGATTAAAGGACGGTATTTCAGTTATGTCAAAGCAGCACTTTCAAGTACCACTTTAAAATGAATGTGAAATCGGATGATATTGTGACAGTAAAGATAAGAAAATTTCACTACAGTGCTTTGCTTATTTAATTTTAGTTTTAATTTTTAAAACAAATCTATAATTATTTGAACTTTTACTTAAGTAGTATCAATATTATTTGATTATATTTGGTAAGGTATCCCAAAGTACCTACCGATCTACAGTAGGTTAATTTAAAGGTATTAAACATTTTAATTAATGTTAATAAATAAATTTTATAAAAATTAGATATAAAATTAAGTGCGTGGCTATGGATATTTTCCAGGGGGTTTGTGCAACTTAGATGTTTGTGAAAGGGGTTTGCGAGTCGAGAAAGTTTGGGAACCACTGGTCTAAGAGAAAGAAACCTCTCTGAATATCTAGTTGGAATTTGAACCCTGACTGCCCCAACATTGGCAAACTAAATCAGGCGTTTAATCCACGTAGCCACTAATGCCGGTCTATAATAGCTATTTGATGCTATGTATTTAAAATCATCAATGACCCACCTCGGTGGCGTAGTTGGCTAACGCGCTTGTCGTGTTAAGCTCGACTGCTAAGGACGGGGAGATCGAGGTTCAAATCTTGGTCGAGTGAACTGGGGGTGGTTTTTCCTAAATGGTTTTCCCCTCTCCCTCCACGCAAATGCGGATTCAATTACTCTAATTAAATCTTCCCAATTCCTAATCCATTAGAGTAATTATTACTTAAAAAGCGTATAATACGAACGGGTAGTAAGACGCGGTGCTAAATATTAAAAAAAAATAATGTATCCATGGAATAATTTAAAAATAGTTTTTTCCCTGTTTAAATTTAAATTTCCACACTCGTATTTAAAGTTAAAACAAAAATACAGCGTAGTTTTAAATAGTTCCAAGTGTTTCTGTTATTTAAAATTACGTAGTAAACACTAAAGTTAAACTGTTGTATTTTGCTCGGTCCCGGCACAGATTTATCTGATTGCCAAACCATTCCTTCACCTCTGACAAAACGTGTATTAATCACAACTTGTGAATGTGAGGAATGTCAGGCCTCCACCGTGGTTCGGATTCCACGTTAAACTGTAGGTCCTCCATTTCATCTCACAATCACCCTACCATTACACATTAGCGTAAGTGCGTATAACCCGAATGGGTAGTAAGACGCGGTGCTAATAATAATAATAATAATAATAATAATAATAATAATAATAATAATATTGTATTTTGTGTGAGTACGTGAATGTAGACTGGAGTGATATTAAGATATTACAGACAAACGGGCTGGTCAGCTATGTATCGTGGGCCGTGAGTTTGTAAGCCCTGCCTTATCATTAGTTAATCATAAAGGGCCCATACATATAAATACATTTATATGCAGTTTATTGAAGCAATTCTTCAACATATATTATATACCCTACACTCCATTAATTTATCTTAAAAGTTTGCAAGCTTTATTTTATTAATTACTATGATGTAGTAGTGTAGCTTATAAAATAAGACTATAGTCTAGTCTGGTCTAGTATTGTCTAATCTAGTCCAGTCTATTAAAGTATTGGTGTCACCTTACAGTGTAAACTAATTATAGGTTACATAAATATTATTTTGAAACGCGAGATACAAAATAAATAGGTATCTCAAACTGCTTTCCTAATTGTTATCTTACATCTGTTATTAATGAATAGTACTTTAAATGGAAAATAATGAGTATAAAACTTTACAAATACCATTTTAACGTTATTTATCACCACTAATTAATATTCGATATTAATTTATTTTATCTGTTCGATCTCTTAGATATGTTGCTGGGTATCTTGCTTACAAGATAGAGCGGAAATTGCATTGTAAACTCTGCAAGAATACATTGACAAAGTGTGATGCCAACATGGAGTCAGGGCATGATTATTTAATTTTTCATAGAGCATATCTTAACAAAGGGCAAGATGACTTAGGGAATCTCAAATCCCCTACAGATATGTTCACACACATCACGGATCTTGTCCTAGAAACCTTTGTTGAGCTATTTCCTGATGTGCAGCACCAAGAAGGTATTGTACATATAATGTTAGGAAAGGCATTGAGGAAAATAAGGCTGATATACCCTCACTGGCTTAAACAATGCAAAAAACACAAGCTATTTGCACTAAGCCACCTTCTTAAAGTTAGAATCCACAAACACTTGCAGTGGACTGCAAAGGTGAACATTCATTGTTTAGGGAAACCGACGCAAAAAATGAAGAACGTATTACACCAATAATTGCATCTCGTTGAGTGAATTTGGGAGAGTTGAGTACTTGTGACTAAGCTGATTTTGAGCCCAATTAAATTTAATAGCTTAACTGTGTTTTTCACATATTTCTATGAATCTAGACTATTGTATCTAAAGTAAGATTTGTAGCGTGTTCCATTTCGAAACGTTGAAATAATGTAAGACTTTATAATTTGTATTAATTGTGATTGTGTTGCAAACAAAACCAGCTCTTTGGCTTAAACTTTAGGTTAAAAACTTTTGACTTTTGAATATTAGGTTTAGATAGGAGTATGTTTAAATAAAACACTTTAGTTGTTAGTCTCTAAAAGCTCAAATATTTACTGTATCTAGCCAAACATTCTTCATAAGACTATATAACTATAGTTGGTAAGTTAAAAATAAATACGGTATTCAAATAATGGGACATGATGACAATATGAACTCGAAAACTTACATAAGTGGCCAATGTAATATCCACTACTTTTTCCTTCTTAAATTGTGATTATTTGACTCCATAGTGCCATTGAAAGTAGTTTTAAGAATGTATAGAAATATGTTTTCACTACTAAAATGTAAAGTGATTTGTGCTCATATTACGTAAAATAGACACTTTTTACTTTCTCTAGACCACTTGAAGAAGGAAGTATTGAGATCGTAAAAAAAATCTAGCTCAAAATGTTGATAAATGTCAACCTCCCAAAACTGATAAGTGCTTTTTGCTATGCTGTCTACCTGTGAGTCTATATCTAGGCCTAGAGCCGAAACAATTTTACTGGTCAGGCTAAATAAAACTTAGTATCTAGGGTTTTTATAGGGTTCCCCCAAGGAGTTTTAAGAGTTACCTATCCTACCCTAAATTGAGGGTAGCTTACTAAAGGTAAAAAAAAGAAGAGATAAAACAAGTTCTTGAAATCTGCTCTAACGATTTATATTAAATGTCGTATCTGGTCATTGTTTATCATCTTAAAACTAAATGGCCCTTCTAATCATCTCATGATAATAATTTTAAGGCAACTTTACATAATCAGAAATTTCAATATTATCTCTGCAAGTATTTGAGACACGAAATAACTAACTATGGTAAGGTTGTAGTAATATTATAATTTTAGAAAATCTTTACTTGAAATATATTTTTATAAAAACCAATAAGGGGCTGTCCATAAATTACGAAAGGATTTTTTTCATTAGGTTTTTCCCAAATCCCCCTCACGTAGGGCTGTGGCTGTTGAGAAACATCAAGAGCTGTTTGATGAGACATATAAAGTTGATGATGGGAAGCAAGATGATACATTGATTGTTGAGGGAGTGACTAAGGAACATTTTGATGTGGTAGAAGTATCATGGGTAGTGATCGTTGGATGTTATGGGGTTGCAATGCTTGTTGAAGGTAAAAAGAAAATGTCCAGGGTAATAGCTGGACTCGCATTATAATACTTTTATCTATACCGAGAGACCAAGTTAAATATTTCAGCCTTAGCAGATATTTGAAATTATTTGGGCACCTGTCGAAATGATTCTTCAATGGCTGAAAAAAACTTAGTGATGTGTGAGAGGAGTGTTTGAAAGGGTGTAGTGGGGGTAGCAATGGCTGCCATAACAGTATCGCAGGCTACGTGTCTTTCCGCTTTCAAAGCGGAATGGAAAAACCACGCACCGTACGTATACGATACTATGCTGGTGTGCGAGGACCTTAAAGAAACAAATTATTGGGATTTATTATGTTTTCTCTCTTATAATAACTAAATATTGATATAATAATTTTCAAAATGAGCGTGGATATGCGGGGATGAGACATATTGTTTAGATTTCCAAACTACAAGGCCAATTTTTCCTGTAGAGGACAATAAATGAGGTGGGGGAGTTTGTGGTTTTGTTCGAAGAGCTTAATGGTTTCAAACATGAAAACTTAAATTTTTTAGTAAAGGTTCCTTTCGGCCCTAGACCAGAGATAGGACCAGATTTTTGTGAAAATTTCACCCAGTAAGGGATGTATAAAGGGGCGTTGAAATTTTCAAAATTCACTGACCACACATCTTTTTAAATAGTGGCCTTGAAATTTAAAATGAACGTCTCTTTATAGAATTGGGTGAGAACAACTTTTGGTTTTTCAAATTTCATCGCCTAAATTGGTATAAAGGGGCAAAAAGGGGTGGTAAATTCCATATACTCCAATCATGAAATGTTATATATAGAGGTTTATTTAGGTGGCAGATACTATATTTAAATTAATTTTTAGGCCTACGACATCCACCCTGATGGGCCCGAGGTGCGTTGGAGAAAAGCGGGTGGGGTCGCAAGACTACCAAAACTAATATGAATAACTACTTTTCAGGGTGGTAAAAGTTTGAAATTATGCAAATAACCAATGGGATCACTCCAAATAATTATAAATTATGAACAATTTTTTATTTAATAGTGGACCCTGGGAAATAGGGTAGGGGAATAAAAAATGTAGCATCGGATGGTGTACCATAGACTCTAAACAACAACAAGGCGCTGACTTACCCAGTTTGCCCGCTGCCGAGGCTCGTGCAAGATAGACACAAGTCGGACCGTAACTTCGCGGGGCCGAAACAAAAACTAATACTAACTTGAAGAATGGGACGCAAATCAGCGATGCCCGTAAAGTGGACTGGACTGACGCAATGCGGATATCCCCATCGGGAAAGATTCCCGAACCGGCCACGAACTTCCCCGAAGTTCGTCTTAGGCATGCGCAATATGTTCCCCAGCGATCTTGAATGTTTTCCCCCCTATGTCTCCCGTCTTTTCCCCCTCTGTGGCTGATTGTATTTTTTACGGGCATCTGAGCCTACTATCGATACAATTGGGCCCTTTAAGGCCCTGCCTACCCCTCCCTGGCGCGTTTTTTGAGCTTTCAGCTCTAAAATAGATGGCGTTACTAACGTTATACAAACTGGTGGATTCCAGCCATCAGGTTGGCAGAATTACGGTTTGTTTAAACAATTGGGAGACTGGCGACCGCGAACAGTAATCAGTAAATGCAGCAAGCAAACTTTTTTTCAAGAATAGATAGAGATAAGAAGTGTAGTACCGGACCGTAAAGTGTGTAGGTGACCAAGTTTGACTAAACGTGGGGAGATATAACGTCAGATACAATCACACTCTGGAGTAGAAAAAATTAGCTTTATTCATTCCAGCCAGCTATGACAGTCCATTAACCTGTAGTACCACTTTTGAATTTTAGGCCCTTTAAAGGGGAAATATTATCGAAACTCAATGCCGGTCTGAATTTTGCGCAGCCCGGGGGGTGTGCGGGGGAGGGGGGAGTTTAGATGAATACGTCAGAGACAAGTCATCCATTTTATAGAGAGGAAATACCCCGGTGAACTGACAATCGCCCTTGTCCTTTTTTTACTCTGTCTTTCTTTTTTTCCCCAAGAGACAACACTCTCGAACACACAAAAGGGGATGGAAATTATCTTGGGGGGGACAGCAGTTTAAAAAAAGAAAAGAATAGTAAAAAGGGCATTTTACTTTTCGTTTGTTTCTTTCGGGTTTTTTACAGGCCTGGATTTTGTCTTTTTTTAAACCCCAAAAGGGTCTGGGCCCAAGCGGGGTCCTTTTTCTCCACCTTTTTTAAATTTTCCATTTTGTATTTTTCATAAACGAACATATCTATTTTAAAGAAAATAAAAATACTATTTTTTATACCATTCACTAATCCATCTAGTAAAAGTAATATAACCTAGAAAAAAAAATGTTTGAGACTTTTTTTTGGGATGAAAGTGTTAAAATCTTTTTTAGGCCCCAATGCCCCGTGTAACGATGCACCATCTTTTTAAAAACGTCAAAGTTTTGTTTCAATCTTGGGGGAAAACCAAAAATTTTTAAGGGCCGTTGTAGTAATAGTAAAAACGTTTTTTAAAGTCTGAAATTGACATGTTTTACACAAAGAAAAAAAAAAAAAAATTTGTAAAACCTCTTAAAAAACTTTTAGAAAAACATGAAACAGTCGACTAATGTTTTTTTAAAAATATTTTTTTGAGTTAAAAAGGGGTTTAATTTAAAGTTAGATTACAAAAATCGTTAAATTTAAAATTATAAAAAATAAATATATATATTGGTTAGAACCCCCCTTTTCCCCCTTGACACGTTGTGGCATTTTAAAGGGGTAGGCATATGTCACGACTTCAGATCCGCATAAATCTCGAGGTTTTTAGACGTTAAATTTGGGGTAGGTAACGTTGAAAACTGTACTCTAGATAGGACAAGGGCCACCACATCCGTCCAAACACAAATTTTATAGAAACATGTACAAAGTGTTTTCAATTTTACATTCATATAATAGCAAAAAAAATTTTATTTCCTAAATTAAAAGGCTAAACAATTTAAAAATTTTTTTTAAATATATTTTCCCATAAACATAGTAATTTATTAAAAAGGAAAAAATTTTTTTTTAAAAAAAAATCGGGAAAACAGTTTTCCCAAGTCTTCTTTAAATTTCTTGTATTCTTTGGTAATCAAGTTAAGATTTAAATTTTCAGTCAAATTTATTTTGGGGAAGTTGTACACTTTAGAACACCCGGTAGGAAAAGCGTGTGCCTACTGCCCAGGGATCAGGGGTTTCTAATCCGGGGCTTGATTGAAAGTATATCATTGGTTAGTTATTATGGGCCCCTGGAAATGGGTAAATTTTTTTTTGCTTTAGACTTATTTTAAAGTTTGTAGAAAAATCAGTGTGCCATAAAATGAAACAAAAAAAAATCTTCAAATAAAAAATACTGTGGTCGTAATTTATAAAATAAATTTTTCCATTTTTTTCTTTAAAAATTTTGCTAGTGCACCTTTTTTTTAAAAAACCCTTCTCACCCTTACCTATTATAAAAAGTTTTAAAATTTGGGGGGAAAGATGCTGATATCGCAAAAAAAAACTTACGATAGGGCCCGCTTTTCTGAGCACCCTTGAATTACACTACTGATAACATCCCGGAATGTAAATGATGAAAGGGTTTTTTTTGAAAAACAAAGGTGATCTCTTTTTGCTAAATAATTTGTGTTGGGGTTGTGTTCTTTATTTTAGTGAAATCATACATTCTTTTTGGGGTTTTTTTGTTTTTTTTTATTTTTTTATCATCACACCTTACTAACCCCTTTTTGGTATACATGCATGTGTATTAAATGTCTAACTAGTTAGGGGTAGGAATGGTTCAATTTGAGGAAGTGGGCTCACATTTGCGTTTAAGGGAAAAGGAAAAAAAATGTTTATGAAATACCCCCCTCATACAACCCGCCCAAAAAGCAAAAACCCCAAGGTTTCTGCTCGGGGGCATCCCCGTTTTTTTAAAAAGCGATGCCCCTTTAAAATTTAGACCATGCGGATACCAAAGCATTTGTTTTGGGTTTTTTTGGCAAGATTGTTATAGAATGTTTGTCGTAATTTAATTCCCCCTTTTTTATACTCAATAAATTTATTTATTTTTATAAAATTTTTAAAGTTATCCATTATTATTTCTGTTGTCAACATTCCTTTTTTTCAACCTTTCACACAGCCTACAGGAAAGAATAAGGTCCCCAGTGGGTGGATTTTTTTTTGGGGATTCTGTTTATAGCATACTCAGTTTTCGTTTAAAAAACATTTTTTTTTAATGTGAGTTAAAAAAAAGTTTCTTTTGCAATTTACTATCAATATTTTAAGGATAGACGCTTCCCAAAAGCTGGATTGTACTTTCAAATGCTGTATTTTATCATTTACTATGTAGCTTTTTCAAGAGTCCTATATCAAAAATATTTTTTATATTAATTACCGAAAATTAAATAGTTCCCCCTAAAAAAATGTTTGAAGTGATCTTCCAAGGCCCAAATTTTTTTTAAAAATTTAAAAGGGTTTCAAAATCCCTTAGTATAATTTTTAGAAAAAAAATTCTTCAAAATTACAAAAATTTTTAAAAAATTAAACTTGAGTGGCCCCTTTCCTCGAAATTTTTTTTTTTAGATGACCCTAGAAGCTATTAAGGTGAGGAGAAGGGTGCGCGAGTAATTTTTTTCAGTTTTTATAAAAATTGAAAGTTTTTTTGGGCCCAAAAAAAATCAAATTTTTTTCCAGTAGCAACATAAAAGTTTATTTTCTGCACATGCTAATATATCAAAAAGATCTTTAATATCTTTCAAGATTTTTCCCGGAATTTTCCCCAAAAATTTTTTTCTTTATTTCAAAAATTTTTTACAAAATTCCAGGGCACCCTTGACAGATATTCAAGATCTTCGATATTACATGTGCAGAAAACTAACTCATTTGCTACTGGGGAAAAATTTGATTTTTTTTGGGCCCCAAAAAATTTAATTCTATAAAAACTGTAAAAACACTTGCTATCCCCTTTTACCCCACCTTAAGACGGGTTTTAAACTGATTTTTTTTTACATTTTCATTATTTTTAGAAGCTATAGGGGGTGGTTCCCTTTTCCAGTTAATTTTTTAAAAATTTTAAAGCACAAAAGAAATCATTTTGATTTTTATTTTAAAGGGAATCTTTTTTTTTAATATTAAAACTGTCGAAGTGTGTGAAATGTAACTAGGAGAGAGAAACTTCTTTCCAGGGGGGGTAATTCCCCCCAATGGGCAGTGCCCCCCCTTCCCCGGGTCGTTTCCACCCCCACTGACCCAAATTTTTTTATAAAAATTTATATTTAAATATAGTTTTTTTTTAGGGAAAACTATTCAGAGTATCCTTTCCGGATTTTTTTTTCCATATCTTTATTTTTTATTAAGAGCGATCAAATCATAAACTCTGGAAGTTATTTAGAGCTATTTTAAATTGTAATAAGAATTTTTATGCATCCTTCTCACACGAAGAAATTGTTTTTCTTACACTGTGTGGTGTGTGCGTGCGTGCCTCCCTCATTGAACATAATTTTTTGGAAAAAAAAAAGGGGGGGGGCCTACCTGCCCCTTCTTTGGCCACGTCTATGGAAAAAAAACTGGAATTTTTTAAAATGCCCGGGAAATTTGTAAAATTGCACTAAACTAGCTAAGAAGTTTGTAGTTGGAAAAGCATTAGTGACAAAAATAAAATTTTAATTCTAAAATGTAATTTTTGGTTCCTCAACTTTAAATTTTAAATATCTAAATTAGTGTCGAACTTTAAAATTTAGAAATTGTTTGCCAATTTTTGGGGGGGCACTTTTTTTTGGGCAAAACTCAAGAAATGGGTAAAGGAATCCCCAATAAATGGGCCCCTGATCAGTTTAAACCCGGGGAAATCTGGGACTACCAAGTTTTATTCTAATTGGTAAAAGTAAATTTAAAGTGTTTTTAGGTTTGGCCTAGGATTTTTTATATTTTTGGGGGATAGTTTTAGATAAGTTCACTTACACAAAAAAAATTTATTGAAATAATTTTTTTCTAAAATAAAATAAAAAATAAAAAAAGTTAAAACTCCTAATTTTTTTGAAAATTTTTACAAACATATGTTTTTTTTTTTTTAAAATTTTATTTAGTAAAGGGGCCAAATGTTTTTTTAATGTTTTTATTTTCGTATTGTTTAAAAATTTTCAAAAAAATGGCAATTTTTTCATTTCCTATGAAAGTGACTTTAAAAGGGTTTCTTTACTAAGGGTTTAAATTTCCCCCCTTTTTATCATTTCTCCGCTACTATTTGAGAAAAAAAAAATACTTGAACTGTTTTTTTTTTGTACTTTTAAAAAAAAAACAAATATTTTATTCGAAACATATTTCAAAAAACCCCAAAATTTTTTTGAGATATAAGAAAAAAAAAAACAAAAAATTTGGAGTTTTTTTTAAATATGAAATTTATTATGCTCTTTGGTGGGCAAAGATGTTCCCCCTTTTTTTACATTTTTTTTCAAGTGTTCTGAAAATTATTGCCATGGAGTAAGGGAATTTAAAAAGCTAGCAGTGTATTTTTTTCCTTTATGACCTTTTGGGGGGGTGTTTCGTAAAAATTTTGGGGGAACTATTTTTTTGTTTCACAACTATTTAAAAATTTTTTGAAAAACAGTTTCCTTTTTTTTTTAGGGGAAAAATGGAGAAAGACTGTGCGGTGCAAACCCTCGTCCGTACCATTTTTTTTTAATAAGTAGAGTAACAATGTTGTTTTTTAAAGGGGGTGTATTTTTTAAAGGTTTTTTTATTCTTCCAAATTCTAAAAAAATTCCCCAATTTTTAACAACTAAGATTATCTTCCCCTTATCTTTGAAAATATAATTAACGAGCTGGCCCCTTTTGTACTGAGTGACTCAAACGCTCAGCCAAACAATGCCTTTTTTCTCTTTTTTCTACTTTTTTGTATTTTTTTAAATTTTTTGAATCTACAAAAAAAACTATTTTTTAATCGCTGAAAATTTTTTAAAGTCACCGGTGATTTTAATTTAAAAATTTCCATCATTTCCCGGTTAAAGTTTAAAAAGCTAAGTAAAAGGTTTTATTAGTTTTGGGTTATTTTTTTTTAATATATTAAACAAAAACTTTTAAAGTTTTTTTTAAAATCAATGGTAGATTAAAAAATCCCCTTGAGTTTCATACTTTCACCAAAGTTTGGGGTAGGAAAATTTTTAAAAAAAATTTTTGGTAAATTACTTTTTTTTTGGGGGATTCTAAAATTTTCCCCGTTTAATTTTTTTAAAAAAATGAATTGAACACATTCGCATTAATATATTCAACATATTTCTCTTATACTAAGTTTTATATGAAATTTTTAAAAAAAATTTTTTGGAAAAAAGTTTTTTCGAAATGTAAAATATACGCTCCGAAACAACTTTACCCGCATTTGACCACTTAGAAAGTTGTGATTATTTTTTTAAATTTAGTTAAAAAATTTTTTTAAAAAATTTTTAAAGGGAAGAAAATTTGAAATTTTATTTGACAAAACCCCTTTAAAATAGAACTCTATAAAACGATCACAATCACCAAAGAATACAAGACTTTTTGAGTTTGGGTTTTTTTTCAACAAACACAGTCGAAAAATTTTTAATTTTAAAAACTATTCATAATTTTAGAAAATTATAAAAATTTTGTTTTTAGCAAAATAATCAGAAAAAATTTAAAAAAACAAGTAAAAATTGAGGAAAGGGGGGATTTTGCTTATATTTGCGTTTGGAAGCCTAATAACTAAAGTTTTCCCGCCTCACTTTGGGTTTTTAAATTTGGGAAAACCCAAAGGGGCCCCTTTTGCCTTACATTTGTCACCCTTTTTGTTTGTTTTCAATAGCCTTTGTTATTTTAAGGGTGGATTTCTAACGGAAAGGGATCGTCTGCGCCCTTGGTTTCAACAAGCCTGGCAGGAGACAATCAAGTAGAACGGGCTCAGTTTTTTCTCCATGTGGCTAGACCAAAATCCTCGCCCTCTAAAAATCTTCTCGACCTTTAACCCACTTTTTTCCCCAAAAACAAAGAGGCAAAAATTTTTCCCTGGTCACATAAAAGTTGGCCTTTAAACTTGATAGTAGTGTATTTTTTTTTAAAGCGCGTAATTTCTTTTGTCCTTGCAAAATGTTTAAAAAAGTAAATTTTCTTTTTAAAACACTTCTTCTGGTGTCATTTTTCCTTGCTGGGGGTGGACACTTCATTCAATTTTGGGTTTCAAAAAAAAAAATCCTATTAGACCATGGGGAGTTGCTAAAAAATAAAATAACCCCCGGGTTTTAACAAACCCCCCCCAAAAGGGTCAACTTTAATATAAAAATTTTATTTTAAAAGGCCAATATACCTTTTCTTCTCATAAAACTCTACCGAAACAGATTGCATTTTTGTGTCAAAATCATCATGGCATACCTTAACACCCTTTTTTAAAGATTGTGAGGAAGTTTTGGGACAAAGGGTTTTCCCAAAGTTAGAGGCAGGGGGCAGCTTTCCCCCCGTATTTTTTTCCCATCGACCACTATTTCTTTGGAAAAAAGTGCCCCTCTTTCAAGCTCCTCACTTGCCTAAAGTGTTTGGGAAAAATAGCAAAAAATTTCTAATTTTTTTCCCCCTATAAAATTTTTTCCGTAACCAATCAGGCTTCTGAGCACAAGGCCCATGTCTTTGTCATTATTAGACAACCTGGGGCAAAAGGTTCTTTTTTTTCATTTTTGCAGGCGACTTCTTGTTCTTTAAATTTGCCCCAAGTTTTCCCACACCCCCAAATCTTCTTAGTAAAATTTCCCCCGGGACTAGTTTGGGTACATTTTTTGGGTTTTATTTTTTTTATAGAGGGGTTTTAGTATTGTAAGAAACTACAGCAGCATGTTTTTCTAGAAGAGTGGGGCAAAATTAAGGAAAAAAATAAAACCCTTTTTTTCACGGAAAAAAGGAAAGACAGGGGTGCAAAAACCCAAAGGCCCCCATGCCATTTATTGCGGCCAACCAACTAAATAAATTTGCAAAAAAAAATTCCAGCATTTTTTTCATATTACTTAGACTAGGGTTTTCAGCGAAAATTTTATTAAAAGTTTTATTTAAAGGGGGGGGAAAACATTTAAAGTTTTGCTTTTTAAAAAAACCGATACTTCAACACACTATGACATCGAAATCCGTTTTTTTTAAGGGGTCTTTTTTAATAAAATTTTTTGATACCGTTTTTCGTAAAAACCTTTTGTTAATTGCTGAAGAAGTTTTAAGGGAAATAAGTCTTGATTGAATATCTATGTAAAGCAGTGTCCCCAGATATTGCACGTAATTTTTGCATCGAAATTTTTGAAAAAAATTTTAAAAAATTGGGATCTATTTTTTCATTTCCATATATGAGTTTCCCGACATAAATCAAAACCCCCAAAATAGCATATTTGCTCCCGGTGTGACGTAAGAAAATTTTAAATTTAATTTTAAAAACTCGTCTTTCTGTACCCATGGATGGACAGATCAAGGCTGCAAGGGGATCAAAAAGGGATTTTTAAAAATTTTTCTACAATGATTAAAAGCAAACAATGAATAGTGTCTCTTTTCCCCAACAAAGCAAAAGTGATAACTTTTCCACGCCAAAAACCTTATTGCATATCACTGCATTAAAAGGGTTACACCATAAAATTTGGTTGTAAATATCTGGGGTAAAGAAATCTGATAAAAGGACATTAAATGCCCAAAAAGAGAACTTCATTAAATCAGAGGAAAAAAATCACCGACAATTTAAAGGATTCCCCAATGGAAACTGAGGCCAAATATGGTGACCGTGTTTAAATGAGCAGAGGGGAAGGGTTTTTAAAAATTTCGAGGAAATCAAGAGAATAATTTTAATTTTTTCTCAGATTTAGCAAACAAAGTATCAAAAAAATTCCCGCAAAACTAAGAAATTTTTATAATTTGAAGTTAAAAATGTACTAAAATTTTTGCGCTGAAAGAAATGTTTCCCTCACATAAATTTATTCCCCGCTTTAAAAAATGTGGGGACATCAGCCGAATCCAGGAAAAATTTCTGAAAGATTTGGGGATTTAAAAAATTTTACAAAAAATTTCCCCCTTTAAAAATATTTCCCAAATTCCCTTTTTTTGATGTTTTGGGTTTTGAAGGAGTTTGGGCAAAAGGGGAAAAGGTAGCGTTATTCTTTAAAAAATTTTGCAAACAATGTTTTCAGTTTCCCCGGCAAAACTAAAATTATTTAATTTGAATTTAAAAAAAAAACTAATTTTTTTCGCTGTAAAGAAATGTTTCCCTCACATAAATTTTTCCAGCTAAAAGTAGCTGGGCACATCAGCCGAATCCAGGAAACTTTCAGAAAGATTTGGGGATTTAAATTGTGACAAATTCCTATTCAAGATATTTCCCCCAAAAAATTATTTTGATGTTTGGGTTTTGAAGGAGTTTTTGGAAAGGGAAATGGTAGCTTCATTCTTTTCAAAATTTTAAAATTAAAATATTATTTTCAATATTTTCATATTTTTTTTTTCCGGGGGGGGGGGGGGGGGGGGGAGAGATCAAAAACCCCCCCGCCCCCTCCGGAATCCACCACTGTTTAAGAATTGTTGTATCGTGATTATGCATTTTTAAGCATACATATTAGTACGTATATATTTATTATATCTGGGCCACCTTCCCCCGGAATAGTCTACCCCCGTCTTAAAACAAAGATCCAAAACTGTAATCACTTTTGTGAAAAGGGGAAACTTATTTTTTATTAAAAGGTTTTTTTGCAATCATTAAATATAAAAAAAATTTTTTCCTTTTGTAAAAATATTGATCTGATTACAAACTTTTTTTTTAAATAGTCATTGAGCTTATTTAAAGCTTGCTCATTCTTAGCTTGGTTTTATGATTTGCAAGGGTTTAGATTCTGGTAAGAAGGGTTTTATATAAAATACACCAATTTTTTGTTGGTCAACATTGATAACATTTTAATTTATTACCAGTGTTAGTTTATAAGCGGGCCCTATAATATGAATAGTCTGATAAACATAAAAAAACAGTCTAAATGAACTATATTAAATGGGGTCTTTTGGATCCACCTACCTTTGTGGTTCTGTAAAAGCGCTATAATTATCCATATCAAAGTAATGTTCTGATGGACGGCATAACTAACATCATTCACACTACAGTTCTCAATAGATGTGATGTGTGGACTCTCAGTTAGATCACCGTTATCTGCCTCCAGCAACTTTGGTTTTTTTCTATTACTATTAAAATCAGTTTGCAATTGTCTCCAAAAGGGCTTTAATGGTATAAAAAATTAAAATTGAAAAATACGGTAAAAAGTATTTTCTTTAACACTGCGTCTTACTACCCGTTCGGGTGTTATGCTTATATACTAATTAAGCTAAGGGTTTTGGGATTAGGAAGGTTATATCACTATTAAGTATGCCCTCATTTACGTGGAGGGAGAGTAGTAAACCATTTTGGAAAACCACCCTCAGTACACCCGACCTAGATTCGAACCTTAAACTCCCCGTCATCGACAGTCTATAGTCTATTGCGAGAGTAGAGCTTTAGATCACGCGGCCACCAAAGGGGTGTATAAAAATAAAAAAGTCTCTTAGTGATTTTTGTAGGCACTGCAATTAATTCCCTAAGGTCCAATAATTTTGTAATTAATAAAAATTACCTTATTTTATTCTCGGGGTCTTAATACCTATCCGGGAAACATGCATTTTAATAAAGCTAATAGATGTTGGAATGGGTAAAGTAAAACTTAGTTAAAATGTACCTAAATTTTCAAGGAAGACGTGTATGGAAAACATTTTAAAAAATACCATAGCTACACCCGGCCGGGCTTTGAACCCCGATGACTATGTCAACGGGAAACCACGTTAAATGAACTTAGCGTGTACGTCATTACAGTTTAGGTTTTTTTCACAAGTTTGTAATATACAGTTAGGATTCACGACAGCCTATAGTAGTCTTGGAAGAAAGATATGTTTAGAACAAATAAAGAAAGATACAGTATTTATATCTTTATTTATATAGGATTTTTTTAAATTGTCATTGATAGGATTTATCAAAAACAAAGTTGCAAGATATAAAAATAGATTTTAAACCTGTCAAAGAATGATTCTTTATGAATGTTTTTCAACACATTTATTGTTTTCACTGAGGTGTTCCCATACACACTACAGGCAAACGCTGGCATATTTGTTTCGATATCACCTTTAATATATCCCAAATCCTAAATTTAGTTTATTGGAATATTTCAATCGGGCATCGTTTAAAAAATCCCAATTTATTAGGAAGGTATTTGATATTTTCTCTAGTTGTAAATTATCATTTTATAGATTAATACCTATATAAATTCAGCTTTACATATTTTACTTGAAAAATAGATTATTAAATTGGAATTACATGTTCTAAATTAATAAATTTGTAGACTACCTTTGTTTCCAATATTATTTTAATTCTATTCCTCGTCTTTTCTTACGTGGGGCGCATAAATGTAGATGTGATTTATATATAACCTCTTCTTCTGTCAAATCCCGAAGTATTCATTGTGACTTCTCAAGACAAACGTCAATACTACTGTAGCATAAATGTGCTAATGAGTTATTTCTGACTTCTCTTATCTGCCTTTAGCCAAAGCACCAGGCTTGGGTCAGGCGGACACTATCCACATTCCTTTTGTGTTTACTTCCTTCAACAAACCTCCCCTGCCCCCCTCCCCAAAACCATTTCCTCGTCCCTCGTTCGGGTAGTTCAGAGTCTTTCCTCCTGATATCAGAACAACCGTTAAAAAAATAATCGTTTTAAAATAATATTTATTCCGTTTTTTTGTTGTGACTATGGATTTTTTTTATGGAAACGTCTTAGTTAGATAATATTGTATATATATAGCTTTTAAATTTTTATTATTTATTTCTGAATCACGATTTATTTTAAAACGAATCTATTAAGGATTTATGAGCTTTTCAAACATATAATGAAATAGATTAAAACATAGGTACGTTTCATATTATTACGCTCTTCAAAATGCAAAATAATATATTATAGCATTTTTTATTGTTTCGTAAACATGATTTCCCTAAGAGTCTGCACGGTCTTCTTTGCCACATTTTGGAGCAATGGCGGTACAGGTCTAATATCCTCTTAACCGTACTAGGAGAAGGAGAAGCTCCGGCTTCATTCGTATTATAATGTAAGATCTAAATTACTTTCTGGCAACTTTAACTTCGCTTTCTGTTAAAATTAATTATTTCAAAATTCCTTTTTTTGGCGTCATTTCAATTTATCTTTAAAATATGGAGCATAGTAGTAAATTTAATCTGACCTTGTTGATATCGATTAGTGACAGGGTATTGGCATCACTATGCTAGTCGAGTTGTAATCCTTGTGGATAATAATCGATTACTAAACCTTTGAGAGATATCGATTTTCTTTACATCAATTTAGAATGTGCTTTAACTTAATATTTCTGTGGGAAATATTTAAATGCATGTTCGCGGGAACATTGAGTTGGTTGAACTTAGGATTAACTTTTGTACCTTTGCAAAAGACTCGTGACTATTTAATGTTATGAATTATTCGGAGTAAATTTGTGGATACCAAAATTAGGGTAATTTTCTTATGTTTAGTTCAAGGTGGTTATTAAGTGTAAATACGCTTTGGTATTTAACTGTTAATATATAAACTATATTATTGTAAGCTTTTTCTTGTAACGTATCTAAATCATCACAAACATTATGACTGCCATTAAAAAAAGGAACCAAAGCCTATTAATGTTTTGTGGCCTATCTACTCTGTCGGTGCTAAAGTAAAGTAAATGATTATTCCTTTGGTATGAACTTTGTAAAAATCTACTGATAATACTATAGCATTTTTACGACTTTTTGGTGAATACCATAAATATTATACAAATTATATATATTACAACTATATTTTGATGTTCAATATTTAATCATTTTAAATAAATTTGATATTCTATATTCTACAAACATCTTCTTGACATGATTTCTTCCGTAATATAAGATTTTCCCACCATACCCTAGGTATACGAGAGTATATTTAAGTAAGTTTTCTAATATGGTGAACATGATGAGCAGTATATATCCTTTACCTTCTCTTGAGATGGACTATCCATATGTTTTACTCTGCGACAGGTGGGAGTTGCGAGATCTGATGTTTTGAATGTTGTCATTAAACATTAACAGGACAGAACTCCTTGCTTTCACTCCTGATGTCCCCCCTTTTTTTTGTATGTACCTTTCTTGTAGTTTGAGCCTCCACCCCGTTTAGGATGGTTCAAACAGACTAAAAATCTTTAATGTGTGCTAGAAAATTTAAGTTTGACAGTCGGTTAGGAGGACAACTCTAACCAAACACATCTTAAAAATCTAGATTAAGGGTAGAAAAATGAGTTTTAAAATGTACAAAACTAATAGAAACAACTAATTTCCAGTGAGGTAGAAGAGTGAAATTTGGAAGTAAAGTAAAGGAACCTTGCTAAACAACTATCAGTATGTACATTTTTAATTTTTTAAATGGGATTCTGGGAAATATGGGGAAGGGGGCGTGGGTTATATAAATAAAAACAACTTTTAAATGTGATAGAATATTTAAATTTGGCAATTAGAAGAAGGAGCTTTCACAAGTAACCAAATAAATCTTAATGTTATTTGAAATTTCTAAGCGGTAGTTGAAGAAATGGTAGGCGAAGACGACGTGCTCAACATTTTCATAACTTATACATTCAGCTACTTCTTTGTGTGGTAGATAACTCAAATTCATAAGTATGGAGACTACTCTAAATAAATATAAAAATTGAGAATTTTTAATTTTTAACTTAGACAATGGGAATTGGGGGGAGGGGCTAGTTACAGCCAGAAATAACTTTTGAGATGTTAGAGATTAAAATTTGAAAGACAATTAGAAATAAAACTTCAGGTAACCAAATGAGTAGTGGAATTTAAAATTTGTCAGAGTGGGTTGTAAAAAGTGGGTTGAGTGGTTAAAAACTTACAAAACTACTATAAACAACTTCTTCTCAGTGTGTTATAAAATTAAAATTCTGCATTTAGCCAAAGATACCACTTCAAATAACTATAAAAGTCCGAACATTTAAAAGTTTAAAATTAGTAGTCCAGGAAATAAAGGGGAGTTTAAAAGAAATATTAAGTATGGTAGATAAACTAAATTTGACATGCTTGTAGAAGTACGGCTTTAAATAACCAAATGAATCTTAAATTTGAGATTTTGTGGTAGTTAAAGAAATGGGGCGCAGGAGGCTAAAATTTTCAAAGCCAGTTTTATAAATTATTTCTCTGTGTGATATAAAATTGGAATTCGTCCAGCAAATACAGGGACCAATCAAATTAACTACAATGGCTGAGCATTTTAAATTTCAAATGAGTCTACAGGAAATAGGTAAGGAGGGGAGGGGTTGCCGGGTGATACCCCATCACAAGTAGGAGGTAGAAAATTAAAATTTGTTAGAAGTGTAGAGGTATAATTTCAAATAACCACAAACACATTTCAAATATTATTTTATTTCTAAGAAGGGTGGTGATATGGGGGTTAACTAATTAACTAATTAACATTAGTCAGGCGGATATAAGGATCAACTCAAAAAGTATCAAAACTGGATTCTTAGTTTTCAAAATGAAGGAGGGGAAAATAGGGAGGGATTTCCCTGAAAATGTTTCCAAAGATATATAAATACAATTCTTGTGGAGGTAGACACTTTAAATATCGCCATGTAATTCAATAGACCTTCCCGGATAGCCAAATAAAGCGGCAAAATTGAAGCCCAGGAAATGGAAGCGCTTAAAATGTATACAACCAATATAGAACACTCTTTTTGATGTGGTCAGATTGAAATAGCTTATAAGATAATCAAATACGTCTTAAAAACTCAAATTGGAATTGTGGGAGCTAAGAAGGGGAGGGAGAGAGAGGTGTTTGGAAATGAGAGTAAACTGCCACCTTCCCAAAAGAATATACTTTTATGCATAAAAGAAAAATTAAATTTGCCAAGTTGGCAAAAAGACCACCCAACATAACCATGCAAGTTGGGAAGTTTGTAATTTCTAAAATTTACTGCTGGGAAATGGAAGGGGTCCTTAAAGTTCCCTAAACACCAAAAACTTGATATGGTGGAACACTAACTTTGTAAAGGCAGAGGAAATAGTATAAAGTACTAAAAGTAAATGAATACGCAAACTAAATACTATTTTAAAGTGGATACATTAGATTTACAAATACATAGCAGTTATCGCATATCTAGGAGCGGCATAACTATTAAAATAAACCAATTCAGGCGACATAACTTGATGGTCACGATTATCTTTGTAAAATCATGATGATTCATATTTAATATGTTTCTGTAACCGAGTATATTATTTAATTTATGTTCTTTGGTGAAATGTGATGCTAATTTTTCTAACATTTTTCTATGATCTTGCTTAGGTAAAGTTTGCTTTGTCAATGGGGCACAACGGCCACCCTGTGATTGCGCTCGTTTGAAAACTCAGTTAATAGATTAAGTAATATGTTAATATTTTCTTTCTTAGATTTCGTATCTATTAATTGATATAACTAGTTTGTGATTGCCATGGTTGGTTCAGGATTGTATGTCAAAGATTGATCTAGTACAATATGAAATCAAAGTGACCAGAATATTATGAAATATATCAATGTCCAAATTTATTTGACACATATTTTAATCAAATTTCTGTTAAATCATATTTTTGCATTTTTATTATTATTATTATTATTATTGTATTGATTTTTTAATGCTAGTGATCATAATTTTAGTCTCGAGCCTGTCCAAACTATATAAACAGAACTTTATTTTACATCTTAATAGATAATTTTTACACAAAACACTTTGTAACTACATCCCATTCACGGTGGGAATTACTTTCTTAAAGGTCTTTTTTCCTACCAATATCCTACTATATAATAGATTTCTGGTAGGGAAAAAGGCCTTTTAGAAAACAATTCCTACCGTGAACAGACTTTATGGCTGTGATTAAAACAATATTTGGGTATAGTTAAGAGTATTTTTATACATACTTGTACTGTCAACAATTTTACTCACTTTACTAAACTATATTTTATTTTGATGTAAATAGTTTTTTTAAGAAAATCTGCGATTGTTAAATGTATGAAAATATTGTTCTTTTATAGTAAAATAATCTTGTATTGAAAAAGTTTTCAGAGTAAAAAAAAAATATTTCTATTCCCCTTTACTAAAATTAAGAGATATTTAATTCTCCATACAGACACGAGAAGGTGTTGGAAGAGTGTAGTAATTGGACAAAACATTATGATCGTTTTGTTGGGTGATCCTAAAAGAGCGTTTAAGAAAATAAGCTTCATTTTCAGTCTTGATTTTACTATAAACTGATTTAAAACCGATTTGTTAACTCTCATTGCACATCTGTATAAAATAATGTTGAATATAATCTTTCCAGTGTTTAAAATAAGACGGTATTACCGATACCCAATATATACCTAGGAAACTCTTTTTATTATATTTTCTATGTATTTAACTTTAAAAAAATTAGTAGCATATCCTTGTATAATTTGTATTTATTTGACAACGAAATGTAAAAAATAAATGCAACCTTTACAACATAAGTATTTAATTTTAATTACTGACATATTTTGTGTACACGTGTCATACTTCCCATTACAGCTATCCGCGTATTTAATCCAATGGATAAGGAATGAGGAAGGTAAAATGTTTGGGAAATGTGCCCGTATTTGCGTTGAAGGAGAATTATAAGCATATTAGGAAAAAACACTCTCAGTACAACCGATCGGGATTCGAACACATATCCCAGTTATTTGAAGTCTAGTCTAACGAAAAAGTGAATCCTAAAGAATTGTGACTGCAGAAGCTGGTCACAAAATATTTAATAATTCATTTACAAGTGCATTTCCAAGACTCATGTCAACACTGTAGAAGCACTGGTATTGTATATTTGGTTTCAACCCTTCCCATTGTTTGCAAAGTTTTGTTAAATGAAAGGGGGTGAGTTGGGGTAAGGGATTGCCTCTACCTGATCTATTGTACTAGGAGAGACAAGACAGCAACTTTTAGCTCTCACTCTATCGGTTTGTCTCTCTCATCAGAAAAATTTTGAAATTGAGTTGTTTCAAAGAATTCTCACTTGGAAGCGCTGTTATCACTGGATATTTTAAGTTCTACCTGACTCGAGGAGCGCAACAAATCTCCCGTAAGGCTGTGTATCTGTTATTTCCTTGTCTGTGCCCGTGGTATATTCTTTAAGTGTACAAACCCGCCTCGGTTGCGTAGTTGGCTAACGTGCTTGTTTCGTGTTGAGCTATACTGCCGAGGAGATCAACGTTCGAATCTCATTCGGGTGAACTGGGGGTGATTTTCCCTAAATTGTTTTCACTCCCCCTACACGCAAATTCGGGTTCACTTCCTCTAAATTCAACCTACCCAATCCATAACCCATTAACGTATTTAGTACTCAAGTGCATAACCCAAACGGGTAGTAAGACGTGGTGCTAAACTAATTGTTTTAAGTTGATTCAGATAGAGAGTTAATTATTTTGAAGTGTGCGTAGATAAACATCGTAGACATAAGTAGATCCTACTTGGTGCTGAAGATCTGGTGGAGCAGTAACCCAAGTAGGCCTACCTGGGTTTGTGATGAGATGAGCTTGAAGAACCAACCACACGTCTTTATTTGGTGTCCACTTCACACACACACATAATTATGTCAGAGAAATATGGGTTATTAAAATAAGTGATACTGAATTATGGCGACGAGAACTGTGAGCCGCGGTGGTGACACACGTCCATCATTTAGAGAAACACTTTGCAGACTAAAAGGGAAACGGGCGTAAAAACACGAAGAAGCAATTGTACCACCCTTACAAAACATAATTAATGAAAGAAAGGGCGGTAGACCCAAAAATGTGATAGTTATATAAATTAATAATGAATGAATATAACAAAGATTTAATTAAGTAAACAATAATGAAATGTATAAATAATAAAATATAAAGAAATAAACACTAAACATCCTCCCCCCGTTGAACCATTCAGGTTCAAGACTAAGGAAGAAACACAGAACACAATGAGACCTAATTACTAGGTAAAGGGAAAACCTTTACCGCAGGCCGAGTAAGGGATCCTCTTGATGTACGTAGAGTTACTACTCGTTACCTCGCCGTCAGGACCTGGAGACGCCAAGCGGGGTGGGGGTGAACCCGAATCATGTATTACTACAAGGTTTCCATTCTTGAGGTTATCATTTTGAGTATTCCACTTGATTCGTTGTTGTAAATTATGGAGATACTCCCGGTGCCATCTTGAACAAAATCGTTGTGAAAGTGCCTGAATTATCTGCCATCTCTTGAGACGATTGAGAGGCATTTCTTCTATTTGCGACTCAGGGAGAGCCGTGAGAGAGTTCCCAATGAGAAAATGTCCTGGGGTAAGTGCATCAATCTCTGACGGATCTGAAGACAATGGTTAAGGGGGCGGGAGTTGAGTATAGCTTCAACTTTGGTGGTGAGTGTAATAAATTCTTCCAATGTCAATATTTGGCTGCCAATAACTATGGTTAGATGGTGTTTAGCACTCTTAACAGCGCTTTCCACGAGTCCACCTTGGTGTGGCGAGGCAGGAGGTAGGAAGTGAAACTTGATCCCATTTTCTGCGGCAAATCGGTCAATTTGATTTTGATTCTTCTTTTTCTTTAAGGAATGCTGTTCTTATTTTCTTCAATTGAGTAGAAGCTCCCACGAAGTTGGTGCCACAGTCAGAATAAATGTCTGAGCATAACCCGTGGCGAGACACGAAGCGAGTTAGTGCAGCAATAAAAGCGTTTGTAGAGAGATCTGTTGCAACTTCAAGATGTACCGCTTTGGTGGTGAAACAAATAAATACACACAGGTATACTTTTATCGGTTGCGATCACCGTAATGTATGTAACTTAATTGTGAAAGGACCTACATAATTCACTCCTGTCTTAAGAAAAGGTCGTGAGGCAGTGATACGAGCTTCGGGTAGATATCCCATTAAGGGGGCTGTGTTGGTTGGCTTGCATCGGGAACATCTTATGCAGTTAAAAATGTGAGATCTGATAATACTCCTAGCCGAGATAATCCAATAGACTTGGGATATTATGGATTGCAATAGTTGTGGGCCTGCATGTAGGTGCTTGTGGTGATAATAATCTATTATCATATAGGTAATATGATGTTTTTTGGGTAAAATTAAGGGGTGTTTAGCTGAGTTTGGCTACTGCAATTGTTTGAGTCTACCTCCGACGCGGAGTAATCCCTCAGAATACAGAAACGGTGCTAAACGTTGTAATCGTGGTTTACAACTTTTGACGAGTTTGAGAAAGTTGATATCTTCTTCGAAATGATTAGTTTGGATTAATTTCACAATTAAAAGGGTGGCCCTTTCTAATTCTCTAGGAGTGAGAGGCCCAGAACAAATGTCTTCTTTTCTGAGTTTACAGATGAATCGTAGTATATAGGCAACAACTCTCTGTAAGATGAACCACGATGAAAATCGAAATAGTAAGTCCCAGTCTTCTTTATGTGTCTAGATAAGTATGTTTAATGGTTGGGGTTTCGTTTCTAGGAGATTATGTGATTCTGAAGATGAACAGTAAAGTGGAGGCCATTGTGTGCCGGATGCTGCTAACCAAGGTGGGCCTGTCCACCACAAAGGGTAGTTACAGAGCAAGGGAGGTGATACACCACGGGAGGCCACGTCACTTGGATTTTGATTGGTAGGGACATGAGCCCATGCTTCTGGAGGTGTCATTTCTTGTATTTGAGAAACCCGATTAGCAACGTATACCTTGAGACGTTAAGGTGGAGTGTGTATCCATGCAAGTACGATGGTTGAGTCTGTCCAAGTGGTAACTGAATTTATGTGGTAATGAGATGATAAGATGCTTCTACAGTATTGCATTAATTTTGAAAGTAAATGAGCTCCACATAATTCAAGATGGGGTAACGAAATCCATTTCATAGGTGCGACACGAGATTTTGCAATAATCAAATTTACTTTGACCTCGGAGTTTTGAATCACACATCTGAGATAGATGGCTGCTGCATAACCTTGCTCAGATGCATCTGAGAATCCATGTAATTGGACATCAACAGTGGAGTAGAGAGAGAGATACCGAGGTTTGCTGAGGTTTTCTAAGGATGTAAGCTATTCCAGAAACCTTATCCATTTTGCAGAAATATCTGCGGGTAGAGGTTCATCCCAAGATAGTCCTAGTGTCCATAGAAGTTGCATCAATGATTTGGACCAGAATACTACTGGTGTCAACCAACCACACGGGTCATAAATTTGATCTATAGCGGAGAGTACTGAACGTTTAGTCGGAACTTGTTTAACTATATCAATCTTATACGAAAATGCATCACTGTCAGGCTTCCATTTGAGACCAAGGATGCTATAAAGGGTTGTTCAGGAGTGCGAAAGTAAAGTGGGGTCTCACGATACTCCTGAGGTACAGCGCTCAGTACCTGGTGTGAGTTACTAGACCATTTGCGCAATTCAAACCCACCTTTTCTTAACAATTCTGTGAGCTCTTGTTGAAGAGAAAGTGTATATTCTAAGTTGTCAGCGCCAGTGATATCATCGACAAATGTTTGGGTTTGTAGCACTCGGGATGCGTTGGGAAAGGCCTGACCTTCATCCTCACCAAGTTTATGTAGAGTCCGAATTGCAAGATAAGGGGAGCTAGTTTCACCATATGTGACAGTGGTAAGTTGGTACACTTTGAGAGGCAAATTGGGATTTTCGCGCCAAAATATCAATTGATAATTTTGGTCGTCAGGATGTACTTTAATCTGTCTGTACATTTGGCGAATGTCTGCACTAAAAACAATTTTATGACGCCTGAAGTTTAAAATAATATCGCAAATATCATTTTGGAGTTTCGGGCCTGAGTGAAGTACATCATTTAATGAGAGGCCAGATGTGCCTTTGGCACTTGCGTCAAATACTACACGCAGCTTAGTGGTAGAGCTTGTTTCTTTATGCACGCCATGGTGAGGTAGAAAGTAATGTTGGGAATTATTTTTGAGTGTGTTGGTAAATAATTTCATGTGTCCAGATTTATGATAATCATCCATGAACTCACCATATGATTTCTTGAGAGCTGGTTGAGAATTTAATTTATTTTCAGGGTCATTAAAACGCCGTTTTGCTTGAAATGGTGAATCACCAAGAGATGGCCTAGGTTCCTTGAATGGAAGTCGAAGCACATATTGACCGGTGCTGTCCCTAGCGTGCGTGTTGCGGAATTGATTTTCACATATTTCTTCCTCTCGCGTAACCACCTTCGACAGTGGTGGTTCCTCTAATTTCCAGAACTGTTGAAGTGAGTTGTGCAGGTCAATATCAGTGGTTGATAATAACGTAATAAGATTAGATGAAGCTGGCTGGTTGTTATCTTCACTAATAGAGGGAGCGCTTCCCATAACTACGAAGCCGAATATGGTTCCTAGCGCTATAGGCATGTCTTTTCCAAGTGGATAGAGATCACCAGTGAGTGTTTGAGTGAAGAGGTCAGCACCAATTAGCATTTGAACATAACCATTCTCGTTAAACGTAGGGTCAGCAAGAACAAAAGTTTTAGTTTTTTTCATTACATCAGGTGAGATGCGAGAGTAGTAATAGCCAGACTATGATCCATCGCTAATTATCAGACGTATGACTGTTGGGCTAATTATTCAGACGTATGAGACTGTTGAGTGAGGTCAGCGTCTGAAGTCAGCCGTGTGACGTTAGCCTGTTTTTCTGGGTTCCCCTGAATTATCGGTAGGTATGCTAGAGATATAGTATTGTGACGTCATCCTGTGTGACATTCCGGAGACTATGACGTTTCAAATAATATGACTGAGGTCAGGCGTGTAACGTCAACCTGTGGTTCTGGACGCCCCATTATATTTGAATGTAGGTATGGATTTTTACGTCACAAATAATATGACTGCGAGTGACGTCGAGGTAGCTATGCTAGAGATATAGTGATAGTATTGTGACGTCATCCTGTGTGACGTTCCGGTTAGTTTAAAAAGTTATATATTGGTCTTACTAAAAGTATTTAAAAGAGAGGGTAATATTACTAGAAATGAAAAAATAAATACAAGTTTTTTCAAATTTAATTATAATAAAAAAAAATACATATTTCACAATTTATTATTTTATCCATAAAAATACAAAGATCGTCATAGAGTGACAGATAGTCAAAATATGGGATAGGATCGGGCGGGTCTACAAACGATTTGGAGGCGAGCGTATTGTCTATGAACATCGATACATTTGGGTGATTTAGATATTTTACATGGCGTGTGATATATTTTTAAAGATTGTACAGAGTTTTTAATTCGTCGTAGACAGGTAGATCTGAAAGTTTTTTTTTATCACTCAGACACAATTTCCAAAAAACGAAAAGTTTTTTCACCACAATGATAAAGTCGTCCATGGTGGACTCGGAGTTTACACACGTCTGCACACACTCGACCAAAACGGCATTTCTTTGACGAGAAAATTCCACTGGGGGACGGTTAGTATTAGAAGATTAGAACTCGATGAAAACATCACGTGAGCGTAAGAGTTGCGGTCAGGGAAGAGACCCACCGCCACGTGTTTGTTCTGTTTGTCGTTTAGGTAGAAAGTCTTGGTTAGCAACGACGGTGATTCATCCTGCACCATATTACAGCTGCACGTCTTCATCGCTGTCTGCGTCTAGACTGATGACCTGTAATCAACAGTCGTCACAATTAAAGCTAGTATCGTCGTCGTCATCGTCGTCGTCGGTGATTGGACAAAATTTATACAATTTCTCGGCGCTGTGAAATCTGACGAATCGTGCCAAAGCGTTTGCATTTTTAACGCGCACGGGGTTTATGTCGTGACAAGGGGGGTACACCTCCAACAATTTGAGTTGATCAAATCAACAAAGGGACATTTATAGTCCTCACGTAGTGGGATGAATGTCCGGCCGGTGAGACGGGACAAGAAATTCCCTTTTTGTTTATAATATGGGTAAGGCACGAAGGCTTTATCTACATTTTGTTTTAGAATGGGAACCAATTTGGAGTAACACAAGCCGGTGGTTTATTGAATTGATAGCACGATGATTGTTTCTCGTCGATGAAAACTATGGCTAGCTCGGTGAGCACCCCCTCCTTTTTCGAGTTTACGATAAATAAAAAATCAAAGATTGCCGACATTATGATGTTCATATGTCAGATAATTGAATACAAATGATTAAATAAAATTATAGTACACCTTTTATATCTAATGCTGGAACACACGTCTGGGCAACCCTGCTAGTACACCTTGGACAGCGGCCAAAGCGACGTCTGAACAGCGTGACGGCCAGTCGGTCGTTCTTGCACAAGTTGCCGGTTGAGAACATTTCTGTGAATCTCCTCAGGCTCCAGCCGGCGTCCTTGGCAACGAAAAACAGACAGCAATAGTGCCCGCGCACACCGAAGGCTATGCCTTGGAGTCGTTTGCGGTTGTACATCCATCGTGTCGAGTGTTTATTCATGAGTCTAGTCATCACTAAGCTCGGTCGTCAACCATATGTATCAAAATACTCCCCTAATTTGGAAAAATATAGAACCACCCAATGAGAACCGGGTTTAGTGTGAGGGTCTAAATTGACCACAAATAAGCGGGACGAGTGAAATTTTGAGGTAATTTGTTCGAAGGAAATGTCCCTTTATAGATTGAAATTTTGCCCCGCAGCAGCAGTGTGTCTATTTGATGACAATCCATGGTGTTAATAATTAATTTCACCTCCCGATTAGAATCTATCGACACCGTCCCCTCGTACTCAGAGTAAAACAAACAGGTTATGGCTGTGTCAAGGTCTGTCTTGAACTGTAACTCAAATCTTACGTTCCCCTCTGTCTGAAGGCTGGTGTGCGAGTCCTGTCCTGCACTGTCGGAGTCAAGTCGAAGGCCAACATAAAGTAACCTTTATTGAACATGTCTCGCGTGATTAAATGCCCGTTGTTCTGATGGTGTATGCCCAATCCCGAAAACAATGTGTCATAGGCGAGGGTGGACGTGCCGTCGTTGTCAAAATTTATCAAAATGGGCAAATTTTTTTGGATTCCGTTTACATACAGGACGAAACGATCAAGGTTTCTATGAATCAGTTGAAACGGATTCGTGTTCACACTACCCACAAACGCCTCGTTTGACACCATTGTGATTAAAACAATTTTAGGAATCACCCCTTGAATAACATTATTTAGACTCACAGACTTGGATCCTTTGGGTACGGTCACAGACTTGACGTCCACCCAATTGAGGTGGTATTGAGCCGGCTTTCGTAACAGTGTCTTTTCTATAGCGAGTGAAATAGTCGGCGACACTTCCACGTGTTTCACAAAGAGGGTGGCGTCTAAAATTCGCAACCGTACGTCGGTGTTTAAATTGTCCGCGTCTGTGAGCAGATAAAACTCTCTTTTGTTGCGAATTAATTTAACGCGCAACGATACATTTTTAAATAGCAAATGTGAAATATTAAATATGTCGGCGTGTAAACGTCCCACCAAGTCGACCGGATGCTTTAACAAGTCTAATCTCGTGGCGAAGCCTTTGTTCTCTATGGATGCGTCGAGTGTACCGTTAGTGGCAGGGTATCCAAAAACTACATACCATTCACTAGGTGGGTGTCGGAGGCGTCTCTACCGTAATTAGTTAAAGTCTCTAAATAAGCCCTGTAGGCATAGTTGTCTGTCGAGGTTGTAATAGGTGTTTCGTTGAGAGAGATATTGATTTGACTGAATAATGAATTTAACAAGTTGTTGACGCATCCGATTTTATTGTCGGCTGCGACCGGTGTGCCGTCCCCCCTCACCAGCTGAATACGAAGATATAATTTAATCGAAGAGAGGTCCCGAAAATACTCGCCATCCCCGGGGCAAAAAAAATCCAACTGAGCGTCATTGTCCACGGAAGTGATGGTTTGTATTCGACCACTTTATTATTTTTAATTACCGTTTGAATGCATTTTTCGTCGAAAAGATCGAGTTCTGTTTTTGAACAATCCATAATTAATCGAAAATATCTTTTTTAGCTCTCTTGTTCCCTCTTGCTCTGGCGCCCACCTTCGAATGAAGTCATTTACGTTTTTTTACCCTTTTTAAGCCACGTCCCTTGACCGCCAGAGTGACGCGCTTTTTAACTATATCACCGACTTCTGACAGGGTTCGCGTGTCTCTATGTCGGCCAAAATATGCGAACCTTTTTGTAACGCTTGTTTTCCCACCGCTTTCGCCCCCTCATAAACAACGGTTTGACAAATCGAAATAATCCGCCCAAAAACGCGCCGAGGCCACGTCCCCTCTGCATTTTATAACTGGCGTGATAGACGGGACCGATGTTTTCTCTCTCTCCCTCCATTGTTAAGACTAAGTCAAATTACTACGTCCCGTATCTATTTATCTAGTTTTTTCTCTCTCTAAAATGTAAAATCGTAGTCCGGGACCCGATTGAAAATTCACTCGTTCGCCATACTTTGTGTATAAGCCTATGCTTATAGAGTCAAAATTACATTTCTCGACGGGAAAATAGAATATAGGAAAGAACACGTGATGTGAGTTGGCGGAGGGGAACTGTATGATTCTAATTCCATCTTACATAAGAGTCGCCTAGCAACTGTAGTCCTATAATGTCTGTGTACACAAAGACGGGCTCCGTTGAACTAGAGCCGGGCAGTTTTACGATTAGGTCGCAAAAAGACCCCCTTAATATCCTCGCTCATTAAATCCCTCAATGTGTATTAACCGCATTAAGTGACTCCATATTGGGTAGTCTGTTTCGAATGGTTGTAATTAAGTCTCCGATGCCCACATAGAGACGAACAGGAAATTCTATTTAAAAATTATTTTTTTTCACCACCGTAAATGAAATTGGTTTTTGAATCGTGTAGTTATGGGTGACTTGTCGGCGGTCCATGCACCCTTTTGTTTTTTAATCTCAGTCAACATTGTTTGATCGCGAAGAATGTACCACTGAAATTCGGATATTAAAACCTCTAGATCACCTTTATCACTTATAGAGCTCTTAATTTTATTATAAAGCTCCTTAAAGGAGGTGAAATCTTGTTGAGGAAACGAAACACGCCCCACTTGGGTCACCACGACGTTTGCCGTCAATTCTTTATCTTTGGATAAAATGTTATCTTCGAGAGTTTCAAAACCCACGGGATAGGATAATTCAGCTAGTCCCACCTCCCACCGGTCGTGTTCTAGCCGTATGGACTACGCCAATTTTGTAGTATAGTAAGAGAGTGTATTATTCTCGTAATATTCGGTGCTCGAGTCCGACGGCAGTGCTACATAAAACTGACTCATATTTTTTTAATGTTTAGACACAGGCAGCCAGCTGTTGAAAGAACTGTCGTATCCTTTCCACTTGACTATATGATGATGAATGCCTTTAATCCGCTTACTCTGTACTATTTTATCTATTTGAAAAATCGTTGGACGACGCACGCAAACTAGTTCGTAGTATATAAAAATTTCCCTCAATAGACCGCTCGTGGAGATCCTGTAACGAATAGACTGGTTGGGGAAGTCTAGGAATTACTTTAACTATGTTAAATATATTCTCGTGTAAAATTAGCCTCGTATCCTTTGTCAAAAATAATTTTTTCTTTACTTATGCGCACATGATCGCCCACCTTGAACAAAATATTCCCTATTTTAATTTTAGCCCACCGCTTTCGCAGGCGCAATAGTATTTTAAGTAAGTGAATAGGCTTGACCGAAGCCGGAGCCATTCATATAGTCGAATGAACACTAGCGTAATAATTTTGAACTAGCTTGCCCAACACATCGACGTAGTTGTGAGTGTTGAATGCGGTGAAATATTTCCACATTTTAGTTTTCAGCGTGCGATTGAAACGCTCCACGACGGCCCCCTTTATATCTGGATTATGCAAATGATAAAAATGAACGCCCGCTTGTTTCAAAAATGTTCTAAATTTAGAATTTAAAAATTCCCTATACTTGTCCGACTGAATCGAAAGGGGGCGTCGTTCTTCTATAAAAATCTGTTTTATACCCCGCGTGATGTCGGCGCCGATTTTGTTTTAAGCGGTATAGACCACGCGTACTTTGAAAATACATCAATAATGTTTAAAATATAGTTGACGCCCGGTTGTCTTTATTTAAATCTCTCATATCTACTAGATCAATCTGCCACACATCGTCGATATTGGTGACACTGTGCGGGTTACGTGGAACCTTTTTCTTAAACCACGGTGAAGAGTGTACGCGTCTTGCCCGGTCAACCATTCGTCTACTTTTATTTTATCCAATCGACTGTACTTTTTAAGATTGCTGGCGGTCGAGAAGGCCGAAGGTCGTGGGAGATTGTAATATAATTTTTTTAACGTGGCGCTCATCTTAATGTGTTCCAACGTGGTCTGACAGGAAATAGTTTAGAAATGACAGTTTTATATTTCAGTCCTCTGCTGGACGTTATTTCCGCCTTAGGATCAAAGTTTTGTCGATGAGCGCTCGTGGCAATTAGTATGTCTTTATATTTTTTTAAATCACTCTCTGTAATTATATCTTTATTTACGTTTCTTTTGGTCAACAACTCCCAAAGTCCTTGCGTGCCTTTATAATGTGTGTTACCCAGGTATATATCGTTATCGTCTACGGTGAAACTCAAATTGCCTATTTTAAAAGTATCCCCCTCTTTTCTAATTCCAAATATAGGATCAGTAGACGCTCTCCGGTGGACGTAAGGTGATAAATATTTTCCCGCTATGCTGCCGAACACGCGGGAGGAATCTATTTCAACTTCATCAGGGAAATACGACTCACCTTCCACCCACCCCTCCTCTGGTGAGTCTACACTAATAGGACTGCTTTGATATGTGGTCTCATCTGAAATGAATCGAGGAACCATCGGCAGCGGTTGTCTCCTCACCAAATGTCGTTTTCTTTTTTTCCTCGTGCAAGGTCGACCGGTCTACGTTTTATTAGTGTGGGGCCCACGATGGGTATTTTAATTGGTTGTCTCGCTCTCTGCCTGTTTGGTAAATAACTCTGTTGATACTTTCTAAAGCTGGCCAATCTTTGATAATCGTCAATTTTTTTCCTAGATTTTAGAATATTTTTCATCTGTACAAAATCGGTGGACTTTTCATCGCGTTTATTGTGAAATAGTTCTGGCGGAACTAGAAGCATCTGTTTAAGTTGTGACATATTATTATTTAACCAATGAGCCTACGAGAGCTGAAAGAATAGCGGGTAGTATGATGCTCAAGAAGCCGCCCGATTGAACGGTGATAGTTCTTTTTTTTCTTCAACGAAACACCGCTGCTAGCCAATTTACGGATACAAATTTTATACTTTATTAATTTCCCCTTATCACTTTTACTAATTTTAATATTATTGTTTAATGTGTTTAGAGCACATTCGCTGAGTGTTGTTATAACAGCCGGGTTGACGACTTTAAGAATAGCTTTGTGCAATTTAGGACTGGCTGTTTTCAACACCCGCAGTAGTGTCTATTTTTCTTGACTAGTTTTATCTAGTAGTCTAGCGGGGACAAACACTTTGCAAACACTGTCAAATATGTCCGTTTTGATGCGCAAGCGTTCGTCCGCGTTCTGACTCAGATCATAGAGTAAATACCCGTGAGCGGATTCGGATGCTTTCCTATAGATTCTTTGTATTTCAGATGTATTATCCGCATAAACTTGTCTAGCTAGATAGTTTATCTGTGTTTGATCACGCGGGTTTTTAAACACCACAATGTATTTAGCGTTGAGCGAGATGTCACGAGACTTACTCCCCTGATGGAAAAGATTTTGTGTGATCAGAATAACCGAAAGATTTCTATGATGACTACCCTTGGTGAAAAGTTCACAAACTTTTCTAGAATAAACTTAGTTCATTAAATCGTCCAGCACGATGAGTTGAGCCCCGCTGGCCTTAAAATCGAAATTGTCCGGTACACCTTTGTGTAGTGTGACGTGACTAGATAATCGCGAGGGAATAGAATTTCTCTCACTAAAACACCATAGAATTCTATCAAATTTATCCACACGGCACACCTGTTTTAAATTTAACAGAAAATTCTCTACAAAAGTAGCTTTACCTCAATTAGACGGTCCCGCTAATATCAGTGTGAAAGGGTGTACAAACACAGACATCGATTTGCACCCGTCTAGTGTTGGTATAAAAATAAAAAATAAAAATTACGATTTCAAATTTATAGGTGGTGGTGACAAACCAATAAATTTTACGTTCGAAATTTTATCATAAATTATGATGGACAACCCTAGGCTAGCATATCAATAGCAAGTTGTTGTTTTTTATCAACAATTTCCATTAAAAAAAATTTAATTTCCTTCCCCTTTACATAAATTATAGTAGAGGCGATAGTGGCCATTTTTAAAATTATATCAAATTGATCAGAGTTCATATCTCCATCGTCTCAATGCAGAGACGATCACAATTTTTTTTAAATATGCCGCGTGGTAATTTTGTAAAGGAATTTCTAGCATATCAATAATAATTTTTTTTATCTAAAATTTCGTCACCTTTACATAAATTATAGTATAGGAGGCGAGAGAGTGGCCAAATTATATCAAATTTATTGGCGACCGCGTCGTCCCGTGATAATTTTATGTGAGCCAGCCAATCATTATGTTTTTGGCCGCGGTAATTTTTTTTGTATAGGAATATGGTCGCTTAAAAAAATAAAAATTACTATTCCCACGTGATGGTGATGGTGGTTGTAGTGCTAGGGGTGCCAACAAACCATTCCCTGAGAAATTGAACATTAGACAGGGTGCAAATCGAATTTTTTTTTTTATATTTATGGCCGAAACATTTATCATAATTATTATCGATCCTATCCTTCAGGGAGGGACACCCCAAGTCTATCATATCAATTACAAGTTGTATTTATCGACAATTTCCATTAAAAAAATTTCTTTTCCTTCCCCTTTACATAAATTATAGTAGAGGCGAGAGTGGCCATTTTAAAAATTATATTAAATTGATCGGGGTTCGTATCACCGTCGTCCCAATGGAGACCGTGGTGATTATATGTGAGCCAATCACATTGTTTTTTAATATGCCGCGGTAATTTTGAAGTAGAATATGGCGAATTAAATGTCCAGTGGTGAGTCACCCTTCCACACATTGACATAATACTACATTCTTTTATAATAAATGTATTGTCCTCGTCTTTGAAACCTTGTACATCTACAATAACGTTGGTCATGTCGGTGTTGTTGTTGGTGATCCAAAACTGTAAAGGAAAAAAACCAATTAACAGTCACTGTGTGCGGAGACAACTGTAAAAAAAATTAACAGTCACTATCCCAGTCACGTACATAAATATCACGATGATGTCAGACATTGATGACAATTTTTTCTTTATAGACGGCGGACCATCAATCTGCGTTACGCCCATATTATAATGTTCCAAACAATATTTATAATCTTTCAATTCGTGCTGCGCAGAGGGAGAGAGTAAGTTCCAAGCGCGATTTATATCTCTAGACGCGTATGATTTAATAAATTCTATAGGTAAACTATTCAACTCCGTGGCAGACATCAGACACAAATCCTGCTTCTCCAAGTACGTGAGGATGGACGCGTTGATTTGATCCATTATACTAAATTACAATTACCGGTGACACGATCTTTTATAGGATGTCACTTGATCCAAACCCTCCCTCCCCCCTCTGAGTGTTTGATAGCGAATCAGTGTGTTCAACTCTATGGTAATCAATTTTCACGCATACTAGTTGAGCAATTTTATCACCCCTTTTAATTGTGAAAACAGTGTGGCCTTGATTAATGAGTAATACGCAAATATTACCACGATAGTCTTCATCTATAACCCCGGCCAATAAATCTATGCCGTGGTGAAGAGCCAGACTAGATCGCGGAGATATTCTACCGTACGTTCCCGCCGGTAATATAATAGAAATATTTATCTTAACTAAACACCCTGCACGAGGGCTGTATACTACAATTGTAGGGACTTTTCAAGTCTAAACCTGCAGAGCGTGGTGTGACTCTAACCGGCGATATGGCGTTTCTATTTAACTTTTTGAACTTTAATAAGGATGACACTGGAATCACAGAGAGAGAAGAAAAAATGTATACGTATAAGTATAATTTCAATTTGATATGTCAGCCTAGTTTTTCGATGTCATCCATTAGTCGTCTTGTCATGTCAATATATATTTGATCAAACACCTGATAGTTTCTATACCACGTTGTTAACCTGTACACAAATAGGGGCACCGTCTGTTGGACAGAAGTCATTAAAGCACCTGCTTTCACATTTGTGTACAGATAGCCTTTTTACACCTGTTTCTGTGTGGTGTAGTATCACAGTAGAGTGGTCTATATCTAGTTTTAGTAAGGTAAAAATTGTGTAATCATTAAATTCTTCGTATAATGTCATAGAATTTGTGTCGGTTTTACAATGTTTAGAAGGGGAACAAGTACAAACACGATTCCATTTTGTAATATTGTTAATGTCTGGACGTTTATTTCTACGAATTTGCATTTGTTGTAAACGTCCACATTCCAGACGAATATTCTTGATACAGCCATCAGTCACTAGAAAACAGAAAGAGAAAAAAAAATGTGATCAACTATATCCGTTGGGTACGGACGTGTTGTTATTTAATCTCCTACGTTTAGTGAACACAATATTAAATTTTTTTTCTCTCCAACTGGGAGACGACGATGGCACCTCTTTTTCTTTTAATTTTTCGCGGATTAGTCACGTGTACGGGATCCATGTCTTTACAAAATCATGTCTTTAATAGTAGTAAAGTTTACAATCTTTGTGTTTTCATAGTTTAGTGTTATACCCCTGACTTTGGTGATGGATTTGTATTCGTTCGTCTCGGGGACAAACACAATGTAAGAATAATTTTTTGGTCCACCGGAAACAAACTCTGTAATGTACGCGCTCTCAGAGTAGGCGGTCGGCTCGTTTGTCATGTCGCCCAACTTGTCGCCTGTCGGTATCGTGTACGTGTCTGTCGGTCTTATCACACTTATAATAGAGTCCGTGTCACAGTAAAGACAAGAACCGCCCAAGTGCCTGAGATATGAATACAATTTCATACGGGCACCGGTGGTCACATACGCTGCTATAGGAACATTGACCGTATCGAGGGGAAGTACGTCCTCGTCACGGTATGTCCACGAGACGTAAGCAACCTCGTCATTGGGGAAAATATAATGTTGCGAACCTCTGTCCCCGGGTGGTGAGTAGGGAGAAAAAGTCTTTTGGTTGTTCACAATGGTGGTCTGCGTTTTGTTCTCGTTCAATGCAAATCGTCCCCAGAAAGAGTTTAAACACAATTTGGCGAGTGCGCGTTTTCCTGGATTTTTAACAATTTCGTTTTTATCCAGCACTATTCCCTCTGTTTTGAAATACTCACTAACGTAGTTGTCTTTGTCCTCGTCTGTTTTCACCCATCCAGGGTATCCAGACGCCTCCTGTTTGATCTTGAGGAACTTGTTAATATACTCTACAAACAGTCCCCCTTCTCTGGTCTGGGGATCGAACTGGTTAATTTTATATTCCCAAAATTCGTGTACTCTAACCATTGTGTAGCCCATTTCTAGCGCTAGTCGGACCTCGTCCACTATCCATGTGCCTGTAATAGTCCTGTCAGATTCGGTGTGTAAACAATCCCCTTGGTTCATCTCCATTGCACTAGAGGAGCATAAACAAAACATTAATTTTTATTGTGTTTTGTAGGGCAGTACGGGGTTAAACAAATTTCTAGGAGGTAGAACAGTGCATTTAATTAGACCCTCTCTGTCTACGACGTCGACGGGCAATCGTCGGCGACAAAAATATTTATAGGGTGACATACAGGAATTTAAAAATATTTGCATACCCAGGGATATAAACTGCAGACATCTAGATAGCCTATCTTTTCTTCGGGGTCTGTCTTGTAGTGTAATGTCATAGATTTACAACGTCCACCGTACAGTGCGTCACGTGGATTGAGTGGGGCAGTTTGAATCATAGGGTGATTGTTTAGCTCTAGATCTAGTTGTGTGTCTTCAGTCAGTATTTTGTCAAAGTCACACTCTTTCATTGTTGTGACAGTGTATCCTGCGGCTCTAAATGCTCGATCTCTCAACAGAGTGCACTCGTATCGCTCGGAGAGAGTCTCTTTCGTGTCTGTTATAGTCACGTCACGGTTCGAAAGACATGTAACTCACGTGGAAGAAACACCCGTCAAAAACAAAAATATCTCTCGTCTCGTAACAGTTGCCGTCCACCTTCATGCCCAAGATTTCTATCTCACGCCCGTTGAAGGCTTGCCGTATATCGGGTCGGGTTTTCTCCAGATAGACTAACCATTTTATGGCTTTCACAGACTGTCTGTCACTGCACCTGTAACCCCCCTTAGGCAGGATGGCTATCGTATAGGGGGCTAAGAACAATTTTCTAAATAAACGATTACACGCCGACGATATTGTGATAGATTCTCTAAAAACGCCTGTCGCACCTATATTTAAAAATAAATGACGAAATGTACGGCAACCCTTGCGTAATACATTTACGTCATCCATACAATAGGTCTCCAGCTCTGACTTATTATTAAATATATACCCCTGCCGCAGTTTGTCAGCGTGCCACATCATAAAGTCATTTCACTCATCCGGTTTCATATAATCCGCATCAAACATTTCGGGACCGGGCATCTCACCGATATAATTTAAATTCTTTTCTGTATTAAACAGATAGGGGTAGTGTACTTTTTTACAGTCTAGTCCAAACGCTTTCGGGATCTGTCTCAGTGGCATGGGTAGGAAACATAGGCTGTCTTTAAATTGTATGTGGTCCATTGTCATGCAGAGTATTTTAGTTCCGTCCACGATAATTTTAGGGGTGTAGTTTAGTGATAGAAATCTATTCAGGTTAAATATAGTGTCAAAGCCTTTCCCATTATGCGCAACGCAAACAATTTTATTGGCAAACGGCCTCGGTTGTCTCAGTTAGTCGATGAAGCCGTCTACCGGATTATCCCAAAAGGAATGAGATCGTTTCCGCATTGGTCACAATCCTCGTCCATATTATCGTTAAATTCACATTTTACACAATAGTGTTGTACGTGAAGAAAATTCGGTTCGTGTACTAAACAATCATCTGTTATATCTCGATCTTGTCTAGTCTCGAAATCATTAAATACCATTAGGTAATTATCATCAAGCTGTTCGACTCAACACCTTTATATAACAACGATGCGGGTTTTCTTTGTTCTGTTCACACGTTGCGCAGTATGATTTAAAACATTCGTGATTTCTCCCCTTTGTTTTATCACAGGTAATACACACCTGTGTTAAATCACAAACTGTTTTATTACCTAGAATTTTATTCAATTTATTACTAGTGAAACAAGCGGCAGACCTAAATAACCTGTTACATTCAGTGCAATACACATTTTTTTCACTTTCATACAAACACTGAGGTATGGACATACATTTGGGGCAAGTACTCTTACATGAATATCTTGCACCTCTTTCAAAACCGGTATTACATCCGTGGCAAAAATACTGAACTGAAAAAGCCGCAGCCATATTGATTATTACGTTAAAGTGATGTCTAACCTCATCGTACAGTAGGTTAATGTACCTACTAGAAGACGACACCCCCTCATACCACAATCCATTGACCGTCGAGAGGGTATTATACACGCGTAATTTATATTCGTACCCAAAATAACGCTGAAATTTATCGAGATGTTCGCGTCCCCCTACCTCCGGTAAATCGACGCGAGTTTTTGTGAGAAGCTCATCTAAAGCATTGTTAATTTTACGCCCCTTAGTATACGATTTATAATTAATATCATTAGTGATTTTGGCTATCGCTATTACTATAGCATGAGCCAAACAATTCGTCAATAATTTAACAACTGAACCATAGAGAGGGTTCAAACACTTCAAAAGGAAAAATAACAATAACAATCGATAGAGTGGGCTGGTGAGTGAACTTTTATAACCGCTGGGTAAGCTAAATAACACCCAGCACACGCAATTTGGGATAGATGAGGGCAAGTTCTCACGGCCGTCCTCAACGGCCGATAAACACAGCCCAGACGTTATACCATTATTTTGATTACCTCACATGAATTAACTAAACTTAAAATTACCGTCAACAGTAATTTATTATAATTTACCAAAAAAGTGTCAGCAACAATGGATATAAGTATATCAACAATCATACAATATGCAACTTCTTTACAACATTTTCTTTTGGCGTCTTCATACCACTAGCGCCAGCTTTAAGAGCAACCCTCATCGCTCGCTACAAGAGATAACATTTAGGCATGAAAACTAATACCCTATTATAATCTCAACCTAGGAATTAGACGTTAACTTCAACAATTACTAACACCTAGTCAACATACATTATTCACATTATTTTAAACCAGCCGCGTAAGAATGGGGAAAAATATACAATAAAACCTAGCTATTTGTGTTATCTGAGGTTGATATTAGACAACAACTTTGCATTTAATTGACCAACAACTCTCACTAGTCATCATGACTCGGTTGCTATGGCAACTTCCCATCTATACATATCACGCGCTGAAGGCGCCCAGCAATTCATGTTCGGAGGCGAACATCCATATAATAACCTTACTAAACTTACCCTAACACAGTGAAATTTACATATAAACCTAGCAAAGTTTTATTAAGTTAAAACTCTACAGGCGATGTTTACGAATGACATAATTTATAAGTTGTTTTCCCTTTCCCCTTTCTTTTATATATATATATCTTTTACAGTCAATATCTATTATTCTAAGAAAAATAGTTTAAGTGATTCAGCCCAGAGAAAAATAAATTGAGATTTACATATATTATAAGACAACATAGTCTAATTCCAAATTCGCCTATCTTTGACGAACAATTAATCAGAGCAAGGTTTTTTAGGAACGAGTCCATTTAAAATTAAAGCGCTAAACCTAACATGATAAATAGAGATAAAAATAGGAAACCAGTAAATATAACTTATACACAATTTAAATCTGTTACGCCCAAAATATAAAGTCCAAAGGGTTAGGCATCTCAACCCATTTATCTTTAATATTATTACGACGGTAAAAATCGTAAACCTTTCACAAAAATATTCCAATAGTTAGAGCAAAAGTCTCAAGTCCAGATATGTTATGCGTTCAGATAAGAGTAAAGTTTTAGTTTATACGTAGACATAGCTTGAAATGTCAATAAAAGCAAGTTTAAAACTTTTTGGATATTTACTAAGTAAAAATAATTGAAGCGCCTAAAAAGAATTTAGAAAAGTCAGACATTTAACCCAAAAGGAATTTAGCTTACATTGTAATTTTCGTCGCTATCACCTATTCAAGCGACCTTCACAGCCAGCCCAAGAGTGGCTCACAATTCACATGGTCGATCTTTTATACGCACTAAAACACAGCTTGCAGAACATGGTGGGGGGGGGACCAAAGAACGTAGACAGGGTGGAGAAGGTTATAGGAGCCTCTCGGAGCTAGTAGAAGCCCGCTCGTAAACTTGGTGGAGTGTTACTTCTTTTCTTCTTATGGTCTTTGGGCAACCAGAATCGGCGTGACGTATCCCAGTTTGCGCGCGTTAGTATTACAAGGAAGTCGTGATGGCCAGGTGTGTGACGACAAGTGGCTCGCAGTGTTTACATGAGCCTGGCCGCGGACGTCTTCGTAGAATTGGTAAGTTTGCAGTTTCCAGTATTTTGTCATTAGCTAGCGGCTAATGTTACACAACGACAATGCTCCTTTTATGGTGACTCAGATAATCGTTTGGAAGGCACCTTCTTTTTAATGCTCTACCATTGCCCATCATCATTTTGATATGATTCGCTTTAATCCTCAACACATCGGCTATACCGAATCTGGCATTACTCTGAATAACTTTTGTTAATGTATTCATAATAGTGTTCACATCAATTTGATCACATCTACAGTAAGAAACCCCGACCGGTTTATCGAGGTTATTCTCCGTGTTGGTGATCGTGAGTCCTTTTAAATCGTAAGGTGCCGTACCTCTGAGCAGGTATGCTAATAAACTAGAGAAACACGTCATTAGATAATGCAGTGGACTCACGTTCGTAATCAATGGGTTTAATCGTACTAAAATATCCCTGCCTAAGGTGTTGAACCGAGTATAAGTTCGGTCTTTCTCCCTTATTATTGTAAATGAGTCATTAGTGTTTGTAACCCATCCCGCATAATCAAAAATGTGTTGGCGTTGTCTGTTAATGTCTGAGATGGAGGATATAGATTCGTCGGGTATAAATGTATGTTCGTTAGACACTAAAAAAAGAAAATAAATTTAAATAATTAATTGAGAAAAGAGAAACAACCGTAAAAAAATTAATTGTTAGTTTAAATAATAAATTTGAGAAACAACAAAAAATTAATTGTTAGAATAAAATAAAAAACAATTAAGTTTAGAAAAGAGTAACACATAAAAATATTTAACTATTAAATTTTAGTTTAAATTATAAATTTAGAAAAGAGAAAAACCGTAAAAAAATTAAATTTAGAAAAGAGAAACACATAAAAAATATTTAAAATAAAAATATAAAATATTAGTTTAATTATTAAATTTTAGTTTAAATTATAAATTGAGAAAAGAGAAACAACCATAAAAAATTGTTAGTTTAAATATTTAAAATAAAAACAATTAAATTTAGAAAATAGAAACACATAAAATATTAGTTTAACTAATAAATTGAACACTGTAGAATAGATGGTAAAATTTATCTTACTTTTAGCAGAAAACACGAGCGCTAGGTAGATGCTGATTCACGTGACAACTTCTTTTCACTCGACAAGATGACGATGAAATGATAACTTTCTATAATTAAATTCTTTTTTATAGATCACCGGTTTGCAACTCCGTCAGATGTGTGGCTGACCTTTCTTCACACCTATGTAATTACCTTTCATGTGTGTGTGTGTGTATGTGTTGATTTCGCTCCTTTAAATGTAGTTAACCTTTCAGAAGCGACCTGAATATCTAATTAGAAAGTAAAAACGGTTTGCCTTGATAGCGAGTCGATGGCTACACCTGGTAGCGAGATTTAAGTTGAATAGTAGATGTTGTTCACCTTGAGAGTGAGAAATATCACGATAAATAGCGTGTGTATTTAAGTCGTTAGATTTAGTAAAATGGAATCAGTTGAAGACACGAGTTTAAACGTCCCCCTTCAGTCATTTAAACATCGCCATATTGAGCGTCAATCTAGACATATTTTCAACAGTAGATCTTATTTTGATAAGTGAACAAGAGATGAGCGCGTGGTGTTTGTAAATGCGGTGAAGAACATTTTATATCGCTTTTAGGTGATATATCAATTTTGGAGGAGTACTCTGACGGAGATAGATGCGTAGAGCTGGGAACAACTGATTGTTTTAATAATTACACGTGTGTATTAGAGATTCTAAAAGAGTCCTGCATCGAACGAACGATACACTATTGTAATTCTGAGTGCTTTTCTCACTTTAAAAAGTCATACGCGTGTGGGTCAAAACGTTATTGCAAAGTTTTAAGTGACTGGTATCGCAAACACTTAGAGTGTCTCCACAATTGGCAAGACAGGGCAATAAACTTCAACGTCGCTTCTGAGACGCATACGATCAACCTACAAGCTAGGAGGACTGATCCGAGTGCACCCACACCAGAGTAAATCAGGTAATTTATAATTTCTTTATTTATTTTTAATTTTTTTTTGCTTCTTATTATTGCTATAATATATTTGTTTGATTTTTTTCAAGATATGGTCAAATTTATTATCGACTTCAACTCAAGCAAGAGCGATGACATTCAATATATCTCTTTAAGAAGTTTAAAGGAGAATACAATACTAGATATATATCTTTTACCGAAAGAGACACGAAAATGGGAGAAGTGTTTATGTGAAAGCCTATTTACACGATAACATCGTAGGCTTTTTTCTACCAAAGAAGTATTCAGGCATTTGTTCAAAACAGCATATTGACCTTGTAAATAATTCAAACTCTGTATTAATCTATGATGGCATAGGGGGTGATAATTCTATCAAGCTTAGAACAGAACAAACTGGTTTATAGTTTTTTTCAATCTTTGGTAATACTGGTCAAAAAATTGAAATAAAAGTAACTAATCACTAACTAATATCTGTTCATAATTGGTTTATGTATTCAACCTAAGAAGTATTCCAACATCTGTACAAAGAGCATATTGATCATATAAATCAAAGTCTGTATTAATTCATGATGGAGATGAAATAAAAGTAACAACTAAACACTATTTATAATTTTACTTTGTAACTAATATCTGTTCATAATGGTTTTATGTATTCATATAACAATTATATTTGAAATCTGTGTATTTTTTATTATTATTAAATGTGAAAAAAACTTGTATTTATTTTGTAATTTCTAGTAATATTTCCCTCTAATTTAAATTATATATTAGAAATAAGTTTTTAGTGTATAATTAACTATAACGTCATTAATAATTCAAACGTCATACTGTCTATCAAATTATAAATTAAAATATATTTTAATCATTTATGTTGTTTATTAAATTCATCCTCTGTGTAGTTATTAATTTTTAAAAGAATACATTCTAAAAATATTGTTTTCATAGCTGATAAACATGTTTAAATCTAGTCTTTTTATTTCAATTATTTTAATTTGATATATAAATAACTAAACATTTAAACTGATTACAATTCATATACACTTAAAACTTGTCTAACACAAATGGTCTTGGCGCAGACCTTTTAAAACTAGACTCTCCTTATTTATAAAAACTGGTTTTATTTTACACAGATGGATTTCACACTGAATACAAACTCAGTTGAGAGTAAAATTTTCCAAACGTTTAAATGTTATATTTTAGTCATAAAATATAATGAGTTCAAATTATAAATTAAAATAAATTTTAATCATGAATGTTGTTTAATAAATTCATCCTCTGTGTAGTTATTAATTTTTAAAAGAATACATTCTAAAAATAATGTTTTCATAGCTGATAAACATTTCAAATCTAGTCTTTTTATTTCAATTATTTTAATTTGATATATAAATAACTAAACATTTAAACTGATTACAATTCATATACACTTAAAACTTGTCTAACACAAATGGTCTTGGCGCAGACCTTTTAAAACTAGACTCTCCTTATTTATAAAAACTGGTTTTATTTTACACAGATGGATTTCACACTGAATACAAACTAAGTTGAGAGTAAAATTTTCCAAACGTTTAAATGTTATATTTTAGTCATAAAACATAATGAGTAGAGTATTGTAAGTTACGGCATATACATGAAAACAACACTTGATATTATTATTCATTCAGATCTGATGTGACGTACAAATGCGGATCGCGTCACCATAAAAAACATGTTCAAATCTATTTATTTCAATTATTTGATAAATAAATAACTAAAAATTTAAAACAAATTACAATCATATACACTTAAACTTGTCCACGATACAAATTATCCTGGCGCTGACCAACTAACCGGAACGTCACACAGGATGACGTCACAATACTATCACTATATCTCTAGCATAGCTACCTCGACGTCACTCAGCAGTCATATTATTTGTGACGTAAAAATCCATACCTACATTCAAATATAATGGGGCGTCCAGAACCACAGGTTGACGTTACACGCCTGACCTCAGTCATATTATTTGAAACGTCATAGTCTCCGGAATGTCACACAGGATGACGTCACAATACTATATCTCTAGCATACCTACCGATAATTCAGGGCGCCCAGAACAACAGGCTGACGTCACACGGCTGACCTCAGACGCTGACCTCACTCAACAGTCTCATACGTTGAATAATTAGCCCAACAGTCATACGTCTGAATAATTAGCGATGGATAATAGTCTGGCTATTACTACTTGCGAGTTTGCGTCATATTTGATGTTATTTTATCAATTACCAAAACTGAGTGAGCGTGTGCCAATGGTATACCACCACATGTGGAAATATTTAAATGAGTAACACCCTTAAGTTTCACTTTAGTTGATGATATCCCCTGAACATTACTGGGTTTGAGTCAGTTACGTTTTACGCCCAGCATCTGTGCACAATGTTCAGTGATCAGCGTGGATTGACACGCTGAGTCCAATATCGCACGCACAATTTGTGTATTGCCGGAGGGTGTAGTAAAGTGTACTAGAGCCGTGGCTTGGAGTACAATATTATGAGTTGTTGAAGACAGACCAACAAAAGGTTTAGTTGGACCAGAATCGGTCAACTGTGAAAATAAGTAGGGGTTAATGTGTGAAAAGTAGCACGATGGTTTCTCAACGGTTCAGTGTGAGATCTCTGTAATTGTAAACTGTTGTTTGTGACAGTTGTTTGTGTTGCATCTGTGATTGAGGATAAAGATGCAACAATGTGTGATGAGGTTTATTGCATTGTTGACACACATGTTTTGATGATGTGAAGTACCCAGGCAATTATCACAGAATCGATTTGATTTAATAAATGTAAATCTTCTCTGTGGAGTTAAAGATTGAAAATCCGTACATTTATAAATATTATGCTCTGGCTGTTTGAAAAACGGGCAGTGATTATTTGAACCTATATTTTTGGATAAAAGAACCGTCCTAGTTGGTATGGGTGCTGATGGGCGTGAAAATGAGTGTGTTGGCCTTAACGTTGGTTTTGGTGACAGTTTATGCGATATATTGGCCGCCTCTAGATGTGTACACTCAGTTTTCAAAAAAAGTATTACTTCACTGGCAGTTGGTAGAACCTGTGTGTCAGCGCGATTACTTTCGAATTTCTTTCTGAGATCTTGAGGAATTTTACGCATCAAGATGTTTGAGAAAAATTATGTTTTCCTCGTAAACCTTTTGGTTAAGTGCGGATAATGCTTGTGAGTGCTCATTATAAGTTAATAAGAAGGAACGAAGAGTTTTTACAGTTGCTTGTTCAATGTTGGGTAGATCAATTAAATTATCAGTGTGTAGATTCATTAAATATTGGATGTTGTGGTATCTCTTCTTGAGCAAATTCCAAGCAACTGGGTAGTTTTATGCAGTGAGTGGAAGTGACTTTATTATGTTTAGTGGTTCGGATGTTAGTGAGCTTAAGAGATATTGAAATTTCTCGAACTCTGTCAGAGACGTGTTTATTGTGAATTGTGGCCTAAGAGACTCGATTATGTTAACCATTGTGTGGGTTCACCAGAGAATTTGTTTTAAATTAATTTTGGGCAATCTAATATTGGACGCCACAGAGTGGTTTGATCTTGTTGATTCATTTAGTGGATCACTTGTGGAAACCAATAAAGGAGGGACTAGCATGCAGACAGTACATTGGATATCGACATCTAAATCTGCAATTATATTCTGAAATTCGTCTATTTTTTCTGGATCATATTCTTGAGTGTGGGTTGTGACATTGTTTAATTTAGACAAAGATGCATCAAATTCGGCCTTTTTAGCACTTGATTCCTTACCAAGAATTGTACTCTTTTGTACTTGAATTGGGTTTAACGTTTCACATCAAGAAATATTGTTTAATTGATCCCGTATTTTAGTAAGTCTTGATTTAACTTGTTCTGCTTGATGCACAAAGCTTGAGTACTTCATCTCGAATTATGTTATTAATATTAATAATAATCAATCTTCTTGTGCATATATTTGTAAATAATATTTACTTTGAAACAAACACACTATAGAGCAAACAAAAGAGAGCAAATGTCATTCGAAACTGTCTATACACAATTCTAGGAACTCAATGTTCTGAGAAGAAGTGTTTTGAAAGCAACCTTGAGCTTAGTGTGCCTAGCGAAAGAGAAAGGGGGGAGTAACTACAAAGTACTGTAACTAAGAAACATTCCAAAACAGCTCACAATGGATGTTTGGCGGAGTGATATTATTTTAAACAACAAAAACAAAACATCTTAAAAACATAAATTGGGTGGTACATTGCATTTAACCGCGCACATAATATTACAATTAATAGAATAATCCCCCTACATATCAGGGGAGAGCTGGGGCTTCTTCCAACATTGACGTCACTTTGTGTAACGCCGAGTCCATGGACATGGTGGAAGGTTAGAGGGTTGTGGACAACGTCACGGTCAGTGACCATAACCTGATCGTCTTTGAATTTGTCGCGGGGATGCTGGTGGATGGAAATGGGGAAGGGAAAAGAAGGAGATACAACATGAGCAAAGCTAACTGGGAGAAGCTGAGGGCTGAACTGATACTGCCCAGTTCAGTGGCACAAGGCGACAATGTCAACATGAAGGCCAAACAGCTGACGTGGGCTCTGCAGGATGCAATGAGGAAGTCGATACCTGTGGTGAAAGGTGATACCTAGGTTGGTAATAAGCCATGGAATGACAGACTGCAGAGTCTTCGAGCAAGGGCAAGGAGAACGCGTAGGAGATATCAGAGGTGTCGAGACCCGGCTAGTCGTGTGGTGCTGTTAAATATCTACAGGGAGAGCAAGAGAGAGTTTGAGGATGGGTTGTATCAGGAGAAGAGGAAAAGTTGGGAGAAGTATGTACAGGAGGAGTTACAGAGGGACCTTGGGGGGTGCCGTTCAAGATAGCCTCCGGGAAATTACGCCCCCCAGCCATGATAACCACGCTATCTAAGGATGATGGGAGTACCACGACCAGCTGGGAAGAGTCTGCGGTTCTTTTAATGGAGACATTGTTGCCAGATGACGACGTGACAGAAGATACTGAAGAGCACCAAATGTTGAGGGAGAGGATGGAGAGTGACGAGTATGTAAATGAGGAAGAGGTAGAACCTGTTAGTCGGGCGGAGGTGATCAGGAACATTGCTCTGATGGGTAAAAAAAGACGCCTGGTCCGGACGGGATAAAGGTCGAGGTGCTGGAGAAGACGGCTGACCTTATTGCTCCTTTCCTTGCAGGGATGTTAAACGAATGCCTCGGTCAAGGCAGAATCCCGAACATCTGGAAGCAGAGCGAGGTAATCTTGCTAAGCAAGGGGGAGGATAAAAACCCGCTTATTCCGAAGTCATACAGACCCATCTGCCTGTTGAACACAGCAGGGAAGATGCAGGAGAAGATATTGTGTGAAAGATTACTGAGACATAGAACAGTCATGGGCATGCATCAGCAGCAGTATGGCTTCCGAAGAGGCAGGTTGACAGACTACGCAATCTGCAGAGCAATGGAACTGATTGACTTGGCAAATGGTAAATACGTCGTAGGAATATTTGTGGACATCTCAGGCGCTTTTGACAACCTCTGGTGGCCGGCGATGTTTGACAGATTAAGAGAGATTCAGTGTCCGGAGCAACTGTATAGGAGTCTTAATGACTACTGTCGTAATAGATACTCCACCCTGAGATGTCCAGGAAATAAGGTTCAGAAGCTACTGAAGAAGGGATGTCCCCAGGGATCGGTATGTGGCCCGATATTTTGGGATGTCAGCCTGGAACCAGTGTTGTACTTGTTGGAGCGGATGCCAGAGACGCAGGGTGTGGTTGCCTTCGCAGACGACCTTCTAATAGTAATAGAAGGGTACTCGAGAAGGAACTTAGAGGAAAAAAGTAACCAGGTGCTTGAAGAACTTGACACCTGGTGTAAAAGTGTCAAGTTAAAAATGGCACTGGCGAAGACGACCTTCATGCTGTTCAAGGGTAGATTGGCTAGGGATCCGACCATAAAGTTAGGTACGAAATCTATAAGAAGAAGCCATACGGTCAGATACCTGAGAGTTACCCTAGATGAAAAGAGGAACTTCACAGCGCATATGGAGGGAGTGATGGGGAAAACTCTGTCGGTGATGAATAAAATTATAAGCATGGGACAGAGGCGGTTTTATCTGACTATGCGGATAATAAGGACATACCATCAGATGATCCTTCTCTCCATTGTGAGCTATGGGGCGTGCATCTGGGCTCACAGACTAACCAATGTCGCTCCGGCTAAGGCGATTCAGGGTCTGCAGAGGAACATCTTATTGAGGCTGACGGGAGCCTACCGGACTGTAGCAACGGATGCATTGAGTGTGGCCCTAGGTGTATGGCCGTTGGACCTCCTCATAAGGAAGAAAGCTGTGGCGTACTGGCTAAAAAGAGAAACTTGGAGAAGGTGAGACTCCTCACCACACACGATGTGAGAACTTTTGGAGAGGCGGAAATAGTCCTGTTGGAGGAGTGGCAGAGACGTTGGGAGAGAAGTGGGACAGGTAGGAGGACTTATCAATTGTTCCCAAATGTGGTTGAGAGACTAGAGAATAAGCACCTCCAGCCATCTCGGGGTCTTGTCCACTTCATCACGGGGAAGGGACCGTACCCGGCATCTCTAAGGAAGCTGGGATTGATAGAGTCGGGGAATTGTCAATGTGGTGAGGAGGGAACCCCTGAACATGTGGTGCTTGAGTGTGTCATTACACTAGAAGCAAGAAGGAACTACCAGAGAGAGATCTAGGGAAGATTAGTAGGCGAATTACTGAGGGACCCGATCTATTGGAAATTCTTAGACCAGATTGCACTGGAAGCGTCAGATAGAGCAAAGACAGCCTACTTAGATAGACTTAAAGAGACACAGGGACGAATAAGACGGGACGTTGACACTGACAATGACGAAGAAGATGACAGCGACACGGAAGGCGGGACTGACACGGACACTAGTGCGATCTCAGCGGGGAGTGAGTAGGGTAAAAAGGATTGTTAAAAGGGGATAAGCTGTAACAATCCTTGCCAGGGAAAAAAATGTGTATGTGCTGGGAGGAGCAAGCGCGAGCCCTGGGAACTGGATTCCAGTACGACTGAGTGTCTGAAGGAACACGGGGGATGCCCTTGAGATCCAGAAGACAGTTTTCCAGTCGTATGAACAAAAGTTAGTGGAATGATTATGAACTCTGAGGGGTTCCCTGCACCGTATGACCCACCACCTTGGAAACAAGAGAGGTGGATTATGGTTGATGGGCCCTCAGAGTCAAGATGGAGAAAGGCGGCTGCCCTGCAGCCCTCTGGTACCATCTGGGTGATGGTGTTCCCCGGCAGTAATGGGAATAGAATAGTTTAGTAATTTTGCTTAGCTTAGTTAGTAGTTAATATAGATAATTAGGGACGGGGAACTAGATAGGGGGTAGATTAGGAAATTCAGCTGCCAAGGGTAGAAAGTAGGCGGGGCACCAACTCTGATAGGGCGCCTCCCCAGGTGGTTATTATGGGGATGCCCACCTCTGCTGAGCGCTTGGCGGACTCGGGAGTGAAATCCCGGGCATTGTGAAGGGCCTAGCGGGGAGGGTACCGGGGGCGTAATATACCCGGGGTGGATCAAATTGAGCTAAGGGTAGTTGAATTTCATTTAAGTTAAGAGCCAAAATATGTGTTGTAATGTTAAAAAGGAAATTCATATTAAAATTGTGTAAATTAAGTAAAAGTTGTGTGGAAAAACGGCCCAGATTTAAAGATTGTAAGATACCGGGCCTGTAAACACTGAATATATAAATAAAAATTACAATTAATATTTAATGTTTAGTTTACAGCTCACAATTTAATCTAGTTATTATTTAAGCGGCACATTAACTATAGAATATCAGTTTCGTCGATAACGAGTTATTAAATGGCGGTCTTTCTTGGCGGCAATTCACAAACGAGAGTGTTCTGATATTCTACAAAATTGGTTTTCTTTTCTAAAGCAATTATTTTAACACTAGTTTTATTTGGTTGTCTGGAGAGGAAAATGTTCAGTATTCTTTTATTTTTATTAATGGTTATTTGAATGGACTTTAACACAATAGCGTGGTACGAGTGTTAGCTAAATAAAAGAATTTAATTTATTATCTTATGTGTTTAGAAACATCCCTGGTCGGAGGACCAATGTTTTAAGTTGATTGAGATAGAGAGTTAATTATTTTGAAGTGTGCGTAGATAAACATCGTAGACATAAGTAGATCCTACTTGGTGCTGAAGATCTGGGGAGCAGTAACCCAAGTAGGCCTACCTGGGTTTGTGATGAGATGAGCTTGAAGAACCAACCACACGTCTTTATTTGGTGTCCACTTCACACACACACATAATTATGTCAGAGAAATATGGGTTATTAAAATAAGTGATACTGAATTATGGCGACGAGAACTGTGAGCCGCGGTGGTGACACACGTCCATCATTTAGAGAAACACTTTGCAGACTAAAAGGGAAACGTGCGTAAAAACACGAAGAAACAATTGTACCACCCTTACAAAACATAATTAATGAAAGAAAGGGCGGTAGATCAAAAAATGTGATAGTTATATAAATTAATAATGAATGAATATAACAAAGATTTAATTAAGTAAACAATATGAAATGTATAAATAATAATAAAATATAACGAAATAAACACTAAACACTAATAAAAATTATTAAATTATTATAAGTGCGCAAAGTTTCAGCTCTTTACGTCATCTAAGGGCTTCCGGAGAGTGTGGAAAGACACACATACACACACACACACACACAAATAGGACATTTTGTTCTAATAAATAAGTATATAAAAGCAACTACTTTTATTGGGGTTAGTTTCAGTCTTAAATTTTTCACTATTCAAATATTAACTTGTAATTAAATCTTTTTGTCAACAAGTGTTTTTGTGATATATACAAACATGAAAAATATATATGTTTGTGGCTTTGCATGCAAATTAGATTTATTTAGGTTTGTTTCTCAAGAAATGTTTATCTACCCGACTTAAACGAGAGCGAAGCCGCGGGCAAACACTACTATTACATTTTTATATTTGTTTTTTGGGGAAAAAAATCGTTTAAGGTGGGATGCTAGTGACTGCGAGCTTAGTGCATTAATTTTGCAGTTTTTATAGCATAAATATTTTTTGGCCAAACTAAAGAAATATTTCTTCCATAGAAACATATATATTAGATTTATCCACATGCAAATCTCAACAGTTCTTGAATATCTGTCATGAACTTTGCGTTACTTGTTGTTAAACTTTTTAAATTAAGAGAAAATGTCATAACATACCAGAACACCCTGGACTATATTCAAGAACAGCGTTTGAGATTAGCATGTGCAGAAAACCAAACTCTATATTTCTATAGAAAAAATACTTTATCTATTTTGTCCAAATAATATTTATGCTATAAAATCTTATAAAATACTGCCCTAAGCTCACGCTCACTAGCACACCACCTCCCCACCTTAAGGGTAGTTTACCAGTGATGTTTTTTTTAAATTTGAAATAGTTTAAAAATGGCTCTTACGATTTGATTAAAAACAGGTACATGGTAATTTTTGAACAATATCAATTATTTAAATAATTTAATAGTGTTTATTAATGACTGATTTTTTTTAACGAAACTAGCATTTAAAAACTTCTCTAATTTTTTTTTCTTTTTTTTTCCAAAATTGATATATGAGTAATATGGTATAAAATAAAAATATGTTTGATTACCCTTCAAAAATTAAAAAAGTTAAGGCTAATTAACTTTAGACAAATTTTAGAACATTTGAAATAATACTAAAATATCCCTTACAAGATTTAGTTGAAAATGGATTTCTTGGATTAGTTTCATTATAAATAAGATTTTTTATATATATATCTTTAATAATATAAGTGAGTTTATGGTAATTTCCATATGATTTTCGAAAATTTGATTTTTTTAATGCTGTTAGCAATTTTGTTATTAGTTTATATTTAAAGAGTGTTTATTGTGATTAACAAGACTAAACGTTTGTTTTTCCACGAATAATATTTTTAAGGTTAGTTTACTAAAATCTTGTTTTTTAACATTTTGTCCCAAGTTATAACTTAGGTACTTTATGTATATGAGAAGGTTTGTACTATTATTGTGTGATTGTGTCTAATATTTATTAATTTGTTTGATGTTTTGTAACATTTTTATAATATTTAGCTATAGGATTCGAATGAAAGCTTGACCATTACTTCTTTCAACACTTTGTAACAAAAACAAATGTTGTGGCAAGCAACCCTTCTTACCCCTTCTTACCCATATCAACATCATATGTTTCTAAACTTATTAGCTATGGTGACGGATAATTTTGCAAAAAATGTTCTATTCATTCAATTTTCCCTCAGTTTAGGTCCGAGTGGCTGGCGTTCCTAAGCCTGAAGTAATTTTGAAGGAGATTAATTAGGTTGTATTCAAGGTTAAGTATTTAATAATTCAAAGAGTTATAGGTAAGAAAAAAATGTTATATTACTAGCCATACTTTAAGGACATTGATTTTAAACTAATTAGCATGGGAGTTAATAAAATAGGTACTTTTATTATTTGCATGAGAAAGGGTTACAAAAAATTCTGATGGAAGGAGATTGGTTATTATCGGATAATATTAACAAATTTAATGTTATTTTATATGAACAATCGACTTATTTGATGCAAGATACGTGTTGTACAGGTATGATCGGAAATATTCCACTAAAAGCACATTTTCTCCAGATAGTTTATTCCACTCACGATAAAACTCTTTCACAAATAGACAATTTTTCACTACATTTTATGACAACGGTGTTGTTCACATATTTGATAGTTTGAACAGTATAACTGTCACCCCTATCCCCTCCCTATTTACCATAAATAAATAGTCAATAAGTTCACAAGAGAGTTTATTTATTTATTAAATAAATAACAATACTCTAAGAGAGAGAGAGAGAGAGAGAAGCCCAGAGCTAGGCTTAGAAATCAATACAATATGGCCATAATAAACATTACTGAAATAAATTATTTGGAGCACGACCCCAAGCTCTAAGATGGTTTGCTATAGAAACCGCAATATTAGCATTTAAATTGACCTTTTTACAAATATGTCATGTATAATAATAATAATAATAATAATAATAATAATAATAATAGAAACAATAACCTGAAGACTAAAAACTACCATAACTATTATAAAGAAATAGACGAGTCGCTATCGGTGATTCTCCAATACCTAACGTAGAAGACAAGGTGTCCTAGAAAAAGGTTTATCGTTACAGTCATAACAAGGCAAAAAATTAGGAAAAAGATCAATAATTAAAAGACCCATAAAATCGAGTAACCTAATTGCTACAAAACAAACAAACTATGAGCGCGGGCTCGCAGCCCCAGATTTGACCCATTAAGTACAGATCTTCAAACAATTTAACTTCCCAATAATGACAAGTATTACAATCATTCAACATGATCCTACTAAAGTACCCATCGGTTACATTATGACAAATATCCTTCATATCAAAATGGTGGTGTTATAAGTTTCAAGTCCATCCGTGAAGCGGATAAGCTGCATTAGTCTATACAATAACTACTCTAAGTCTGACTGCGCAACCACGATCTCTAATAAAAATTCCGCAGTCTCATTTTTAGTATAACCAAAGTTAAGTCTTAAGCAGATATCGTCGAAACAGTAATTTAGAATCCATCCTAAGCCAAACAGAATTTTGATATAAATAAACTAAACCCCTTTTTTGTTTTAACACTAAGTGTCTCACCTAGAGAATGCGGAGAAATGTGTATGTTGGCTATAGAGTCCTGCCATTATATACACATAAGTTGAACCACGTGTCCTCACAGCGCGGGAAGCAAGGTTGGGAAAAGGGGAAAGGGGAGTGCATTTTTCTGGAACACTCTCACATAGTCTGGGTATAATTTAAATCTTGCGCCGTCCAACCGACCGTTGATACCAAAACACTCTTGTCAGCGCGCACGGATCCATGCATGTCGATCGTCTCTTGTTTCTCTTTGGGCGAGGCACATCTAGAGGCGGGCGTCGAGCCACGGTCCCTCCGCTCAGTTGGAAAGAAGTCGAGCCGTGATGTGTACGTAGTGTGGATCCTCGGTGTAGACCAGCCAAATGGGGAGAGCATTGGTGAGCCAAAACAATCCTTTTCCTTTCATGTTGTAACCAGGTTACATAACATTATCAGAGGTGACATACTATATTCTTTCTAACTTATATCCACACTATTTTGAAGCAGTTTTTCACAAAGTTCAACAACAGAGGGGTCTGGATTGTGGTGTATTTGGAATCGCATTCGCAACATCGACCGCATTCAGCCGTAGCCCCGACCACGAAGAGTTCGTTTATAACAAAATGAGGCCGCATTTATGTCAAATGCTGAATTCAGGTAAACTTTTCCGTTTTCCAACACACAATGTTTTAACTCCTCCACCTTTTACTTTAAAATACAAACTTTCGAAAAGAACCTCTAGAAATGACGCTCGCGATTCAATTCATCTAGTAGAAAATTGCAGTAACATGAGCCATGGGGGCATTAGTAACACACAAATTCAACAGCACAGCTATGCTAGTGTTTCATCCAAACAAGACCTTTGGATTGGATCCATCTGTATGTGTACTAAACTCATCTTTTCACCAAGTGGTTAGCTCATTTTGTTAAACATGCTAAACACGCTCAGAAATCACCTGTTTTATGTTTTATTAATATTGTATGGACACTACAGCCACACAATCTAGATGTAATCGATATGGCCAGACCCAATCACGTTACCATTGTCGCGCTGCCTCCTCACTAAACCCAATGGCTTCAGCCTCTTGACTAGATATCCATAGGCCCTCGAAAGGCTTTTCACAGTGAGCAAGTAAGGCTGTAGCTTCATAACAATAATAAAGTATGACATAATGAACTTATTACGAAAAGCTTACTGAAAGTTCAAACTGGGGAAATTGGAGTCAATTGTTTTAAGGCAAAAGATATATGTCCCTTGAACACAAACGTTTCACTAATGCGGACTTCATGAAATGTGATGTTGAAGCAGAGAAGACAATTAGATATAGAAAAATACGATCACCCATCTTCCCTCACCGATGATTCGCCCATCGAATGTACCGTTACCGGACAAGGCGAGTTTTATATCGATCTTTCACATACTATGCTCTATCTCACGGTGGCCATCATGAAGCCCGACGGTGGTGCTTTCACAGAGGTAGATCAAATCGCTCCTATCAACAACTGGTTGCATTCGCTATTCACACAGGTGGATGTGTTTTTAAACGAAAAATTAACCTCACCACCCAGCAACACGTACGCTTATAGATCGTACATTAAGACGTTGCTCAATTACAACAGTGACGCCATAAGAAAACATTTTATTTGTGGTCTGTGGTTCGCAGACAGCCCCGGCAACTTTCAGAAGGTTAACGCTGGCAACAAGGGATTTGAGGCCCGTCGCAGTCTCACCTGAATAAGTAAGACGGTGGATCTTTTGGGGTATTTACATGGTGACGTGTTTTAACTAAGAGAAATACCTTTTGAATGGCACCGAACTCATAGTTAAGTTGGTCCTTTCCAGAGATAGGTTTAGTCTTATGACCGTCCATGAACTTCCTTACTTTAAGTTTCACATCGCTGAAGCCGGCCTTCTACTGTGACGTGTCAAAGTAGCGCCATCTATATGTTAGCACATGCCAAAACATTAAACATCAGTCCCGAAAATTATCCCATCACCCGTTTGGAAGTAAAAACAATCACTATTCCTACAGGTGTGCAAAGGAAATAACTGGAAAACGTATTCACCGGACAGTTACCCAAACGATGCATCGTGGGATTTGTATCAAACGCGGCGTTCAATGGAGACGCCATCAAGAACCCGTTCAACTTCCAAACATACGGCATGAACCATTTCTCGCTGTACGTGGACAGGGAACAAGGGCCGTCGAGACTGCTACAGCCCGATTTTTAAACGGCAACTATGTCATGAACGTAGGTAGCGACATCACACGAAAAGTCTTCCCTAAGGGATATCATCTCATGGTTTTCGATCTAACACCTAATCTGTCAGCCCACATGACATCTCAATGGAATTTGACGAGGTATGGCTCTCTGAGCATCGAAGTGAACTTCATAAGAGCTCTCACCAAAACCGTCAACTGCATCGTGTATGGGGAGCTTGCCAACATTATCACCATTGACAAAGACAGAAACGTCGTGACAGATTATGGGAGTTAATATAAACGGGTTTCCGCCGCTTACACTCATCATTTAAATCATATATGTCATTGTGGATTTACAGAGCTTCATTAACGACAGAAAACAGTTTATTGTCAAGGAACTGAGTGTTTTATCTGTATGCGGAACATTACTTCAACATTGGGTGTTATAACCCCCATACGCTATCGAAGAACCTTCAGCAGGCGCTAAAAAACAAGCCGACTATATCGTCAACAAACTACACAGTATTCCCTGGGATAGTGGTGATTTGAATTAAGGCCTACTCGTATCCCTCATTTCCCGTGGCACAACGCGTATAGAAACCGTCTACGTCAAGGGGGCAGAAAAGAAAAAGTCTCTAGTAAAATATACGTCTACATCTAATGTAGATCTGTACGAGAGAGGTTGTTCGACTTTTAAAGTTCTGTATGGAATTTATGCTCGGCCTCCATTGTGTGGGGACTTTGAGATTGGATAAGTGAAGATGGACACGCACACAATAATACGTGCGCTGAAAATAAACCCATGATTCCGTTCTGTACTGTCGGGTGTTGTCCCTGCTGATCAACTATCCGCAAGAATAGCTCGACCTTCTGCTCTAGTCATCAACACTGATCCCCACACCAAGCCTGGGATGCATTGGATCGCCATATTTATCGACAAGAACGGCGTGGGTGAATATTTTGACAATTAAGGTTTTCCACCCCGTATGAAGTCACATCTGGCATTTATACGTAAAAACACTTCCCGCACGTCTCATATCACGCTACAACTTCAAAGCATCGCCTCAGATGTTTGCGGACGTTACTGTCTCATGTACCTTCTCTATCGCACCCAGAACATTCCGATGAAAACTTTCCTAAGCCTATTCTCACCCATCAATCATACAGGCAACGACGCTAAGGTGGTGAGATATTACAACACATTTTTCAAGACTGTAGGGTCCTGCCGCCCCTCAAGTGGTTGCATCCAATCAGCGTGCGCCTAAAAAAAGGGAAAGCTGGGTGTCGTGCCGACCATAACCGCAACAGTCGTTGAAGTGAAAAAACATCATGGAAGGTCAAGACGTTTGCACCCACAAAGCATAGCCGGTGAAGCGGATCACCACCACGAGTATTTTGACACTTTGTTTCCGCTGGACGAGGTCAACGTTAAGCGAGTCATCGTCGGCATGAGTGTCAAGAACAACTTTACGCCCTATGTCCAACTGGAAAAATGCAGAGGGAGCTGTGCGGTGTTTAACCGTACAGAGTGGCAAAAACTGGGAAGCTACATGTCGGTTATCGGTTTTTAATTTACACAAGAGTAGTAAGTGCCTAGCTTTGTCCGGTCGCTAATTATTCAAAATATGACGTATGAGACTAAGATAGTGACGTTTTATTGAGTAAGGTCAGCCCTGCCATGTGACGTCAGCCTGTTGGTCAGCCTGTGGTACGCCTAGCAATGTCCGGTCGCTAATTATTCAGAATTATTCAAAATATGACGTATGAGACTAAGATAGTGACGTTTTATTGAGTAAGGTCAGCCCTGCCATGTGACGTCAGCCTGTGGTTCTGGACGTGTCGGTAGGTATGCTAGAGATATAGTGATAGTATTGTGACGTCATCCTGATTGTTGTATTGACTGTTGAGTGAGGTCAGCCGTGTGACGTCAGCCTGTGACTATGACGTTTCAAATAATATAAGTGTGGTCAGCCTTGCATCTGAGGTAAGTGACGTCAGCCAGTGGTTCTGGACGCCCCATGAATGTAGGTGTGGATTTTTTACGTCACTAATAATATGACTGCTGAGTGACGTCGAGGTAGCTATGCTAGAGATATAGTGTGACGTCATTCTGTGTGACGTTCCGGTTAGTTGGTCAGCGCCATTTCTATCGTGGACAAGTTTTTTTAAAGTGTAAATGAATTTTAATTTGTTTTAAATTTTCTAGTTATTTATATATCAAATAATTGATATATTTGAACATGTTTTATGGTGACGCGTTCCGCATCTGTACGTCACATCAGATTTGAATGAATAATAATATCAAGTGTTGTTTTCATGTATATGACGTTAGTAACAATACTCTCTACTCATTATGTTTTATGACTAAAATATAACATTTAAGCGTTTGGAAAATTTTACTCTCAACTGAGTTTGTATTCAGTGTAAAATCCATCTGGTTAAAATAAAACCAGTTTTTAAAAAAAGGAAGAGGTTAGTTTTTAAATGTCAACGATAAGATCATTCCTGTCGCCGGAAAGTTTTAGGTGTATATGAATTGTAATCAGTTTAAATGTCTAGTTATTTATATATCAAATTAAAATAATTGAAATAAATAAATATACTAGATTTGAACATGTGTACCAGCTGTGAAAACTTTAAAAATTAATAACTTAACAAAGGACGAATTTATTAAACAACATACATGATTATAATTAATAATGACGTTATACCTAATTATACACTAACAAAGTTATATTACTAATATATAATTTAAATGAGAGGGAAATATTACTAGAAAATGAAAAAAATAAAATAAAAGTTTTTTCTCATTTAATTATAAAAAATACACAGATTTCACATATAATTTTTATACGAATACATAAAACCATTATGAACAGATATTAGTTACAAAGTAAAATTATAAATAGTGTTTAGTTGTTATTTTGATTTATAAGGACAATATGAAATACTCCTTAGGTAGGAAAAAAGCCTACGATATTATCTTTTAAATAGACTTTTACATAAACACATCTACAGATTACACATATAATTGTTATATGAATACACCAAATATGAACAGATATTAGTTTATTTCAATTTTTAAACCAGTATTATTAAAGATTGAAAAAAACTATAAAACAGTTTGTTCTATTCTAAACTTGATAGAATTATCACCCCCTATGCCATCATAGATTATTACAGACTTCGAATTATTTACAAGGTCAATATGCTGTTTATAACAAATACCTGAATATTTCTTTCGTAGAAAAAACCTACGATATTATCTTGTAAATAGGCCTTCACACAAACACCTCGCCAATGCTTCGTGTCTTTTTCGTTAAAAGATATAATATCAAGTATTGTATTCTCCTTTAAACTTCTTAAAGAGATATATTGAATGTCATCGCTCTTGCTTGAGTTGAAGTCGTTTATGAATTTGTCCATATCTTGAAAAAAAATCAAACAAATATATTATAGCAATAATAAGAAGGCAAAATTTTTTTTTTTAAATAAATAAAGAAATTATAAATTACCTGATTTACTCCGCTGTGGGTGCACTCGTATCAGCCCTGCTAGCTTGTAGGTTGGTCGTATGCGTCTCAGAAGTGACGTCGAAGTCTAACGCACTGTCTTTCCAATTGTGCAGGCAGTCTAAGTGTATGCGATACCAGTCACTTACAACTTTGCAATAACGTTTTGACCCACACGCGTATGACTTTTTAAAGTGAGAAAAGCACTCAGAATTACAATAGTGTATCGTTCGTTCGATGCAGGACTCTTTTAGAATCTCTAATACACACGTGTAATTATTAAAACAATCAGTTGTTCCCAGCTCTACGCATCTATCTCCGTCAGAGTACTCTTCCAAAATAATATATCACCTAAAAGCGATATAAAATGTTCTTCACCACATTTACAAACACCACGCGCTCCTCTCTTGTTCACTCTGTCAAAATAAGATCTACTTTTGAAAATATGTCTAGATTGACGCTCAATATGTCGACGTTTAAATGACTGAAGGGGTACGTTTAAACTCGTGTCTTCGACTGATTCCATTTTACGAATTCTAACGACTTAAATACACACGCTATTTATCGTGATAATTCTAACTCTCAAGGTGAACATCATCTACTATTCAACTTAAATCTCGCTAGCAGGTGCAGGCATCGACTCGCAAAAGATCAAGGAAAACGGTTTTACTTTCTAATTAGATATTCAGGTCGCTTCTGAAAGGTTAACTACATTTAAAGGAGCGAAATCAACACACACACATGAAAGGTTAATTACACAGGTGTGTAGAATGGTCAGCCACACATCTGACGGAGTTGCGATCTATAAAACGAGAATTTAACTATAGAAAGTTATCATTTCATCTTGTCGAGTGAAAAGAAGTTGTCACGTGAATCAGCATCTACCTTGCGCTCGTGTTTTCTGCTAAAAGTAAGATAAATTTTACCATTTATTCTCTAGTGTTCAATTTATTAGTTAAACTAATATTATATATATATTTTAAATATTTTATGTGGTTTTCTCTATCAAAATTTAATTGTTTTTTTTATTTTAAATATTTAAACTAGCAATTGATTTTTTTTATGGTTGTTTCTCTTTTCTCAATTTATAATTAAAACTAAAATTTAATAGTGAAACTAATATTTTATATTTTTATTTTAAATATTTTTATGTGTTTCTCTTTTCTAAATTTAATTGTTTTTATTTTATTCTAACAATTAATTTTTTTTACGGTTGTTTCTCTTTTTCAAAATTTAATTGTTTTTATTTTATTCTAAAAATTAATTTAATAGTTAAACTAATATTTTAAATATTTTTATGTGTTTCTCTTTTCTAAAATTAATTTTTTTGTTGTTTCTCAAATTTATTATTTAAACTAACAATTAATTATTTAAATTTATTTCTTTTTTTTTAGTGTCTAACGAAAAAACATTTATACCCGACGAATCTAGTGACAATGTCACACCCTCTACCTCGGACATTGACTGACAACGGCAGCACATTTTTGATTATACGGGAGGGGTTACAAACACTAAGGACTCATTTAAATAATAACGGAGACAGAACGAACTTATACTCGGTTCAACACCTTAGGCAGGAATGTTTTAGTTCGATTCAATCCATTGATTTCGAACGTGAGTCCAATGCATTATCTAATGACGTGTTTCTCTAGTCTATTAGCATACTTGCTCAGAGGTACGGCACTTTACGATTTAATTGGACTCACGATCAAAACACGGAGAATAACCTCGACAAACCGGTCGGCGTTTCTTACCGTAGATGTGATCAAATTGATGTGACCACTATTATGAATACATTAACAAAAGCTATTCAGAGTAATGCCAGATTCGGTATAGCCGATGTGTTGAGGATTAAAGCGAATCATATCAAAATGATGAGGGGAAACGGTGTAGCACTAAAACGAAGGTGCCTTCCAAACGATTATCTGAGTCACCATAAAACGACCATTGTCGTTGTTAAATCATTGACGAATTGTTTGGCTCACGCCATAGTAATAGCGATAGCCAAAATCACTAATGATATTAATTATAAATCGTATACTAAGGGGCGTAAAATTAACAATGCTGTAGATGAGCTTCTCACAAAAATTCGCGTAGATTTACCGGGGGTAGGGGGCGCGAACATCTCGATAAATTTCAGCGTTATTTTGGGTACGAATATAAATTACGCGTGTATAATACCCTCTCGACGGTCAATGGATTGTGGTATGAGGGGGTGTCGTCTTCTAGTAGGTACATTAACCTACTGTACGATGAGGTTAGACATCACTTTAACGTAATAATCAATATGGCTGCGGCTTTTTCAGTTCAGTATTTTTGCCACGGATGTAATACCGGTTTTGAAAGAGGTGCAAGATATTCATGTAAGAGTACTTGCCCCAAATGTATGTCCATACCTCCGTGTTTGTATGAAAGTGAAAAAAATGTGTATTGCACTGAATGTAACAGGTTATTAAGGTCTGCTGCTTGTTTCACTAGTAATAAATTGAATAAAATTCTCGGTAATAAAACATTTTGTGATTTAAGACAGGTGTGTATTACCTGTGATAAAACAAAGGGAGAAATCACGAATGTTTTAAATCATATTGCGCGACGTGCAAACAGAATAAAGAAAACCCGCATCGTTGTTATATGCAGGTGTTGAGTCGGAAGCAGCTCGATGATAATTACCCAATAGTATTTTATGATTTCGAGACTAGACAAGATCGAGCTATAACCAATGATGTTTGTTTTGTGCACGAACCGAATTTTCTTCCCGTACAACACTATTGTGTAAAATGTGAATTTAACGATAATATGGACGAGGATTGTGACCAATGCGGGAAACGATCTCATTCCTTTTGGGATAATCTGGTAGACGGCTTCATCGACTACCTGAGACAACCAAGGCCGTTTGCAAATAAAGTTGTTTGCGTTGCCCATAATGGGAATGGGTTCGATACTATATATATCCTGAATAGATTTCTATCACTAAATTGCACCCAAAAAATTATCGCGGACGGAACTAAAATACTCTGCATGACAATGGACCACATATAATTTAAAGACAGCCTATGTTTCCTACCCATGCCACTGAGACTGATCCCGAAAGCGTTTGGACTAGACTGTAAAAAAGGACACTACCCCTATCTGTTTAATACAAAAAGGTATTTAAATTATATCGGTGATATGCCCGGTCCCGAAATGTTCGGTGCGGATTATATGAAACCGGATGAGCGAAATGACTTTATGGTATGGCACGCTGACAAATTGCGGCAGGGGTTTATATTTAATAATAAGTCCGAGCTGGAGACCTATTGTGTGGATGACGTAAATGTATTACGCAAGGGTTGCCGTACATTTCGTCATTTATTTCTAAATATAGGTGCGACAGACGTTTTTAGAGAATCTATCACAATCTCGTCGGCGTGCAATCGTTTATTTAGAAAATTATTCTTTGCCCCCGATACGATAGCCATACTGCCCAAGGGGGGATACAGGTGTGGTAACAGACATTCTGTGAAAGCCATAAAATGGCTAGTCTATCTGGAGAAAACCTGACCCGATATTCGGCACGCCTTCAACGGGCGTGAGATAGAGATTTTGGGTAGGAAAGTGGACGGCTACTGTGACGAGACGAGAGAGATTTTTGAGTTTGACAGATGCTTCTTCCACGTGTGTACATGTCTTTCAAACCTTGACGCGACTATAACAGGACGAAAGAGACTCTCACCGAGCGATACGGGTGAACTTTGTTGAGAGATCGAGCATTTAGAGCCGCAGGGTACACTGTTACAACTATGAAAGTGTGTGACTTTGACAAAATACTGACTGAAGACACACAACTAGATCTAGAGCTAAGCAATCACCCTATGATTCAAACTGCCCCACTCAATCCACGTGATGCAGTGTACGGTGGACGTTGTGAGTCTATGACATTACACTACAATACAAACCCCAACGAAAAAATAGGCTATCTTGATGTCTACAGTTTATATCCCTGGGTTTGCAAATATTTTAAATTTCCTGTAGGTCACCCTATAAATATTTTTGTCGCCGACGATTGCCCCGTCGACGTCGTAGACCGAGAGGGCGTAATTAAATGCAATGTTTTGCCTCCTAGAAATTTGTATCACCCCGTAATGCCATACAAGACACATTCAAAATTAATGTTTTGTTTATACTCCTCTTGTGCAATGGAGATGAACCAAGGGGATTGTTTACACACCGACTCTGACAGGACTATTACAGGCACATGGATAGTGGACGAGGTTCGACTAGCGCTAGAAATGGGCTACACAATGGTTAGAGTACACGAATTTTGGGAATATAAATTTACCCAGTTCGATCCGCAGACCAGAGAAGGGGGACTGTTTGTAGAGTATATTAACAAGTTCCTCAAGATCAAACAGGAGGCGTCTGGATACCCTGGATGGGTGAAAACAGACGCAGACAAAGACAATTACGTTAGTGAGTATTTCAAAACAGAGGGAATAGTGCTGGATAAAAACGAAATTGTTAAAAATCCAGGAAAGCGCGCACTCGCCAAATTGTGTTTAAACTCTTTCTGGGGACGATTTGCACTGAACGAGAAAAAACGCATACCACCATTGTGAACAACCCAAAATACTTTTTCTCCCTACTCACCACCCCGGGGACAGAGGTTCGCAACATTATTTTCCCCAATGACGAGGTTGCTTACGTCTCGTGGACATACCGTGAGGAAGCCGTCCTCCCCCTGGATACGGTAAATGTACCTATAGCCGCCTATGTGACCACCGTTGCCCGTATGAAATTGTATTCATATCTCAGGCACTTGGGCGCTTCTTGTCTTTACTGTGACACAGACTCTATTATAAGTGTGATAAGACCGACAGACACGTACACGATACTGACCGGCGACAAGTTTGGCGACATGACAAACGAGCTGATCGCCTACTCTGAGAGAGCGTACATTACAGAGTTTGTTTCAGGTGGGCCAAAAAATTATTCTTACAATGTTATTGTCCCCGAGACGAATGAATACAGGTCCATCACAAAGTCAGGGGTATAACACTAAACTATGAAAACACAAAGATTGTAACCTTTACTACTATTAAAGACATGATTTTGAAAGACATGGACCCCGTACACGTGACTAACCCACGAAAAATTAAAAGAAAAAAAGGGGCCATCGTCGTCTCCCAGTTGGAGAGAAAAAATTTTAATATTGTATTCACTAAACGTAGGAGATTAAATAACAACACGTCCGTACCCTATGGCTATAGTTGATGGCAACCCCGGCCGCTGGTATAGAAAACTATTATGATCTAATATATATATTGACATTGTTCTTCTCTCTCTCTCTGATTTCAATGTCATCCTTATTAAAGTTCAAAAATTTAAATAGAAACGCCATATCACCGGTTAGATCCACCACACACTCTGCAGGTCTAGACTTGAAAAGTCCCTACAATAGCTGTATACAACCCTCGTGCAGGCGTTTAGTTAAGTTAAATATTTCTATTATATTACCGGCGGGAACGTACGGTAGAATATCTCCGCGATCTAGTCTGGCTCTTCACCACGGCATAGATGTTTTGGCCGGTGTTATAGACGAAGACTATCGTGGTAATATTTGCGTATTACTAATTAATCACGGCCACACTGTTTTCACAATTAAAAGGGGTGATAAAATTGCTCAATTAGTATGCGTGAAAATTGATTACCCTAGAGTTGAACACACTGATTCGCTATCAAGCACTCAGAGGGGGGAGGGAGGGTTTGGATCGAGTGACATCCCTATAAAAGATCGTGTCACCGGTAATTGTAATTTAGTATAATGGATCAAATCAACGCGTCCATCCTCGCTTACTCGGAGAAGCAGGATTTGTGTCTGATGTCTGTCGCAGAGTTGAATAATTTACCTATAGAATTTATAAAAACATACGCGTGTAGAGATATAAATCGCGCTTGGAACTTAATCTCTCCCTCTACGCAGCACGAATAAAGAGATTATAAATATTGTTTGGAACATTATAATATGGGCGTGACGCAGATTGATGGTCCGCCGTCTATAAAGAAAAAATGTCATCAATGTCTGACATCGTCGTGATATTTATGTACGTGACTGGGACCTGTTAATTGTTTTTTTACAGTTGTCTATGTGCTGTGTGCCGGTCGGGAGCGGACGTGTCCGGAGAAGCTCTCGGAAACAACATCGTAAAACCGGTTAGAATTATAGTGGGGGAGAAAAGTTTGTATACAGATTGTTAAGTAGGAAGTGCGGAAGACAGTGAAAGTGAAATTTTGAAAATCGGATTGATACTTTAGAAGTTATGACCGTGTGAGTGATTGGGGGTGAAGGAGGGTGAATTTTGGAATTTTGAAAGAAGGTAGTGAAAGAGGCCGAAAAATCAAGAAAAGTGTTTTAGAAAGGGTCTAAATAGGACCGAAATTGGCCGAGTTATTTAGGGTTTAAGTTGGGGTAAATCTGGGTCAAGTGTGGCACGTGTCGGCCAAGTATTTATCGGGACCTCTCGGTACACTTGGACCAAAAGTAGTGTGTTGGACCGCTGGGAACAAAATTTCGAAACTTAATAACTCTTGAAATACAGAGGGTTACAAGCCTTGGACGACACGGAAAGGTGCGAAATTTTAAGATCTATCAGTTCCAGTGGCGTAAGATAGGAAAATCTGAAAAGGGGAATTTTCAGGAAAAGCGGGTTATTGAGTGGAAATAGGGCACATAAAGAGCCCTGAGTGCTTCCGAAGACCAAATAAGGCAAAACACTAGCGTCTTACAGTGGTGTAATCGCGGAAAAGTGTAAAAAGGGGGTAAATAGTGAACTCTGGATCTTGCCTTGATTGGGTTCGGAACTGAGTCTGGAGTGTTCCTGAGGGTCTGAGGAAACTAGACCGGTCTCTAGTGGCTGCTTGGACGCTTAGGAGATGCTCGGGAGTGAGGTAACCCTAATTAATTAAGAACAATGAATAAGGAACCTCGAAATAGGAAGCCGGTGAGCTACAGGGTCAGCTCGGACTCTGGTGGCTCGGATGGGGGAACCAAGGGAAAGAAACAGAGGCCGGACCCAGGGAAGGAAAGGGTTGAAAGACTAAGAATGTGGAGGCGGAGAGTAGCTCGAATTCAGAGGGCTCAGTGAGTGGGGTACTGAAGTATGAGGATTTCGAGGAAAGGAGGAAGAAATATGTTGAAAGAATACACGCCTTGACGCCAGAGCAGAGGTCAGCAGAGAGAGCTTCTTTCAGAAAGGCCCTGGAAGCGGCTGCGGAGGATGATGAGGATGTAGGGCTGGGGAAGGAAGAAAGGGGCAAAGAAAAGAAGAAAAGCGGCAGTGAAGGCCAGGCCAAGAAAGCAGAGAAAGACGACAAGTCAGTGAGAGGGAGGAGAGGGAAAGAGCGAATGCAAGGGAATGGGCGAAAAGGCTCAGTCAGCTATGTGAGATGCTGAAACAGAGGAAGAGGACGCCAGAGGGCAGCATCCTAAAGATGAGAGACTTCGCATCAATGTTGCTACTGGATATGGCAGAGTTGGAGGGCAGAGTTGAAGAACTCAAGACCGAGAACGAGAGACTGCGGAAGGAGGAGAAGAGGAAGTGGGTGGAAGAGGATGTGCAAGTGCAGCGTCCCACCTTTGCGCAGATGGCTGCAGCGGGGACATCCAAGGCATCCGTCGTGGATCAGGGAAGAGGATCGCTCCGGCCCAGAGAATAGAGAAGGACCAGACTAACAGGGGGCAAAGTTGTTCATCACATCAAGTAAGGGTGAGGAAACTAAGGTTATACAAAATTTGTTCATGGGGACAATAAACCCAGCTAAGGATAGGGTTCACATTCGGTCCATCCGGCCAGCTGGCAAGTCGGTTGTAGTGGAAACAAAGGACGGGACTGACCTGGACAAAATAAAAGAAAAGGTGAAGGGCATCGAGTCACTAAAGTGTGAGGAGCCCAGACGAAGGAGACCGATGGTTACAGTGTACGACGTACCTGTGGACATGAAAGAGGACGAGTTGAAGGAGGTTGTGTACTTGCAGAACCTAGAGGGCCGGATCACTAAGGCGGAATTTATGGCAGGGTTCGAACCCCGCTTCAGGACAGGGAAAAGAGGGAGGAGGGTAACAGACCATGTGGTGGAGGTCTCCCCTAAGATAAGACAGATGCTGGTGGGGGAGCGAGTTTATCTCCGGTTCACCAGTGTCTCAGTTAAGGACTTCCTGGTGGTTACGAGGTGCAACCGGTGTATGGACCTCGGCCACCGGATTAAATACTGTCCTAAGAAGGAATCTGTTTGTGGCAGTTGTGGCCAGGCCGGCCATGAGAGGAAAGACTGCAGAGAAAAAGTAGGGAAGTGCATTCCGTGCCACAATAGGGGGAAGGACAAATGTAAAGCACCAAATAGTAGGGAGTGCATGGCTTACCAACTCCTGCTGGATAGACAGATTAATGACACCGACTATGGACAGTGATATCAAGGACTTGGTTAGAGTACTAACAAAAATACTGGGACGGCTAGAAGGGTGAGACAAGGACAGGGATGGACTGAGATCCGGAGTAGAGACGGAAAAGCTCGAGGGGGCAGGAATTGTCCCTCGAGAAGGAGGAGGAACCTAGCGAGAGCGGAGAGTTTTAGAGGGAGGAGAACGATAGCCGAGGCGATGGCAATAAATCCGAATAGGAGTGGTAGTGTTCAGAAGAAAGAGGAAGGCGGGAAATAAAGGAGGCAGGAGATGAAGAGTTTTGGGATAATCTGGCGAGGTGTAAGATTCCTCTGCCAACGGTGGATATGGGGGCTCTTGTTAAGAATGGAGTGATGGCGACGGAGGATGTAATGCGATACGTCTGCTCGGTGAGAACATTAATCCATCGTTGGTCATATGGGTTCATGGAGGCACTGTTGGAGTTTCTGACACACGGGGGACCTGTAGAAACGAGGAGTTTTACAAGGCACAAACCGTTGATAGTTTTATAAGAAGGCTACTTAGGGAGAGGTGTAAGTATAGCTATGGGCGGATGAATCATACTGTACGGAACTGGGATTCAGATCCCAAGGATATAGCCAGGTAGCGGCGGAGCGGGGGAAGGAAGTCAAATGCTTAAGAGATTATGAGGTGGTGGCATCTGGGTTGATCGGGATATCGTCAAAGACGGTATTTCGCAACAAGGGGGATCGCAAGAACATGGGGGTACCGGATGAGGAAGGAGTGGTAAGAGAAGGTACTATAGTTGGATTGGTGGGACCAAACCTAAGAAGGATGGGAAGAGGTGACAGGCTCTACATGAGCCCTAACCCAAAAGATGACTCTGTGATGAGGTTCATAAGGCAGTACTTCCAAGGGACCGAAGCGAACCCTGAGAGACTAATGCCAGTCAAACAGGGAGAGGGGATATATGTAACTGTATATGAAAAAGAATCAGAATCGTCCTCGAGATGTTATTTTCGGAGGCTTACAGAATCTCGAAAGAAGTCCAAAGGGGGGTCCACCTGCAGGTGGTGGGGTTTGGCCTAGGAGTATGGCGGGGATCTGAGACTCAGAACGGTGTCTTCTACAGGGTATTAAGGGAATGTTTGTATGTAGCGTTGGAAAGATATGGCTCGGAAGGGGGATATATTGCAGTCCTGGAGCTACTATGGATGGAGGGGGTGGAGGAGTATTTTAAGGACCATGTAAACATCTTGGAGGGCAAAGGGGTGAAAGTGATCTCAATCAGAAGAGCGCCCTACCTAATACTGGGAAAAGGAGAGCATTATCAGGTGACGACATATGCGTGGGATGGGAACAGCTGGCCGGGGAATGAGTTTTGGGATGGAAGGTTTGGGTCCACCGGAGATTCGGCGGCCGCGTCTTCCACCCTGATATCTCAGGTGCACAACCCGGCGATAAACCCGCATGTGTTAAGAAATGTGCGAGTGGTGTGTGAGGATTCCCGCATGGCAATACTGGAAGAGGATGCTATACACCCTTTGAAGGGAAGAGAGAAGGACCTCGAGGAGAAGGTGGCTAAAGTCTCTTCAACAACAATAACAGAAGACTTGAAGGAAAGGCGAAAGAGATGGAACATCCAACGGATGAAGTTTTGGGTGAAGGGACCGGTGGTGATGAACGGGAAGGAGATTAAGAACAAAGGGAAGGGGGTAAAAGAGGGAGGTCAAGAAGAGGAAGGAAAAGTAAAGCACCTCGGCGGGGGGGGGAGGAAGAAAAGAGACATGAAGCGGAGGAGCCGGCGCTGGTGGGAGAAATAAAGGTGGAGAAGGAATGTGGTGAGGAACAAGAATCTAAGAGACTGGCAGGAGAGGGTTCGGGTTATAATAATTTTGAGGAGATCCTCCAACTCTCAAGGTTGGAGGAACACCAGACGCTCCACCTAGCGATGAGGCATGTTGTTAGGATCGGGCATGAGAAGGGCAGAACCATCGCGTTTTCGACACCAGAGGCCCTGGATAGAATCCAGCTAAAGGCGATAAACCTCCTAACGGAATGTCAACCACTCTTGAGAAGATAGGGAAGGTGTTTGATAGAAGAAGAGAAACGATGGATACGGAGGAATGGTATAAACATTTTGTCCAGGCAAACGGTCGCGTAGCGTTCGATTCGAAGAGGCTTGGCCCAAGTGTTATGTATTTACTCATAATCCCTGATGAGAGGGGAAATTAAGAAAATCAGAATTGGGCAGTTGAACGCTATGCGGAGCGTGACCGTGATGGATGAGATCAGGAGAGTGGTTGGAGAACTTAACATAGATATAATGTGCCTCCAAGAGTCCTATATTACGAGAGGTGGTAATATCGTGGGGCGCAATTACCCCTGGGGCAAGATCAGTGTATAATGGAGATAGAGCGATGAGTATTATAATAGTCATGCGCGGGGACCTCACGATAACAAGGGTGGATCAATATTGCCACGAGAAAGTCACTTGCGTGGAAGTAAGATCTAGTACATGCGAGTTTATCCTAGTCAATATGTACTTCCAGTACAAGAGAAGAGATAGAACCGTACCTAGAACAGCTAGAATCTATAGTAGATACCTTTAGGGGAAGGCCGATTGTAGTGGTAGCGGATGCAAACGCAAGATCACCTCTATGGTTTAGTGATGATTTCAGAAGAGCCGATGGGAAGGTAGGAGGATATAGAGCTTATAAAAGAGGTGAGAAATTGGTGGAGACTATCGAAACTAAGCAGCAGGAGGTGATGAACGTGTTTGGGAACCCGCCGACCTATGTGGGAGCTACAGGGGCTAAATCTAATATAGATGTGACTCTATACAGGAGAGGCGGCAGGTATGATTCGAGACTGGAAGGTACTGGACGGGATAACAATAAGTGACCACAATATGATCACCTTTGAGGTAGTGGGAGGAATGGATGAAGTGAAGGGAGAGTCTAGAATAAGATTCAACATGAAGAAGGCCAACTGGAGAAGATGAGAAGGGAGTTGGTCTTACCGGAGAGGATTGAGAGAGGGGGGAACGTGAATGCAAAGGCAAAAGAACTAACCAGGGCTATACAACGAGCAATGAGAGCCGCCATCCTGGTGAGGAAAGGGGGGAGGGTCATCACGCAGGGCAACAATTTTTGGAACGATGGACTTAGAAGACATAGGGCAAGGGCGAGAGCTGAACGTAGAAGATATCAAGCGGAGATGGATCCAGCGGCAAAGGGATTCCTGTTGGAAGAATACAGAGACAAGAAAAGAGACTACTCAGCCGCCCTTGCTCTAGCGAAAAGTGAGGGATGGGAAAGGTATGTGCAGGAGCAATTGAGAGCGAATGCATGGGGAATACCTTTCCAAATGGCGACGGGCAAAGTGAGGCCCCCTACGGTCATCTCAACACTCAGGAAACCGGGTGGAGGGATGACGTCAGGAGTGGGAGGAATCAGCAAGGTTGTTGGTGAGCTCGCTGCTCCCGGATGACGATGGGGTGGACAGTGAGAATCAGGGGGAGATGAGAAGACAAATGACGGAACTATACCCAAATGAGGACAGGACCGACCCAGTGACGCAGGAGGAAGTAATCAGATTTGTAGCCAGAATGAAAAGGAAGAAGGCACCGGGACCTGATGGAATCAGTGTCGAGGTCCTTCAGGCCATCAGTGAACAGGTAGCACCCTTCTTAGCGGAGCTATTGAATGAGTGCACCACTCAAGGCAGGGTCCCGAATGTGTGGAAGCAGAGTGAGGTAGTCATTCTTAGTAAGGGTGATGAGAAGGATCCACAACTCCCGAAGTCGTACAGGCCCATATTCTTGTTAAACGTTTGCGGCAAACTTCAGGAAAAGATAATGTGTGAAAGGTTGACATTACATAGAAGAATAGTAGGTATGCATGGGAAACAGTACGGCTTTAGGAAGGGTAGGTCCACGGAGGATGCTATCTGTGAGGCTGTAAATCTGATTGAGGGGTGCACAGGGAAACACGTGATGGGACTATTCTGGACATCTCGGGGGCATTTGACAATCTGTGGTGGCCCGCCCTTTTTGAGAGCCTAAGAAGGATACAATGTCCGGGGGACCTCTATAGAGTCTTCCTGGACTATTGCAGAAACAGATATGCAACCTTGAGATGTCCGGGGACAGAGATAAGTAAACGATTAACGAAGGGATGTCCCCAGGGGTCGGTCTGTGGGCCGATCTTCTGGGACATAGGACTGGAACCTGGACTGACAAAAGTGGAGGCTCTCCCGGGAACGGCGGGGGTGGTCGCCTTCGCTGACGACTTGTTTATTGTAGTAGAAGCAATGTCAAGGATGGAATTGGAGACCAAGAGCGAAGCCGTGCTTGCGGGGCTCAACTCTTGGTGTAAGAGAGTCAAGTTAAGTCTAGCGCCGGCGAAGACGGCGTATGTGCTGTTCCGGGGAGGGCTGAAGAGAAACCCTATAGTGAGACTGGATGGACAGACTATAAGACGAAGTGAGAACACCAGATACCTAGACGTTGTGCTAGATGAGAGGGAAATTTCATAGCGCACGTGGAGAACGCATGCGGCCGAGCATTAAGAGTTATGAACAAGATCATTAACATCGGCATGGGGAGTTTTGGGCTGCCAATGAGTTGCATAAGGCTCTACCATCAGGCGCTGCTAGTCTCCGTCGTGGGCTATGGGGCTGGAGTCTGGGCGCATCGCTTAAAACAGGTAATGCAGAGGCGGAGGGTGAGAAGTTTGCAAAGAAGCATACTCCTCAGGCTCTCTGGGGCGTACAGAACAGTGGCGACTGAATCATTGTGTATAGCGCTGGGTATCTGGCCTCTGGAACTGGAGATAAGGAGGAGAGCGGCTCTGTACTGGCTGAGGAGGGGGAATCTGAATAAGGTGACACAACAGACCAGGGAGGGTGTGACATCGAAGAGGGGGATCCGGGAGGCTCTCCTAGATGAATGGCAGGAGGAGTGGGACAGGAGTGAGAAGGGGAGGAGAACCTATCGGATCCTCCCGTCGGTGAGAGAGCGTCTGGAGATGACGCACTTAGAGCCTTCCGCAGGAATGGTGCATTTTCTGACGGGGCACGGGCCATACAGAGCAACTCTTCATCGACTGGGACAGGTGGACGGTGACAAATGTGAGTGTGGAAGGGAGTCCACACCAGAACACGTCGTACTAGAGTGCGAGTTAACGATTAATTATAGAGAGGTAATGCAGGTACCACTGCAAGCAGGTACGATCTATCATATAGTTCGTGACGTGGACAGGTGTGGGTTGCTGGACAGGATAGCTGATGATGCGTCCAAGAGGGAAAGGGAGAGGTACTTAGCGGACATAAGAGCGAGAGGGCGACTAATGGGGCAAACGGAAGAAGACCTAAACGCGACTATTAGAGACGGAGATTCCATAATCAGTAGCGGAGTTGGGACAGACGAAGACGAGACTTTTGACCGGAACTGGTGCTTATGGTAGGGAACAGGCGAGCAGGCTGCGGGCTGGTTGGTAGGATGGACTGGGTGTGACTCCTGGAGATCCGGAGTCCAGCCGATGGAGACACCCGCTGGATTCCAGCAGTGAGAATTGCTGATGTACCAGTGGGTGCTGAAATCCCGGCTGGGATGGATAGTAGAGGGGAGAAACATGTGGGGGGTATAACCTGGAGCTCGGGCGACTAGGCAAAAGATGACTGGAGCTGGGTCGGAGCGATCGGAAACCCAAACGGAGCAGGCAGCCAGGCCGGAAGATGGGAAGATTAGATTAAGTGAATTGTAAACAATTGTGTTTTAAATATTAAATGTGAGCTACTGTTAAGCTAGGTTAAGTTAGTATTAAGTCCATAATAAGTGGTTTCGTTAGTGAGTAGGCGGAGCGAGAATTCCGGTAGGGCGCCTCCCCAGGTGGCGGATAGGAGGATGCTCGTCGCCGCCACAGGGAACCATGTCCCTGGGGGCGTGGAGTCTGGAGGCGGGGAGGGGTACCGGGTGATTTAAGTCCCCGGGGCGGACCAACTATTAGCAGATAGGAACAATAAGGACATTAGAATAAGTGTTTAATTAATAATTATCTTATATTAAGCAAAAAGGACATATAATTGTAGGCAAGAGTTAAGCTGATAGAGAATAATAAGCTCCAAGTTAAAATATCGGTATTGGAGCATAGAGTTAGGATTAATGTAATTGCATTAATATGTATGTGTTTCAATGTATGTGTTTCAATAAAGTCTCTATCTATATCAGTTGTCTCCGCACACACAGTGAATGTTAATTGGTTTTTTTTTCTTTACAGTTTTGGATCAACACCACCACCACCGACATGACAAACTTAATTGTAGACGTGCAAGGTTTCAAAGACGAGGACAATACATTTATTTTAAAAGAATGTAGTGTTATGTCAATGTGTGGAAGGGTGACTCACCACTGGACTTTTGAGTCCCCCTATTGTTTTTCCAAATTACCCCGCCATGTTCAAAAAGAATGCGATTGGCTCACTTACAATCACCACGGTCTCCATTGGGATGACGGTGATACGAGCGCCGATCAATTTAATTCACTTTTTAAAATGGCCACTCTCGCGTGTACTATAATTTATGTGAAGGGGGAGGAGAAGAAAATATTTTTAATTGAAATTCTTGAAAAAAAAATCTTGTTATCGACATGATGGACTTGGGGTGTCCCTCCCTGAAGGATAGGATCGAAAAAATCATGATAAATGTTTCGGTCACAGGAATAAAAAATTAAAATCGATTTGCACCCTGGCTAATGTCAAATTTCTCAGGGAATGGTTTGTTGGAACCACTACACCCCCCCCCCACCTCCCCAACCACCACCTGGGAATAGTAATTTATTTAAAAGCGAACATATTTAAAAAAAAACCTTGTTGGCTCACGGGACGACGCGGTGGCGCCAATAAATTTGATATAATTTGGCCACTCGCCTGCCCCTACTATAGTTTATGTAAAGGTGACGAAATTGTAGATAAAAAAACTTGTTATTGATATGCTAGATATTCCTTTACAAAATTACCGCGTGGCATATTTTAAAAAAACATTGTGATTGTCTCTGCAGTGGGACGATGAACTCTGATCAATTTTAAATATAGCCACTCGCCATCTCTACTATAATTTATGTAAGGAAAAGAATTTTTTTTAATGTGGATAAAAATAAAACAACTTGTTATTGATATGCTAGACTAGGGGTGTCCATCATAATTATGATAAATATTTTGGCCATAAAAACATTTATTGTTTTAACACTACTATAAATTTGAAATAGTAATTTTTTTTTTTATTTTTATACCAACACTAGACGGGTGCAAATCGATGTCTGTGTTTGTACACCCTTTCACACTGATATTAGCGGGACCGTCTAAATGCGGTAAAACTACTTTTGTAGAAAATTTTCTGTTAAATTTAAAACAGGTGTGCAGTGTGGATAAATTTGATAGAATTCTATGGTGTTTTAGTGAGAGAAATTCTATCCCCTCGCGATTATCTAGTCACGTCACACTACACAAAGGCCAGCGGGGCTCAACTAATCGTGCTGGATGATTTAATGAACGATGTTTATTCTAAAAAGTAAGTGAACTTTTCACCAAGGGCAGTCATCATATAAACCTATCGGTTATTCTGATCACACAAAATCTTTTCCATCAAGGGAGTAAGTCACGTGACATCTCGCTCAACTCTAAATACATTGTTGTGTTTAAAAACCCACGTGATCAAACACAGATAAACTATCTGGCTAGACAAGTTTATCCGGATAATCCATCCGAAATACAAAGAATCTATAGAAAAGCAACCGAATCCGCTCACGGGTATTTACTATTTGATCTGAGTCAGAACGCAGACGAACGCTTGCGCTTCAAAACGGACATATTTGACAGTGTTTGCAAAGTGTTTGTCCCCGCTAGACTACTAGATGAAACTAGTCAAGATAAATAGACACGTACTGTCTGTGTTGAAAACGGCCAGTCCTAAATTGCGCAAGGCTATTCTTAAAGTCGTCGACCCGGATGTTATAACAACACTCGGCGATTGTGCTCTAAACACATTAAACAATAATATTAATATTAGTAAAAGAGATAAGGGAAAATTAATAAAGTATAAAAATTGTATGCGTAAATTGGCTAGCAGAGGTGTTTCGTTGAAGAAAAAAGAACTATCGCCGATCAATCGGGCGGCTTCCTGAGCATCATACTACCCGCTATTCTTTCAGCTATCGTAGGCGCATTGGTTAAATAATAATATGTCACAACTTAAACAGATGCTTCTAGTCCCGCAAGAACTATTTCACAATAAACGCGATGACAACGCCGCCACCACCGATTTTGTACAGATGAAAAAAATTCTGAAATCTAGAAAAAAAATGGACGATTATCAAAGTTTTAGAAAACATCAACAGCGTTATTTATCAAACAGGCAAAGAGCGAGACAACCAATTAAAATACCCATCGTGGGCCCCACACTAATAAAACGTAGACCGGTCGACCTTGCACGACGAAAAAGAAAACGACTTAGGAGACAGCCAACAGTTCCACCTCCTCGATTCATTTCAGACGAGACCACATATCAAAGCAGTCTTATTAGTGTTGTAGACTCGCCAGAGGGTGGGTGGGTGGAAGGTGAGTCGTATTTTGTACCTAGATCAGAATCTGATGAAATTGAAACAGGTTCCTCCGCCTGTTCGGCAGCATAGCGGGAAAATATTTATCACCTTACGTCCACCGGAGAGCATCTATAGATCCTATATTTGGAATTAGAAAAGAGGGGGATACTTTTAAAATAGGCAATTCAAGTTTCACCGTAGACGATAACGATATATACCTGGGTAACACACACTATAAAGGCACGCAAGGACTTTGGGAGTTGTTGACCAAAAGAAACGTAAATAAAGATATAATTACAGAGAGTGATTTAAAAAAATATAAAGACATACTAATTGCCACGAGCGCTCATCGACAAAACTTTGATCCCGACGCGAAAATAACGTCCAGTAGAGGTTTAAAATATAAAACAATCATTCCTAATCTGTTTCCCGCCAAACCACGTTGGAACAGGCTGAGATGAGTGCCACGTTAAAAAAATTATATTACAATCTCCCACGACCTTCGGCTTTCTCGAGCGCCACCAATCTTAAAAAGTATAGTCGGTTGGATAAAATAAAAGTAGACGAATGGTTGACCGCGCAGGACACGTACACTCTTCACCGTGGTTTAAGAAAAAGGTTCCCACGTAACCCGTACAGAGTTACCAATATCGACGATGTGTGGGAGATTGATCTAGTAGATATCAGAGCTTTAAATAAAGACAACCAGGCGTCAACTATATTTTAAACATTATTGATGTATTTTCAAAGTACGCGTGGTCTATACCGCTTAAAACAAAATCGGGCGCCGACATCACGCGGGGTATAAAATAGATTTTTAAGAAAGGACGACGCCCCCTTTCGATTCAGTCGGACAAGGTTAGGGAATTTTTAAATTCTAAATTCAGAACATTTTTGAAACAAGCGGGCGTTTATTTTTATCAATTGCATAATCCAGATATAAAGGGGGCCATAGTGAAGCGTTTCAATCGCACACTGAAAACTAAAATTTGGAAATATTTCACCACATTCAACACTCACATCTACGTCGATGTGTTGGGCAAGTTAGTTCAAAATTATAACGCTAGTGTTCATTCGACTATAGGAATGGCCTCCGGCTTCGGTCAAGCCTATTCACGTACTTAAAATACTATTGCGCCTTCGAAAGCGGTGGGATAAAATTAAATTGGGGAAAATTTTGTTCAAGGCGGGCGATCATGTGCGCATAAGTAAAGAAAAAATGATTTTTGACAAAGGATACGAGGCTAATTTTACACGAGAAATATTTAGCATAGTTAAAGTAATTCCTAGACTTCCCCAACCGGTCTATTCGTTACAGGAACTCCGCGGGCGGCCTATTGAGGGACATTTTTATAACTACGAACTAGTTCGCGTGCGTCGTCCATCGATTTTTCAAATAGATAAAATAGTACAGAGTAAGCGAATTAAAGGCATTCAACATCATCTAGTCAAGTGGAAAGGATACGACAGTTCTTTCAAATCTGGGTGCATGCGTCTAACATTAAACAAATATGAGTCAGTTTTATGTATCACTGCCGTCAGATTTGAGAGCCGAATATTACGAGAAAAATCACTCTCTTACTATACTACAAAATTGGCACAGTCCATACGGCTAGAACACGACCGGTGGGAGGTGGGACTAGCTGACTTATCCTATCCCGTGGGTTTTGAAACTCTCGAAGATAACATTTTATCCAAAGATAAAGAATTGAGGCAAACGTCGTGGTGACCCAAGTGGGGCGTGTTTCGTTTCCTCAACAAGATTTCACTTCCTTTAAGGAGCTTTATAATAAAATTAAGAGCTCTATAAGTGATAAAGGTGATCTAGAGGTTTTAATATCCGAATTTCAATGGTACATTCTTCGCGATCAAACAATGTTGACTGAGATTAAAAAACAAATGGGTGCATAGACCGCCAACAAGTCACCCATAACTACACGATTCAAAAACACAATTTCATATACGGTGGCGAAAAAAAAAAAAAAAAGAATTTCCTGTTCGTCTCTATGTGGGCATCGGAGACTTAATTACAACCATTCAAAACAGACTACCCACCCTAGAGTCACTTAATGCCGTTTATACACATATGAGGGATTTAATGAGCGGGGATATTGAGGGGGTCTTTTTGCGACCCAATCGTAAACTTCCCGGCTCTGGTTAAATCGAAACGGAACCCATTTTGTGTACACAGACATTATAGGACTTCAGTTGCTAGGCGACTCTTATGTAAGATGGATTAGAATCATACAGTTCCCCTCCGCCAACTCACATCACGTGTTCTTTCCTATATTCTATTTTCCCGTCGAGAAATGTAATTTTGACTCTATAAGCATAGGCTTATACACAAAGTTTGGCGAACGAGTGAATTTTCAATCGGGTCCCTGCCCACGTAGCGATTTTACATTTTAGAGAGAGAAAAAACTAGATAAATAGATACGGGACGTAGTAATTTGACTTAGTCTTAACAATGGAGGGAGAGAGAGAAAACATCGGTCTCGTCTATCACGCCAGTTATAAATTGCAGAGGGGACGTGGCCTCGGCGCGTTTTTGGGCGGATTATTTCGATTTGTCAAACCGTTGTTTATGAGGGGGGCGAAAGCGGTGGGAAAACAAGCGTTACAAAAAGGTTCGCATATTTTGGCCGACATAGAGACACGCGAACCCTGTCAGAAGTCGGTGATATAGTTAAAAAGCGCGTCACTCTGGCGGTCAAGGGACGTGGCTTAAAAAGGGTAAAAAAACGTAAATGACTTCATTCGAAGGTGGGCGCCAGAGCAAGAGGGAACAAGAGAGCTAAAAAAGATATTTTCGATTAATTATGGATTGTTCAAAAACAGAACTCGATCTTTTCGACGAAAAATGCATTCAAACGGTAATTAAAAATAATAAAGTGGTCGAATACAAACCCATCACTTCCGTGGACAATGACGCTCAGTTGGATTTTTTTTGCCCCGGGGATGGCGAGTATTTTCGGGACCTCTCTTCGATTAAATTATATCTTCGTATTCAGCTGGTGAGGGGGGACGGCACACCGGTCGCAGCCGACAATAAAATCGGATGCGTCAACAACTTGTTAAATTCATTATTCAGTCAAATCAATATCTCCCTCAACGAAACACCTATTACAACCTCGACAGACAACTATGCCTACAGGGCTTATTTAGAGACTTTAACTAATTACGGTAGAGACGCCTCCGACACCCACCTAGTGAATGGTATGTAGTTTTTGGATACCCCTGCCACTAACGTACACTCGACGCATCCATAGAGAACAAAGGCTTCGCCACGAGATTAGACTTGTTAAAGCATCCGGTCGACTTGGTGGGACGTTTACACGCCGACATATTTAATATTTCACATTTGCTATTTAAAAATGTATCGTTGCGCGTTAAATTAATTCGCAACAAAAGAGAGTTTTATCTGCTCACAGACGCGGACAATTTAAACACCGACGTACGGTTGCGAATTTTAGACGCCACCCTCTTTGTGAAACACGTGGAAGTGTCGCCGACTATTTCACTCGCTATAGAAAAGACACTGTTACGAAAGCCGGCTCAATACCACCTCAATTGGGTGGACGTCAAGTCTGTGACCGTACCCAAAGGATCCAAGTCTGTGAGTCTAAATAATGTTATTCAAGGGGTGATTCCTAAAATTGTTTTAATCACAATGGTGTCAAACGAGGCGTTTGTGGGTAGTGTGAACACGAATCCGTTTCAACTGATTCATAGAAACCTTGATCGTTTCGTCCTGTATGTAAACGGAATCCAAAAAAATTTGCCCATTTTGATAAATTTTGACAACGACGGCACGTCCACCCTCGCCTATGACACATTGTTTTCGGGATTGGGCATACACCATCAGAACAACGGGCATTTAATCACGCGAGACATGTTCAATAAAGGTTACTTTATGTTGGCCTTCGACTTGACTCCCGACAGTGCAGGACAGGACTCGAACACCAGCCTTCTGACAGAGGGGAACGTGAGATTTGAGTTACAGTTCAAGACAGACCTTGACACCGCCATAACCTGTTTGTTTTACTCTGAGTACGAGGGGACGGTGTCGATAGATTCTAATCGGGAGGTGAAAATTAATTATTAACACCATGAATTCTCATCAAATAGACACACTGCTGCTGCGGGGCAAAATTTCAATCTATAAAGGGACATTTCCTTCGAACAAATTACCTCAAAATTTCACTCGTCCCGCCTTATTTGTGGTCAATTTAGACCCTCACACTAAACCCGGTTCTCATTGGGTGGTTCTATATTTTTCCAAATTTGGGGAGTATTGATACATATGGTTGACGACCGAGCTTAGTGATGACTAGACTCATGAATAAACACTCGACACGATGGATGTACAACCGCAAACGACTCCAAGGCATAGCCTTCGGTGTGCGCGGGCACTATTGCTGTCTGTTTTTCGTTGCCAAGGACGCCGGCTGGAGCCTGAGGAGATTCACAGAAATGTTCTCAACCGGCAACTTGTGCAAGAACGACCGACTGGCCGTCACGCTGTTCAAACGTCGCTTTGGCCGCTGTCCAAGATGTACTAGCAGGGGTGCCCAGACGTGTTTCCAGCATTAGATATAAAAGGTATACTATAATTTTATTTAATCATTTGTATTCAATTATCTGACATATGAACATCATCATGTCGGCCATCTTTGATTTTTCATTTATCGTAAACTCGAAAAAGGAGTGGGTGATCACCGAGCTAACCATAGTTTTCATCGACGAGAAACAATCGTCGTGTTATCAATTCAATAAAACCACCGACTTGTGTTACTCCAAATTGGATGCAATTCTAAAACAAAATTTAGATAAAGCCTTCGTGCCTTACGCATATAATAAACAAAAAGGGAATTTCTTGTCCCGTCTCACCGGCCGTACATTCATCCCACTACGTGAGGACTATAAATGTCCCTTTGTTGATTTGATCAACTCAAATTGTTGGGGTGTACCGCCCCTTGTCATGACATCTCCCCGTGCGCGTTAAAAAATGCAAATGCTTTGGCACGATTCGTCAGATTTCACAGCGCCGAGAAATTGTATAAATTTTGTCCAATCACCGACGACGACGATGACAACAATACTAGCTTTAATTGTGACGACTGTTGATTACAGGTCATCAGTCTAGACGCAGACAGCGATGAAGACGTGCAGCTGTAATATGGTGCAGGATGAATCACCGTCGTTGCTAACCAAGACTTTCTACCTAAACGACAAACAGAACAAACACGTGGCGGTGGGTCTCTTCCCTGACCGCAACTTTTACGCTCACGTGATGTTTTCATCGAGTTCTAATCGTCTAATACTCACCGTCCCCCAATGGAACTTTCTCGTCAAAGAAATGCCGTTTTGGTCCGAGTGTGTGCAGACGTGTGTAAACTTCGAGTCCACCATGGACGACTTTATCATTGTGGTGAAAAAACTTTTCGGCGTGTGGAAATTGTGTCTGAGTGATAAAAAAACATTCAGATCTACCTGTCTACGGACGAAATAAAAACTCTGTACAATCTTGAAAAATATATCACACGACATGTAAAATATCTAAACCACCCAAATGTATCGACGTTCATAGACAATACGCTCACCTCCAAATCGTTTGTAGACCCGCCCGATCCTATCCCATATTTTGACTATCTGTCACTCTATGACGATCTTTGTATTTTTATGGATAACAATAATAAATTGTGAAATATGTATTTTTTTTATTATAATTAAATTTGAAAAAACTTGTATTTATTTTTTCATTTATAGTAATATTACCCTCTCATTTAAATATTTGTAGTAAGAGCGTTAAAATATATCAATTATTTGATATATAAATAACTAAAAAATTTAAAACAAATTACAATTCATTTACACTTTTTTTAAAAAAACTTGCGTCAATCATATTATAAGTGACGTAAAAAAAATCCGCAGCTACGGGGCGTCCAGAACCGACGTCAGACGCGACCACACTATTTGAAACGTCATAGTCACAGGCTGACCAACAGTCAATACAACAATCAGGATGACGTCACAATACTATCACTATAACTCTAGCATAGCTTCATCGACGTCACTTAGCAGTCATTTTATTTGTGACGTACATTCATGGGCGTCCAGAACCACAGGCTGACCAACAAATCAGGATGACGTCACAATACTATATCTCTAGGAATCCACACCTACATTCATGGGGCGTCCCGAACCGACGTCAGACGCAAGCCTGACCACACTTATATTATTTGAAACGTCACAGGCTGACGTCACACGGCTGACCATCAGTCATATTATTTGAAACGTCACAGGAACGGGATGACGTCACAATACTATCACTATATCCCTAGCATACCTACCGCCTGAACAACAGGCTAACCAACAGGCTGACGTCACATGGCAGGGCTGACCTTACTCAATAAAACGCCAAGGCTGACCACACTCAATAAAACGTCATAGTCATCATGAATAATTAGCGATATTTTGAATAATTAGCGACGGATTCAAGCTGGGCTTTTACTACTAATATATTTCCCTTACGCCTGGGCCCAGGACAAGAAATATGATTCATAATAAATAGTTCTTATTTTTTGGCGGACAAGTGTGTACCTGTGTACGTCAACATGTTATTTGCAGTGTTATATTTAAATCCAGTGTGCCGGACAGATAATGACTTGCCGATTTTGGGCTTCTGTTGGCCACTGGGGCAGAGAACTGGACCATACATAAGAGTGGATTATTTGAATGATCTCGTATGAGAGCGAGACATAGGACCTTTTTTTAAACATTGAGATCCCAATTTGATAGGGAAGAGACATTTGAATTTCTGTGTACTGCGTGATATTTTTTTTTGTGTACAGCTCAGTGGTGTCCGTTCATCTTCTCTTCTCCTTCCCCTTCCTCTTTCCCGTGCGCATGCTGCAAGATAGTGACGTGATGTAACGGAGAATATAGTGGCCGTCCTCGAGGGTTGAACCGACTGGAACCCCGGCAACAAGGATGGACATCTGGACAACCTGACACGTAACATGGTGCAGCCTCCCGCCGACAGCCCAGGCGAGCGAGCGGTTCTGGTCTACCTTGATCCAGGGATACCCATCTGGCACCAAGGATGGAAAGCGTGCCCATGGAAATCTCCGTTGGAGAGTAGACATCGCTAGCCCAAAGCTGGTGTTCCGTGGATGCTACGAGACCAAGTAGAAGGAAGTGGCAGCCCACTCCCTCCCCCTTTTTGGCCTCTTAAAAGGGGGGGAGATTTGTAGTATTGGACGTTATATGGGAGACGCTACAAACATAAACAAAGAAGAGACTTACTGCATTCGCCTGTCGACTGGGCCTGCGGGGAACAACGGCTCAAAACCTCCGGACGAACTTTCACTAACCCGGGAGAACAAGACACTAAGAGCGCGTAATGACTGACAAGTTCAGCCGACGCCCAGGGCTGGCTGCACATGCGCAGTAACGAGTTCCCGTCACGAGAAGGTTCACGAAGCTCAGCATTGCTTGCACTATGTTCCATTTAAATCCAGAATGCTTCCCCCCCCTTCTCCTTTCGTCCTCCACTGATTTTTGTATATATACTGTTCCTTGTATCGATAACGACACAATTGGGCCTGAGTCATATCAGGGATAGGATAAGCTCCGGCTTTCTGCTTCATAAAATGTAAGATCTAAATCCATTTTCGGCAAATTAAACCTTTTTTTTTTTAATGTAAATCTTTTCTAAATTCAATTTTGGCTTAAATTTCAAATTACCAAAAAAAATCAATCTGACGGTTAAGAACATAATTTTTTTTTAAGATCACCTTATTTGCAAGGTCAGGGCGACTTAGCGCCAGTAGAGTCACGACTAATCGATTGTATCGATTATGTACTGTATTTTTTAAAATTAATGTTCGCGGGAACTATGTTAGTATTTGAATTAGTTTATCTTAGTGTGATACGCTATGTGCCTTTTTTTAATGGGCAGATATTTAGAACTTGAATTTAACATATCTTATTGTCATACGCTATGAGCCATTGTTTATGGACAAATATTTAGTATTTGAATTTAACATATCTTATTGTCATACGCTATGAGCCATTTATTATGGACAAATATTTAGTATTTGAATTTAACGTATCTTATTGTCATACGCTATGAGCCATTTATTATGGACAAATATTTAGTATTTGAATTTAACATGTCTTATTGTCATACGCTATGAGCCATTTATCATGGACAAATATTTAGTATTTGAATTTAACATATCTTATTGTCATACGCTATGTACCATTCCTAATGGACATATATATTATGTTTGGAATTAGATTGTCTTGTTGCCATTGACTAGGTGTTTTTTTTAAGGATTAATATTTAATGATGGAATCCTAATTGTCATGTTGTTATTACTACGCGCCATTTCTAATGGGCGATATCTTAAAGTTAACATTTAAGTAATCTGATGAATATTTACCATCTGACTCCTTAGCTTTGACTTCAATTAATAGTTTTTATGAATTTATTCTATTTTCTTTATACTTCGCGACAACAACAATGTATATATTTGGAGGAACTGTTAAAAATCTAATTGAGTTATGGCTAATAAATATCGACTAACTTTGACTTATACTAATTCTTATTATATATTTACCCCATCATTCCCAAGGTTATTCGTCAAACGTTTTGGTTTAATATGAACTTTACGGAGGCTGAAGTGTCTTGCCGTCTGGTTGAGATAGAGGGTCACATTTATAACTCCTCAGCACTCGCTCTGGGTTAAACCCCCCCCCCCCCTTTTCTTGTAGTGTTTATATTTTCGATGTGTTTTGTTGGCATCTGCCCCTTTAGGATGCTACACTAGCATCCTTCGGTATTATAAGTTAGGTAAAATCAATGTGTGGTTATGAAACTAAAGGTCTAGTCACGCCCCTGGGCATTGGTTATCTATTGTTGAGGACGGCCGTGAGGACGTGTCCGCAATTATTCCATATTGCGTGTGCTGGGTATTATATAAGTATTCCCAGTGTTTTTAGGCAAGTTTATACACTCAGCACACTCTATCTTTTGTTTTTAATATTTATCGTTATCAGCACCAGATACGATATCTATGGACTTAAAACTGGAGAACTTCAACGGGAGCTCAAGGCAAGATATATATCATTCCCCCCCGAGGCTACTGTTATGGTGTTACGGTCCCTGCTGTCTGAGGCGATCTGTAAGTCCAACGACCATGATAGTATTATTAGCCATGACATTAGCCATCCTTCTCTGGAACGTGTCGAGCCAAGCAAGTTAGATCCTCTAGATTTAAATGGGGCTCGTGAACAAGTTCCCCCCCCCCCCCCCTTCGTAGCTCAGGTCATTTATCAGCCGGTGACAGTCACCTCTAAAACTCAGAGTAAAGTTGCTAGTGAACGGTTGAAATTACTCCCTGTTTGTGATGGTCAGTCCTATGCTAACTTATTTAATTTCCCGTTAGAGGGCAATAGAATTGCAAAACTTCGACTGGTAGGTGATGTTGAATTCCTTACGTTATGTTTAGGGAGAACGTCAGGTTTTTTAGCACACCTAGTTTCTGAATGTTTACAATTAGGCATTCCATGGAATATGGTAAAAAGTCGCATCCTTGAGTCGTTATGCTCAAAGAGAGAGGAGAGACTTTGCAATAAAAAGTTGAGGCGCTTTCAGCGGCCCCAGGAACAATTACGGCTATTCATCCTGTCTATCATTGAATCCGCGGAGATATTAAATCTCAACCTAGCGGAGGAAGAGGTAGTAGAGATCATTTTAGAGAATGTTACCTCGTTAACCCGTAGACATTTTATATTTTCAAACAAACCGACCACCCTGGCAGAACTATATTCATTAGCCAGTTATATTGAGGGTTCATTGCTAGCAGAAAAAGAGTACCTTGAAAAATTTCCTGCGCGAGTTCAAAATTGCTCCCCTCATAATAGGGCGGTTGCAGCCGCGGCGACTGCTCCACTTGATACTAATCTTTCAGCTATCCAGGAAGTAAGGCCGTTTGGCGTTGTTAGATCAGGAAGACGAGTAGATGTATCTCGCGTTAAGTGTTTTAGGTGTGATCGTTTTGGGCATTACCAACGCGATTGTACCTCGGGAAACGCTTAACTTGGGGGTAGGAAGGGAAGCCTCCTCACGTAAGAAGTATAATTACCCTGTTCTCCTGTTGTTGTGGTTACGGCTTGGTCTAAGAATGGCTTTGCTTGATACCGGCTCCAGTGGATCCTTTATTAACTCTAAATTTTTTGATGACATTACTAGGTCAAAGAAAATTTCTGTTGAAAATATCGATACTAAGCCGTTTATTGTGGGAAATGGAGAGTTGTTGCTTGCAAGAAAGAAGGTATATTTGTCCTTAAAAATAGCTGTTTTTTCTTGGAAAAGAAGTTTGTTTTGTGTTCCTGACCTCCCCTATATATCATTTTGGGTAATGACTTTTTATGGGAAACCCGTGCTATAATTAATTCTTGTCGTGGAGAATTGTCTTTCGAATTCGCCCCTAGAAATAAAATTGAGTTATGTCGTTCTTCTATTAGTTCTTCTATGTACGTCGTTAATAGTAACGAAGATATGATTAGTGGGATCATTTCGAGGTATTCTGATGTTATTACGACTAGACTTGGGAAATGTGACGTATTGCCGTACGAGATTATGGTTGAGGACAACTTCCCCGTGAGGTCAGGGCCCTACTCTTGTGCCCCCCCCCCCCCCCCAAATGAAAGCATTCAGAGAGCTTATTTATGATTTAGAATCCAAAGGAGTCATACGCCCATCTTAATCTCCATATGCCAGTCCCGCGTTCATTATACCTAAGAAAGGGGAAGGTTATAGGCTAATAGTAGACTATCGAAAAATCAACAATAAAATCCCGTTTGACGCTTATCCTATGCCAAGTATCGACTCAGCCTTTCAGCACCTAGGCTGAGCGAACGTATTCAGTTTAATTGACCTGAACGCAAGTTTTCTACAATGCGCCCTGGTTGAGTCATCAAAGAAATATACGGCCTTTGTCACCCCATGGAGACAATATGAGTTTAATCGCGTCCCCCTAGGGTGTAGTATAGGTGGACAGGCCTTAATTCGCGTCCTTGATCATGTGCTTTCTGATATTAAATTTGATTATGTATTCAACTACTTAGACGATATCTGTGTGTATAGCGACTCGATGAGTGATCATGTGAAGCATTTAGAAGAAGTGTTCACTCGTCTGCGTAGAGCAGGCTTAACTGTTAATCCTGATAAGGTCACGTGGGTCAAGCCGTCTATTAAATATCTAGGTTATGTTATCTGTTCTGAAAATCTTCTCATTGACCCGGAGCGTATCCGCCCCATTGTTGAATACCCTCCGCCCAGGTATCTTAAGGGTGTCATGCGTTTCATCGGGATGTGCGCATATTATGCTAGGTTCATTCCATCTTTCTCTGAAATACCCGCGCCTCTTAACTCCTTGAAAAAGAAGGGTGTTGTCTTTTGTTGGGGTGTGGAGCAGGCTCGTGCCTTCGATCTTTTGAAAAGTAAACTCATCTCACCCGAAGTATTGCGGATGCCCGACTTTTCCTTGCCATTTCTTCTTCATGTGGATGCTTCGGCTGTGGCTCTAGGTGCGGTGCTCTCCCAACGGACGCCGGAGGGTGTCAGGCCAGTAGCGTTCGCTAGCCGGACACTCACCGAGGCCGAAAAAAAATACAGTGCCTATGAAAAGGAATGCCTTGCGTGTGTCAATGGTGTTGAACGATTCGCTGATTATTTAGAACAGATAAAGTTTGAATTGTATACTGACAACATGGCTCTCGCATGGATGTGGAATCATCCAAAACAACTAGGCAAAGTAGGGAGATGGGTTTGGAGGTTATCCCGATTTAGATTTTCAATCCATCACATCTCTGGGAAACTCAATGTTACTGCGGATGCTCTATTACGCATGGCGGAAGACCATAACGCTATTGGGGTAGAGTAAGTTACGCCCACGTCGCTTGTCATTAAGTCGATCCCCGAGTCCTTTGATTCTATCAGGGATCATCAGGGCAGTGACCCATGGTGTCGGGAGATTATGGAGAGGATCCGGAAAGGGGAACAGGTGGGGCAGGATTCAATATTGAGGGATCTGCTTGTGATTACTCTTGCTGAAGGGAAAGACAGGAAAGTGTTTGTTCCGGCGTCTGTACGCCCCATGTTAATGAAGTATTTTCACAATTCGATATTTGGAGGTCACCTTGGCGTATTAAAGACGGTTAGAAAAATTTCAAGAGAATTATTTTGGCCTGGGCAATATCAGGACGTTAAGGAGTGGGTCAATAACTGTGATGACTGCCAGGTGGCTAAACCTGCCCATAATTCCAGGGTTGGGCTGCATTCGGCTGATGTAGCCCAACGCCCCTGGGAGAAGGTGTTCGTTGATTATGTAGGACCTATCGCCCGGTCAGCCTTAGGTAACTCTTGTATTCTTGTTTTGATTGACGACTTTTCCAAATTTGTTATTCTTATTCCACTGCGGAATATGAAAGCTACTACTACCGTTAACGCCCTGTGTCGGCGTGTGTGGGCATTCTTTGGGCCCCCCCCGGACCATCGTGAGTGATAACGGACCCTGTTTCAGATCGACTACTTTCCATGATATGTGCTTCGGGTGGGGCATCAGGCATATTACCACCAGTCCCTACCACCCGGGACCTAACCCGGTAGAAAGATTTAACATGAACCTGGGAATAGCCCTGACTATTTTTCACAATAAGGTACAACAGAAGTGGGATATGGAGTTAGATTTCTTGAATATGGCTTTCAACTCCGCCTACCATGAATCGACAGGATGCTCGCCTGCTTCCGTGTTCCTTAGACGGGAGCTGATCCACCCTTTGTTTAATATCTGGGACATTTATCCCCTGTTAGAAGATAGTGACGAGGTATCCTTGGAGGAAAAGTGTAGGAGTGTCTTGGATCATCTAAGGAGGGCACCGAAAAGGGTGGCTAATGCATATAATAAAGGTAGGATTCCCGTTTCATTTAAAGTTGGAGACCTTGTTCTATGCAAAGAATTTCCCTTGAGCTCGGCGATTGAAAAAAGGTCTACTAAGCTGTGCCCGAGGTGGAGTGGGCCATGGAGGATAGAGAAGTTCTTAACCCCTGTTACGGTCCTTCTCGAACAATTTGCCGACATGTCGATTACTAGACGCGCCCATGTCAGCCATGTCAAGCCTGCGAGCCCAAGAGTCCCGAAGGATGTTTAAGTATTTAGTTCTAAGCTTTAGTTAGTAATTTAGGTTAAGATTGTAAGTGATTTGTATTGGCGCCACATTATTTTTTGCCCTCATGATAAGCTCGGGCCCGAGCGTAAATATAACCCTTTCAGTAACCGTGCTTCTCATGACATTGTGAACGATAAAAAAAAACACTATGGTCATTGCAGATAATATAGTTTGGCAAATGGATACATGAGATTTGATATGCTAACTTTTGCTATCTTTTAGTTACATACACTCTTATGGTGAATTGACTATATTATCAACCGTTACGTATAAAGGTGCCAAAAAACAATATCGCCAGGGCACAAAATTTACCTCAGGCAACCCCTGACTCTATGGCATCAGGAACTAGGAACACTGTTACAGAAAAATTGAGAAAAGAGAAACATCTGTGTCTTGTCAACCAAAGAGCATAAGAATCAAATTCATTCTCAAAAACCTTGTGTTAAAAACAGTGGTGTAGACGTAAATTTAGCAGTGCCGGAACACAAGGTCGTAGTAATCCCATAGTTGAATTGAGGATTTGAGACCCCCAACCGCTGTAGGCGAAAGACTTGCACAAACATAAGTGCCTTTAGAAGCTATTTGAAGCATCTTTTAATGTTTACTAAGGCAGAAACTTACTTAAAGCACTTCCCCTAAAATTCCAGGAATTCGCAAGAGCACTGTAAATTTCAAAAGAATTTATTGATTAATAGTAAGAAAAAGAGTTTTAACAAAAGTCAATCAGTTAACTTGGAATTGCAACCCAGAACTCACCTTTCTGAACGAGTCGGCTGTAACTCCATCCAGACTCCAAACTCGTAGCCCAGCTGTCAGCCCTATCCGGACAGTCGCTTTCCGGAAGGACACAGAAAAATGGAAGAACCCAACAACCGACAGCTATTGCGGGTGATCCAGGAGCTCTCCCAGACCTTTGATGAACGAATCAGGAACGTAAAGGCCGTGGTTAATCGTTACACAGCAGGACCGGGACCTGCCCTAGGAGACCCTCAATTGGTACCTATGGTTGTGGCTTTGGCGTCCCTGGCTCCACCTGACGCCGCTTCCCTGCAAGTGGCTGGCCTTAGCGCTGAAGGCTAAACTGCTGGAGCTCCCGCAAGGACAGGACCGGCATCAAATGCAGTTTCTACTGCCCATAGCTGCGCACTACCAGACGCTCTCTGGTCCAGTGCGACAACTCTTGATGCACCGTATCAACGTGATTTACATCACACTAACAAACGGATGGCCTAACGCCATCGCCGCATCTTCGGCCATCTACCCGCCGGGGTTCACACCTCCGGTCCTTCCAAGCCAGTCTACAATTGATATCCGACACTCCCATCAACAGGAGATGGGAGAGGATTAGGCGGACCACAATGGCGAGGAAGAGGGTGACGGTAATGATCCAGACGGTGAGAAGAAACCCCTACCTGATCTGCCTGATGTTGAGATATCCCTACTTATTTTACTAAACATTGTACTTGTATTTGAAAAATTCTTTGTAGCATTATATTTCAATAAAGTCTCCGGGCAATCTCTTCTAAAAAAATATTTTGAATATTTTTACGCGAAAAGCAGTGCCAGGACGGCGTTCTTGCTCCACTACATCCCTGAATAAATATATATATATATATATTATATATATATATATATTACATATAAAGTTTTCCACAAGTGATTTTCACCCTAGTTTTCCTATCTTTACTCAATGCAATTGCGGGCTCACTTCCTCTTAGCTACCTTCCTCATCTCTTCCCATTCAGATTAAGCTGTTAATAACCTGTGTTCTGAACGTAGCAATAAAAAAGAAAAGACTTGGTTTTGGATGTATTATATCATATTATAATAATAAATTAATGATTTTAAATGTAAACATGGTTTAGCGAGCATTATTATTTTTAATTTCTTTTTTTTAAGATCATATTGTTAGTATGGTGTTCGAAAAAAGTTAACAATAGGCCATATTTGTAAAGTGAAGTAGGTTTAGAGTATGTAAATTATATGTAATCGAAATAAAATTTTAAAAATTGCAATTATTCACCAATTTTGACCACCTTTTCTAACGCATTAATTTTTTTAAAGATATTTCCAATTTTTTTTATCAGGCTATCACCTAGAAAGTGTGGTTTTCACTTTGGTTTTTCTATCTTCTGTACAAAACAATTTGTGGTGCACATATTTTAATTCTGACATCTTTATGCCATGCATTTAAAAAATTAGTGTATGTAGTGACCGTAAAAGCTATGTAACTGGAAAAAAAGGCTATATTTTTTAAATATTAGGGAAGAAAATATATTTTTATATATTCCTACAGTAATAAATAAACAAAATAAAAATGTCACAATTTACTCTAAATAATGATTTCTTAAGGTAATTCAGAATAAATTATACTTTGACAGAGATTCTAGCTCTTGTCCTTTAATTTTGGCCGTCATTATACAAGACCCTGGGATTGCGGCTCAAAACCCTGCATCACTCCTTGGAGAGTATAACGGTGATAGCGTGTCTTTTGTTGAGTAGTAAGCAACAAAGTTGAAGAGATTGGGGGGGGGGGTCTGCCTGTGGAATGTGAGGACACTCTGAAAGGGGGGTAAAATAGAGGGGGTGAAAGGTGTTTGTATGGTGACTGCCATAACTACAGCAGTGCACCTCTGGTGAGGTGATTATACATGGAACTACTTGGAAGAGAGATTTGCAAAACCTCGAGATGTCCATCTGAATCTTAAATAAATTGATATTTATAAACCTCTGCAATTCTCCCCAGTTTTTCTTAACAAATAATTGCAGTCGACAGCCAGTCCCTTAGTTAAAAAAAAAAAAAGACTGTTGTGTTTCAAGTTTTCTTTGTAATGTGCAGTCAAAGTAAACTTATTTGTGTGGCAGGATTGTGTTACTTAGGTACGGTGGTGGTGGGGGGGGGGGGGTTAGAGACGAGGGAGGGTGCTACCTGAAGCTTGCTTGGTGACCGCCAGCCAACAGGTTAACTCGAAGAGCTCATTATTTTTTATCTGCCTTCTAGTACATTCGAGTTTAAAAAATGCTCCCTTGATTGCGCTGTAGTCACTGGGGATCGCACCTAGCGATCCCAATGTTGAAGGAGTAAAGCCTCGAAAATGAGTGCAACACATTTAACCTAGCGGCTCTGGCTCTATTCTTTCCTTCTCTGTGTAGTAGAGCTATCTCTGGACGGAACACTAAACTCTAGAGAGGTGGAGCCAAGAGTTGGTTAGGCCACGCCCATCTGTTACCTCGCTCCGGCTGACACACAAGACATTCCCACACCAGTCATCACTAAACTAAACAAGTCCAAACCAAAGGGTGTTTAATTTATTAATGAATTATGTACGTTTCAATAAGCCAGATATTTATTATTTATAATGTATTTTACAAACTGTAACCTCCCCCTTTATTTGGGTGCCCGGTAGCCAACCCTTACTACTATACTACCGGGACACCTTAGGGGGTGTTACATGGGCAGGATGGACCCCGAGCGGTAGGGGTTCGGATTGATGGTATGTGGGGAATGAGGCTAGCAAGTTTATCCCAATGAGCTGTTTATTTCTCCAAACCGTTACTACGCTACTACATCGATATTACGAAATTCCCCGCGACGAGGGAACACTCACGATAACGGAACCCGTGACACTACTTATGGACCTGGGATCGACTCTCAAGCCGGTGTGAACCGACTAGACTCATGTTAACTAGTTCATTATCTCTCAGCGAGCCGACTACACATCCTTACAGCACCGCTGCCCAACAACAACCTCTGTGTGTTCTTCTCACACACATCACAAGTCTATCCCAGTTCTCACGAGTCCAAGGTCCATTCATCGCCAGAATTCGCTCGTCAACAGGATGAAGCTATATGAGCTAGAGGCTGTTCTCAACAGGAAGGCAACCCGATACTTTTGACTACCAAGGAAATGTATCAGCGTGGGCTAACTTCCTGCCAGAACAAACCTTACATTATTATGCTCTTACAAAACCAAAATTTATGTGAAACTGTGCTAGCATTCTCTTATATAAAGTATTGGTGCCAAATATAGACAAAAAATTAAGGATCGATACCCACTTCAGTGGTAGAACGGTCTAAGGCATCTCTCACGTGTTAGATTGGCTTGGTGCTAACGAAGAAATAGGGGTTCGAATCCCAGTCGTGTCTATTGAGGGTGGATTTTCCTCAATTGTTTACCAATCATCTTCCACACGAATGTGGGTAGATTACCTCTAAGATTCTTCCTTTCTCATCCCTACCCCATCATCTATGCGTGAAACCTGAACAGGTAGTAAGATGCGATGATAAAAAATAAAAATAAATTAGGCATTTAGCTAACCATACTTAAAAATATTAGACCTAGTAAACACTTAATGCTTCTTGATCTCAGGTACAGAAAGGTAGTGATTAGTTTAAATAATCATTCATACTTTGTGTATACAAACCTTACCAATTAGTTAAAATATGTAATTCTATGCAGGGATATTCTAGTTTAAGTTGGTACCATCGTAAGATGTGTTGTTCGTTTTTTATCTAATCTGTGTCCATGCATATGAACCTGTGTAACAGTTGAGTCATGTTCTTATTTACAGCATGTACTGGTAATTCTAAAACTCGTTATATCTTTCTATAAATTTGTGTACTCTGACAGGTTATGGGCCCAGGCTTGTGATTGTGGATTTTAGGACGGATAAACCTATAAGTCAAGTGTGCACCGTAATACGCGTGAGCTTTACGTGTTTGCTTGTTATTTGTGACACCGTTGCCAATCACCGTCGCCATAATGGTTTTAGAAGAAGACAAAACGTACAGAATTCCGCTTTTTGACGGCACTAATTTTGACAACTGGAAGTTTCGAGTAGAAACTCTTCTAGATGAAGTCGATCTGTTGTCCTTTATTCAAGGTGACTATCGGGACTTGGTGAAAATTGCGTCTAGTGATAATGTTGAAATTAAGGCGGAAAAGGAAAAAGAGTTGGACAAGCTTCGGAAAGCCGATTGTAAGTGTAAGTCACAGATTATACAACGAATCTCGGACAGCCACTTGGATTGTGTGAAGGATAAGAACACCGCCTTTGATATATGGCAAGTGCTTTGTAATACTTACGCTCGGAAAGGTATTGCTAATCAGCTTTTATTACGCAAAACCTTGTTTTTGATGAAATTTGATCCCTCTTTAGAGACCCTTGAATTGCATTTTATTAGGTTTGATCGTACCATTCGGGAATTTAAATCGTCGGGAGCTAACCTCGAAGAATTAGATGTTGTCTGCTATCTTCTCTTGACTATGCCATCTGAATATCAAGTAATTGTCACTGCCATAGAAACATTATCTGCTGATAATCTCAACCTGGAATTCGTAAAAACGCGCCTACTTGATGAGCAGAGCAAACGCCAAGCAGAAGGTATCGATGGATGCAGCCAATCATTCTCTAGCGTTACTGATTGGAAGGCCGGAAAATTGAAATCTTCGCGGCCGGAATGTTGTCCCAATTGTAAACAAAGCATTTCAAAGCAAGTTACTGGTAATAAGTGTTTTTTCTGTCATAAAGCTGGTCATTTTCGTTCGGACTGTCCAAAATTGAAAGGCAAGAAGCAGCAGAATAATTCAATACGTAAAGCAAATGTAGCTGAAGCTAGTGATGATGAATTTAGTTTGACTGTGTTAACGTCAATGGCTTGTTGTGATGGATCAGTGTGGTTGCTTGACTCTGGCGCCACTGAACATATGATCAGTGATAAAAATATTAGTTTGGTCTCAAATAAGAGACGCCTATCAAAGTCTATCAAAATAAAAATTGCTAAATCAGGATCGATGTTGTGTGCCGAAGAGATCGGAGATATACACGCGTCTGTGACTCACAAAGGTAATCAAAACTTTGTCAAAATTTCCAATGTACTTATTGTCCCTGGATTACAATTTAATTTACTCTCAGTTAGTAAAATGGACGCTAATGGGCTTAAAGTTGTGTTTGAAAAGGGGAACGCTACTATTTTGAAAGGCAATATTTTTGTTGCTGCTGCCACTCGATCTGGTAAAGTGTATACAATGTCTCTTTCGCCTCGTGAAAAAGCATGTGCTGGTGTTGCTAGTTCCATTGTAGCATCATCTGATTTGTGGCACAAGAGGCTTGGTCACATTGGCAAAACCGGTTTAGTTCACTTAAGTAAAATTGTAGATGGAATCAAGGTTGATCAAGGATCGATCTCCGATTTATGTGACTCTTGTATACAGGCTAAACAAACGCGTCTTCCTCACACAAAGCCACGCATTAGAGCTAAGCGCCCTTTGGAGATCATACACAGTGATCTTGTAGGGCACATTAAGCCCGTATCATATGATCAAAAGAGGTATATACTTACCCTATTGATGACTATAGTCACTTTACAGTCATTTACACTCTAAAGGAAAAGTCTGAAGTGTTTACCTACTTCAAACAATTTGAAGCTATGGCAACAGCTCACTTTAACCTAAAGATAAGTCGCTTTAGGTCAGATAATGGTGGTGAATTCGTGTCGCAGGAAATGCTAGATTATTTAAAAAAGAAAGGTATCCAATCAGAGTTTACGATCCGGCATACCAGTCATCAGAACGGTGTCGCAGAAAGAATGGGACGTAGCATCATGTAGAAAACATGTTGTTTACTCCTTCATTCTTCTCTTGATAAGTCACTCTGGACGGAGGCTGTTATGACTGCAGTCTATCTAATAAACAGATCGCCTACTAAAGCTCTTGAAAACAAGGTTCCAGCAGAACTGTGGTATGGTGTAAAGCCTAATATGTTAAAATTGAGGGTTTTTGGCCGTGTAGCATATCTTCGATTACCTAATCAAGTTCTTAAAAGTAAACTTGACAGCCGCTCGAAAAAGTGCTACTTTGTTGGTTACTGCCCGAATGGGTACAGGCTGTGGTGTCCACACGAATGAAAAGTCATACGTGGGCATGATATAATTTTTGATGAACATTCGTTCATAACCAGTGATGTTGGTTCAAAACCCTCTCGAGCTATTGAGGTCATCAGTTCGACTCCAAATGAAGCTTTTACTGAGGAATTGCAGGAAGGAGCCATCTTCAGGAGGAGAACCAGAGGTAATTTCTGACGAAGAAGAGACTCCTGGTGAGGAACTTGAACCTCTGCGTAGGAGCACGAGACCTCGCCCTGCACCAGCGTACCTAAATGACTATGTCACACTGGCTCTTGGTGCTGAGTCATTTATTGACAACTTGCCAGAAACCTTCGATGACATCCATAGTAGAGATGATGCCCAGCAATGGATGGCTGCAGTTGAGGAAGAGATGTACTCATTGAAGAAAAATGAGACCTGGACCCTTACAGAGCTGCCATCCGGTAAACGAGCTATCAACTGTAAGTGGGTCTTTAAGATGAAGCAGGATGAACATGGACAGCTTGACAGGTGCAAGGCAAGGTTGGTGGTGAAGGGCTGTGCACAGAAGAAAGGGTTTGACTACAATTAAACGTACTCACCTGTAGCCCATTTAACCTCTGTCAGAACCCTGCTTGCAATTATAAACAAAGGAGATATAATTGCCTTCCAGTTAGACGTGAAAAATGCATTCCTACATGGAGACCTTTCTGAAGAGGTGTATATGAAGCAGCCACCTGGCTTCGTAACTGACAGCAACCTTTTTTGTAAGTTACACAATACCCTCTATGGATTGAAGCAGGCACCACGGGAGTGGAACGCTAAACTTGACAAATTTGTGAATTCTCTTGGATTTAAGCAGTCTGGAAATGAAAAATGTATATATTTCGACTTCAGCAACAGCATAAAAACTTACCTTTTGGTTTACGTAGATGACATAATTTTGGCGGGAAACAATCTGCAGAAGTTGAATGACATCAAAACATATCTTATGTCAGAATTCGAGATTAAGGATCTTGGAGGTTTGCACAACTTTCTAGGTATAAAAATTGATAAGAAAACTGATGGTATGTCCCTTAGCCAAACAGCCTACTTGAAGAAAGTTCTCAAGAAATTTGGTATGGAACAATGCAAACTGGTCAAGACACCGATGGAGGCCAAACATCCTGAAATAACTACAACAGAATGCATAATCCAAAAAAAACCATACCGTGAGCTTGTCGGTAGTTTGATGCATGTGATGCTCTACACTCGCCCTGATCTGAGCTTCTCAGTGAATTTCTACAGCAGGTATCAGAGCAATGCAACAGAAGCTCACTGGATTGGACTCAAACGAATACTACGATACATTCAAGGAACACTTGAAGTTGGTCTCTTCTTTCCGAAGAACTGTGATGTCACCTTACGGGCCTACGTTGATGCGGACTGGGCCAATGACAGCAATGATCGTAAATCTACATCTGGGTATTTATTCCAAATTTATGGTGCCACTGTTGGTTGGACTACATGTAAGCAGACTACAGTTGCCCTTAGCTCGACGGAGTCAGAGTTTGTCTCCCTGTCAACCGCCTCATCCGACCTACTCTGGTTGAGAAGACTGATCCATGACCTTGGGATCACTCTAGAACCCACCAAGGTGTATGAGGACAATCAGTCCTGCATAAGATGTTTGGATAAATGGGAACATTGAAGACTAAAGCATATTGATGTCAAATACAACTTTGTTCGTGATTTGTATTTAAGTGGTGTTATTGATGTGATTTATCTGGAAACAAATGAACAATGTGCTGACATTTTGACAAAGAGTTTGGTTGGAAATAAGTTTGAGTACTTTTGTAATTATATTGGTTTAATCAAATGCTGATTCACTAGAGTCTATTTGCATGTATTTAATGGTACATGTAGGACTTTTGCCTAATTTTTGTGGTTGTAGTTGAATTGAGGAGGAGTGTTAAAATATGCAATTTTATGCAGGGATATTCTAGTTTAAGTTGGTACCATCGTTAGATGTGTTGTTCGTTTTTTATCTAATCTGTGTCCATGCATATGAACCTATGTATAGTGATGGGCACAATCAAGTAATTCTAGGAATCGAGTAATTATGCGATTATCTTTAAAAAGAATCGAGTAATCGAGTAAAGTTACTCGAGTAATTTTTAACGAATCGTCCCATGGCAATCGGTTGGACAACATTACTCGGGAGTCTTGCAATGGAATTCGATACTAATAGCAAGTCCATAATCTCTTCCTGTAGGGGGCAGTTGACACTGACAGTGTTATCTTCAGGTTTCATGTTGCATGTACAGTCCAATACAAAAGTATGCGTTTTAAGAAGTCCCACAATAAAAAAGATTAACATTTTTTTTTATCTTTTTAATAAAATAAACTTATTTTTAAATTCTTGCTCAATAAATTCATAATAATTGTACTTTTTTAAAAGGGAAAACATTTATTTGTGACATCATTACTTATGAGGCCCGATGGTCTAAGGCTTCACTCTCGTGTTAGACTGGTCTGTTGACGGGGAGAGCGGGGCTCGAATCCTGGATGGGTCTATTGGGACGGTTTGTTCCTAAATGGTTTCCCACTCTTCTTCTACGCAAATGCGGTTATATCACCTCTAAAATGCTTCCCTCCTCATCCCCACTCCAGTAGAGTAATTCCAATATGTGTATAACCTAAACAGACGGTAGGACGTGATTTTTTTTAATATGTTATCTTCGATCAAATATTCAGTTTTATAAAGGAATTTAGAAAATTCCACCCCAAAGGGGTCAAAATAGGGGATGATAATATGTATGATAATATGTATAAAAGTCCGTCATTTTGAAAGTTACATAAACAAAATTTTGTATTTCGGTTATTGACGTAAAACAAATAAATACGTGTTTTAGGAATTTTGGAAATTTTATTTAATAAGGGATGAAAAAGGGGGTGAAAGTTTGTATCGGACTTGCATTATTTTTGATCTGAGGTCAAGTTATGGTCATCAACGTAACGTAATATTTTAAATTAATCTGTAAATACATATGTATATTTTCGTATTTGTATATAATCAACTTCCACGCGAGCAAAGCCGCAGGCAACAGCTATCTAGTAATCAATAAATTAAGAAAGACAATAATTGGTTTCGATTGTGGAAATATAACTGCTGAGGTGCGAGTAAAAAGAATCGATTAACTTTCATCGAGTACTTTTAAAAAGAATCGGAAATGTTTTAACCTTAGTTAGCATGCTTTTCGATTGTGTACTTTACATCTGCGAGTATTGTATTGTATTGTATCCCTTTTTTAAGATGTTTTTGATTTTTTGGAATTTTCCCTATTTCCCTTTTAATTCATGTAATCCTTTTTATACTTTAACTCTTTTTACTTATCCTTTTCATCCTTTTTGATTAGATTAACTTTTTACCCTTTTTCCACTAATTACACCTTTTTACATAAAGCTTTTCAGTTTTTCACTCATTAGATCAACATCCAAATTGTTCAATATATTGAAGCATCAACTTATCTAAGCGAACCTGAATAATTGTAGTTTGTTTATCTTGGCCTGAATCAGTTTACAAAAAGTTCATTCAAAAGTAGTACTTGTGACAGGAGTCACAGTCTTTAGTAGCCTTGATAAATTGCGAAAATCCATTTTCCACACCAATGGTTTGAAACCAGTCCTGAAAGTGCAAGGTTGTTAGATAGTGTACTAAATTACGCATATATTTAAGAAAAAACCTTAATTCTCCTTCTAATTCCTTAAAAGAAAGAAAAAACTTGATAAAACTGTAATCAGCTATGTCATTGTCAATATTAAACATATTATATTCCTTTTTGACTCTTTTTTTTTAATCGTTCGACAATACCTTGAAATAATTGACATTTATATGAATTTCATTTTTCTTTATTTCTGAAAAGTATTTGTTTTCCTAGCTGTCGTCTTAGCATCAAAATACTGGTCTTTGTTTAACTGATAGGATTTTTAATTAATTTCCTCAAATGTCTTTAAAGTTTTGCTGTAAATCTCATCGAAGAAAGTATCATTAGAATGCTGTGCTCTAAATGTTCATAGCAGTCTAGAAATTCCTTTAGGAAATTTTAAAGTTCTTGGATGATCTTGAACAGTGGTGAAGGAACCTTATTTATGTTGGGGAGAGGGGGAATCAGCAAAAAAAATTGGGGGGACTTGACCTCCCACCCTTCCCTGATAAATGTTTGAAAATTGGATGTCCCTAAAAGCTATTTGGAGTGATCCCCTCACAATTTTTAAATATGGAATTGTTTTTATTAGTATTCTTCTCCGGAAATTTCTTGAAATTTGAATGCTTCTATAAGTTATTTTGGGGGGGTTTCTCCTTCAGCTAATTTTTGAAAATTAGATGCTTTTAGAAGCTATTTTGAGTAGTTCTCATTTTGAATTTTTTTTAAATCTGATTCCGTTAAAATCTATTTAAAGTTGTCCTCCCTGGAAATATTTGAAATTTGGATGTCCCTTGAAACAATTTAGAGTGAGCTTGACCTTTTTTTCCGACAACTAGAAGCCTCTAGAAGATTTTAAAGTTGTATTTTCCAGAAGTTTTTTAAAAATATTCTATATATTTAGAAGCTATTAAAGAGTTGTCATTGCCTGATTTTTTTTTAAAATTATTTGCATCCATGCCAGAAAATTTTTCAATTTCGATACCTCTAAAAACTATTTAGAGTGATCCTCTACCTGGTACATTTTAAACAAATAATTCAAAACCCTTAGAATCTACTCGTAGTTTGATGCAAGTTTTTCGGCTTCAATTTCGAGTACATCAAAAGGTGTTAAATACATCTAATTTATTCCAGAAGAGGCAATAACTTCCCCTACAACCCACTCCCTGCTTTCACTGTTATTAATTTGGAGTGGTCCTTACCTAAATTTTCGGAAATTATACTCTTTTAAAAGCTGTTTAGAGTAGTCCTTTCTTAGATTCTTCCCCCTGAAATGTTTTTAAATTTGGTTGTTTCTAGAAGTTATTTATATTGGGCCTCATCTGAATTTTTCTCGAAAATGAGATGCCTTTAAAATCTATTTGAAGTGGTATTAGCTCGGCAATATTTTGAAAATTGGATCTGCTTGGAAGCTATTTGAAATGGCCCTCTTCTGATTTTTTTTTAAAGTAGATGCATCCAGCAAATGTTTGAAGTGATCTTCTACTGTGCAATTTTTAGAAGTTAAAAGCTTTCAAAAACTATTAGTAGTGCTTATCACAAGAAAATTCTTCAAAATTACCAACAATCTAAAACTTATCTGATTTGGCCCTCATCTGGATTTTTTTTTTAAATTTAGATGGCCCCTAGAAGCTATTAGGAATGGCCTTCTCCAGACAATTTTTGAAAATGTAATGCAGCTAAAAATCATTTGGAGTTTTATTTAAGGCAATCTTTTAGCTTAATATTCAATATTATTATTTATTATTATTAGCACCACATCTTATTACCCGTTCGGGTTATACGCACTTACGCTAATGTGTAATGATAGGGTGATTGTGAGATGAAATGAAGGACCTACAGTTTAACGTGGAATTCGAACCACGGTGGAGGCCTGGCATTCCCCACATTCACAAGATGTCTTGTCAGAGGTGAAGGAAGGGTTTGGAAATCAGATAAATCTGTGGCGTGGCCGAGGATTGAACCCCGGCCGCCAGCACAGAAATCTGGCACCTTACCCCTAGACCACCAGGTCACCGACAATATTCAATATTGTTTGGGAGATTTTGAAATGTATCTAGGAGGGCATAAATTCTTTCCAGGAGCTAATTCGCCCCAGGGCCACTGAACCTGAGTAGCTTCATAAGAATATATTTCCATTTAGCTTTTATTTATTGAAGCTATCTAGAGTAGTTCGCTTCTGGATTATTTTTTAAAAAATTCCATTATTTTATATTTTATTAGGAGTGATCAAATCGGAAGCCTCTACAAGTTATTTAAAGCTATTTTTTAATTGTAATAAGAATTATATGCATCCTCCTCACACTAAGTAATTATTTCTAGTGTGAGTGTGTGAGAGAGATATAAATACCACTTTCTGACACCCTTGGGAGTGTTTTTTCAGTTTCCTATAATGGAGTATTCACATAAATTTTATTGTCTCATATATCTTCACTAAAAATTGGTATGACTATGGATGGTTAGAACAGGTTATAAGAAAATCAGTAAAAATAAATTATTAGGGTAGAAAAATATTTGAAATTAGAATAACTGACCATAAAAACTTGATTTGAGCTTTAAAAAAATCTAAATTTTGGAGTTTATTTTTTATTTGGTAAGTTTATTGAAATATCAGCATTACACGGGATTTTAAAATGCTGCCACAGTGTTGGCTAATTTGAGAACTAATCACTTGGGCGCTACTTGTTATGTTATGGTTCAGCAATACACTACAGAGTGTGTCCTCTACATTGATCTCTATAATACAACTGGATGGACATCTCGTCTGCATACCATTGTGTAAGAATCTCTTTCTCTCTTACACCCAAACAAAGCAATGTGGCATTTTGACATCGTTCATTATTGATTGAATATATGAGATAAATCAACGTGTGATATGTTAAATGAAATAAATATGTTTTTAAAAGCTTTGAAGAGTATAACAAATTTCGAAACTAGTTAGTTTTATCTTTAAATAAGTTGATGTAGCCTAATATATAAGATGATTTTTTAAAGAAGCTTTCTTGTAAGGTCTTGTACAAAAATCCTATCCTATAGTGGTGTTTATTTAGGATAAAAGACCTTCCAGAAAGAAATTTCTACTTCCGTTTTAAATGGCCGTCTATCCTAGCAAAATAGTATATAATTATATATGACAGTATTCTGGTACAAAATAAAATCTTACATATTGGGATTATTACTTAAATCAGGATTTAGTAGATACCGTGCTTCTTACAAGCCTAAAACGTAAATTATCATTTGAATGTAAGTCTTCTACACCAAGTATGTCATTCAAACAAATGTAATACAGTTTTTAACTAACTTGTTTTATTATAGTAATTGAACTTTCAACATAATAAAGTTTATGAAATATATAAGGCAACTTTTAAAAAAAATTGTGTCATAATACTTTCTACAATCATATAACCTAAGTGATAGTTTGAATGTATGACAACTATACAAAGTTTGTCATTCACACAAATGTAATCAAGTTTTAAGATACCTTATTTATTATATTTATCAAACTTTCAAAATAATATGTTTTCTGAAACCAATAAACAAGCTAATAACCAACTTGAAATATAAGTGTAGTCTTGGCAGACTGTAAACAGCATTGATGATAAATACATATTTAAATAAGTTAAATATTTTATTCATATTGTACAGTATTACCTGTAAAACTGAATTGTAATCCCTTAATGCAAATGTTTCTTCAAGAAAGTGTGGTATAATACTTCACAATTTTCAAACAATAACACTTTTATTCATCAGAGACATGTTTTCACATAAGAACATTGAAATAAACCGTTAAATCTGTCCCCCCACAGTGTAGCAGACGATAAACTTGAGCATCACGCTTTTGTCCTTGGTAATGTGTATACGTATGTCCATCCAGTTATGTTATAGAGATCAATGCATAGATAAAGGATATATATAGAATGGACACACTTTGTAGAGCAGCTAGAACATGATTTTCAGTGCTTGAGTGGCTGGCCGCCGAACTATGCCTTTAGTGTAAAATTGTACTAAATAAATAATTATATTTTAACCTTGCCAGTTTTTTTTTTCTAATTAAAAAATATGAAAAGGAAAAGACTATTATAAGAAAATATACTATTGTCTGAATGATGCTCTGCTAGCACATTTCTACAGACATTAGTTGTTTTATGTTTGCTAATCAAACATAATAAACAAATCTAGTAACACATTTCAGTTTCTGTGTTCCTAGATATTTTAAAACTAGCTTTTAAAAGTATTTAAAACAACTATCTATCCATTTAAACAAACTGTACTAAATTACAAAACTCAACATATCAATTTGAGAATATAGTTTTATTTAGTAAACAATAAATGCATGAAAGAAATACGAGTTTTACAATTAGATAGAAAATTTTAGAGTGTATTAAATTTCTTCAAAAGGAAAATAAACTTGAGGGATTACTTGATTACTTGAGGCTACCTGGGCAGTACAGTGGCCAGGCAACAGGCTGTAGAATTTCTAAAAGGAGAGTAATTTGAGAATTAGTTAAAGTACAATATAAAGCAAATTTAGAAGATAACATTTATACAGTCTCACTTGGCAGGGTTGAATATTAACAGGGATCCACTAAATTTGTTGGATAATTGGCTGATGAATCCAGCTGATTGATGGCTAAGAACCAGGCGTCATTAAGGTACTATGGCTGGACACATTCTCTTACGGTACTGCCAGTGCATTCAATAGTACAATAATATCCTTTAGAACTAATACAAAATTAGGAGCCATTTACAGGCCAAAACAAAATAGTATTATTTGCGCGGACCCCACTATGACAATTTCCACGGGTTGCTCACTTACTTTCCATGGACAATGACCGCATAACCAAATCTCTATCATTAACAACTGAACTGCATAAGGCAAAAGAAAAAATAGACTTCCTGGCGGTAACCATCAATAACAAAGAACTGATGTTCATGACGTTTAGGGTGTCATGAATAATTTTCACTCCAAGATTTATCGGAACTTATGAGTTAGTGTAAATCAGTAACACTAAAACATCACATTTTTCTAAGCCGGAGGCTTTAACGTTAGGACAGTGTCCAAAAACACAATAATGCACTCAGTAATTGACTTAAAGAGTCATTAAAATCTGACTTGTCCATCAGACTAAAAGGACATAATATAACCAAAGTACTTCTTCCATATTGAAGTTAATTATTCCTGAACATGACACAAGATTCCGAAGACATTTTCTCTTATATAAAAAAAAGGCTTCTGAATAACTATTAAATTTACATTACGTTAAATCATTTTGGAAATAAGGTTTCTCCTAACTTAGTAACTAAATCCTAGGGACTAAATGACGACGGCTGGATACCAATACCCTAGCTACGGCGTCCTCGTAACCACCGCGTTGAATAGGACGATTCATCCTCCTTCAATGCCGCTATGGAGGCGATTCTGACGACTCAGACTCCATGTCCCATCTTGGTTGTTCACCGGCAGAGGTTCTTTGTTGATCCTTGGCTGTGTAGAACCGCTCTCTAGTGTTGAACCCGCGGCGCGTCCATATATACTCACAACAAGACATGAACAGGGAGAAGAAAAAGGGGGAACGAATTGAGATGCATACTTAAAAATAAGGAAGGATAAACGAGGAGAGGAAAAGAGAAGAGACACAAACTGACGAGTTTCTTCTGCCGGCCACCAGAGTCGCAGTTGTCCAAGAGGTCCCAGCGCCGATCTCTATCTTCAGTCTATCTCCCCAACTGAACCGGCGAGTCTTGTGCCACGTGAATCCGCCATTATAGATAATCCTGTGTTTTAGAAGTGAGTTAATGATATCTGCAGACATCTGGCCGTGGTGTGTTTGTACACAAGTATCTTATATCAAAATGTGTCTGTATTAATTTAGTTATTTAATATCCACTGTTATTTTTATGCGAAGAAATAATATAGATTTATATTTTCCACCTTCTTGTGGACCACATGGCCGGCTGTAAGTTTCTTTCTCTGACCCCATCTTATAACAAAGGGTATGCATTCACATATCTTATTCATAACTATAATAATATTAGTCCTCTTCTTTGATATTTAGAACAGTAATTATCAAAAGACAATTATTTTTGACTAACCACGTGTTTGAACGTAGGGCAATACGTAGTTTCAGTATACAGGAGAGTATAAACTTTGAGGTAGTTTATATTCAATATCTTGATATAATTCCAATGTTGCACCCAATTACAGAAATAGTGAACTTTTTACTTGTAGGTGTTCAATCAATCTGATTGACACGCTACAAAACTATCTAGTTTTTACATGTCTCATCAATAATCATTTCTTACTTATCACCCAAACTATATTAAGGACAGAGGATTATAAGGGTGACTTAAAAAATAACAGCATCAGTGAAAAGAAAGCATTGGTAATATTTTAAAATAGGTTATTGTTTTGTATTTCAACACACACTATAATAGGTAAAAGTTTAATTCAAAAGTGCCATAGAGGGGAAATTATGCCCATACATTAGTAAGCTAAATCAAAGTCCATATAAAGATACAAACACAAAAATTTGAACTTTTACAAACGGTGACCCAAGTTTAATGATAAACATAAAACACAATCACATAATTGTTAGTATTATTACTCTATTTAATCTTTAGATGAGTTATACTGTATTTGAAGAGGTGGATTACAAAACACACTAAGTCAATTATTTGCCTTTTCATGTATATACAATTTGAATACTATCCTTTCTTTCCCTACTAATGAAATAAAGTGGTGTGTTCCAAACTACACGTATTAAATAAGGCATGTATTCTAAACTGAACATAGTTTTACATTTATGTCTCCCAAACCAACCTAAGTCACAGCACATGTGTAGTAGCCACAGTAGTCTATGACTAAATGACATTTGGAATGCATTGCTACAGTCAATATTGAGATTATTCAATATCCTGCTAGTATTTAAACATTTCAAACTAAAGTCCAGCCATCATTCAGAGTTATAGTGTCAGGCGCTAGATGCTGCAATTAGTGATTTCCTTTGGCAGATCAGAAAGTAACAGTACGTTCTATTGCTCCCTCTTTGTTCTATGGTGACTATATTTTTTTGTAATTGTGTTAGTGTGGAGTGAAGTGTTTATTCGTTTCTGACTGGACGAGAAAATATTGTTCTTATTAATTCAAGTATTAATGATTGCTTAAATTAGTGATGCTAATAATGACTCTGTACTTTCTGGAGAGTTTAGTCAGCCTCTACATGAAACAAGCAGAGGACATGAAAGAACAAAAAACGAAGACTTGGGGAGAAAAATGTCTGCAGAAATGCCAGGGACATTTTGTCAGCAAAGGGTAAGCCAAAAATAGACTGTTCACACAAACACAGTAATGGGTGTAATGCAGTGGATTTGGATAGTTCTGACATCGATAACTTCTTTGAAAAAATAAATTAATTTTTTAAAAAATGAACAAGAGGACCTATAAATGAGAATACAAGATCATGGAATGCCGTATTATACTTTATTCGCAAGGCTAATGGTCCTTTTGTTCATGTTTGAGCAAAAACCATCTATTACTCCGGTTGGGTGCACTAGACTTAATGCTTTATGTATATATATTTTAAAAGAACGCAGAAGTCATTCCTGAAAAACTGAAAATGAAATTAAAATCTCAGTCTCTATTTTAAATTTTATTTGCCACTATGAGTGCGGTAAAAGCTTAAAAGGCTACCTGTATTAAATCTTAAAAAGCTAATTTCAATTAATGATTCTGGGCAAACTCTTCCAGCTTTGATTCAACTTGTCTCTTGGTGACTCACGAAGGGACATTTGTTCTTTCTGTGATGATATGAAAAGTTCTATAAAAAGCTCAACTGATGTTCCTAAAAAACTGATGGCATTCTCAATATTTCTTTTGACATGCAATAAAATAAACCTCTGGATTTTTGTTGGTCTTAGAATTAAGATATCAAGAAGATCCAAATAAGCCTCACCCACTGAAAATATTTTCTGATGCAAGTTCTAGCCAGAATAAGAACCATACAATAGTTGGCAGCTTGTTGCACTATGTAAAAAACAATAAGATATTTTCTAAAATTGAACATATTTTCCTGTGCGAGGTCACAGCTGTATGCCCCCTGAGAGAGCTTTTGGCCGAATAGAGAAGATATTTAGGAAGTTGGAAGTAAATCGAAGCCCTGAAGTGAAGAATACCATAATATTTACTGCCAGCATGGTAATTGTGAAATTGTCGAGTTGTGAAAGGAATGTAAAAGACTACGAATCGTGCTGTAAAGACTATAAAATCTAAAACTCCTTTTAAGCTTCGAGAACAAAGGGTTATTTTGTAATTTAAAATCAAACACAATGTGGGCGCAAAAAATGCCTACACAAATCTATAAGAAAAGTGACATATTTAATAGAATCTATAAAGACAATCTAGATATGCCTCAAATAAATGTATGCACAAATGAAAATAAACTTATTTTTTAAAATTAAACAAATACCTAGCAAATTATGAAGCAAGACTGTTTTATGAGGAAACATTGCGGTACCCACCAGGAGTCAGTGACAATGCCGCTATTAGTTTTGATGAACAAAAGTCTTTTGTGTAGCAATGCAGCCACCTATAACTCTGAATGAATAAAATTCCCTGTGTTTTTAGTTACCATTGATCTTTTTATTTAATATTACTTTTAACGTCTCTAAGATATTACAAAAAACTTTACTAGTACAAAAACCTTTGTTGCATCATTTATTTATAATTTTGAATTTTAAAAAATCACCATATTCCTTAATTTATATTGTAAGTCTTCTATGTTTGATTGTTTTTAGTGTTTACACTTAAGATTATTTCAAACAATTACGAATAAAATAATTTATTTTTGGGTCCTACTGCTTGACAATTGATGTTGCTTATATTCTATTTTCAAATAATACTTTATGACTCAGTCTTGTTTGAAATTCTTCATATTTTTTGTCCAATATAAAAATTGCATTATTATGTTATCTAAATTAATCACAGTTAATTAAATAATAAACAAACTGTGTGTTCATGTCAACTGCCCTATTTTTTAGAATACTGTTTTTGGCATTTACTCAAAAAATCTACATATTAAGTTAGCGTGTTTTGGAATCCACCTCTTCAATTGTGGTAAAATAATATAAACATTTTCACTTATACTTTTTGTAAAATGAAATCAATTTGATTACAAGAATAGGCTTGCCAGAATTACAGGTGGGGGCTCGATATTCTTTACTTTCAAAAAGTGTGAAAAGCACACACTTTGTCAGAGGTGAAGGAAGGGTTGTGTAATCAGATAAATATAATGTCTTAATGTCATAGACAGAGTAAGAAAGTAAATTATAATAGGATGTTCAAAGCTTTGAAATGTCAAAGTTGAAGTCAAAGGTAAAATCTTATTTGCTTTAACACTAATAACCTTCACATCTTCGAAACATTTCGAAGGAATAAGAAAATTTCAGTATATTATGCCCAGATTTGAAATCTCATACTAAATATGACATATTTTAACATGTCTTTTTTTAAAAGCTAATAAAGTTTTTTTACACCGATGAGTGATTAATGACATTAATGATCCTAATCATCATCAACTGTGGCCGGATCAGTTTAGTAAAATGCCTCCCTCTTCCTCTAGCCTTCCTTCATTCTTAGATATTAGCTAAAATCTTTTAGTATGCCTAGATGTACCAAATAGAAAATTAAAACTAATATATTTATTATTATTACTGGCAACCAATCTTACTACCTGTTCGGGTTATACGCACTTACGCTAATGTGTAATGGTAGGGTGATTGTGAGATGAAATGAAGGACCTACAGTTTAACGTGGAATCCGAACCACAGTGGCGGCCTGGCATTCCCCACAATCACAAGATGTCTTGTAAGAGGTGAAGGAAGAGTTTGGTAATTAGATAAATCTGTGCCAGAGAAAGATGATTGAAACCCGGACTCTTAGCGCCGAAGTCCAATGCCTCACTAGACCACCAAGTCACCATTAAAAAATTAAAAGCTTTATTATGATCAAAAACATAAACTTTATCTTTGACTATTCTTCGCATATTTCAAGCTTCTCTTCGACATCACATTTAAATAGTGACTTCGCATAACCCTAGATTATAATATATTGCAATCACATACAGCTATTTTTTTTGCAAAACATATATGTACCATTAGCATAAATATTTGATGCAGTATTAAAATCAGTTACATTGGTTGACATTATTGCTCTGATCTAAGAAAATATGTCCTCGTATCAAAATCTTGTGATAAATCAAACTCCAATTTTATCAAAAAATAAGTTTTTAAACTATGTAAATGATGCACACAATTTAAAAAAATGGATGTAAATACAACAAATAATATATAATTATAGTATACAAGAATGAGATATTTTGTTTGGACACACTATTTCCGAACACACCAGTTGTGTACGTACACTCATACAGGTCATATTCATACTTTTTTGACATTGTGTTGCATAAAAATCATATAAAACTCATTCAAGCACCAGTTTGTTCTGAGCATAAAAAATGTGTTCTTTTTTATGTAAATAGACACAACAAATAATAAATACAAAAATAAGCATCAGATATTTTGGTCGTGTTTTGTTTGGACACACTAGTTCTGAACACACAAGCTGTGTACAATCA
>JBCFYV010000935.1:11226547-11398765 GCA_039000515.1 Timema cristinae
TAACTGCCTTGCTAGCAAGTCCTTTTGTCCCTGGATGAACTCCGGGTTATAAACCGAACGCTCAGAGCTAACTGGAGTTTTACATGGCCAGTACAGAAGACATTGTTTCAAGATTAGGAATGTAATTGTAAGCTAAGCAGCTGTCCTAAGTTGCAACTACACGCATTCTTAATTTTGAGTGTACACTCTGGTCAAAGGTTGTTTAATGGCTCCCAACACTAGCTTTACATCCAATCTAATTATACTAAATCTAAAGTTATTAAAAAACAATGCTATAGTGAACAATTCAAAACCAAATTCACCATAGTAATGCAGGAACATACATAGTTGATATATTTTTTAAATTGCACGACCCAAGCTTTGAATGTTACTATGCCAATTAATGTGCAATATCGACCACACTTTGCTCTTTTAATTATAACGAATTTATTGTAAATGGTTAACTAATTTTCTCTTACCCAAACAAAAACAGTTGCACTGCCACTAATAATTTAAATCTAGCAAAACACTTACATGGCTCCATTAAAACTGAAATGAAATCTATTAAAGATTTGAGTGGACATAACCATCAGAAGTCAAATATTTAAAATAAGGTAATAATTATATTTAATTTAAAACTGAATAATATATAAAATGTTATTAAGTTCCTTTTCAGCCTAGCTAGCTAGCTAATCTTCATTATGTAACTATTATTTTATTCAACTTTGGCTTGCCACTTGAAAAAAAATGCCAATAGCTTTGATATTTTCGGTTAGGAATTGTTTGGGTTATTATTGATTGTAAAAGCTCTTTGGAAGATTACAAACCATGGTACGATACAAGTTTTGTCGATATGTTAGAGTACATCTCTATCCCTCTGTTAGACTACCGATACATTTCTAGCTTTTCATTTTCTTTCATTAATGTTAATATCTGTCTACATTTTGTTATAGTGGTATTTATTTAATTGTAGTTTAGCATCTAATATTTTTCAAGTGTTGTATTTACTCATGTTTATAGTATATAGTTGCATTTTTCAAGTTTTGCATTTACACATGTTTAATAGGCTATATAGTTGTCAGTAAACACTTTGTGTCTTGTTTATTTATACTTTAAGTGTTAGATAAGTTTTTTTAGTTGAACAGTGTGTACTATAAAACTTTATAAGGTTATATTATTTTCTTATTAGTTGATAATTTATATTTCACTTTAGTCAATAGTTCAATAACTCACAGAACAATTTAAATTACTAATTAAGATAATGGGCTAGGAATGAGGTAGGTGTATTATATAGAAAGTGCACCCATATTTGCATGGACAGAGAGTGGAAAACCATTTAGGAAAAACCTCTCTCAGTGCACCCGACTGGAATCGAACTCCAATTTCCCAATCCTTGGCAGTCTAGTCCAACATAAGACATTGACTGTGTTAGACTGTGTAGCCACCGAGTCTGGTTAGTTTGGTGTTAAAGATCAATTTGTATGATATATTCGTAATTTAATTGATTACTTTAATGTGAGAGAAGATATACTTCCAATAACACAGAAAATTATAGACCTAAATTAAAAAAGTAATTACCAAAGTGTTTTAATAGTAGGCTGGCTATGATATTGTTATTTAGCACGAATTATAAGTTTAGAGAAAAATGTGTCTGGAAATGCTGAGGAAGATATCCAACTAATTTGCAGTGAAGCTAATATTTCCTAAATCAGGACCCAAATAGTCTTAATGTTGTTGTGTTTAATATGATTAATAAGTGTTTGGTAGTGTTTTTCTATAATGTTTCTAAGCTAAGTTAATTGCAATCTAGATCCAAGAGTTAGTAAGTTTACGTACCTTCATCTGTTTTTGTAAACGGCCTTCAAGAACGATCTAACTTTTAAACTAGTGGTTATACTTTGTCAACATGATGATTTAATAATGATTATTATGAAATAACTCTTTAATTTAAAATTATTTAAAAAAAAATTACTCCCCTTTCTTCTTAGGTTGAAGACATCAAAGCAAATAAAATTTAATAAAAGAATAAAGATATATTAAATAAAGCACAATTTGCCCTTCCTAATACTAATTATATTGATATGATATTTAATAAAACAATTTCTTATAAAGGAACTGAACCTAACCTATACTTAAATAAAACTACCCCGAGATTACAAAACAAAAAAAAATTTACTCTATAACTTTATGTTAACAACTTTTAAATAAATGAAAAAAATTGACGAGAACACAAAATGAATTACTCTAATACTAACTAATAATAATCGAGTTTAAATTTTTAAGATAATAAATTCCTTAAGAACTCTACACTTTCTTCAAAATAACAAAACTGGCGCCAAAGTAGACAAGTCTCTATGAATTCTGGGTAATATTGGTTGACAACCTTAGTCAATAGTGTAGTGACTATAAAAGTAACTAGATATCGTGGGAAAAACTTCGGGAGCAATACCTCGCCAATACCATGGTATGGACACAATTGTTCGTTTGGTATCTCTACCAATAAATTGATAATAATATATTGAAAAGGGTAGATAAGAAAACTTATATGAAAGTCCACTCACAATATCCCTGCTGAGTCTTGTCGCTTATAGAAAAACATTTATAGTAAACTTAGTTTATTTTTTTTTTACTTTTCACTACATGTTTAAATAAGTATACAATTTACCAGGCCTTAAGTAATAGGTGTAATTTTGTAAAAGCAGAAGTTAATTAACTAATATGAATCCATGAAAGAAAAATATTTTCCCCACAAACTATGACAAATCAAATTTGTTGATGATGATGATAATAGTAATAATATTAATAATTATTATTATTAGCACCGCGTCTTATTACCTGTTCGGGTTATGCGCACTTACGCTAATGTGTAGTGGTAGGGTGATTGTGAGATGAAATGAAGGACCTACAGTTTAACGTGGGATCCGAACCACGGTGGAGGCCTGGCATTCCCCACATTCACAAGATGTCTTGTCAGAGGTGAAGGAAGGGTTTGGTAATCAGATAAATCTGTGCCGGGACCGAGGATTGAACCCCGGCCGCCAGCACAGAAGTCTGACACCTTACCCCTTGACCACCAGGTCACCCAATAATATTAATAATAATTGTTGTATTTTGCACAGATTAATTTTGTGTTATTTAGGATATAAAGGACACAATAATTAACTGATATAAAACATTAGGTATTGGTTAAGACTTTTAGTCAATTTATTTCAACATGACTGAAATATGTACGCTAAAGAGAGAAGACAAACATTTGGTTGTTAAAAACAAAACATTAATAGAAATTACAACATAGAGTACACAATATGATATAGTATTTATAACTTATTATACAGAATAAAAGACAGGGCTGAAGATTGCTGCTACATAGCCATGTCCTACCATAATAATAAAAATAAAAGAATATTTCTGTTCCAGGAGCTATTCTGAAGATTGTAGTGAGGAGCATGACCATGACTTTAGAACAGAGTGTATGGGGTGGAGGGAGTAGAGTGTATGATGTGGAGGGAGTAGAGAGTGTATGGGGTGGAGGGAGTAGAGTGTATGATGTGGAGGGAGTAGAGAGTGTATGGGGTGGAGGGAGTAGAGTGTATGATGTGGAGGGAGTAGAGCTATCTTTTAAGGTACAACTTGGTTTTCCATATCTCTCACTTATATTTACATTGCTGCTTCAAAATGCTGTTAATAATCTTATTGTCGCTTTGTATGCCTCGAATCAACCCTTTACTTTGTTGTGCAATCATCTGTGCCAGAGCTGCTCTGCTCTATATGAGGTACATCAACATTGCCTAGCCACGATAAAACAGTTGGGCCACACTTCAAAAAAACTTTACAAGGCATACATGGTTTACTTGTTGGCTAACTTTGTTCACTAGATGACCTGGTAGTAATTATTTTAAATGCCTAATTATAATACTACTATCCTAATAGATAGTGAAGCATGATGTCATGACACATTAAATTGGTACCATAATTAAAGCTAACAAAAGAGATAAACAAAAATAATAAAATCTCACTTTTGGTTTGAGTGTGTCCAAAATAAATGCAGTAGTTAATCTAATTTTGAGATAACAATACCTATAAAGTAACAATAATTATAATATTACTATAAGCTGTTATCAATGTTGATAAGTTTTGTATTTTCTAAAAGTCCCTTTCTGCCAGACTCTTGCCAACATCTGTCCATATCTTAGTTGCTATTTAATTTTGTTAGTTACAAGCTAAACTGTATTTCTGTTTTATTTCACTTGTGGCCTCACTTTGAATGGTTTTTTCCTTAGTAAACAAGCTCGCCAATATTGGGCTACATTTCCATTTAAATATTTGACCAAACTGTAAACATGATTTTAGTCAGACTATAAATGTATTATTTGGTCAATGATTTATTCCTCTCAGCCATGATAGGCCTAGCAACTTGGTAGTGGAAAAGATATGGCTTGAATAAAGAAGTGACTCAGCCTGGAAACAGTATGTGAATCATGTAAAAAATTACTTGTATGCACAAGGTTATATGAACCCTGTCCATCAGCGTATCTGTGTGTCATTAATGAATGGGGAAGGTAGGTTTTCCCTTACTTAATCTATGGCATTAACAACTCGAACGTTCATTGCAACCCTCACAAAAGTACGACACACCTATCCTTATCTAGAGCTATTTCTATCCAGTCCACCTCTTGAGCCAGTTCTATCCAATTCACCTCATTACAACACTAGGGGGCGGATTTTGCCCTAAATGTCTTTTTTATTCCTATGCTTTGAAAAGTAGGCTTTTGAGGTATAAGTTTATTTTCGATGATTGCAAAGATAATGTGATAACTTTTACAGTGCCTATAAAGGCCTATTTTGCTGTTTAGTGCCTATTTTACAAATGGGAGCCTTAAAGTGCCTTTTTCTATCTTTATCTTCCTCCAACCCTCTTTTTTTTCTTTCTAAATACTTGCGGCTGCCCCGCACCCCCCTTCCCCCTCCTTCACTCCTTAGTGTTACTCCACGTGGACACTCGTGATAGGTAGGAAGACCCATGTGTCCAGTGGTCTGATAGGTTCAGACTGGTCAGTCCGGCAACAAAGATTTTCTTCTAGCGCACAACAGTGTCACTTCATTCAGTGGTTGTGTATATTACGCTGTTGTTAGATGTGCATATCTGTTCATTAATATTTCTTTGTATAGAACTCAGTGTAAATTAAAGGGAAATCGCGTAAAAGTATATTATTCAAACAGTTGATTGGTGGTGATAGGAATTTCACAGCGGATGGCAAAATAATTTTTTGTCAGCCATGTTCTAAGGAGGTTAAGTTATCTTTTCAAAGGGGGAAATGAAATTATTAATTTCGGAAGTCAAGGTTTTTATTAAATATATTGTCTATTGTTTAAAAGTAAATCACGATTATTTCCTATTGTTCAAACTAGGTTTCATTTCTTATTGAAGGATTTCAACGACAAAGTGTAAATATTTACTACAGCGTAACATTACGATCAAAAAAAAAAAGCAATCTTAGTTCTCTTGTTAGGTGATGCTTTGTTAATTTGTAGAATCCACATATATTACTAGGTGAAAACTTCCATTTTTAATATTTAGGTAAAATGCGAGAAGTATAACCGAGAACAACACAAAAATACTGCAATACATATGAAGAGTTGCGGAAAGAAAACAGGATCGCAACCATTTTCTCCTAAAGGATAAAACCGAAGGGCCATTTTCTGCTGACTTATGCTCTGCGATGGTAGCTGTAAATATTCCTTGTAAGAAGCTGGAGAATCCAGATTTCAATGCTTTTCCAACAAATATACCAACATGAAGATACCAGACGAATCAACTCTGAGGAAACACTACTTGCATTCAACCTATTTATCCGTAAGTTTTTACAATAGCAGTTTTTTCTTTCTGACATTAAAAAATATTAACTGAATTGTATTGATTTAAACTATTTACAGTAAACATTCTTTTTATTTCGTTTAAGACAGTTGAGAAAATCCGAGAAGATATTGGAGAATCATACATCTGGCCTACTGTTGATGAAACCACTGACCGCTGTGTCAGATATGTTGCAAATGTTGTGGTTGGAAAACTAGACTCTACGGGTCCTGGGAAACCTCACTTGGTTGTTTCATTGATGCTTGAGGCAACCAACAGCTCGATAATTCCCATAGTTGTATGTGATGCTTTGCGTAAGTATATAACTTAATTTCACAAGGTATAATATGCTAATTTAATGATTTGCGGTGTTAGTCCTGTAAAAATGAGAATTATAAATAAGTTAATTTGTTTATATTAGGTGTCCTGTGGTCATCAGAAAACAACGACGAAAGGTTTATGGTGTTGCTGACAGACAGTGCTGCCTACATGTTGAAAGAGGCTGCGAGCTTAAAAGTATTCTACACCAAGTTAATTCACGTGACTTGTCTGGCGCATGCTGTTCATAGGGTTGCAGAAGATATTAGATCACGTTTTCGAAATGTTAACGATATTATTTCCACAATCAAGAAAGTGTTTTTGAAGGCTCCATCACGAATCTTCTCATTTAAGGCCGCCCTGCCCAACACACCCTTGCCACAACAGTCAGTGTTAACGCGTTGGGGTACATGGCTTAATGCTGCGTTGTAATATGCAGATCACCTGGGTGACATTAAAAAGATATTATACAATACACTATCTTTAGGTGTGTTTCCAAATTAAAATTGCAGTGAGCGTTTACCACTAGTTTTATTGATTCCACCCGTCCGTCCACATTATTGGGAAAAAAACTTAATGGTTATACTTGTAGAACACAATATATTGAAAGAATGGTGAGTTTTGCTATACCAACAGTTTTGCTTGTAGCTAGTCCAAACATTTGACGAGTAACAGGCTGTCGCCATTACAGAAGCAAATGCTGCCATCTCCTGCTCAAGTGTCAGTGCAGATCTGGCATATGTAAAAAGCAATTTTGGACAAATTTAACAGAGTATTGCAGCGAAACCCTGGGTGGAAAGTGATGGCAAGTATTACGGACATCTTAGAAGGACAAACTACATCACTCCCAGAAGTCAAGCTCAGCCCAGCTGAAATAGCTTGTCTGAAGTTTTGCCCAATGACTTCATGTGAAGTCGAGAGAAGTTTCTCAAAGTATAAAAACATTTTGTCAGACAACAGAACAAAATTTACAACTGAAAATCTTGAGAAGTATTTGATAATTAATTCTGATAGTAATTAATATGTGTTTATGGAGAGTGTATGCTGGATTTTAAGAGTGAATAGTAAAAATTTTGAGTGTTTTGGTGCCTTTTTTTGCATTACTATGCCTATTTATGTGCCTATATTTTTTCTTTTTAGTGCCTATTTATTGCCTTTTTTACTTTATAATGCCTATTTATGTTCCTATTTTTGTGATTTTTAGTGCCTATTTGCCTGCCTTTCTTTTAAATTTTAGTGCCTATAAATCTGCCCCCTACTTATTACACCCTATCCATATATTGAGCTAGTTCTATCCAGTCCACCTCATTACATTCGGTCACTATCTTGAGCTAGTTCTATCCAATCCACCTCATTACAACACCTTATTACACCCTATCGCTATCTTGAGCTAGTTCCACCCAGTCCACCTCATTACAACCTATATCTTCCACGTCCATTCTAATGTTATCCTCCCATCTGCATCTTATTTTGTTATTCCATGACTAAATTGACGATCCGACTGTGGGACTAATTTATTTCTGGAATATTTTACCCCAGGAACAGCCATGGCAAACTTTTTGGTGTGTTTTGATGGGATTTTTTTTTATGGTGGGTTCATCATTCTCCCAGCCAATCCCCAACCTGGAGGCCTGCATGTTGTACCGTGGATGACAGGGACCCATCAAACAGCTTAGGTGTCCCAAGCTAGGAACTATAATTGTAGTAAGTGTCACTGATTAAAAGATGTAGGCTGTCCTGCTATTGAAGGGTTTCAATCATGATAAGGTAGATAAATATAACACCACTAGTGAAATATCATGATTCATAAGCCTGTGTAGCTCTTGAACAGGAAAACAAGATGAAGCTTTGGTTTAATATGTGTGGCCCATTACTGTGGGCAAAACATTTGTTGGAAAAATCTAAGACTTTGCATTTGCAAGGAGATGAGAAGCGAGATCACCGCAGAAGGTGACAATTCTGGCACATATATTCTAGTATATACTAAGGATGGGACCCTAGAACCTACAAGGAATATTCATGGAGTCAAGACTCAAATCATATCATTTTTTAAACAGGTACTAAGTTTGAGTTATTTCTTAAAGGTATTAAAATAAATAAATAGTTTCTTGTGGTTAAAACCAAAATAATGATTGGAAAAACCTAACAACCAAACCCCAGATCATTAATTTACCATTTAATGCAAACAAAATCAGAAATGAAGGAAAAAATCCTAGTTATTTTGAAAGTTAAATACTTATGCTTACAATATTTTATAAAATTCAAATTTTAATCAGGGATTTGATGGCAAAATGAAGTTTCAGATTTTAAAAAAGGTCGATCCGACCCATCTGTAATACACACACACATTTAATTTTTGAATGACCTATACCATAATCGACCTTGGTGATCTTGGGGTAAAATGCTCGCCTCAGGGCAAGAGGTTTGTGGGTTCGAACCCAACAGAGGCTGAGGACTTTTTCTTGAGCAAGAAAAAAAAATCATAGCTCAACATTCTTTGGAGGGGAAGTAAAGCCATCTATCTGTTCCATGTGGCATGTAAAAAAACCTGTAAGGTATGTGAAAATACCTCTCCTGGCAAAATTGGTAGGTCATTTCACCTCACTCATAGAACTTTAGAGGTACAAGTAATCAGCCTTGGTGGTGTAACTTCAAAGAATGATTACAGCCGGGGAGTTAACTCTACCACAAAAACTAACTATTATCCCCACCACCCCTTGACAGCCGATACTTTCCAAGAGTTATATTTTTGATAATGAATTTGTTTAGTAAATATATAGTAATAAAGATACAGAAACTGCTAAGAAAAATAACCAACAAATATTATGTTGATAAGAATTACTTGTAAAAAAAGATAAGTGCAGTTACCTAACATTATTGAAAGTTAAGATGATAAAACACAAAAGCAAAATACTTTCAACAATAAAACTTTTTCAATTTTTGCATTTCATGTTCTAACACTTCTGCCTCTGCCTTTGCTTTCTGAAAAACTGTTCTTCTTTTCATTTCTTATTTCTTCAGATGCTGTTTTTCTTTTTTGACTTAAGTATAGTTCAATCATTTTCTTCTTTTCAAGCGCTTCTTTCCTTATTCCTGATGCAGTCCTCACAGCATGAATAATATTTTTTGAAATTGACATATTTAGAAGTCACTGGCTACAGTGACTGCGTCCTAAGTTACACGTTGACCCATAAGGCTGCCCTCATGTAGCTTTTCAACCAAACATTCTTTATTCACAGAAAAACTTCGCTCAGGGGCTGCATTGCTATGGAAGAGAACATGAATTTGTTTAGTGAAATATTGCAGTTCCTGGAATACATTTCCTATAGTTAAAATATTCATGAAGAATTTATCAAGCTGGTCACCCTTGAAGTGAATTGTTTAAGGTAGTCAATAACTTGTTGCTTTGATACAAAGTCCAAGTAGTACATCAGCTTGCACGCTAGATAGTTGTTTCTTGTCTAGTAGGTCTTCTAATGCACAAGTTATCCCATTGGTCCTAACAGATGGATTGAGCATGACTGCGGGAGAGAGACAACTAGCACCCTTGACAATTTGTAAGAGAGAGGACACTTATGTAATGTAGAAGTTTGTTGCAGAGATCAACTAGGAATTTTTGACAATCTCCTCTGAACTGAAGTATCTTGATATCTTTAATTCCTTTTACAGCTGCTGATGCTGCGAACCCAAAATCTACAGTAGGGAGTGATTTCATGTTGGATTGTTTCTTTAAATCAACGGCTAACAATTTTTTGAATTCATTACATCACATTTTACAATTCTGTTCATCAAGTGCTCAAGTAGTTTATTTAGATCTGCAAACATAAATTGCAATAGAGGTTGATTGTTCTGATATTCGGTGAGAAATTGCTCCAACTTAAGTAAAATGAACAGCATGAATCCCAACTTTGATGTCAGAAGTTCATAATTTGGAGGATGCTTGTTAGAATAAAATACTGTTTTAAATATACAGCATTGGCAATGCTCTCTCTAACACCCTTGAGTTTTCCACCAATCTAATAGAACAAAACTTCATCGGGAAAAGAGATGATCCTGTTATTTTTCGATAGTCTGCACGTCTTGTTGGAAAATCTTTAAATAAATGATATAGTGATCGCAAAAACTGGTTAGTAGTCTAACTATAGTTAGCATGTTTTGTAAACACAATGGACAATGTGTAAAGAACAAGTTCCAAATTCCAGTAACTCAGGATATTGTGGAGAATCTTCCTTCAAGTAACTTTTGAGATCACTTAAAAATTAGAGGTTTACAATTGGTCCATCCATGGAAACTTGAAGCATTTTTTTAAGATCCAAACTCTTGTCTTTTAGTTAAGATACAAAGTTCGTTAATATATCTTGAGCTGTTACATGACCTAAATATCAAGATGTTAAATATCTTGAATGAATTTCATTTTCACTCCAGAAGCAAACAACAACATCCATCTGGGTCTTCTGAGCCACAGTATTTATGCTCTCATCAAACGCAATACAATAAAATGTGCATTGCTTAACCAAATTCGCAAGCTCACTTTTTAAAAAAGGACCTAGTTCATACACAATGACATATCCAAGTTTATCTTTATTCATTCGAAATTTCTGGGCAATATCACTATCGGAAAACATTACTTTAAAAATATCACCACAAGCAGAAAAACTTCTGGCTGAAGACTGTGTCATTACTTGATTAATAGCCCACGAGAAAATTCATCTTTGACAAGGAAGCTCTGAATAGAACAACTAGGTCTAGTTTCAGGTTTCAAAACTATTTCATGCTCATTAGCACTAAAATGTATATCTTCATGTAGGCCTATAGATGACATTGTATTTTCGCCATAGAGACCAAGTCCAATTTTTTTTTCTCACTATCAGCATTCCCTCTGTCAACATGCTTCTTTCCTTTGGCATGAGCTTGGATTGAAGATTTTTTTTTTTTTTTTTTTTTTTTTTTTTTTTTCAGTGTTTACAGGCCCGGTATCTTACAATCTTTAAATCGGGCCGTTTTTTCCACAACTTTTACTTAATTTACACAATTTTAATATGAATTTCTGAAGATATTTCCATGTTGCTTATATCAAAGTTAGTTTTACACAAAGAACAATGGCCTTTACTTTTATCACAATCAACTTTTTGTAACCAGAGCCAATCTTTAAATACTGTACTGTCCAACCAATCATCTTTATAAGAGGTTTTTCCTCCGAGTTTACTCATTTCTTGTTAAACACAAGATAAACAAGTGAGATCTGCAGAGGGGGGATGAAGTGAAGAACATAACAAACACTGTACGTATGAAGTGGTCCAACACAATGCTGAAGTGGTGTTTGAACTGAAGCAGTATCACACCATGGGGGAGGGGAGGTGGGATGACGAAAAAAAGGCGGCAATCCAACTAGAAGTCTATTGGTGTCAAATAGATCGAGCAATATATGGCTCAAATGATTTATAGAGCTAGATCGACTCATCTTACCAACTTGTAGAAGGTGGGATGTTGCCAAGGCGGTAAGGTGAACGGGTAGAGGTTCAACAATGCACTGCAGGGACAAAGTAAGAACCTGGTAAGTTGTTCAACAGAGCAAGTGGGGAAAAGCTGTAGACACTATGATCTCCACAGGCAGGGCAGAGGTGGGAGCCAAAAGCGCAAGTGTGCAAACTTCCTGGTATGATTGCTCAAACAAGATAGACCAGAGCAGTAGTAAGTTGAGGGGTGGACAAAATAGAATTATCAGTTGTCCAAAAATCAACAGGTGACCAAATGCTATACACCCTAGATTTCAACATCAAGTTAAAAAGGCTAGAATATATTTCTTCAAAACAGTATCCGTATTCAAAGCATGTAGACACCCTGGGTATGTTGCTTCCAACAAGTGGCACAGTCGTGGACAAAGCTAGTATGACACCTGGGTATGAGTTGCTTCCAACAAGATGGCACAGTCGTGGACAAAGCTAGTATGACACCCTGGGTATGAGTTGCTTCCAACAAGATGGCACAGTCGTGGACAAAGCTAGTATGACACCCTGGGTATGAGTTGCTTCCAACAAGGCGCACAGTCGTGGACAAAGCTAGTATGACACCCTGGGTATGAGTTGCTTCCAACAAGATGGCACAGTCGTGGACAAAGCTAGTATGACACCCTGGGTATGAGTTGCTTCCAACAAGTGGCACAGTCGTGGACAAAGCTAGTATGACACCCTGGGTATGAGTTGCTTCCAACAAGGCGGCACAGTCGTGGACAAAGCTAGTATGACACCCTGGGTATGAGTTGCTTCCAACCCCCCCCCCCCCCCCCCCCCCCCCCCCCCCCCCCCCCCCCCCCCCCCCCCCCCCCCCCCCCCCCCCCCCCCCCCCCCCCCCCCCCCCCCCCCCCCCCCCCCCCCCCCCCCCCCCCCCCCCCCCCCCCCCCCCCCCCCCCCCCCCCCCCCCCCCCCCCCCCCCCCCCCCCCCCCCCCCCCCCCCCCCCCCCCCCCCCCCCCCCCCCCCCCCCCCCCCCCCCCCCCCCCCCCCCCCCCCCCCCCCCCCCCCCCCCCCCCCCCCCCCCCCCCCCCCCCCCCCCCCCCCCCCCCCCCCCCCCCCCCCCCCCCCCCCCCCCCCCCCCCCCCCCCCCCCCCCCCCCCCCCCCCCCCCCCCCCCCCCCCCCCCCCCCCCCCCCCCCCCCCCCCCCCCCCCCCCCCCCCCCCCCCCCCCCCCCCCAAAAAAAAAAAAAAAAAAAAAAAAAAAAAAAAAAAAAAAAAAAAAAAAAAAAAAAAAAAAAAAAAAAAAAAAAAAAAAAAAAAAAAAAAAAAAAAAAAAAAAAAAAAAAAAAAAAAAAAAAAAAAAAAAAAAAAAAAAAAAAAAAAAAAAAAAAAAAAAAAAAAAAAAAAAAAAAAAAAAAAAAAAAAAAAAAAAAAAAAAAAAAAAAAAAAAAAAAAAAAAAAAAAAAAAAAAAAAAAAAAAAAAAAAAAAAAAAAAAAAAAAAAAAAAAAAAAAAAAAAAAAAAAAAAAAAAAAAAAAAAAAAAAAAAAAAAAAAAAAAAAAAAAAAAAAAAAAAAAAAAAAAAAAAAAAAAAAAAAAAAAAAAAAAAAAAAAAAAAAAAAAAAAAAAAAAAAAAAAAAAAAAAAAAAAAAAAAAAAAAAAAAAAAAAAAAAAAAAAAAAAAAAAAAAAAAAAAAAAAAAAAAAAAAAAAAAAAAAAAAAAAAAAAAAAAAAAAAAAAAAAAAAAAAAAAAAAAAAAAAAATGGACACCCTGTATGAGTTGCTTCCACAGGCAGCGTGGACAAAGTAGTTGACACCTGGTATGAGTTGCTTCACAGGCACAGTCGTGGACAAAGCTAGTAGACACCTGGTATGAGTTGCTTCACAGGCACAGTCGTGGACAAGCTGTATGCCGGGTATGAGTGCTTCACAAGCGGCACATCTGGACAAAGAGTAGACACTGTATGATTGCTTCAACAAGGGCCAGTCGTGGAAAAGTGTAGACACTTTACCACAACCTCGTAAAGTAGACACGGGTAGAGTGCTTCAAAAGGCACAGTTGACAATAGTTGACACTGGGTTGAGTTGCTTCCAACAAGGCACTCGTGACAGTAGTAGACACCGGTGTTGCTTCCAAAAGGCAGTCGGACAAAGCTAGTGACACCTGGTATGAGTTGCTTCAACAAGGCGCAAGTTGGACAAGTGATGACACCGGGTATGAGTTGCTTCACAAGGGCACAGTCGTGGACAAGTAGTATACCCGGTATGTTGCTCCAACAAGGGACAGCGTGGCAAGCGTGACACCTGGGTATGAGTTGCTTCCAACAAGGGCACAGTCTGGACAAAGCTAGTATGACACCTGGGTATGAGTTGCTTCCAACAAGGGCACAGTCGTGGACAAGCTAGTATGACACCCTGGTATGGTTGTTCAACAAGGGCACAGTCGTGGACAAAGCTAGTATGACACCTGGTATGAGTTGCTTCAACAAGGGGCACGTCGTGACAAGTAGTATGACACCCTGGGTTGAGTTGCTTCCAAAGGGGCACAGTCGTGGAAAGCTAGTATGACACCTGGGTATGAGTTGCTTCCACAAGGCGGCACAGTCGTGGACAAAGCTAGTATGACACCTGGGTATGAGTTGCTCCAACAAGGGCACAGTCGTGGACAAAGCTAGTATGACACCTGGGTATGAGTTGCTTCCAACAAGGGCACAGTCGTGGACAAAGCTAGTATGACACCCTGGGTATGAGTTGCTTCCAACAAGAGGCACAGTCGTGGACAAAGCTAGTATACACCTGGGTATGGTTGCTTCCAACAAGGCGGCACAGTCGTGGACAAAGCTAGTATGACACCCTGGTATGAGTTGCTTCCAACAAGGGCACATCGTGGACAAAGCTGTATGACACCCTGGGTAGAGTTGCTTCCACATGGCCTGTGGACAAGCTATATGAACCTGGTATGGTTGCTTCAACAAGCGGCACAGTCGTGGACAAGCTAGTAGACACCTGGGTGAGTTGCTTCCAACAAGGGCACATCGTGACAAAGTAGTATGACACCTGGGTATGAGTTGCTCAACAGGGCACAGTCGTGACAAAGTAGTATGACACCTGGGTTGAGTTGCTTCAACAAGGCGCACAGTCGTGACAAAGCTAGTATGACACCTGGGTATGAGTTGCTCCAACAAGGCACAGTCGTGGACAAAGCTAGTATACACCCTGGGTATGAGTTGCTTCCAACAAGGGGCACATCGGGACAAAGCTAGTATGACACCTGGTATGAGTTGCTTCCAACATGGACATTCGTGGACAAAGCTAGTATGACACCCTGGGTATGAGTTGCTTCCAACAGGCACATCGTGGACAAAGTAGTATGAACCCTGGGTATGAGTTGCTTCCAACAAGGGCACAGTCGTGGACAAAGCTAGTATGACACCCTGGTATGAGTTGCTTCCAACAAGATGGCACAGTCGTGGACAAAGCTAGTATAAAAAAAAAAAAAAAAAAAAAAAAAAAAAAAAAAAAAAAAAAAAAAAAAAAAAAAAAAAAAAAAAAAAAAAAAAAAAAAAAAAAAAACCCCCCCCCCCCCCCCCCCCCCCCCCCCCCCCCCCCCCCCCCCCCCCCCCCCCCCCCCCCCCCCCCCCCCCAGTCGTGGACAAAGCTAGTATGACACCCTGGTATGAGTTGCTTCCAACAAGGGCACAGTCGTGGACAAAGCTAGTATGACACCCTGGGTATGAGTTGCTTCCAACAAGGGCACAGTCGTGGACAAAGCTAGTATGACACCCTGGGTATGAGTTGCTTCCAACAAGATGGCACATTCGTGGACAAAGCTAGTATGACACCCTGGGTATGAGTTGCTTCCAACAAGGTGGCACAGTCTGGACAAAGCTAGTATGACACCCTGGTATGAGTTGCTTCCAACAAGGGCACAGTCGTGGACAAAGCTAGTATGACACCCTGGGTATGAGTTGCTTCCAACAAGATGCACAGTCGTGGACAAAGCTAGTATGACACCCTGGGTATGAGTTGCTTCCAACAAGGGCACAGTCGTGGACAAAGCTAGTATGACACCCTGGGTATGAGTTGCTTCCAACAAGAGGCACAGTCGTGACAAAGCTAGTAGACACCCTGGGTATGAGTTGCTTCAACAAGGACACAGTCGTGGACAAAGCTAGTATGACACCCTGGGTATGAGTTGCTTCCAACAAGTGGCACAGTCGTGGACAAAGCTAGTATGACACCCTGGGTATGAGTTGCTTCCAACAAGCGGCACAGTCGTGGACAAAGCTAGTATGACACCCTGGGTATGAGTTGCTTCCAACAAGGGGCACAGTCGTGGACAAAGCTAGTATGACACCCTGGGTATGAGTTGCTTCCAACAAGGGCACAGTCGTGGACAAAGCTAGTATGACACCCTGGGTATGAGTTGCTTCCAACAAGGCGGCACAGTCGTGGACAAAGCTAGTATGACACCCTGGGTATGAGTTGCTTCCAACAAGGGCACAGTCGTGGACAAAGCTAGTATGACACCCTGGGTATGAGTTGCTTCCAACAAGATGGCACAGTCGTGGACAAAGCTAGTATGACACCCTGGGTATGAGTTGCTTCCAACAAGATGGCACAGTCGTGGACAAAGCTAGTATGACACCCTGGGTATGAGTTGCTTCCAACAAGGCGGCACAGTCGTGGACAAAGCTAGTATGACACCCTGGGTATGAGTTGCTTCCAACAAGTGGGCACAGTCGTGGACAAAGCTAGTATGACACCCTGGGTATGAGTTGCTTCCAACAAGGGGCACAGTCGTGGACAAAGCTAGTATGACACCCTGGGTATGAGTTGCTTCCAACAAGGCGGCACAGTCGTGGACAAAGCTAGTATGACACCCTGGGTATGAGTTGCTTCCAACAAGGCGGCACAGTCGTGGACAAAGCTAGTATGACACCCTGGGTATGAGTTGCTTCCAACAAGGCGGCACAGTCGTGGACAAAGCTAGTATGACACCCTGGGTATGAGTTGCTTCCAACAAGGGCACAGTCGTGGACAAAGCTAGTATGACACCCTGGGTATGAGTTGCTTCCAACAAGATGGCACAGTCGTGGACAAAGCTAGTATGACACTCTGGGTATGAGTTGCTTCCAACAAGGCGGCACAGTCGTGGACAAAGCTAGTATGACACCCTGGGTATGAGATTGCTTCCAACAAGGCGGCACAGTCGTGGACAAAGCTAGTATGACACCCTGGGTATGAGTTGCTTCCAACAAGATGGCACAGTCGTGGACAAAGCTAGTATGACACCCTGGGTATGAGTTGCTTCCAACAAGTGGCACAGTCGTGGACAAAGCTAGTATGACACCCTGGGTATGAGTTGCTTCCAACAAGCTGGCACAGTCGTGGACAAAGCTAGTATGACACCCTGGGTATGAGTTGCTTCCAACAAGGCGGCACAGTCGTGGACAAAGCTAGTATGACACCCTGGGTATGAGTTGCTTCCAACAAGGCGGCACAGTCGTGGACAAAGCTAGTATGACACCCTGGGTATGAGTTGCTTCAACAAGGGCACAGTCGTGGACAAAGCTAGTATGACACCTGGGTATGAGTTGCTTCCAACAAGATGGCACAGTCGTGGACAAGCTAGTATGACACTCTGGTATGAGTTGCTTCCAACAAGGCGGCACAGTCGTGGACAAAGCTAGTATGACACCCTGGTATGAGTTGCTTCCAACAAGGGGCACAGTCGTGGACAAAGTAGTATGACACCCTGGGTATGAGTTGCTTCCAACAAGGCGCACAGTCGTGGACAAAGCTAGTATGACCCCTGGGTATGAGTTGCTTCCAACAAGGCACAGTCGTGGACAAAGTAGTATGACACCTGGGATGAGTTGCTTCCAACAAGATGGCACAGTCGTGGACAAAGCTAGTATGACATCTGGGTATGAGTTGCTTCCAACAAGATGGCACAGTCGTGGACAAAGCTAGTATGACACCTGGGTATGAGTTGCTTCCAACAAGATGGCACAGTCGTGGACAAAGCTAGTATGATCTTTGTGCCTCCTTCATGATTGAGGCAGCGGGACAGGTAAATAATTGTTTGGTTACGGGATTGGCGTGAAAGCGTGGTCGGTATTGGTGCTTATATTGGAGTTTGGTGAAGGTTTAATTTGGCAGTTGGGGCAAAGGAAGGTGAGGCCAGTGAGGTCTTCGCCCATCTGAGGCAAGGGTAATGGTAGATGCAAGACACCTCTCACAGCTAATATGCTGTTGCTCTCTCCAGAACAGTTGGTTGCGACAGAGGGTGAGGTAGTGGTTGGGCTTGGCACGGAGAGCACATGTATTTCATAACAAATCTCTTACTCATCCTCCATCTGAGGCAGATTTGTCACATTTGTTTGAGTCTCCTACTGAGATGCACAAAGTGATCGCACACTTTTGACTTGAAGTGAGAACCCTGTTGAGCATTAGTTTGGGAGCCACTCTCATACGTGTGGTGCAGGTGGGGTGATCGGCACTAGTGGTGGGGTTCACTTGTTTTGAAGGGTGACCCTGGCGATAAAGGAGGAGGAGTAGAAGGGAGGAGGTAGGTCAAAGTTAGGTTAGGTTTCAGGTTGCATAAATATCTTCGGTGTTATGGCATTGCTTTCTTCTTTTCGCGTTTGGCTTGACTTTTTCTTGGCCATTGGGTACAGCCCATTAATATGGTGTGAAAAGAAGGAGATTGGATGGGTGGGTAGAGGTGGTCTGATGAGTGAAATATCCTACTCAAATACAATAAGTGAAAGCAAAATCACATCACTATCCACAGTGGTTTTCAAGGAGTAACCTCGTATGAAATGACGAGAAATTACTCCCACTCTGAGTTTGCGGACGCACCAGGTGTAAAAGATCCATCATGAGTCGCCATTCTCCTACGGAATTTGGTGGAGAGGAATTCCTTCCTCAGAAACTTTCCATTTTCCCAACATTTCTTGAGTTGGGAAGCTGTTCAATGTGTGAAAAAAATAATCATTCCATCTGTTTTAATGTAATGCATAAAGAACCAATGTATTTTAAAAGTTTTAATATAGTCGGTTACTTTCAAAGTGTAAATATAGAGAAACAAAGCATAAGGTTAGTCCCGGCCATTACAAGTTTTAAGAACATAAGTAAATAAACTTATATGCCTAATATTAGAACAAACTACAACTTTATTAACATCACTGTTAGCTAATGCAAAAATATACACAATAAATATGTTGTTTTAAAGTTAAATGTTTACTTTAATGTGTTTACAGAACCAATAGTTATTACATAAGTAACATGTTTGCAACCATAGGCCTATGAAAATTAATATAATAATATTTAGCACCGTGTCTTACTACCCATTCGGGTTATACGCTTTATGTACTAATTACGCTAATGGATTAGGAATTGGGAAGGTTGAATTATAGGAAGTGAACCCGCATTTGCGTGGAGGAAGAGTGGAAAACCATTTAGGAAAAACCACCCCCAGTTCACCCGACCGAGATTCGAACCTCAATCTCCCCGTCCTCAGTAGTCGAGCTGAACACGACAAGCGCGTTAGCCCACTACACCACAGAGGCGGGTGAAATTAACATAATAAATGCTGCGCTAAACCTGTGAGTAAACATAACAAATTATTATCTGCATTAAATGTTTACAAAACATCTAGGCCTAGATCAAATAAATGTGTTTTTGTTTGGTTAGAATTCTTTACATCTTGATGTACACAGGTTATATTTTCAAGCGCTGTTCTTTATTGTATTAGTATAGTAAAATAAAGAAAATAATTTGTACATGCTCTATGTAAAGATTAATTTTTAAAAAATATTGGCTGACCTATTGCCAAATTAATACAAAGTTAAATTAGATAATCAATAGAATACATAATATTTCAAAGAATTAAAAACAAGACTATTATCAAAAAAAACTTTAAAATGTAATAGCCTAAATTGAAAAATTCTTTTAATAGGTACTTACATTTGTCCCTTCAGCGTAAGAATTAAAATTGTCAACGATGTTTGCCACACATTTTTTAACAATCATAAGAATTTCTTTTTCGTAAGATGTGAATTGAAATAGTCTTAGTTAATTTCTGTGAGCTTGTTCACTTTCTTGAATGTTTAAAACTTTTTATAAACCAAATAAAGAAACAATCAAGCTCACCAGTAAAATAATACTCTTGTCGGCATTGCTGTCATTATACTACATACCTTTTCATTGGCTGCTTGCAGTGATGTCACCGATGGTAGGCAAAGTTTGTTTACATCCCAACAAGCCCGATTAAACAGTTTAGTTAAGAGTATCCATTCACACTTTCTTGACTATGAAACGCTAGAATGTTGTCTGGATTTGTTTAGAGTGAGGTTGGTGGAAAGTGTGAACTCTAAGGAGGTTTTCACTAAACACGACTATGAAACCATCCCTAAAATAGTGTCCAGTTAAAAAAACACTATTTACAGGGAAGTTAAAGATTATAAAGAAACCCTAGGTAATAAAGTCATATAAACACTAATAATAGTCAAAATATTGGTCTTACTCTTGCTTGCTCATCGGTGAGTACTTGTAATGCCTGTGACAGCTGATGGAACAACTCTCCTGCTCGTGGATTGTCTGGATTCTTATCAGGGTGACATGTTAGAGCTTTCTTGCGGTATGCCTTCTTCACCTGAAAACCCAACGAGAAGACAATGTTTAATAAGTACCAAGGAAATGGACAGATTAAATGAGAAAAGGTAATAATTATGTGGTAAGTTTAGACATTAAATTTAAATATCCCAATGAAAAATTTAAGCTAGTATGAACCCTGTATTATTTATCCTAATAGCCTAATGCAGATGACCTTTCTCCATTTCTTTGTAATCTATCCTTAGAGTATGCTACTAGGGTAATGCAAGAGAGTAAGGAAGGCTTGACACTAAACAGTACAATACAGATATTAGGATACACAGATGACTTAGCTTTCCAAGGGTAGTAGTCAGGAAGGTGTGGCAAAGAAATAAAGACATTTTATCAGAGGTGAGTTGGGAAAGAAGTTTAGAAGTGAAGGCTGAATAGACTAACTATAATAACACAGAGAACACATAATGAAAGCGATAATTTAGATATTACTGCAGGCAACATCATTTGACAGTGTTAATGAGTTTAAATATTTATGAACAATTTTAACCAGCAATAACAATATTAGATTAGAAATTATCAAAATAATATGATCAGTAAGCAGATGACATCTCGCCTGCTATTCAGGAATGTAAAACTCAGAATCTACAAAACAATAACTTCACCGTTTCTTTATGGGGTTAAAACGTGGTCTCTTACTTTAGATGACAAAAACCAATTTAGGGTGTTTGAAATCAAGTTAAGCCCTATTTAACTTTCGAGATCCTAGTGCCATAGAGTAAGTAGATAATAGAAACTGTTCTCCATGGTTCTAGATATCTTTGCTGGCATTGCTTTAAAAAAATATATAATTACTAAACCTACAGTACCTAGTATGTTATTGTTTGAAGCTTAGAATATTCAAGGATCCATATTTCATCTCTTTGGGTCAGTCCACATCAAATCAACCAGTCACTCAACCTCACCATTTAATATTATGTAATGGCCCCGGTTTTGAAAAATTTATTATTGAAATAAAAGAAAATCTTTTTTATTTTTTCCACTCGCACTCCATTTTTATTGCTTATTAACTTCTGTTCTATTGGTGCTAGACTTAAGTTTTTTGGCTCTTTTTTTTTTAACAATAATAAAATTGTTCACTCTTTCAAACAGTTTTTTGGAAAAAATAATTGTGGTGTAGAGTTTTTTGAAAATTTTGAAAAAAATATATGTTATTTTGCAATTAACTATCTATAAAAACTGATAATTACACAATGGGTTGCCTAATGGATAATGAGCTATGATGCTAGATATAACACAAGTTATGAATATTTTCAGCCTGGCTTTAATGTTGTCTCAGGACTGCTCTAAAAATGTGTAAACCATACTTTAAAATTTGTTTGGACAGTTTAACCTAAAATCACTCCATTAATAGTTTAAAATGAATTCTGCTATTATTAAGGTTGATTAATATTATTTAAAAAAAAATTGTGTTTAATACTCCTCAAAGAATGGGATTTTTTAAGTAAAGAGAAAAAAGATTAACTTATTATATAATTATAAGAAAAACATCACAGTTAAAAAACAGCAAAATTATAATCAACTTAGGTAAAAATTATAAATGAAATAAAACAAAGTCTCAAGTGCAGGAAGCAGTTGACTTCACTGTCACTTGTACTACTCTCTCTTCACTATCACTTGTACTACTCTCTCTTGACTATCAGTTGTACTACACTCTCTTGACTATCAGTTGTACTACTCTCTCTTCACTGTCAGTTGTACTACTCTCTCTTGACTATCAGTTGTACTACTCTCTCTTCACTGTCACTTGTACTATTCTCTCTTGTCTATCAGTTGTACTACTCTCTCTTCTTATTTGTCACTTGTATACTACTACTCTCTTCACTTCATTGTACTACTCTTCTTCTGACTTCAATTGTATACTCTCTCTTGACTATCACTTGTACTACTCTCTCTTCACTATCAGTTTTTTTTTTTTTTTTTTTTTTTTTTTTTTTTTTTTTTTTTTTTTTTTTTTTTTTTTTTTTTTTTTTTTTTTTTTTTTTTTTTTTTTTTTTTTTTTTTTTTTTTTTTTTTTTTTTTTTTTTTTTTTTTTTTTTTTTTTTTTTTTTTTTTTTTTTTTTTTTTTTTTTTTTTTTTTTTTTTTTTTTTTTTTTTTTTTTTTTTTTTTTTTTTTTTTTTTTTTTTTTTTTTTTTTTTTTTTTTTTTTTTTTTTTTTTTTTTTTTTTTTTTTTTTTTTTTTTTTTTTTTTTTTTTTTTTTTTTTTTTTTTTTTGTACTATCTCTCTTCTATCAGTTGTACTACTCTCTCTTCACTGTCACTTGTATACTCTCTCTTCACTATCATTGTACTACTCTCTCTTGACTATCAGTTGTAATACTCTCTCTTGACTATCATTGTACTACTCTCTTTGACTATCACTTGTACTACTCTCTCTTCACTATCAGTTGTATACTCTCTCTTCACTATCAGTTGTACTACTCTCTCTTCACGTCACTTGTACTACTCTCTCTTCACTGTCAGTTGTACTACTCTCTCTTGACTATCAGTTGTACTATTCTCTCTTGACTATCAGTTGTACTACTCTCTCTTCACTGTCAGTTGTACTACTCTCTCTTCACTATCAGTTGTACTACTCTCTCTTGACTATCGTTGTAATACTCTTCTTGACTATCATTGTACTACTCTCTCTTCACTATCAGTTGTAATACTCTCTCTTCACTATCAGTTGTACTACTCTCTCTTCACTGTCACTTGTACTAATCTCTCTTCTATCAGTTGTAATACTCTCTCTTGACTATCAGTTGTACTACTCTCTCTTCACTGTCAGTTGTATACTCTCTCTTGACTATCAGTTGTACTACTCTCTCTTACTATCAGTTGTACTACTCTCTCTTCACTGTCAGTTGTACTACTCTCTCTTCATATCAGTTGTACTACTCTCTCTTCACTGTCATATTACTACTCTCTCTTGACTATCAGTTGTACTACTCTCTCTTACTGTCAGTTGTACTACTCTCTCTTCACTATCAGTTTGTACTACTCTCTCTTCACTATCAGTTGTACTATCTCTCTCTATCATTGTTACTCTTCTTGACTATCAGTTGTACTATCTCTCTCTTACTATCAGTTGTATACTCTCTCTTACTATCAGTTGTACTACTCTCTCTTGACTATCACTTGTACTACTCTCTCTTGACTATCAGTTGTACTACTCTCTCTTACTATCAGTTGTACTACTCTCTCTTCACTGTCACTTGTACTATTCTCTCTTCACTATCAGTTGTATACTCTCTCTTGACTATCAGTTGTACTATTCTCTCTTGACTATCAGTTGTACTACTCTCTCTTCACTATCAGTTGTAGTATTCTCTCTGTCTATCAGTTGTACTATTCTCTCTTGACTATCAGTTGTACTACTCTCTCTTCACTGTAAGTTGTACTACTCTCTCTTGTCTATCACTTGTACTACTCTCTCTTCACTGTCACTTGTACTAATCTCTCTTGACTATCAGTTGTACTACTCTCTATTGACTATCAGTTGTACTACTCTCTCTTGACTATCAGTTGTACTACTCTCTCTTGACTATCAGTTGTACTACTCTCTCTTGACTATCAGTTGTACTACTCTCTCTTCACTGTCACTTGTACTATCTCTTTTGTTTATCAGTTGTACTACTCTCTCTTCACTGTCACTTGTACTACTCTCTCTTCACTATCAGTTGTACTACTCTCTCTTGACTAACAGTTGTACTACTCTCTCTTCATTGTCAGTTGTACTACTCTCTCTTCACTGTCACTTGTACTACTCTCTCTTCACTGTCAGTTGTACTACTCTCTCTTCACTGTCAGTTGTACTACTCTCTCTTGACTATCACTTGTACTACTCTCTCTTCACTATCAGTTGTACTACTCTCTCTTGACTATCACTTGTACTACTCTCTCTTCACTGTCACTTGTACTACTCTCTCTTCATTGTCAGTTGTACTACTCTCTCTTCACTGTCACTTGTACTACTCTCTCTTCACTGTCACTTGTACTACTCTCTCTTGTCTATCAGTTGTACTACTCTCTCTTGACTGTCACTTGTACTACTCTCTCTTCACTATCAGTTGTACTACTATCTCTTGTCTATCAGTTGTACTACTCTCTCTTGACTATCAGTTGTACTACTCTCTCTTGTCTATCACTTGTACTACTCTCTCTTCACTGTCACTTGTACTAATCTCTCTTGACTATCAGTTGTACTACTCTCTCTTGACTATCAGTTGTACTACTCTCTCTTCACTGTCAGTTGTACTACTCTCTCTTCACTGTCACTTGTACTACTCTCTCTTCACTGTCACTTGTACTACTCTCTCTTTACTGTCAGTTGTACTACTCTCTCTTGACTATCAGTTGTACTACACTCTCTTGACTATCACTTGTACTACTCTCTCTTCACTGTCACTTGTACTACTCTCTCTTGACTATCAATTGTACTACTCTCTCTTGTCTATCAGTTGTACTACTCTCTCTTGACTATCAGTTGTACTACTCTCTCTTGACTATCAGTTGTACTACTCTCTCTTGACTATCAGTTGTACTACTCTCTCTTCACTGTCACTTGTACTATTCTCTTTTGTTTATCAGTTGTACTACTCTCTCTTCACTGTCACTTGTACTACTCTCTCTTCACTGTCACTTGTACTACTCTCTCTTCACTGTCACTTGTACTACTATCTCTTGTCTATCAGTTGTACTACTCTCTCTTGACTATCAGTTGTACTACACTCTCTTGACTATCAGTTGTACTACTCTCTCTTCACTATCAGTTGTACTACTCTCTCTTGACTATCAGTTGTACTACTCTCTCTTCACTGTCACTTGTACTACTCTCTCTTCATTGTCAGTTGTACTACTCTCTCTTGACTATCAGTTGTACTACACTCTCTTGACTATCACTTGTACTACTCTCTTTTCACTGTCAGTTGTACTACTCTCTCTGGACTATCAGTTGTACTACTCTCTCTTCACTGTCACTTGTACTACTCTCTCTTGACTATCAGTTGTACTACACTCTCTTGACTATCAGTTGTACTACTTCTTCTTGACTATCATGTTATGTACTACTCTCTCTTGACTATCAGTTGTACTACTCTCTCTTGACTATCAGTTGTACTACATTCTCTTGACTATCACTTTACTATCTCTCTTGACTATCAGTTGTACTACTCTCTCTTGACTATCAGTTGTACTACTCTCTTCTTGACTATCAGTTGTACTACTCTCTCTTGACTATCAGTTGTACTACTCTCTCTTGACTATCACTTGTACTACTCTCTCTTTACTGTCAGTTGTACTACTCTCTCTTGACTATCAGTTGTACTACTTCTCTTGACTATCAGTTGTACTACTCTCTCTTGACTATCAGTTGTACTACACTCTCTTGACTATCACTTGTACTACTCTCTCTTGACTATCAGTTGTACTACTCTCTCTTGACTATCAGTTGTACTACTCTCTCTTGACTATCAGTTGTACTACACTCTCTTGACTATCACTTGTACTACTCTCTCTTCACTGTCACTTGTACTACTCTCTCTTGACTATCAATTGTACTACTCTCTTTGTCTATCAGTTGTACTACTCTCTCTTGACTATCAGTTGTACTACACTCTCTTGACTATCAGTTGTACTACACTCTCTTGTCTATCAGTTGTACTACTCTCTCTTGACTATCAGTTGTACTACTCTCTCTTGACTATCAGTTGTACTACTCTTCTTGACTATCAGTTGTACTACTCTCTCTTCACTATCAGTTGTACTATTCTCTCTTGACTATCACTTGTACTACTCTCTCTTCACTGTCAGTTGTACTACTCTCTTTCACTGTCACTTGTACTACTCTCTCTCTTGACTATCAGTTGTACTACTCTCTCTTGACTATCACTTGTACTACTCTCTCTTCACTGTCATTGTACTACTCTCTCTTGACTTCAATTGTACTACTCTCTCTTGTCTATCAGTTGTACTACTCTTCTTGACTATCAGTTGTACTACACTCTCTTGACTATCAGTTGTACTACTCTCTTGTCTATCAGTTGTACTACTCTCTCTTGACTATCAGTTGTACTACTCTCTCTTGACTATCAGTTGTACTACTCTCTCTTGACTATCAGTTGTACTACTCTCTCTCACTATCAGTTGTACTATTCTCTCTTGACTATCACTTGTACTACTCTCTCTTACTGTCAGTTGTACTACTCTCTCTTCACTGTCACTTGTACTACTCTCTCTTGACTATCAGTTGTACTACTCTCTCTTGACTATCAGTTGTACTACCTCTCTTGACTATCACTTGTACTACTCTCTCTTCACTGTCAGTTGTACTACTCTCTCTTCACTGTCACTTGTACTACTCTCTCTTGACTATCAGTTGTACTACTCTCTCTTGACTATCAGTTGTACTACTCTCTCTTGACTATCAGTTGTACTACTCTCTCTTTACTGTCAGTTGTACTACTCTCTTCTGACTATCAGTTGTACTACTCTCTCTTCATTGTCAGTTGTACTACTCTCTCTTGACTATCAGTTGTACTACTCTCTCTTGACTATCAGTTGTACTACACTCTCTTGACTATCACTTGTACTACTCTCTTTTCACTGTCAGTTGTACTACTCTCTCTTGACTATCAGTTGTACTACTCTCTCTTCACTGTCACTTGTACTACTCTCTCTTGACTATCAGTTGTACTACTCTCTCTTGACTATCAGTTGTACTACTCTCTCTTGACTATCAGTTGTACTACTCTCTCTTGACTATCAGTTGTACTACTCTCTCTTCACTGTCACTTGTACTACTCTCTTTGACTATCAGTTGTACTACTCTCTCTTGATATCAGTTGTACTACTCTCTTTGATATCAGTTGTACTACTCTCTCTTGACTTCACTTGTACTACTCTTCTTACTTCATTGTACTACTCTCTTATAGTTGTACTACTCTCTCTTGACTATCTTGTACTACTCTCTCTTCACTATCAGTTGTATACTCTCTCTTCTTCTTGTACTACTCACTCTTGACTATCATTTACTACTCTCTCTTCACTGTCAGTTGTACTACTCTCTCTGACTATCAGTTGTACTACTCTCTCTTGACTATCAGTTGTACTACTCTCTCTTCACTATCATTGTACTACTCTCTCTTCACTATCAGTTGTACTACTCTCTCTTCACTATCGTTGTACTACTCTCTCTTACTATCAGTTGTACTACTCTCTCTTGACTATCAGTTGTACTACTCTCTCTCTTCACTTCTTGACTATCCTCTTGACTACGTCTGTCTATACTCTGTAAACCTCTCTCTTGACTATCAGTTGTACTACTCTCTCTTGACTATCAGTTGTACTACTCTTCTTCACTGTCAGTTGTACTACTCTCTCTTCACTGTCATTGTACTACTCTCTCTTGACTATCAGTTGTACTACTCTCTCTTGACTATCAGTTGTACTACTCTCTCTTGACTTATCAGTTGTACTACTTTCTCTTCACTGTCACTTTACTACTCTCTCTTGACTATCAGTTGTACTACTCTCTCTTCACTGTCAGTTGTACTACTCTCTCTTGACTATCATTGTACTACTCTCTCTTCACTGTCACTTGTACTACTCTCTCTTGACTATCAGTTGTACTACTCTCTCTGATATATCAGTTGTACTACACTCTCTTGACTATCAGTTGTACTACTCTCTCTTGACTGTCACTTGTACTACTCTCTCTTGACTATCAGTTGTACTACTTCTTTGCTATCATTGTACTACTCTCTCTTGACTACAGTTGTACTACTCTCTCTTGACTATCACTGTACTACTTCTCTTCATGTCATTGTACTACTCTCTCTTGACTATCAGTTGTACTACTCTCTCTTGACTATCAGTTGTACTACTCTCTCTTATTTGTACTACTCTCTCTTCACTGTCACTTGTACTACTCTCTCTTCACTGTCACTCTCTTGACTATCAGTTGTACTACTCTCTCTTCACTGTCAGTTGTACTACTCTCTCTTGACTGTCAGGTGTACTAATCTCTCTTCACTGTCAGTTGTACTACTCTCTCTTCACTGTCACTTGTACTACTTTCTCTTGATTGTCACTTGTACTACTCTCTCTTGACTATCAGTTGTACTACTCTCTCTTGACTATCAGTTGTACTACTCTCTCTTCACTGTCAGTTGTACTACTCTCTCTTCACTGTCACTTGTACTACTCTCTCTTGACTATCAGTTGTACTACTCTCTCTTGACTATTAGTTGTACTACTCTCTCTTGACTGTCAGTGTACTAATCTCTCTTCACTGTCAGTTGTACTACTCTCTCTTGATTGTCACTTGTACTACTCTCTCTTGACTATCAGTTGTACTTACTCTCTTGACTGTCAGTTGTACTACTCTCTCTACACTATCAGTTGTACTACTCACTCTTGACTATCAGTTGTACTACTCTCTCTTGACTATCAGTTGTACTACTCTCTCTTGACTATCAGTTGTACTACTCTCTCTTGACTAACAGTTGTACTACTCTCTCTTGACTATCAGTTGTACTACTCTCTCTTGACTATCATTGTACTACTCTCTCTTGACTGTCAGTTGTACTACTCTCTTACACTATCAGTTGTACTACTCACTCTTGACTATCAGTTGTACTACTCTCTCTTGACTATCAGTTGTACTACTCTCTCTTGACTATCAGTTGTACTACTCTCTCTTGACTATCAGTTGTACTACTCTCTCTTGACTGTCACTTGTACTACTCTCTCTACACTATCAGTTGTACTACTCACTCTTGACTATCAGTTGTACTACTCTCTCTACACTATCAGTTGTACTACTCTCTCTTGACTATCAGTTGTACTACTCTCTCTTGACTAACAGTTGTACTACTCTCTCTTGACTAACAGTTGTACTACTCTCTCTTGACTATCAGTTGTACTACTCTCTCTTGACTATCAGTTGTACTACTCTCTCTTGACTGTCAGTTGTACTACTCTCTCTTACACTGTCACTATTACTACTCTCTCTTGACTATCAGTTGTACTACTCTCTCTTGACTATTAGTTGTACTACTCTCTCTTGACTGTCAACTTTGCTTACTGTTACTGCTACATCTTTTCAGGTGTGTTGCGGTTAGGCCTATATTTGACCATAATTAGAAATGTTGCATGCAAGTATGGAACATTTTGTGGTTAGAGGGAGAAAATATCTACCGTGGAGGGCAACAAAGAAAAGTCAAAAGTGATGAGGATTACAAAAAATGAAGATCCCCTAAAAACCAAAATTGGAAACCAAGTGAGGTTCAAGTAGGCCTACCTGGGATGTTTGCTTAGAGTGAAACTTGGACTCTTAGGAAGATGGAAAAGAAATACTTGGAGATTTTTGAAATGGGGTGTAGGAGATGATGTGAGAAGATCAGGTGGATGGACAAAGTGACAAGTGAAGAAGTACCAAGAAGAGTGGGTGAGAAGAGAACTATTAGAAGGAAAGGTTGAGAGAAAGATGAGTAAAGGAAGGAGGAGTATTCAAATATTGGATGATTTGGAGGGAAGAAGAACATTCTGGGCGCTCAAGGAGGATGGTGGTCTGAGTTCAATGACAAAAGGAATGGACCTGTTGTAAGAAAGAACACATAATAATGATAACTTGAGTTCTATTGGTCAAAATATAATCACAAAGCCAAAGATACTGTGTGTCCAATTTTATCAAAATCTAAAATGGTGGATTACATTTCCTCCAAATTGTATAATTAATAAACATTAATTGACATGGAGTGACAGGAATGGCCTACAAGTATCCTTTGACTTAGGTGAGTTACATTTATTTCTTATTACTATTTTAGTTCCAATCGATCCAGTAACTTTTCACAACCAAATAAGTTACAAGCCTAAATTTTCTTCTGGGAAAAAAGCGGCTTAAATGAGCTGTGTATGAGTGAGTAGTGAGTGAGAGTGGTGTGTGTGTGTGTGTGTGTGTTTTAATGTCCGCAACAATTTGATTTATCATTATCTATATCTTATTATTATTTTATTAATTATTAGCACCGCGTCTTACTATCCGTTCGGGTTATACGCACTTACGCTAATGTGTAATGGTAGGGTGATTGTGAGATGAAATGAAGGACCTACAGTTTAACGTGGGATCTGTACCACGGTGGAGGCCTGGCATTCCACAGATTCCCAAGTTGTGATTAATACACGTCTTGTCAGAGGTGAAGGAAAGGTTTGACAAACAGATAAATCCGTACCGGGACCGAGGGATGAACCCCGAACCTCCAGCAAAAGATCTGACACCTTACTCCTAGACCACCAGGTCACCTCAAAAATTCGATTTAAACTACAATAACGAAGAGAGAAAATGAATATAACTTCAGGACCATATAGGTATTAGTGGATATAAAATATTAGAATAAACTTAGGATTAATGATAAAAACAAATTCCAAACCTCTTTAATAGAACTTGTCTGTGTTATGCCAAGTAATGTATATAAATCAGTGTTCTCAAGAAAGTTATCCATTATAATTATTATTATGATCAACTTCAATCTAAAAAATTTACTGAAATTATTTATTAACAGATCGGAATAAAGTTTGCCACAAAAGACCTTTTTATTATAGTTAAAAAAAACTAAGGGCTCAAACGTTTCACAAACATAATAAACAAACTAGCTTTAGCCAACATAAGAAAAGCAAATTAAACTAGTCGTGGGTATAGTTCTAAAAAGAATCATAGGTAGCTCTATTGTAGATCTAAATAGTCTCATGGACAGCGCAGAACAACGAGTATAATTTCTTTAAGATTGACAAATTTAAGGTGACAAGATTTTGTATCAGTTGACAGTAAAGCATTAGAAATAGAGGATATATTCAATTCTTCTAATCCAGGGCCATACAAAATTACATTTTCAAATACATCGGAACTAAACATTCAGAATCTGCACCCAAAGAAAATATGAAAGGGACTATTACCTAAGTATAAGAGTGTAGCTAACATAGTGCCGGAAGGGAATAACCAAATTGTTGTTGAATTGTTATGTATTAAGGAAGCTAATAGTCTTATGGCAGATAGGGAACTGCATGATCTTTTGAAGGTTTCAGTTGACAGGGTGGGTCAAATGAACATCGGATAGGAATTATTCATAATATTCCACTGGAGTTTTCGGAGGAATTTATTAAGGAAGAGTTAGAGAGAGAAAGTTAATCTTCAATATTGCAGGTACGACGTTTCAATAGGCGCAATCCTGATACACCTGAGTGGTTCGATCCCTCTGGTACAATAGCAGTGACTTTCGTGGGGAAAGAGCTACTATCTTATGTTGTCATGTGTTTCTCTAGGATGGAGGTCAAGCCTTATGTTTATCCAGTGACGAAATGTCACAATGGTTTACGTTTTGCACATCTCGCTGTCAACTGCCGTAGTGGGGGGCATAGGTGCGCAATAGTAGGAGGTGGTCATCTCTTAGAAGAATGTCTAAAAGGAACCCCAAAATGTGTTCATTGTGGAGGGGCTCATTTGGTGACCGACCGAACGTGTCCCGAGTCCCCATTATATGTAACATTTTCTCCTAAAGAGTTTCAACATTTTTAATGCATATCATATTCTGAAAAAAAATTACACCGGGACACGGGAATCGAACCCTGAAACCTCTGGCTTACCTATGTATCTTAGTACGTGTACTGGTTTGTTCACATTAAGGTGGTAAGATATATTAGTAAATATATATATATATATATTATAAAACTATAATTTTATTATGGATAAGATGATCAATTCAACCCCTTTTTAATTTTCTCTTTGGGTGGCAATCTAAGTCACAACAATGCTGCCGCCTCCTTCAGGTCTTTGATTCTCCAACCAACTTATTTTAAGGATTTAAAAAATAATAACGACATTTTATTGACAATCGGCAATTGATTAATTTAAAACAACCACAACAAGCAGCAATATTATTTAGGTCTTTTGACCAATACATATAAAATGCATCTACCATCTAGAAAATGAGTAGGAACCACCTCCAAAATAATTCAAGACACATTGAGAGGCACTAGAGCGTATATTGATAATGTCTCCACAGTTTTTACCTGGCAATCTTACTCTTCCAACAAACTCAAGCACAATAACATTAGGTTCGGGCTCTTCCGATAGCACAACGTTATAACTTTTGTTTTTCTCAAGTTCGTTTAAGCACTTGACACGATTGTATTCCTCTTTCTCGATCAGGTCTAACGCCCTGCATAATACCTTCTCGTCCCAACAGGTATCCTGGTGAGCAACATTTTGATTACATTGAATTTTGTGGCGAATAAGATTGGAGAGCTTTGCGTAGGATCCATCACAAATGCAGCATTTAAACGGCATAATGTCAATTGGAGATGCAGCAAAAGAAATAAACAATCACTCTACACACAAACTCTAAGGTTTTTTTTTTTTTTCAAAATGTCACCGCTAGCTCCGATGACAGCAGCAGAGTACGCCTAGTTTATTAATTCATTTTTAAACATTACACTTTGTCCTCCAAGATATATTATACAGCGTGCTTTAGATTTAAAGCGCTTACAATCCAAATAATATATTGACTTTGGAAGGAAAACGTTACCGAAACTGTCCAGACTGAGTATGTAGTCGGCGCTCTTTTCACCTATAATTTTAACGTTTGAATAATTTCTGTAAATTGTTAAATCCTCGAGATTTACAGGTTCTTCAGACTTTACCTCCGTGGTGGTGGGCACGTAGGTGACTCTGCTGACTGGTAGACAGACTCTGGTGGTGGGTTCTCTGAGGCTGGGTACGCCTGTGACTCTGGCGTGGTGTTCACCTGTGTCTCTGGGGCCGGGACGGCGGCGTCGTGTGGTGCGGAGCTCGGAAGGGCGGCGGTGGTGGTCATGGCAACACAGCTACCACATCCCCCTTGCGGAAGTTGTAAACGGCGCACGTCATATCACACATGTATGTCGCTTCGATTCTCTCATAGGGTAGTACTTCCATCGCTCTTATCGTGTGACAGGTCGAGTCGCAAAACTCGATATAGCCTCGCTCCTCTATTTTGTAAATTACCTGTCTATCACTCACCGCCACACTGTGAACATTCTCCCCCGTCATATAGGCACACCCCTCAATCGTATGACCAACAAACATTAAATTAATATAGCCTGTTCCAAGCATGGTGAACGTTCCGTACTAACCACACGCCGCCCGTTGGTAACTGCACCACCGCTTAAACGCGTTCAAAGTTCACAATGGTAGGTGAACCGGGTTTTACTCCGGCGCAGGTAAATACCAGTTTTTCTTTATTTAACTCACACACGTCTTCATCTGTAAGATTACCGAAACGACAGGGTAGAAATACACTAAACTCGCCCTCTAGATAGGCTATTAGGTGTCTCCCGAACTTTGTATTGATGGCTTTTAGTTTATCCACCGAGTACTTTTGATCTACAGCTAGATCACACAATTTTACGGTCTGCACTGCGTTGACAATATTTACCAGCTGCTGTAACTTGTCCATCTTGACCCGCTCTACAAACGTTTATAAATAGACAACCAAGTGGGGGCCCCTCTTTATACCCTCCCTCGTTCGACGTCACACGATCTATTCTTGTCCCGACTTGTCTGCCCGCCAACCTGGCGCCCCGATGACCTCAATATCTATTCTTGTCTCAATTCGTCTTGTCGAGACAGGGAAAAACCGTTGCCCGGGGGCAATGACTATTCTTGTCTCAACTTGTCTTGACGACCCGCCAACCTAGCGCCAGGGTTGCGACATAACACGCAATGATTACGTAATAGGAAAAAACCCAGGTTGTTCGGTCCATGACGGATACACACATTCGTGCATTGTGAAAAACGATACCAAACAAACAATTTTAGTAGATTTTTGTACCGGGATAGCGGCCCCTAACTGAGGATTCCGTGGTCCCTGATTGTGCATGTGTCATCTAGAGTTACGACATAACACGCAATGATTACGTCATCGGGAAAACCCGAGGTGGTCGAGGTCACGATCTATTCTTGTCCTGACTTGTCTGCCCGCCAACCTGGCGCCCCGATGACCTCAATATCTATTCTTGTCTCAACGCGTCTTGACGAACCGCCAACCTGGTGCCAGGAGGGGGGAATGAAAGGCAGGGGAAACATTTATAACACTCTACCACGAACGCTCGTCAGGAGAAGTTCGTCTCGGGGGAGGGTGGTTTTATACACTCCCTCACACCACATAAACTCTGGAACAATTCTACCTTACTCCTCCGGTCCGTGACGGATACACACATCCGTGCATTGTGAAAGACGATACCGAACAAACAATTTTAATAGACTTTTGTACCGGGATAGAGGCCCCTAACTGAGGATTCCATGGCCCCTGATTGTGCATGTGGCAACATGTACGTGGTTTGAAGCCTGTAGGGGGAGGGTTTGGAGGGGGAAAACCAACAGTGGGGGTGAAGGAGAATTCCTAAGTTAAAGAGGCATTACACAGCTGAAGCTTGATAGAGAAGGGTCTCCGCACCTCACCAACACGGCCGCCATGAATAAAAACTCCAACACCCCCCATCCTACCAATTAATGCTTAAGTTTGATAGAGAAGGGTCTCCAGCCATGGCGCGAGGAACGCCCTAATCGATGAATAAAAAACACCTACCAATTAAGCAAGAACCAACACGGCCGCCGTGAATAAAAAAAACTCCTACCAATTAATTAACAATAATCAATTTACAATAATTATTCAGCAAAAACCAACATGTACGTGGTTGGACGGCTGGAGGGGAGGAAAGTAGGTCACGGGTGGGGGAAGGAAGGGCGGGAAATAACAGCCAATCAGAGGAAAGTAGGTCAGGGGTGGGGGAAGGAGAAAGTAAGTCAGCAGTGGAGGAGGAGGCGGAAGGAGGGGGGCTGGAGGAGGGGGTCAAAGGTCAAGGTCAAATTGTAACAGGTCATCAGTATCCCTACTGAAGATTTCATTAGATATAAAAAACTACAAGTTATATAATAGGCTAATCCTCTAAACTAATATTCCCTAAAGACTACGATGTGAGTCAGCCATGGTACAGGCTATTCCCGATTCCTTTATTGATCTATTGGAATCCAGGTTACTTTCTACGGTCCAGTCAGTCCCTCGGCGAGAACATCTTGATCACCGCTAAATGAAGGCTAAGTTCGTTGAAAGATGACTGTCTAGAAGACGTTGATTAATAGCAACCATATTGTTGCCAAGCGAACCACGGAGTTTTATAGTGATCGAACGCACTGCATGCTGGGCGGACGATAAGATTGACCATCTAGGGCAGTGATTCCCAACCTGGGGGCGATGAGTATTCAAAGGGGGAAAAATTAAAATAGTACTGTACAGTAGAAGTTGCCGGGTAGCACGAGTCACTGGCTATTCTCAGCCTGCGAGTTCACTGTACTCACCCCTCTCCATAGTCCCCACCTGTTGTAGCTCAGCGTGGCTGACTGGTGACTCAACCCCTCCCCCTCCTTCCATCACAACACACTTGCCATTGACCTACATTCGTCTTCAGTCTTCACTAGCCTTTTTGTGCCTCACCATCAGTTTTTGTGCGTTTTTTTTTTTTGTACGTTTGTTTTGAAGTGTAGAAGTTCATGCACAATGGATTCAAAAAAGAAGAAGTGACGTCAATAAACAGCCGAGTATTTAAAATTCTGTTTTATCGCGTCACCGCAAAATGTGCATTTTCCACATTGTCTTTTGTGCAATGAAACATTTACTAGTAATGAAGCCATGAAGCCTTTGCGAATGAAAGATCATTTATCAAGCGTACACAGTGATAAAGTGAATAAAGAACTTAGTTATTTTCAACACCTCAAAGCAAAAGCTGATAAACGGCCTAATGTGAGTGAATTATTTAAAAAACGAGCAACCGATCTTGAAAAAGGTCTTCTTGCTTCTTACGAGGTGTCTTTATTGATCGCTAAATGTGGTAAACCTCACACAATTGTCGAAACTCTTGTTTTACCGGCTACCAAAAAAATTGTTGAAATCATGCTAGGCGAGGGCCTAGTAATAAGATAAGTCAATCGGTTCCTTTGAGCAACAATACTGTTTCCAGGTGAATTGACGAAATGGCCACGGACGTTGAATTCAAACTCGCCAATTTGTTGAAAAAATGTAAATTTGCATTGCAGATTGATGAATCAACTGTGATTGATAACAAAGCAATTTTACTAGCTTATGTGAGGTTAATCAATGAACAAAAGGAAATTACCGAGAAAATGTTGTTTGCTAGAACTTTGATCACTGATACGAAGGGATAGTCGAATTTTAAAGTGGTGCAAGATTATTTTGAGGAAAAAGAGACTCCCCTAACAAACGTGAGCGCTTGCGCAACAAACGTTGCTCCTGCCATGTCAGGTCGTCATGCTGAGTTTCTAGCCCACTTTAATAAAGAAGTGCCAGAGGCCATCACTATTCACTGTGTCATTTATCGTCGACACTAAGCTGCGAAAAAATTGAGTGGTGTTTCCGCATGAAACCCTACAACTGGTTATTACTGGTGTCAACAAGATTAAAGCTAATTCCTTCAATGACCGTCTGTTCCGACAACTTTGCCATAAAAATGATGAGGAATTCGAACGCTTGCTTCTACATACGGCCGTGGGGTGGCTTTCCAAAGGAAACTGTTTGCGCTGTTTCTTCAAATTATTTGACATGGTTGTTGAGTTTTTCGACACGTCTGATCCTGTTTTAAGTGAGAATTTGAAGCAACGCAAGTTGTAACCTGCGTACCTTACAGATATTTTTGAAAAAATGAACGAAGTCAATATAAGTCTTCAAGGAAACAAGATGAAACTTATCAAGGCCAAAGGAATTATTTCATCATTCATCGCCAAGTTTGATATTCACAAAGAAAATATTGGCCGTAGTTTAATTTCAGCGTCTATTTGGTTATTTAGATTTTACAAACATGACAAACAAATAGGATACATAGTTAATTTTCAATATTATCTTATCATTCCTACAACTATTTGATTAAAAACAATAGGTTTGAGTATTTATGCATTATAAAATATCGATATCATTTAAAAATATACTAATTTAACATAAGTGCCTCGATATTATTCAAACTATAATGGGCTACCATGAAGTTGGCCCCTCTTCCCCCAATGTAAACCTACTCTTTGTGGGTTTATCAAAACGGAACCGACAAAAATGTGTATCTAACAATCCGGAACAAGCGAGGAACAAACTATTGCAATCAAAACACCATGAATTTTTAAAAGTGTGGAGGGAGAGATGTTTCCATGAAGTTGGCCCCTCATGAGTAAAGAACGTGTCAAATTTACGTCCTATTTGTGCAAGAGCAAAATAATACACAGCAAACGAAACTTTTGGCGGAACAATTCGGAACAAACTCTATCGCAACAATAAAAATGTATATTTTCCGAAGTCTTTGGGGGGGAAGGGCGATCTACCTTAAAGTTTCCTCCCAATATAATAAGCATATCATTTTTTGGTTTATCAAAACGGAACAAACGAAAATCTTCGCGGAACAATCCAGAACAAAAATTGTAATCATTAAAACTTGAACTTTTCATAATGATAGATCAACTACGGACGTAAATGATGGATATCCAGCCAGAAATGTAATCTAAGAGAACTCTACTGAATGTATTGCTCTTTTTGCAAGCAATCAACACTTTCCGGCCCTTGCTACTCGGATGCTTCATCAGTGTCCAGCCAACGAAATTATCAAACCCTAAGTTCAAACAGTTGACCCACAGAGTATCAGCCTACATCTGTACCTCTGTGCCGATACAACACGGCTGCTTGACGTACACTACCATAATAAAGTTGATATCATGTATCCTTGCGAGGCTCTAGAGTTGCCAGTGGTAGTATTGCCCTTAAGGCTGTGCAAGAGTGATAATATTTTTATTTTATCTTCTTATTTTTATGGTTGTGAGTCTTTTTAATAGAATAAAAATATTAAAATTAGTAATAATAGAGCAAAATTGTTATGTATTTTTGTATTAAATAGTTATATTGATTAATATAACTTAATAATACTAATTCGTATCCAAGTATTAAGAAATACAAGCAAAAGCCTTAATTTTTTTTTTTGGGATGTACGGATAGTATAGCACTATATGGTAAACATATTTTAGGCACGGTCTGTACCATATTTTCCAAGATATTAATTTTTATTTAATAAATAATGAAACTGAATCGGTGGCAGACTTTCTCATTCATTTACAAATAAATTTCCTATTAGAAAACTACTTTGTATTTTGAAACTAAATTTAACTCTCCTTATTAAGCAATAAATACTGGTTCATTTGATATTTTTCATACAATCGTTACTATCATATTTTAAAAACTGGATAGGAAATTGCCAGAAATTACGTGATTTTCACAGAAATAAATACAGCCAAACCGGGCCGTACCGTTGAGAACCAAACACAGGTAGGAGTGACCGCTTGTGTTTGATTGACAGCGGCGGGCGGGCGGGGAGTGATGAGGGGGATGAAGATCATTAGCAAACTTTTCAAAACCAGCTGAGAAAAGTATTGAGGTACAAAAACATACGAAGAGTAATATTCTGATATTTTAGACTGTTCTTGCCTGTTAGCTATTTGATGTGTGAAAGCTGTACAGTCTATTGTTACCAGTATTCTTTGACATTGTTTAGTTTTATATTTTAGTTTGAGCGTAGGCTACCATTTAACTGGTATAAATATAATTATATTAATCAAGGCCGTAGCCAGCAAATAATTTCAGGGGGTAGGGGGGGGCATCCCCAATTGATGGAGGCTAGGACAAATTCTAAGTATTAAACTCCTCTAGAAGCATTTTTTATGGCAACATAACATCATAACTGCCATAGGCTAGAAAAAAAATTAAAATATTAAACACCTCTAAAGCTCTCTAAAGTATTTTTATGGCAACCTAACACCATAACTGCCGAAGGTTAGAAAAAATTCGAATTATTACACACCTCTAGATGCTCTCTGAAGTGCTTTTTATGGTAACACAGCCCCCTAATTTGTACTTGTACATTAATTTTGGTATTGCTTAAACCATAAATAAAGCAATATATATTGTTCATAAAATTTCCCGACTATGGCCTTGATATTAATCAACTTTTATGTGAGTTTTACTGTGTACAAAATGTCTAAGCCTCGTTCATTTACAAGTAAAGTAGTCAAAAGAAGAAAACGATCCAGAGATTTAAAGAGATGGAGAATCCAGAAAGAAGAATCATAATTAACCGGAAACAAATTTGAATCACTTAAAAGGTAACTGTAGTTTGAAATAATTAAAACTAATATTTGTATTTTATGTTTGTTAAAGTATATTTAGGCGTATTTTATTTGTTTATCTTCTAAAAAAAATTCTGTGAATATGCCAAAAATGTGCCAAATATATTTATGTTGATAAATAAATTATAAAAAAAATGTACAGTCTTGTACATGAAATGTGGCCGCGTTAAATTGGTTCCAAACGGAAATGATGGCAAGTTTTTGTAATCGAGTGTGTTGGCTACCTAAAGTTTAAAATAGTCCTTAGATATACCCAAAATATAAGGTGTTGATTGTATTATAATATAATTTATAAGTTATGGATTAGTGATTATAAGCTCTAATGAGTAAGCATGCCCACTAAATTACACGTTTTTCTGGTTTGTTAGTGAGTGGGAGTTCAAGGTTTGAATTTTGGCTTGGTGTAATCTACTAAAGCTTCTTTTAGGAACAGTTTCCTACCCTTCCTCCATACAAACGCGGTACATTTCCTCTCTATTCTACATTACTCACTCTTACCCTATTATAATAACTAATTGTGAATAGCTTAGACGAGTGGTAAGACGTTCTATAAGAAATAAATAACTATGTCAAATATATATATAATGTTTTTTAGGACTTGTGCACAAGAAAGTGAAGACTTTACTCCAACTGCAGGAACCTCTAGTTCCAAATATATGACGGCAGACACATACAATTTGATGAAGATGATTAATTGGAGGATTTACAACCGAATGTGGAACATCCTTCACTCGTTAGTGAAAACACTATTTCAAAATAAGAATATAGTAATGAAAATACCTTACCAGCACTTTTCATAGAATATATTGAAAGGTTGAAAGAACACAGGATTCTTCCACTACGGGTCACCAAATTATTGATGTAATGCCTTTTTCTAAACAGATCATTAAATTAGATGAACACTCCAAATCATGTACGTTAGGTCACTATAAACTAGAAAAGGAAATAATAAATGGGCTTGAATTTACTCTGGTTTATTTTTGTGACATTTGAGATGGTAATCAATGCATTACTTCAAAACAACTCGTAAAAATTAACTATTTGTTGGGAGAAGAACAAATTGAACTCTAAATACAATTGAAAATATTTATGAAGCTAACCTATATATTTTAGAAGCATCTAATTAAAATAAATCCATGTAAGGATATCTCCAAATAAATTAGAGATGCATCCATTTTTTTTATCTGGGGGAGGGAAGCTCCAAATAGCTTTTAGAGACATCTTATTTAAAAAAATATCAGACGATGATATGGGAGGGAGCTTGGTAAAATCCTAGTGGCCCCCCCGATGGAAATGTTTAGGCACACCACTGGCTTAACGAAAGGGTAAATTTGATGGACCAAGATATAATGGAACAGACATGATGTAGTAGGCGTCTAGATTAGTAATATATTTTAAAAAATACTAACATAAAATAAATGTGTTTCAAAGAGTAAAAGCTAAAGCGTCTAAGTTCAAGTGTTTGTATTCAAGGTTACGAAGCATAGTATAAACTTTGTCATATTAAAATGTTTAGTTTATAAGCTAGGAAGTATCAAGTCTACTTCCTCACTAAGCAAGTGTTGGTGTTAGAGAGAGAGGATACTATGTTAGCTACACATGAATTGACAGACAGCCCTCAGTGAGCAGTTTTATTGTTGCTGAGTAGTGTCCAAACACATACCAGGGTAACCACTCTTTTACTTACTAATATCAAGATAAAGTATTGTAATCTTGAAAAAAAAAAGTTTCACGATATTGATGAATTTTTACTTTTTTTATAAACTCGAACTCAAAAAACTAGTTTTCACAATTATGTTTGTCCCTATGTCTATCTGTCAACCTGTCCCTGGCCACGGATCGGATACGGTTTGATTGATTTCTTCAAACTTGATAAGTTATAAGGCAATATCTCAACAAGTTTATTTTATTTTGACCCTAGCCTTCAAATTTAGGAGAGTTTACAAATGAGAGATTTTTTAATGCATTTTTTTTCAAAACTGGATCTAAAGATTCTGATTAAAATGAAAACCTAGGGAGTAATTGATCTCACAAATAACGTAGAGGCTATTTGGTTTTTGGTCAGTAAAATTTGAAGTGTGATGAGTGATTTTTCAAAAACTTGAAATATTTTAAAAAGAGAGTTGATGTAGGTATCTTGAACTTGTTTGAAATTAAAACAACACACTGCTGCTGGCAACAGATATATTAGCCTATATCAAGTAATCTTTTGTCAATAAATGATTTAACAATGTTACTTGTAATTAATTGCGATGTATATATCCAAAGTAATATTTTGTTAGGACGTGAATTAAGAGTGTTACTTGTAATGAATTGTGAGAGATAGAGCTAAAGTAATATTTTGTCAGTAGGTGATATGAGTGTTATTTGTAGTTAATTGTGAGGGATATACCACAAGTAATATTTTCAGGGTGGCCCCTCACCAGTAAATTTGGGAAAAATCCCGGGAAATGTTCTTGAAAATTTGCCATCATTTGAGAATTTAAAGGTGAGGATCACTATAAATAGTTTTTGGGCTTACACATTTAAACATCTGCCATGGGGAAAACCACTTTAAATATATTCTGGAAAAATTAAATTAAATATATTATAGGTAAGGAAAACTATAATTAGCGTTTAGGGGTATCCAAATATCAAAACAGTTCTAGAGGAGGAACACTCCAAATATCTCGGAAGGAGTCTAATTTTCAAAATATTACTGGACAAGGACCTTTCAAAATGGATTCTAGGGATGTTCAATTTTCACAAAATATATGGTGTTGAGTCCCTGGATCTCCTATTAATTGGAAGAAAGTTCCTTTTTTTAAAAAAAAATGTATACACCCCTACACAAATAAAGTTCCACCGCCACTGGGTGAATCACCTTTTGTACATATATAGGCCTATGCATACTACTGTTTATCTTGCTAATCTCCACTTGTAGTTGAGCACACATCACACGTGCAATAATGGCCTTTTGGTCCAGACCTTTAAAAAATATACGTTGAGAATGTAGAGTAATATCATGGATGTACCCTCGTTTTCAGTGGGGAGAGAAAGGTCCTGTCTATGATGGATCGTGATAAAGTCTCCCAACAGGAGATGGTCAGAATTTTTTTTATGCATGGACTCATCTAATAAATGTGTGTAGTACTGCAATCTATGGATGGTAGAACCGAGGGGGGGGGGCAAGAGGGGCCTCGTTCCCCTGAAAATAATCTCAGCTGGAGTAAATCCCACCCTCCTAAATATATTTTAAATCCTCTGATACTATCGTATATGAAGTTGAAAGATCTTGCATTAACCTCAAAATAACTTCTATAGACATTCAATTACCAAAAGTTTTCCAGAGAAGACCACCTCAAAGTTTCTAGAGGCATCTAATTTTCGAAAAAAATTCAAGCTAGGAGCAGTCTACATATTTTCTAGAAGCACCTAAATTTTAAACATTTTTGCAGGAGAACCCCTTCAAATAGCTTTCAGGAGATCTAAATTTAAACAAGTATACTGGTTGAGGACTATGCAAAATAGCTTCTGGAGGTATCCAAACTTTTAAAAAATTTCCGAAGGACGCTACTCAAAATAGGTTCTAGGAACAACATCCAAATTTCAATATAATTTGGATGGAGGACTACTTTAAATATCTTTTAAAAGAGTATAATTTCAAAAAAGTGAGAAAGGACCACTTCAAATTAGGGACAGGGAAAACGAGAGAGAGGGGTGATTGCCCTTCTTGGAATAAATTAGCCCTCTTCTAGATGTAGTTCACATCTTCTGATATTCTCGAATATTAAGCTAAATGACTTTAATAAAACGGTAAATAACTTCTTAAGACATTTAATTTTCAAAAATGCGCCAAGTGATTGAGGTGACGACGACCCCTGCAAATAGTTTCTAGAGACATCCAGTTTTAAAAATTTGCTGGAAGGGAAGCATTCCAAATAGATTATGCATGCATATAATTTTCAAAAATAGCCAAGGTGACAATGCCAAATAAATTCTAAATACATTCAATTAAAAAATAATACAGGTGAGAATCTTTCCAAATAAAGTAATATTTAATCAGGAGATAACAACGTTAATAAGGCTACTTGTGAGTGATGTGGTTAGAGAATTGTGTATATTTTTGTTGATTATTTTATTGTAATAAAAATAATAACTTTAATATTTGTATGAATTCCTTGTATTTTCTTCTTAGAGAACATACCTTTTCTGTTATTATTTTACAATATTTTGGTTTACATTTTCGCTGTATATTATGTATATGATTGGTGTATTTACCAACATTTAATGGTTTTTATTTGTACATTAAACAGAAGGGACATTGTTTATTTAATGTTAAGTAAAGCGCACTATTTTAATCGATTGACATTGTTATTATTAACGGATGACAGACGTTCACTGTAATGTAACTAAATATATAGTGGAAAAAGAACACCTGGATACAAAAATAAAACACCTAGCTTTTGGCTTAGCGAGTTCTTTATTCGCTATGTATTAACTTGTGGTCCACTATTATATGGATCCATCTCAACGTTTGTCTGCCAGTTGTTTTTTGTCGACCAGTTGGCTGTCTATCACTTTGTGGTTCTATGTACGTATTTTTCGACGAGTCGACGGCCACTAGTTACCTAGTCTATCAAATGTTTGTTAATATTTTGTCGATCAGTTGGTCGTCTAGCACATGGTCCTACCCTTATCAACAACTTGGTCTAAGTACTCCTTCGTGTAGATTACTTATCTGTCTATCACTTTGTTCACACGTATCGACCAGTTTATTGTTGATTTGTTTTATGCACCCAAATTGGTCAACTATTCGTGTGTATATCACTTTGTCCTCGTATACATGAGCTTGTCGACCAGTAGGTCATACTAGGGTCAGATAATTAACCCACCAAGCATTCCAAATATTTGTATACTTTTTGTCGATCAATTGCTCTTTATCACATGGTCCTACTAACATCGACCATATCATCGACACGGCTTTTGCATGACAAGTCACTTGTCTGTTGACCACTTTTTACACACATGTTAACCAGTGTGCTGTCGATCAGTTAGCTGGAGCCCCAATGTCAGCCAGTTTGTTGTCACTTTATCCACATAAGCATGAACATGTCAACCAGTTGTTCCAAATCGTGTCGGCCACATGTTTCTAACCTTCGAGATATTTTTTACAGCTTATCGACCAGTTTGTATGATTACAGTGTAAACAATATGAACCTGTAACTAATTTTGTATACAAATACAACTATAGTACTTAGGCCTAGAAATTTAAATCATATCATTAATGGCAATCAGTCCTAGTTAATTATAATTGTGTCCAAAAAATATCAAGATCATTGCATTTATTGTATTTCGTTGAATATCATATTTAAAAAAAAATGTTTATCTTAAATTAAAAAAACCTTTAGTTAATGTCATTTTTATCCCACATATTCCAAAAAGTGTACTTAATTTTGTATATTAACTTGTTGGAATATGTAATCATCTTTACAAACCTCACAGTGAATTTGTTCTCATTAACATTAAAAATCATATATTTATTTAGAGTTTCCCTGGCTAGGCCAGGGGAGGATCCAGGTGGGGTTGGGTGCAATCGTCCCCTCCTGCATTGAAAATAATCATAAATATTGAAACCAATACTTTAAAGTTGTAAAGAATGACTGACTAAAACCTTCCTCACCCTATCTCCTACACGACCTAATCAAAATTAGGCAACATCTCTTTCAACTTAGCTCTAGAGCAAAGAAAAGGGATTAAAACTAAAATGTTCTAGTATTAATATTAAGTTTAGTATTAAAATACATATTATTTCTTTTATTACTAAATCACTTTAGACCTATGCACAGTTATATTTATTATTTTTATTTTGACGGTGACTTTTTTGTTTTATGTTATTTTTGTATTAAAATTACAAATTGGTTAATCTAAATTGTGTTCTTTCTTAAAGTATTATTATTATTAAATTAATTGTTAATTTCAATTAGTTTGTTAAACTCGCAATATTATAATTAAAATATTATAAATTAAAATATTTATTAATCAAAATTATTAAATGTATCCTTGAAGGAGCCTTGTAAAAACCAATTTACCTCTTCAACTAGCCCTGGATCCACCCTTGAGCTAGGCGTTGTTAAAAGTATTTGTCCTTCTAACTATAGCATTGTATTCCACCGAACCCCCCTGTAAACATTTACTGTTAGGCTACTAATCCCCTCTTTCCTTACTTTTATTTGTACTCAAAGTGAGAAGTTAAGTGAGAGTGAGAGGTAATGATAGTGTCTCCCTCTTTGACCGGGCCGTCACGAGCACGACAATCCGATAGTACTACACTCTATCGGAATATATCTGTCCCTAGCAGCCTGTGCACAACGTTAACAGATCTTTCGTATTAAGGCTGAGCCTATCCATAAATGCACGGTTATAAAAAAAAAGTTTAAAAAATATCTAATAATTCAACATTGTTGTTTTTTTTATTTATTTTAGTAACATATCGGGACATCTTTCCAATTCTTATGGAATTTTCTAACCATGCTAAAAATAGTTATTGAAATATTTTCGTTAAAATGTTTCCATTTCAATGCATTTTAAATGGGAAAACAAAAATTATCAATAGATTTATTTATTTTCTTTGTACAATTAAGCTAGAGTGTTTGTTTATAACATATTATTTAATGAATCATATCTTTTTCTTTTTAAATGTATTTTTAAATTTGGGTTGACTTCAATAATCACGACGATATTGAGCTCCAATGACTCGCAAGTCAACACTTTAGTAAGTATACATAGTTTTCAATACAGCTTTTACTTCTACAAATAGTTATCTTAGTTGATAATACGTACCATTAGTATGATCATTAACCATTTACAAGGTATTATCGTTTTGCAAGCGTTGGATAACCTGCTGTATCGGAATTCAGGTGGCAATGGAGGGTTAAGCTCATTTCTGTGACCTTGAGTCAAAGAAACATTAATACCATGTGTATTGGGATAAGATGGGCCAATGTCCAATTATGAGAATTTGCGTAGTTAAATATAAACATCTTAATATATTCAGTAACTAAAATACTCACAATACTTAACCGCTGTGTGAACAAATATAGTTGGTCCCTACTTACTTCAATTAGAGTATTACTCTAGTGATACAATATTTTCAAAGAAAAACCACACGCTTTTTAATACACAAAGTTTTACGACATTAGCCCTTATTTACCTGAGGCAGTAAAACATGTAAAATTCTTCACTCCTATCTTACATTCTTACACGGGTTTTCTCATTTTTGAGCACTACACGTTGTAATAATAAGTATTAATATTCAGAGTATATGAAAACTTCTGTACATTGAAATTTTAATCCACTATTATAATAGATAAAAATAAACATTCCTGCTCATATCATAGTTATTTTAAATAAAATTTGGTCTAAATGTAATTTGGAGACGTTCTCAGTATGTTTTTATCTACTATATTTATTTTACGGTCTAAGATTTGACTTTGAAAAAAGTTATTTTTCAAAAAATTAATGAACGAAGTTTTTTGTACTAAAGTGTGGACATGTTATTTTATTTGCTTGTTAAATGTGAGTACTTTTAATTTGAATTTGTTGCATTTTCGCAGTTTGTGCGCTATTTTCAGAGAGGAAATGTATCGAATCCCGAACAATAAGTACCCACAATGATTATTTTTGTATAATTAATAAAATGTGACTGTTTGCTTTCGAACAAGATCCAATGGATTGTATAAATTTTGAGGTGAAAAAGTATTTACACAATATTATTTTATATCCTTGTGAATAACTAGTTTGTGAAGCATGGGTCAATGGAAGAAAGGGCGCACAAATAAACTCAAAGATATAATTGATTGCTTGGCGTAAAGGGCAAGTTTTGTTTAATGGTTACATATTACTGGCGTTTAGGCTATTTGTATTTACTAATTTAAGTACAACGATTGAGTAGCGATACTATTTTATTTATTGTAGAAATAATATCAAAATTAAGATACAAATAAATATTTCTATATAACAATGTAGCGATTATTCTGATGTTTCAAGTACTTTTACTAAAAAAGCTCTTAGCTGAAAGTAAATGTTACTAACACTCTGTAAAGCACTTATAGTATGTTCAAAATCTCTTGTGCCTTGGCCGAGTTCGTATCACGCTAGTACTAAGTAATTTCAACCTAACAAGGAATCGAACTAGCAAAGTTACTAGAGCTGTTTAATTTACGCAATCATTGCTCATTAGTATTTTTGACTACAACATGGAGTTGATGATAAGTAAAATATATTTAAAACCATTAAAGTTAATGAACTTTTGTGTTCCCAATGCCACAAAGTAAGTAAGTAGTTGATACCCAACAGCATCTGTGGTATAGTGGTCAGATTTACTGATATCAGGTCCCGAAGTCCCGGGTTAGATCCCAAGTGCTTCCATTATTGTCTGCAAAGCAGTGGGTCTTAAACGGAACCAAAATCAACCTCGTGAGGACAAATGAGGAGCTACTTGAATAAATAAGTAGCGCTTCAATCTAGAAAACTGAGATAGAAGACTGGAGGGTTGGTTGTGCAGACCACATGGCACCCTCAACCCAAAAATGTTAGCATTATCTTTTCCAACATACTGCAGCCTCTCGATTGGTATAGCCTGCTTGCAAGCTGAAATCATGGAGATATTAGTAAAGTTAAAATCTACCAATAGGATGAAAAATTATTCCCAAAAACATTTATTTCTGGAAAATTGTGTAAATCCTATAGATGTTTGAAAACTGTAAACACCGTATTAAATAACAGATACCCACTTCAGTGGCCAAGTGGTCTAAGGCGTCACTCCAGTGTTAAATTGACCTGCTGATAGCGGAGCGCTTGGGATTCAAATCCTGTTCAGATCTACTGAGGGTCGTTTTTCCTAAATTGTTTCCCCATCTCCCAAAATAAAAATGCTGGTAGATAACCTCTCAAATGCTTCCTTCCTCATTACTACCCAATTAGATTATCATATATGCGTAAAACATGAACAGGTAGTATGACGCGGTGATATCAGTAAAAAAATATATATATATATATATATATTATATATTTAGTGAAAATTGTTCTAGTCTTCGAAATGAAACTGCTTTTAAAATATTTATTGCCTCTTTAGCCTTTAAAGTTTAAAAATTAATCAAAGCACAGTGGCCAAATTTAGCATATTAAATTTTAGTTATTTTTTATTTTACCTCCTTTTTGATAAACCCAAATAAATGATACGACAAAATCGTAAGCTACATACTCTCTCGTATAGGTTATTATAAATTGTGACAAAATCTTCAAAAATAAGTTATCTCTAATTTTACCTTAAATAATTTTTTCCCTGATTAATAAGTATGAAGTATTATTTATCACTATCCTCCCCAGATATTTATTTGAAAAATATAGTTCAAGACTTTTTTAAAAAGGTGATTTATAAAGCAATGACCTGAGATCGTTTCTACTCTGCTAAATAATATGACCCGGCTGCTAGGCCTTGTATCTATGGTCCATGGTTTTTATTGCAAGAGGGCCATCCTAAAATTACGTAAGGCTTATTTTTACATGATTTTAGATCCTCCCTCCCTCACATGGGTGAACGGAAGAATTCTCGTAAGCTCCCTCCCACCTCTCTAGCTATTTTTAGACATGAGATTGGTAATATCCCACTTTGGTGGCCACATGGTCTAAGATATCATTCTCGCAATTGACTAGTCTGCCGATGACTGGAAGATCATGGCTCAATCATGATAGGGTGATATTTAAATATTTCCCCCCTCTCTCTCCACGTGAATGCGGGTACACTTCCTCTAAATTGAAACGTATGCATCCCTAAACCATTGGCGTAATTAGTTCATACCTAAACAAGCAGAATTAATTAAGGAAATGTACCCACATTTGCGTGGGAGAGTAGAAGGAAACGATTGAATGAGATTTCCCCATAATACCCTCAGCAGGGATTTAAACCCCCAGAGAGAAGCGTCTAGCTGGCTGGGACGAATATTCTAATTTTTCTGCTCGAGAGTATGATTGTATCTTGACGTTTTATCTCCCCACGTTTAGTCCAACTTGGTCACTTACACACTTAACGGTCCGGCAATACACTTCTTATATCTATCAGTTCTAGGAAAAGTCTGCTTGCGGCTGCTTACCGGTCAGCCAGCCTCCCAATTGTTTAAACAAACCAGTAATGCTGCCAATCTGATGGCTGGAATCCACCAGTTTGCATAACGTTAGCAACGCCATCTATTTTGAGAGCTGAAAGTTCAACACACCCCTAGAGAGGGTAGGCCTTAACTTGATCTGTGGGCAAAGTTACATTAATGTGCTAGTTTGTAGAGTAGAAATAAGAAGTGAGAAATTTACCCCATTGGCATGGTAGAAGAGAAGGATATGTTTATTCTTACTACCCGCCGGGGGCACAATTCCATGAAAGGATGAACGAGGAAACTGGCCTCAGTACACATAAACGAATCCAACTTAACATAAGGTTTTGAGTAGAGTGTCATAGGGGTGGTTAATCTTAAAGAAACACCTTGCACAGTTCAGCGACCACAAAACATGCATAAATATCATTTATAAGAATCCAAACAACAAATGAATCTTATAAATTTCTTTCCTCCATGAAATAAATGGACTTTATTTTATTTTGAATGTTTTTAAATAAGCAACGTAACATAAAATAAAGTTGATAGCAGCGCTTTGCGGTGGGCTACAGAATTAGATTCTGGTTCATCTATGTCCTATAAAGAGCACTACATGAGATAAACGTTTTTGTTCAATCTTTGTAAACGATGTTAAAGTGTAAAGTTTAAAGCACAGAAAAGTAAATTCTAAATATAAAAATGGATCTAGTTATGCCAGGCAACAAAGTGCTTGTTATTTGGGGAAAGGGGGGTCTAAATGGCGATAATAATGTATTTATGGAAAATTTGAAACAAAGAGTTGCTCCAAAAGGACTAGTTTTGTTTGAAAACATTGATAGATTATCTTTTGGTAAGTAGTACTCTAATATGCTCAAACTGATATTATAAAACTAATATTATTTACGATTAAATTATTTGTTTTTAATAAACTTGCTTAACACCACATGGTCCGAGTAACTCCCAAACAATAAGATGCATTTTGAGCACACATCTTGTAAGGTTGTGTCTGATCCATCATATTCATTATTTTTCATTTTTTTGTATTTAAAGTGGTGTGAATAGTAGGCCTACACACTGAGGGCGAGATTATTTTTGGGTCCAACCGTTCCATTTCAAGCCATTTCTTAAAATATCAAAAAGATTGATATCTGCCTTACATTATTCCAAATGTTAAAACACGTGGAATCGAGTTGAAAAAAAAAGTTAAATAAGTTCCACATATACATATCTTTCGGCTGTTCTAGAACTATTTGGACATATTACACTAAACACCAAACATAAGTTTTATCGTCTTTACAAAGTTGTTAAAACCGTCTATGACAACTACAATTAACTTTATGTCATAGTAAATTTAACTTCTTACGATTAAACTCGTTGTAGGTGATCACAAGTAGACCTACATCCATAACGACCAAATTATAGATGCATAAAATTGATGATGTCATTGAAATAACACAACTAGTTTAAATTAATTATTATGACACTTATACAACCCAGCTTAACCTATCCTTTCATTATTATGATACTAAATCAACCCAACTTAACCTAACCTTTCATGTGTAAGTAAATTAAATTAATAACTATAGATAAAATAAGTAATTCAATGTAATAACATATGCCGGGCTCACAATCAACTTAACTTTAACTTAATGTAACATTCACTTATCGTAAAGATCATGATTCACACAACTTAATGCAACAGCTGAGCCAAAGATCAGCATTCAAGAGCATAGTTGTTAATCTATGATCTATAGGCCTACTATATGTTAACAGTGTTATCTGTGACTTATATATGTTGTTGACTTTTGAAATAATTATTTAATTACATTGCAATACAAATTTATCATTCAAACTAATTGTATCAAAGCTAGGTTTTTTTTTTGCACTTTCTACTTTTCCTATTTTAGTGTTATGTTATACTCGTCGTCAATCATGATGTAAAAGTAAAATATAGCTTTCATACATCAAAACAAATAAAGTAATATGGTACTTGCGAAACAGATGAAGTACTAAATATCAGTGTTAACATGAAAGATCTGGGCAGTTCCATGAGAAAGCAGATATGGAGCTCAAAAATTAAAAATTAGTTTATAATCAAGTTGAATAGCTAAAATATTGTAGTTTTATAATCGAGAAACAATTTAACGAAAATAGTTATCAAATAGTAAATTACTATCAAACATTAGTCACATGATAGCAAACCCTATTTGAATTAAAGCATTGTTTTTTATGGTATTCAAAGATGGTTTTTAACAGAGTTTTAAGTAATTTAAATTGTGATAATGTTTATACTAACTAGATAAGTCAAAAGTGAGTTAATAAAAATAAATCAAATCTGAGATGTGCAAAACAGTTTTCCCCATACGCAACATGTTGTCATTCTATTAACATTAAAAGGCTAATTGTTGTTCTCTGAGAAGGAATCATTTTCCCAGAAAGTTTAAAATTTGTATGCAAATATAGATTTTAAAAAAGTACAGCAATTTATTAGACCCAAATTTAACTATAACAGAATGTCATATTGGTAACAGAATGACTCATATTGGTAACGGAATGACACAGTCACTAGAAATGAAATAATATTAGTTTTATGTTTTATTAGGCTCAGTGATGAATGAAATTTACATACATTTAAGTTATGTTTTATAATTTTTAAAACAATGCTAGTTAAATGTATGCATAGGTCTACCTTAAAATAGGACATACTTTAAAAAACAATATTTTGGGAACCGCGGCTTTAAGAGTGAGACAAATGTAACCAAGCAATTGGTTAGTTAAGCGTCTCAGAGGTATTTTCTGATGGTTGTCCGTCCATCTTCACTTCATTTATATCCAAACAACTTATATATGTTCAACTAGTTCAACGTAAGGTTCTTACAACAAATGTTAAACAATAACTATTGTGACCCAAAAGGGAGCTAATTGCTGTTGATTGGTCCGAGAATATCACCATTTAGGGGTTAAATATGTCACTCTTTGATCAAAATCAAATAATGTGAGATGTAATTTCCCTTGGCAGCTCGAGGAGATATTGTGTTGTTTCCATCGTGCGATCTCTCTAAAGAGTGAGAATCAAGACCAGTAGTAGGCTACGTACAGAGGCTAACATGCAATGGTGGAGATGGGAGAACCTCCGGAGTAGGCTATTAATACCGATAAACAGTCTCACTTCTAACCCTTCAACCTTCAACAATCAGTTTTCCATCAAGACGAGAAGCGCTAAGGGGAGGCATAATGTAACGTATTTTTATAAATTAATAAATGAACTTTTTTAGGCCTACTAGCCTATTTCATGTATAGGCCTAACTAAACAGAGCTATAGAATATTCAAGACAGTAATTTCTTCCTTTTTTAACTGAGGGTGGGATTATTTAAATTTTTCATTATCCTACTAAATTAAATATTTTGGATCATCTATAGGCCTACACACAACTAAGCAAATTTATAATGATAACAAAATAAATTTACTGTGGGCCTAGGCATAACATAATTCCATAAGGTAGTCTAAAAGTGTTTAAATTGAAAACTGACACCTGGACACGGTAATCAAACCCGGGACTTTGACTTAGTATGCCAATCCTCTTCCTACTGAGCTTTACAGGATTCATCCTGTGTCCAAGGTCATTTTTCACACATATTTTAAGGCAGAATCAGTGACGGACCCACGGAAATTGTTGACTACATATGAGCGATAAATTAAGATTACTGGTTAGTGTACTGTACTTAAAGTTGTGCATAGGCACGTAATGATAAACATTGGTTAAGGCTGTTCATGTTACCATTAAACTATTGTTTCCTAAATAAGGGCTTCATTTAGTCAAACACATTTTCTTATGTTTTGAAGTACACATGTCTAGCTATATTTGATATTTTTTTTAGGAGTACAAAGTTGATATACACTATGATAAAGTTTTATTTGAGCTTTAGTCAAAATATTTTTATAATAAGTTATATCAATCTTATGCAACTTTTTATTCCCTAAAAGTTTAGTTCTTTCATTCAAGGTTAATAGTGGTTTGTTTTTTAGCCACTATGATATGCCTATGTGGAAAAAAAATTATGACAGAGAAAAAATAAGAGTCTAGTACATCTTAACCGTTCCACATTTGTTATTTTTCACAGAAATGGTACCATGTGTTGATATTTTATTCACTTTATTATGCACAGTATAGTACGTAGAATCGAATAACACCTGGGAGATTTAGAATGTTTTTTTACAATTCTATTAAATACCAAGTTATATTTAAATAAAACTCTACAACACATCGCACAAAATCATTTTTGAAATGTAGGCTGAATATTGACAATGACATGTGACTTTCCTTTGATTCTGCGCACTGGATGTATGACATCCCATGATGCTTTGCGTTACACATTTGATATTGTGCAGTGCACACTAAAATGCCTATGATATCATTGTATGATGTATCATTCACGTATATGCCAGGATCACGATTAACTTAACGTTAACTTAACATAACTTAACGCAAAGGTTCTTTTCGTGTTTTTAAATAGAAGCCATCATGATGTGGTTAACTCAACATTCTCTTAGCGTTCACTAGTAGTAAGAGTTGTCTTCCATGAGTAACAGAATGACAATGTTTAGTTCTTTTGTGGTATTTTAAAGAAAATTTGATAAGAAGAACAATTCAAATTAATTAAATTTCTACTAAACTCTTTACAAAACAACATAAACTTTATTTTAATAACCTCAAAAAAAGTTTGCACTTTGATATTATTTATTAATTAATTATTAGTTGGTAACAGAATGACATAGTTCGGACACAGTTATCTGACTTAACATGAAAAAAGTACAAACGTAGTCCAACAACTCACATCTAGAAGCTACAAAATTTAAACCACTTAGACAAACTTATCAGCTATACAATGATTATTAGAAGTTACATTTAGTAAATATCTACTTATAGAAAACATTAAATTTCAAAGTAACAGAATGACCAGTATGTGGTAACCGAATGACAAGTTGACAATATTGGCCTTCTCATTGTGCTTCATGTGTGTAAAAAGTACCTATCCTTGCTATCAATATTAGGTGACAATATTTCCTAATGACTTGGCTTGCTTCAACCCAATTCTTTGTTCTCTTTTGTAGGAAAGTAAAGAGTTTACACATCACTTTTCCTTGAAAACCTCATTGCATAACATGCTGTACTACATACATAAACTTGTGTTACTTGCACTACAAAGAATCATTAAGACTTTTTTCCAGCAAAAGAAACCAAACCAAAGTCTCCTTGAAAAAAAGTAGAATTATGATTGAGACATTTGTATTTTTGAGGAGACAAATTGCAACTTCATCTCTGAACTTGTGAACATGCTCTTTTGGGAACAAAAAATAACACTAAAAATTAATGGAGTTACTGCATGAAGGCTCTTTGTCTCTAGAACTGGAGAACCTTGATCTAATTCAGTTAGATGGATCTTTATGTCTTGGGCAGGAACAAGGATTAGTGTTATATTAGGACATTGGCAGTATGGAATGTCTACAAACATATTAGCATTATGCGCAGCATATTTCCCAGCTTTACACCTTGTCCAAACTGTATGTTTTAGAGTGCTGCCAATTTCATAAACAACTTTGCCATGGGATATGGCAAAGAAATGCCATTAAGCATGGACATTATAATTTTCCTTATAAAATGTTAAGTTGGCAAACAAAAATCATTGTTTAAATTGACTTGCTGCAACAACACTCAAGAATGTGATAGTCTTTGTTTTTGGGTCACAAGCTTATCTAGAAAGCTGTGAACAATATATTTATTGTGTTCTAGTTCATCACTAACTATTGCACATGGATATCATGTGTTTTTCTCTCATTTCATGTATAAGATGTGAAGATGGTAATTCGTGACTTGGCCCAATGTGCACATTGAATTTCATTTTGTGGCTACACAGTGTAGTTTTCTGTAAAGTCCACTCGAATAACTATGTGTTCTTTACTAGCTTGTATTTTTTTCTCAAAAAATGTACAGTGTTGGCATTTAATAAAACTGTGAGCTAGAAAATTAGGTTTTTGCTTTAGGAAAGCCTCACTGTTCCTCCCATGTCTTTGAGTGACCTTTGGTTCATTGTCTCCCACTGTTCCTCCATGTCTTGAGTGACCCTTTGGTTCATTGTCTCCCACTGTTCCTCCCATGTCTTGAGTGACTCTTTGGTTCATTGTCTCCCACTGTTCCTCCCATGTCTTGAGTGACTCTTTGGTTCACTGTCTCCCACTGTTCCTCCCATGTCTTGAGTGAATCTTTGGTTCATTGTCTCCCACTGTTCCTCCCATGTCTTGAGTGACCCTTTGGTTCACTGTCTCCCACTGTTCCTCCCATGTCTTGAGTGACTCTTTGGTTCACTGTCTCCCACTGTTCCTCCCATGTCTTGAGTGACTCTTTGGTTCAATGTCTCCCACTGTTCCTCCCATGTCTTGAGTGACTCTTTGGTTCATTGTCTCCCACTGTTCCTCCCCTGTCTTGAGTGAATCTTTGGTTCATTGTCTCCCACTGTTCCTCCCATGTCTTGAGTGACTCTTTGGTTCAATGTCTCCCACTGTTCCTCCCATGTCTTGAGTGACTCTTTGGTTCATTGTCTCCCACTGTTCCTCCCATGTCTTGAGTGATCTTTGGTTCACTGTCTCCCACTGTTCCTCCCATGTCTTGAGTGATCTTTGGTTCACTGTCTCCCACTGTTCCTCCCATGTCTTGAGTGACCCTTTGGTTCATTGTCTCCCACTGTTCCTCCCATGTCTTGAGTGACCCTTTGGTTCATTGTCTCCCACTGTTCCTCCCATGTCTTGAGTGAATCTTTGGTTCACTGTCTCCCACTTTTACTCCCATGTCTTGAGTAACTCTTTGGTTCATTGTCTCCCACTGTTCCTCCCATGTCTTGAGTGACCCTTTGGTTCATTGTCTCCCACTGTTCCTCCCATGTCTTGAGTGAATCTTTGGTTCACTGTCTCCCACTGTTCCTCCCATGTCTTGAGTGAATCTTTGGTTCATTGTCTCCCACTGTTCCTCCCATGTCTTGAGTGACTCTTTGGTTCATTGTCTCCCACTGTTCCTCCCATGTCTTGAGTGACTCTTTGGTTCATTGTCTCCCACTGTTCCTCCCATGTCTTGAGTGACTCTTTGGTTCATTGTCTCCCACTGTTCCTCCCATGTCTTGAGTGACCTTTGGTTCATTGTCTCCCACTGTTCCTCCCATGTCTTGAGTGACTCTTTGGTTCACTGTCTCCCACTGTTCCTCCCATGTCTTGAGTGACCCTTTGGTTCACTGTCTCCCACTGTTCCTCCCATGTCTTGAGTGACTCTTTGGTTCATTGTCTCCCACTGTTCCTCCCATGTCTTGAGTGAATCTTTGGTTCATTGTCTCCCACTGTTCCTCCCATGTCTTGAGTGACTTCTTTGTGTCACTGATGTCTCCCCACTGTTCCTCCCATGTCTTGAGTGACCTTTGGTTCATGTCTCCCACTGTTCCTCCCATGTCTTGAGTGACTCTTTGGTTTCTCCCACTGTCTCCCATGTCTTGAGTGACCTTTGTTCATTGTCTCCACTGTTCCTCCATGTCTTGAGTGACCCTTTGTTCATGTCCCGTCCCACTGTGTCTTTCACTCTCCCATGTCTTGGAGTGACTCTTTGGTTCATTGTCTCCCACTGTTCCTCCCATGTCTTGAGTGAATCTTTGGTTCATTGTCTCCCACTGTTCCTCCCATGTCTTGAGTGACTCTTTGTTCAATGTCTCCCACTGTTCTCCCATGTCTTGAGTGACTCTTTGTTCATTGTCTCCCACTGTTCCCCCAGTCTTGAGTGAATCTTTGGTTCACTGTCTCCCACTGTTCCTCCATGTCTTGAGTGATTCTTTGGTTCACTGTCTCCCACTGTTCCTCCCATGTCTTGAGTGACCTTTGGTTCATTGTCTCCCACTGTTCCTCCCATGTCTTGAGTGACTCTTTGGTTCATTGTCTCCCACTGTTCCTCCCATGTCTTGAGTGACCCTTTGGTTCACTGTCTCCCACTGTTCCTCCCATGTCTTGAGTGACTCTTTGGTTCATTGTCTCCCACTGTTCCTCCCATGTCTTGAGTGAATCTTTGGTTCATTGTCTCCCACTGTTCCTCCCATGTCTTAGTGAATCTTTGGTTCATTGTTCTCCCATGTCCTCCCATGTCTTGAGTGAATCTTTGGTTCACTGTCTCCCACTGTTCCTCCCATGTCTTGAGTGACTCTTTGGTTCACTGTCTCCCACTGTTCCTCCCATGTCTTGAGTGAATCTTTGGTTCACTGTCTCCCACTGTTCCTCCCATGTCTTGAGTGAATCTTGTCATTGTCTCCCATGTTCTCCATGCTTGAGTGACCTTGGTTCATTGTCCCCACGTTCCTCCTGTCTTGAGTGAATCTTTGGTTCATTGTCTCCACTGTCCTCCATGTCTTGAGTGACCTTGGTTCATTGTCTCCGTTCTCCATGTCTTGAGTAAATCTTTGGTTCATTGTCTCCCACTGTTCCTCCCATGTCTTGAGTGACCCTTTGTTCATTGTCTCCCACTGTTCCTCCCATGTCTAGGACCCTTTGGTCATTGTCTCCACTGTTCTCCATGTCTTGAGTGCCTTTGTTCATTGTCTCACTGTTCTCCATGTCTAGTGACTCTTGTCTGTCTCCATTTCTCCCATGTCTTGAGTGAATCTTGGTTCAGTCTCCCATGTTCCCCATGTCTTGATGACTCTTTGGTTCACTGTTCCACTGTCTCCATGTCTTGAGTGAATCTTGGTTCACTGTCTCCACTGTTCCTCCCATGTCTTGAGTGAATCTTGGTTCACTGTCTCCCACTGTTCCTCCATGTCTTGAGTGACTTTTTAGTTCACTGTCCCACTGTTCCTCCCATGTCTTGAGTGACCCTTTGGTTCATTGTCTCCCACTGTTCCTCCCATTCTTGAGTGACCCTTTGGTTCATTGTTCCCACTGTTCCTCCCATGTCTTGAGTGACTCTTGGTTCATTGTCTCCCACTGTCCTCCATGTCTTGAGTGACCCTTTGGTTCATTGTCTCCCACTGTTCCTCCCATGTCTTGAGTTACTCTTTGGTTCATGTCTCCCTGTTCCTCCATGTCTTGAGTGACTCTTTGGTTCATTGTCTCCCACTGTTCCTCCCATGTCTTGAGTGATCTCTTTGGTTCATTGTCTCCCATGTTCCTCCCATGTCTTGAGTTACTCTTTGGTTCATTGTCTCCCACTGTTCCTCCCATGTCTTGAGTGAATCTTTGGTTCACTGTCTCCCACTGTTCCTCCCATGTCTTGAGTGACCCTTTGGTTCACTGTCTCCCACTGTTCCTCCCATGTCTTGAGTGAATCTTTGGTTCATTGTCTCCCACTGTTCCTCCCATGTCTTGAGTGACCCTTTGGTTTCACTGTCTCCCACTGTTCCTCCCATGTCTTGAGTGAATCTTTGGTTCATTGTCTCCCACTGTTCCTCCCATGTCTTGAGTGAATCTTTGGTTCATTGTCTCCCACTGTTCCTCCATGTCTTGAGTGACTCTTTGGTTCATGTCTCCCACTGTTTTTTTTTTTTTTTTTTTCCTCCCATGTCTTGAGTGACCTTTGGTTCATGTCTCCCACTGTTCCTCCCATGTCTTGAGTGACTCTTTGGTTCATTGTCTCCACTGTTCCTCCCATGTCTTGAGTGACTCTTTGGTTCATTGTCTCCCACTGTTCCTCCCATGTCTTGAGTGACTCTTTGGTTCATTGTCTCCCACTGTTCCTCCCATGTCTTGAGTGACTCTTTGTTCATGTCTCCCACTGTTCTCCATGTCTTGATGACCCTTGTTCACTGTTCCCACTGTTCCTCCATGTCTTGAGTGACTCTTTGGTTCATTGTCTCCCACTGTTCTCCCATGTCTTGAGTGACCCTTTGGTTCATGTCTCCCACTGTTCCTCCCATGTCTTGAGTGACCCTTTGGTTCATGTCTCCCACTGTTCCTCCCATGTCTTGAGTGACTCTTTGGTTCATGTCTCCCACTGTTCCTCCCATGTCTTGAGTGAATCTTTGGTTCATGTCTCCCACTGTTCCTCCCATGTCTTGAGTGACCCTTTGGTTCATTGTCTCCCACTGTTCCTCCCATGTCTTGAGTGACCCTTTGGTTCACTGTCTCCCACTGTTCCTCCATGTCTTGAGTGACCCTTTGGTTCACTGTCTCCCACTGTTCCTCCCATGTCTTGAGTGATCCTTTGGTTCATGTCTCCCACTGTTCCTCCCATGTCTTGAGTGAATCTTTGGTTCACTTGTCTCCCACTGTTCCTCCCATGTCTTGAGTGAATCTTTGGTTCATTGTCTCCCACTGTTCCTCCCATGTCTTGAGTGACTCTTTGGTTCATGTCTCCCACTGTTCCTCCCATGTCTTGAGTGACTCTTTGGTTCATTGTCTCCCACTGTTCCTCCCATGTCTTGAGTGACCTTTGGTTCATTGTCTCCCACTGTTCTCCCATGTCTTGAGTGACCTCTTTGGTTCATGTCTCCCACTGTTCCTCCCATGTCTTGAGTGACTCTTTGGTTCACTGTCTCCCACTGTTCCTCCCATGTCTTGAGTGACTCTTTGGTTCATGTCCCACTGTTCCTCCATGTCTGAGATCTTTGTCATTGTCTCCACTGTTCCTCCATGTCTGAGTGACTTGGTTCATTTCCTTTCTCCATGTCTGAGTGATCTTTGTTCATTGTCCCACTGTTCTCCTGTCTTGAGTGACCCTTTGGTTCATTCTCCCATGTTCTCCATGTCTTGAGTGACTCTTTGTTCACTGTCTCCACTGTTCTCACATGTCTTGATTACTCTTGTTCATTGTTCCACTGTTCCCATGTCTATGATCTTTTGTTCATTGTCTCCCACTGTTCCCCTGTTGATGACTCTTGTCATTGCTCCATGTTCCCATGTCTTGAGTGACCTTGTCATTCCCCATGTTCCTCCATGTCTTGAGTGACCTTTGTTCATTCTCCCACTGTTCCTCCATGTCTTGAGTGATTCTTTGTTCATTGTCTCCACTGTTCTCCATGTCTTGAGTGACTCTTGTTCACTGTCCCACTGTTCCTCCATGTCTTGAGTGATCTTTGGTTCATGTCTCCCATGTTCCTCATGTCTTGAGTGACTCTTTGGTTCATTGTCCCCTGTTCCTCCATGTCTTGAGTGACTCTTTGGTTCATTGTCTCCATGTTCTCCAGTCTTGAGTGACCTTTGTTCATGTCTCCACTGTTCCCACATGTCTGATACCTTTGGTCATTGTCTCCACTGTTCCCATGTCTTGAGTGACTCTTTGGTTCACTGTCTCCCACTGTTCCTCCCATGTCTTGAGTGACTCTTTGAGTTCACTGTCTCCCATGTTCCTCCCATGTCTTGAGTTACTCTTTGGTTCATTGTCTCCACTGTTCCTCCATGTCTTGAGTGACTCTTTGGTTCACTGTCTCCACTTGTTCGCTCCCATGTCTTGAGTGACCTCTTTGGTTTCATGTTCTCCACTGTTCCTCCCATGTCTTGAGTGACTCTTTTGGTTCATTGTCTCCCACTGTTCTCCATGTCTTGAGTGACTCTTTGGTTCATTGTCTCCCACTGTTCCTCCCATGTCTTGAGTGACCCTTTGGTTCATGTCTTCCCCACTGTTCCTCCCATGTCTTGAGTGACCTTTGGTTCATTTGCTCCACTGTTCCTCCATTCTTGAGTGATCTTATGGTTCATTGTCTCCACTGTTCCTCCATGTCTTGAGTGACTCTTGGTTCATTGTCTCCACTGTTCCTCCCATTCTTGAGTGACTCTTTGGTTCATTGTCTCCCTGTTCTCCATGTCTTGAGTGACTCTTGGTTCATTGTCTCCCACTGTTCCTCACATGTCTCTGAGTGACTCTTTGGTTCATTGTCCCCTGTTCCTCCATGTCTTGAGTGAATCTTGGTTCACTGTCTCCCACTGTTCCTCCAATGTTCTTGAGTGACTCTTTGTTCATTGTCTCCCACTGTTCCTCCCATTGTCTTGAGTGATCTTTGGTTCACTGTCTCCCACTGTTCCTCCCATGTCTTGAGTGACTCTTTGGTTCATTGTCTCCCACTGTTCCTCCCATGTCTTGAGTGAATCTTTGGTTCATTGTCTCCCACTGTTCCTCCCATGTCTTGAGTGAATCTTTGGTTCATTGTCTCCCACTGTTCCTCCCATGTCTTGAGTGAATCTTTGGTTCATTGTCTCCCACTGTTCCTCCCATGTCTTGAGTGACTCTTTGGTTCATTGTCTCCCACTGTTCCTCCCATGTCTTGAGTGATCTTTGGTTCACTGTCTCCCACTGTTCCTCCCATGTCTTGAGTGAATCTTTGGTTCATTGTCTCCCACTGTTCCTCCCATGTCTTGAGTGACTCTTTGGTTCATTGTCTCCCACTGTTCCTCCCATGTCTTGAGTGAACTCTTTGGTTCATTGTCTCCCACGGTTCCTCCCATGTCTTGAGTGACTCTTTGTTCACTGTCTCCCACTGTTCCTCCCATGTCTTGAGTGACCTTTGGTTCATTGTCTCCCACTGTTCCTCCGTCTCCCACGTCCTCCCATCTTTACTTTTCATGTCTCCCATTCCCCTGTCTTGATGACTTTTGTTCAATTCTCCCACTTTCCTCCCATTCTTATGACCTTGGTTCATGTCTCCACTGTTCCTCCCATCTTAGTGACCTTTGGTTCATTCTCCCACTGTTCCTCCATTCTTATACCTTTTGTTCCCCTGTTCTCCATCTGACTTGTTCATGTCCCATCTCCATCAGCCTTGTCTTCCCCTCCTCCATCTTACCTGTTCATCTCCCACTTCCACTGTGACCCTTTCATCTCCCCTCCTCCATTCTTGAACCTTCTTTCACTTCTCCCACAGAGTCACCCTGTCTGACTTGTTCACTCCACTTCCATCTAGAACTTGTCCCCCCTTCTCCTTCTTAATCTTTCATTCTCCCACTCCCCCATTCGAGTACTTTTCAATGTCCCTTTCCCATCTGATCCTTGTCATCCCTTCTAGACTTTGTACTCCCACTTTCCCCCATGTCTTGAGATCTTTGTTCATGTCCCCACTTCCTCCCTTCTATACTCTTGTTCATTCCCCACTGTCCCCTGTCTTATACTCTTTGGTTCATGTCCCCATTCTCCATTCTTGAGTGACCTTGTTCACTTCCCCACTGTCCTCCATTCTTGATGACTCTTTGTTCATTCTCCACTGTCTCCATTCTTATGATCTTGTCATGTCTCCCACTTTCCTCCCATTCTTATACTTTGTTCATGTCTCCCACTGTCCTCCATGTCTTGATGACCTTTCACTTCTCCACTGTCTCCCATGTCTTGATGACTTTGTCATGTCCCCACTTCCTCCAGTCTGATGACTTTGTTCATTGTCTCCCACTGTTCCTCCCATTCTTGATGACCTTGTTCATTGTCTCCCACTGTCCTCCCATTCTTGAGTGACTCTTTGTTCACGCTCCCACTTCCTCCCATGTCTTGATGACTCTTTGGTTCATGTCTCCCACTGTTCCTCCCATGTCTGAGTGATCCTTTGGTTCACTGTCTCCCACTGTTCCTCCCATGTCTTAGTGACTCTTTGTTCATGTCTCCCACTGTTCCTCCCATTCTTGAGTGATCTTTGTTCATTGTCTCCACTGTTCTCCCATTCTTGATGAATCTTTGGTTCATTGTCTCCCACTGTTCCTCCCATGTCTTAGTGACTTTTGTTCATGTCTCCCACTGTTCCTCCATGTCTTGAGTGACCTTTGGTTCACTGTCTCCCACTGTTCCTCCATTCTTGAGTGACCCTTTGTTCATTGTCTCCCACTGTTCCTCCCATGTCTTGAGTGACTCTTGGTTCATGTCTCCCACTGTTCCTCCCATGTCTTGAGTGACTCTTTGGTTCATTGTCTCCCACTGTTCCTCCCATGTCTTGAGTGACTCTTTGGTTCATTGTCTCCACTGTTCCTCCATGTCTTGAGTGACTCTTTGGTTCACTGTCTCCCACTGTTCCTCCCATGTCTTGAGTGACTCTTGGTTCACTGTCTCCCACTGTTCCTCCCATGTCTTGAGTGAATCTTTGGTTCACATGTCTCCCACTGTTCCTCCCATGTCTTGAGTGACCTTTGGTTCATTGTCTCCCACTGTTCCTCCCATGTCTTGAGTGACCTTTGGTTCAATGTCTCCCACTGTTCCTCCCATGTCTTGAGTGACCCTTTGGTTCATTGTCTCCCACTGTTCCTCCCAGTCTTGAGTGACCCTTTGGTTCATGTCTCCCACTGTTCCTCCCATCTTGAGTGAACTCTTTGGTTCATGTCTCCCACTGTTCCTCCCATGTCTTGAGTGACCTTTGGTTCACTGTCTCCCACTGTTCCTCCCATGTCTTGAGTGACTCTTTGGTTCATGTCTCCCACTGTTTCCTCCCATGTCTTGAGTGACCTTTGGTTCACTGTCTCCCACTGTTCCTCCCATGTCTTGAGTGAATCTTTGGTTCAATGTCTCCCACTGTTCCTCCCATGTCTTGAGTGACTCTTGGTTCAATGTCTCCCACTGTTCCTCCCATGTCTTGAGTGACCTTTGGTTCACTGTCTCCCACTGTTCCTCCCATGTCTTGAGTGACCCTTTGGTTCATTGTCTCCCACTGTTCCTCCCATGTCTTGAGTGACCCTTTGGTTCATTGTCTCCCACTGTTCCTCCCATGTCTTGAGTGACCCTTTGGTTCAATGTCTCCCACTGTTCCTCCCATGTCTTGAGTGACCCTTTGGTTCAATGTCTCCCACTGTTCCTCCCATGTCTTGAGTGAACTTTGGTTCAATGTCTCCCACTGTTCCTCCCAGTCTTGAGTGACTCCTTTGGTTCACTGTCTCCCACTGTTCCTCCCATGTCTTGAGTGACCTTTGGTTCATGTCTCCCACTGTTCCTCCCATGTCTTGAGTGACTCTTTGGTTCACTGTCTCCCACTGTTCCTCCCATGTCTTGAGTGACTCTTTGGTTCACTGTCTCCCACTGTTCCTCCCATGTCTTGAGTGAACTTTGTTCAATGTCTCCCACGTCTCCCATGTCTGAGTGACTTGGTTCATTTGTCTCCCACTGTTCCTCCCATGTCTTGAGTGACCTTTGGTTCAATGTCTCCCATGTTCCTCCCAGATCTTGAGTGAACCTTTGGTTCATGTCTCCCACTGTTCCTCCCATGTCTTGAGTGAATCTTTGGTTCACTGTCTCCCACTGTTCCTCCCATGTCTTGAGTGACCTTTTGGTTCGATGTCTCCCACTGTTCCTCCCATGTCTTGAGTGACTCTTTGGTTCATGTCTCCCACTGTTCCTCCCATGTCTTGAGTGACTCTTTGGTTCATTGTCTCCCACTGTTCCTCCCATGTCTTGAGTGACTCTTTGGTTCACTGGCTCCCACTGTTCCTCCTATGTCTTGAGTGACTCTTTGGTTCATGTCTCCCACTGTTCCTCCCATGTCTTGAGTGACTCTTTGGTTCATTGTCTCCCACTGTTCCTCCCATGTCTTGAGTGACTCTTTGGTTCATTGTCTCCCACTGTTCCTCCCAGATCTTGAGTGACTCTTTGGTTCATTGTCTCCCACTGTTCCTCCCAATCTTGAGTGACTCTCTCTTCATTGTTTCCCATCCAGTGCAGAATGAAGCCATTCTTCCCCTCATGCCACTCACACTATTTGATCTTACTTAGACCCAGAATATCCATCTCCTCTCCATCATCTTGTCCAATCTCCTCCACTCTTCAGTCAGTGTGCCAGTGTTCAGAGTCACTATTCATACCTTATGGCTGTCAACAATGTTTACAATCTGGGCATTTTACTTTTTCTTGAGTACTTTGGTTTGTTTCGGCCACCAGCTTACTAAGCCTGTTGTGGCCTACACCAGACTAGCAGGGCTGCCGCTTATAGGTCCTCAGGTAGATCTTCTCTTGGTGGTAACCTTACCTAACTGAGGCTATGGGTGCTGATGACGACTTACCTCATCATCACCAACCCTCCCATTCATTCCCAGCCAGCCAACTGGCCAGACCCTGTTCCAAGCTTGTTGGTTCTGGCCCTTCCCAGTCTCCTGTCTCTCACCTGCACCAGACCTGGGGTACACCACTTGACGGTGAGATCAGGAGAGGCTAAGGTGACCCCACTGGAGTATACATTAATTTATAATAATAATAATAATAATAATAATAATTAAATATGTTTGCTATTTCGTTTTGTTTTATTTCCACAAGAAATAATGTTATTAAAACTGGAATATCTTACCTTAGTATATTATAATTTAATAAATGTGTTAGTTTTTATATCTGTTATTTGCTATGTTTTATGCACACGCGTTATAACTTATCAGTAGTAAGTTAAATGTTTAATTTTCAGCTATGCAGCTCTCCTCAACATTTGATTTAGTGCTATCTGGTGTGGCTTTGCTCCCTCTCATCAGCCACTCATTGGAACTGTGTGAAAATATAATGCATTTGTTGAAACCTGACGGCAAGTTTGTATTGAATGAGGTCGTGCGCTCAGAGAACCATCATAGCCTGTTGAAAGCACCAACTGAACTACTGAGTATGTTAAAATTTACTGGTTTCGCAAACATATCTGAGCCAAAGTATGTGACTTTGCCTGGTGGTAATTATGAACAAAATATCAGAGACCACTTAAAATTGGATGGAGATATTTCTATTGTTGAAATTATATCACAGAAACCAAATTTTGAGGTAAGCTAACAGTTTATTTTTAAAACTTGAATTTGAATACATCATAATTAGTGACTTTAAACTTTACTACTAGGACTTAAATGTTGATGATCTAAAAGGTTTCTCAAATATACATTTATTGAATGACTTAAAATAAAAAACTACCTCAAAATTAAAATAGTTAACTTTTTCTTATTTTTATTCAAATATTTAGCCTTATTCACTATCAATACAGCATATAAAACTTAAAATCAAGTCCCACTGATAGGAGAGGGAAATAGACAACAATCTGAAGGTGTAATCGAGGTTGCCTTGGCTGTGTACACGTTCAGGCTCAACTTGCCTCACTGCAAATTTGCTGCTCTTTTAGCCTTATTATGTTGTAGTGGACAACAAAGGTCATGCATAGTCCATTCTGTCTTCATCTTTATTTCAGCTGTAGAAAAGACACCTTCTATAAACTCAAAAATTAATTTTAATAGGTAGATGACAAAGTAAATTTGTCATTACTTACACAACCTTTCACTTTTTCACTCAAAACTACCAAATTTCAACTGTGATGATAACTAACCTCCTTCACTTCACCTTATCTAGAAATACTGACTCACCTCCCCCTAAAGTAACTGTGCCTGCAATTCAGGAATTATATTTACTTTATTACAGCGGTTTGGAATGTTGTACCCACAGTACAAACACTTATGAGAACTATCATTATGACTTCAATATCTCAGGCATACTGTTAGATATTAAAGCATGTTATTGGTTGAAATTACAATCACTTTCAATTAAAATACAATAAAATACCATGAATAACATATAATATGTAGAATATCTTTAAAAAATTCATAATAATAGTATTTTTGAAATCAGGACATCATAAAGCATACTTATGTGTATTTACACACTGTATTATGACCAACATCTCAGAAAAATATCAATATTTACAGTGCATCAAAGATCAAATTATATGTTTTTATCCTTATTATTATTAGCACCGCGTCTTACTACCCGTTCGGGTTATACGCGCTTACACTAATGTGTAATGGTAGGGTGATTGTGAGATGAAATGGAGGACCTACAGTTTAATGTGGAATCCGAACCACGGTGGAGGCCTGGCATTCCCCACATTCACAAGTTGTGATTAACACATGTCTTGTCAGAGGTGAAGGAAGGGTTTGGTAATCAGATAAATCTTTGCCAGGACCAAGGATTGAACCCCGGACCCCAGCATAGAAGCCCGACACCTTATCTCTAGACCACCAGGTCACCTTTTTATCATTATTAAACTTAATCTTAGGTAGTGACAAATCGGTAAGATAAAACAGGCCAGAAAAACACTTCATAGTCATTTTTGGGGCACATCGGGCCCTTTCTTCAGCAGTTGAACACTGACTGGACTAAAAGAAGACTGGTTGAATCTTTAAAAAAAAAAAATTATTTAAGTTCCCATAGACAGACCAAATGTAAATCCAAAACTTTAACTGACACAAAAAGATACCGTAAGATTAGATTCCGAGTTACTGTATGTAGTCCAGAACTTATTGACATTGTCGATAGTGCTTATACTAGATATTGGATTCTAAACTAATTCTTATGTTCACCACTGTCCAAATACTTTCTGACCAAACCTGTAGACCACATAAGATAACAGGATAATTTATTTTGTCAATGAAGTCTTAGTCTATAAGATAACAGCAATGGGAATGCCACCCTATTTTACAAATGTATGTTGACTCCTCCAAAATTTGATGATTTTCAAACATTCATCTTTGTTAATTAATATTGGTTAATCCTTTGTGAAGGACAGCAAATTTAGAACTCATGTTAAATCTTTCTTTTGAGTTAGAGATACTTCTCACAGAATATCAAATAAATCCACCTCTACTTCTATTGCATGAGTAATTGATTAACATAATTGTAAAAAAATAATGTATTGATTTCAGTAAATACTTTTGAAATAACATGTTTGTCCATTAATTCTAATAAACAGTAGCTACTGTTATTCCTATGAATTCTTCCAGACTGGGTTGGCAACATCAAGAGCTTTGGAAGGCATTAAATACATTAAGGTTTCGTTTTAGAGGTGATTTTCAAACATTTCTGGTTGATTTAGGCACAAAACTTCTCTCTAAAACGATTGTCAAAAGTGCTAGTAGTTTCTCTTACATTTGTGATTAATCTTGTAGAAGAACTTCCAGTGGAGAAGAAACAACTATCTGGTGTGCAAGCTGATTCTGTAGGAATATACTATTTGGATTCAATTAAAGGGCTACACACTAAATCCTTTGTTGATGGATATTTACTATGTATAAAATGAATCCTTACGAACGCATCATTCCACTTAAGTAAATTCTTGTTCTCTTCAATAACAATGATGTAAAGTGAAGCTTTTCTTTGAATAAGAAATGTGGTTAAAAACTTGCATTAGGGCAGCTTTATTATATTTGTAACTTTTAAGATGAGTTTCTGCAGCTGGCTTTTAATTGTGACTGTTTCAAATAATATGATCCATTTCCAGAGCATTTAATCAGGGCCATATAAACAAGCTCTTGACTATGAGGAAAGCTTATATTGGAAACAAAAAATAACATCAGGTTCAAAAGAAAATACCTTATTTTTGTCTGCATTTTACAATTTAATCGTTATAAACTTAATCTCTAAAAGTGCTTGAATCAACTTCAATTTTTTATTTCTCTGTGATTCTTTCTTTATGAAAAATGAGTTTTATTTATAAGATAAATAATCTTGGTTGTGAGTAATTATAAAAATAATATAAACAGAATTGTTTTACTTTGATAATCTTGTGCTATCTTATGGGATTATATGAATATTATAGGTTATAGAACAAAGAATTTAAACATGCCTATTTTTCAGCTACATTTAAGTTAAATATCTTTACAAGATTTTTTCCTCGTGCGTTTAACTTTTTAAACCCAACTTTATCTAAATTAAAACTAATGCATTAATGCCCTTTGATTTCTGAGAACCTTTTATATAAATGGCATTTATATAAACAACCGGACGTCTTGTAAATATATTAAAATCTCAAAACTTCTGGAAAAGAGAATAAGAAATAAAATGAAAGAAAGGTGGAAAGCAGAACAACATGAATTTAGTAATGGAGGTATACAATAAACTTGATCTCTGCTATACAACATCTGAGGGTTGGATTGAATTGGTTGAATTTTGGAAGGACTTTGTAATAGTATTTATGGATGTAGACATATGAAAGCATGGATAGAAATCAAGTTTGGAAAGCGATGGAGGAGACTGAATTGAAAAGAAGAATTATAAAGAGAGTAAAGAAGATGTATGAAGGTAACAGGAGTTGTGTTAAGACAGAGAAGGTGTGGACGGAGTGGTTCCAAATAAAAAATTGAGTGAAATAGAGGAGCGCCCTCTCACCACTACTATTTGTAATGGTAATATTAATAGTAATGGAAATGAATAAAGTGGTAAGGAAACTCTGGGAGGAAATAATGAGAGCCATGATGTTTGTTGATGATTTGATGCTATGGGGGAGAAAGAAGATGAGGAACAGCTGCAGAAATGAAGTGAGGATATAAAAAAGTGTGGAATTAAATACATTATGCTGAAGTTTGACGTGAAGGTAATGAATGACAAGGAAAAACGATAAGGCCTAATAAAGCTATAAGGTTGGATGGAGTAGAGCTGAGAAAAGCACCGAATGTAAAATATCTTGGGAGCGTGATTGAGGAGAAAGGTGGAAATAAAGAGGATTTAATGAGAAGAGGGCAGCATGGAGAGTTGTTCTATAGGTGTGTAGAGAGACCTGCTATGGAGAAGAGAAGTGCTCTTGAAATGCATGGAAATGTTGTATAGCACATATTTTGTACCTATTGTCACATATGCAGCAGAATTTTGGTTATTGAATGTAAGAGAGGAAAGTGGAGGCCATGGGAGTGGAGCATGTTAGCTCTCACAAGGAGAAACAAGATTAGGAATTAAGATATCCGGGTAAGAGTCGGGGTACAGGGAGTACATGAGATAGTAGAGGAAGCAAGATTGAGATGGTATGTAATGAGGATATAAAATGAGAGGATGCCAAAGAAAATGATGGATATGAAGACATATGTGCTGTGCACCCTTTTTTAAATATAATAAAGGAAGGCATTTATGTTTTAATTGTGCGGCGCGAACACGGTCCAAACTTTCAACTTCCTGCTGGACTACGTGGCCCACACTGAGTTGTTGTGATTTGGTACCGAGATCGGGCAGTGCGATGTCACCCATTACGCAGAAGGAAAAGGAGGGGGTGGGGGTCGGGGTTGAGTGTTTTTGCAAGATCGACAGATGGTGACACTGACGTGGATAACTTTATAACTATTTTCTTTAACATTATTAATTTACGTATTAATTTATCTTTGTTTTCATCATTAGTGATCTAAATTAATTTCTCTTTGGTTTTTATAGGTTGAATAGGTATTGTTTCTTTTATGGGAAACGAGGTTAAAAAAACATTAACTTTTGCCACCTTTTGGCGGTTTGATACAATGTGTGGAGCTTTTTTAGTGAGAGACGCGTAAAAGTTTTCTTGAAGTTTGTGAGTTGGTATGGACTCCTCTTCTAATCTTCCATTTGGTGGAGGCTATACAGATTTTCGTACTCGATGTGATTACTAACCAAGTGACAGAGTAAGGGTTTCATATAATCATGTTATTTGGTGGTAAGATGAACTCGGTGAGTTTAATTGTTCTATTTTCTCTAACCTCATCTTTCGGCCTGGTGTTTTGGAAAATTATTATTTGTGAAAAAGGGTGGCGAAAGGTTTATGTTTTGAGTATCTCTCCTATTATAATATAATTACTTGTAGAGGACCTGTAATGCTGCTGGGGGGGGAAGGGGAACGTCTTACTTACAATACATTTCTGTGGTGTATTATTTTAATGTTAAGGGTAAGGAGCATTATTGCATTTGTTGGTTTTATCGCAGTTCGTTAAGTCATCATTGTCATGAATTGTTGTTGGGTATCTTTATTTATGATATTAATGTTTGTGTTTTCTTTATCTTAATTTTTTTTTATGTGAATGGTTGTTATTGGTAATTTTCATTCATACTATTAAGAGTATGATGTCTGGAATCCGTGATGGTCAATAATTATAATCATTAAAGGCTCTCCTTATTTTTAGAGTTATTATATTTCTCTGGATATTAGTTTCTTGTTCCCTTTTCACCATACATTAAAGAAGAGAGGTGAGCGTACATAAGGGAGACAGTATACATACCTAGGTAAAATGCCACAAAAAAAAGGCCAAGAATGAGATGGGAGGTGTATAAGTGATAAAGTCCTCATGGCTAGTTACCATGAGGCACATAATGCATTCCTGGGTTTCATACAGTACTTTCATGTACATGTTTTTAATATCTGCTACCTTGAAATCCTCTCTTTCTTTTTGAGACATTGTTGGATGTACTGGAGACATTTTGTCTCGTCCGTGACAACACAGTGATGAGTTGATTTCTCAAAAACAAACGGGAGCTCACATTTAGACAAATGTTAAACGTTGAGGACTGTTTTGTAAATTGTTGCTCCAATGAACTGTAATATTCAAGTAGCAGAATGGAAGTGTGTAAGCTTAGAACCCTGGGCCTGCCCATGTGGAAGCCAGAAATCAAGACCGTCTGACCTGCCCCCATGTTAGGCTCAGAGGTTAAGAGCATAATGGTATACTCTACACTAGCATGGGGCATGTTTTAACTTGTATACAGTACTAGTAGCATGTGGTAAATAGTGAGACTGAGGCTACCAGTTAACAATAGGGTATTCACACAACATATAGAACTACTTTTATTGATTATTGTTCAAGTCTGTCAAATTTTTTAAATCTTTCAAGCAAACATTTTGACAAAATAAAATTAAGCTACAAATGATAGTTTGGAGACCACCATCTCCCGGGCCACTAAACAACCACTGTGTTTGTCTTTTCAAGAGTATAAGAATTGGGAAGAATAAAGATGCTAACATATCAGTACTAAAAAACAGAAAGTTTGAGCTCACAAAGGTGATGAAGCATTGCAACAATGCAGGGTCAGGTCGTATGTAATAACAGTTGGCTGGATCGATTTAAAAACTGACATAACATTGTTTATGAAAAAATAAGTGGAGGATATGGTTCTGTAGATCCAATAATGGAAAATGAATTGATTGATCTGTTTAGGCAGAAATCAGTAAAGATTTCAATGACAGATTTTTTAACGCCGACTAAACAGGACTCTTTTTTTATAATTTGACACCTGACAAAACATGTTTTGGTGGTTAAAAACTAGAAACCTGCTTGATGGTGCTTATATTCTTAAATACGACTGTTTGTTCCAATCTAAAACGATTAAAATAACCAGTGAAAACAAGGAAAATGCACTGTATTCGATATAAAATTGTGATAGGAATTGCTTTCCTCGTCTAGTTGAGGTTCTCCGACAATGGAGACCTACCTTGTGGGTTGCTGGGCTAAGAGTAGGAAGGAATGGGAAACAGGGGTGGCTGACTTAGCGGCGTCTTTCAAACTCTTGTTGTTCCTTGATAAAGAAGGCCATTTTAGGGACTGTAACACCCGACCCACACCCGGACACCGATTTGTGCATAAATTAGTGCACCCATTTTGGCAGACACCCTATGTTTCCTGACCACCACACTCAACTCAACTGCTCTCTCTCAAAAACAAACGCCCTTTCTTCCCCCTCCCTTTCATCTCTCTCAAAACGGTGGGAAAACGTCCGAAGAATAAGCAACAAATACAAAACCAATATGTATAAAGCTTTATAAAAAAAACTATGTTAGACAAATTATTACACAAAAGCTATTTTACAATATTAAATATATACAGTTAGGAGGCTGAACAATGACAGAAACTGATAAACAAAACATTTGGTATAGGGAAGTGGTTTCAAGAACACAAGGAACCCTCTGGTCGACTATAACGTGAGCAGGAAAGCTTTGGTGACTTTGAATATATATATTTTGGCAGTACATAATGATTAGAATAAGGAGCTATTAAAAAGTAGAAAATTATTTTGAATATTTCCAGATTCAAAAGTTGCACAACATTAAACTAGTAGCTATTTCTGTCTCCCATGGCGACATCAATTCTACAACCAATGGTCATGTATTCAAGTGTTTGAAAGAATTATCTCATTTGTCAAAGAAAATAGACATGTAATGTGTCTATATATCTATATTAGATGCTATAAATTTATTGAAGAATGCTATTTTGACAAACATTCAAAATCAAATTTCTTTAACAAATCAAAATTAAATTCAAATGGAATTCTAATCATAGATGATTATGGAAATGAAGAACCCTAGATATCCCAATGGTTTCTATGAAACAACTTTTTAGGTTTTAATAATGAAGATGAATTTGTGTAGGTCAAAGACAACTTGTTACTTAGTGATCTTCACATAGTGTTATCATTGATGCTATTCTCAACAAAGATGATGATGACTGTGATGATGTCAAATGGCAGTAAATCACATCAGTGCCACAATATCCCAATTTCAAGCTGCAATGGCCACTTTAGTAGAATAAGATATGTAATCAAGTTATTATGAATTAAAAATATATAGTGAGTAATTGTTATGAGGAGATTTTTGTTGGTTTCTTCATTCTCACTATAACCACATTCAACTGTGTGTATCATGATGGACTGTGTTTTGCAGCTAACATTGCAGTAGATGATTTATTGTGATAAACAATTCATCACCGTGCCCAATGCATTGCAGTAGATTATGTATTGTGAATTGATCACTGTGCCCAATGCATTGCAGTGTATGATGTATTGTGGTAAATAATTCATCACTGTACCCAATGCATTGCAGTATATGATGTATTGTGAATTGATCACTGTGCCCAATGCCGAGCTACTAGATCAGAATCCACTCTACAGATGTCTATTCCCATACATAGATCTCAAACATATGCTCGTTCTTTACTGTCCTGGCATCACAGACTTGGAACAAATTAGATAACTCTACCCGTCATCTAACATCTAGACACCCCTTCAAGTGCGCGTGTCTAACGAGCTAAACTGAGTTCTTGAAACTACTTGAGCTTTAAATGAGTGTATGAATGAGAGTGCGAATGTTTTTATACTTGAATATTTCTTTATTAAATTGTATATCAATAAATTTAATAGTGTATGTTGTACTCAACTCTGGTTAAGTGGAAGAGAAGGCTGAGGCCTTAACTTCGCCAGATAAATAAAGGCTATTATTATTATTATTATTATTATTATGCATTGCAGTAGATGATGTATTGTGATAAATAATTCATCCTCACACACATGTGCATACTTGTCGTACACATTGCATTATGGTAGATGATCCATCACCACATTCAAAATTGTAAAATATAAATTATTACTTACATTAAATTGTTTTTTCTATATGTATCAATGCATTACCAAGCCTTATAATCCAATCTAAAACAGGAGGGATGCATTAGACCGGGCAACCACCACTGCTGTTATATATTATGTTGACAATGTCATACATTTCAACACGCCATAACTTTAATTATGTCATGACATACCCTGTGCCCCCTCTCCACCTGTGGGCTCGGTTTGTCAGAATAGCTTGCGGGAAAGGCTAGGTTGCATGCAAGGTAATTGTGTAGGCTCGAAATAATATTTGGGTTTACGAATTTTAGTTTAATAGAAGTTACTTAAAGATAATACAAAATGTGATGTTAAATTAAATATAAAGAAATAATGAGACTGGATGCCCACACTCTTGGAAGAACTGGCTTAACTCGTGGAAACTTAGACTGACACTGAGTGTGCGTGACCGGTACAGAACTTGATCTTGGAACCCTGGACTCCATGGATGACTTCTAAGTACAAGTGCTAGTGATAACCCGAAGATGTAGTCTGATATGGTACAACATTGTGCAGCGTAACTGCCGGCTATATCGATGGAATTGTGACAGCCCCAATGCCAGAATATAAAAGTATGTTATGCATTGGCCCTTTTCCTGGCCAACCAGTTCAATCGTTGTTATGATTGTTACTGTTCTCTTTTAACCTTTATAGTTTGTTACTTCATATACGCTAATCCAGCACTTTTCAGCCCGTGCGTCCACTCGAGTTATGTGAATTAAAACAAATATTCTAACAATGCTCAGCAGTTAGGGCAATCAGCTAATTTTGGTTGGTTGTGCATATATTATATTGTGAATACGTTTTACTTATTATTATTTTACCACTATTTTTTATTGTTAGGTAGGGTCCTCTGCTAAAATTTCTTTCATTGGAGTCCCGCAGATAATGTCTCATTCCAAGGAATCAAAAGCAGTTTGGAAACTAGATATTGATGATACTGAGCTAATTGATCCAGACATTCTCTTAGATGAAGAAGACCTGAAGAAACCTGACCTAGCATCACTGAAAGGTAGGTGTTTGTGTAACTATACTCACAGTTTAAAATAAGATATAAACTATTTGGAAAGTATGGTCAAGTGTTAATGCATTTTTGTAGCCTTGCAATGTCTTGTATAAGGAGATATATGATGTTCCAAACCTTCCTTTAGCTGTGAACAACTTCAAAACTTTACGAAAAGGCTGGGGGTCCAAGATTCATTCCTCGGTTCTGGCACAGATTTATCTGACTGCCAAACCCTTCCTTCACCTCTGTTTAGTATAATTTACAATTGAATGAAAACTAAAGAAGCCTCTGGAGGACCAGTGTTACGAACACGGATAAATGAACTGTATGGTGGAAAGGAAATTGATAGAGGCAACTCACCTTCACTTTATGTGGTATAACTGGCAGTGTCCTGGCGCAGTCTTCTTCAACAACACACACGAATAAAAATCTAGACCACTTCCGGGTGAAGGGTTTACGGAACCTTATCACTTTGTCTTGATCGAGTCTCCGTGCACGGCACAAATTAATCAACACACTAAAAACTCCACGCCAGCGACACTTGGCGGGAAAACAATAAACATATAGTGGTCCAGGTATGGTCTTGTTGCCTCCAAGAGTGGGGAAGGTTAATGTAAGATATGAAAAAACCAAACAAAACAGAACTAAACCTCAACAATAACAATCAAAAACTCACAAACCAAAACAAAACAAAACAGTTCAATGTCGAGGCATAGAGAATCTAGATAAAAGGAGCACTATTCAAAGATATAACATAGAGGAATGAAAATGAAGTATAGGATTAGTAATATTCGTCAAACAATAGAAAACTATACAAACATACCGCCCACCAAAAACTAAAATGAGTTTTTTAAGAACAACAAACCAGCAACAAAGATATGAACAGAATAATATTATAGGAGAATGTATCCTTCCTATTGATTAGGAAGTGGACATAATTTTACAACCGGTCGTTTGAGGGTCCCGTGCTCGGTGCGGACACTTACGACTCTCGTTATCCCATCCCTTCCAGGGTACACCTCTGCTACTCTTCCGAGCAGCCACCTGAGTGGGGGAAGATTGTCTTCCTTTATCAAGACTAACTGTCCTTCTTGTAAATTGACCTTGTTTGTAGTCCATTTTTGTCGCTGTTGGAGAGTATGGATATATTCCCTTGACCATCTTTGCTAAAAGTGCTGATAGGCTTGTTGTATCAACTGCCAGCGTTTCAACCTGTTGGTAGGTAGCTCAGTTACGATCTCCTCAGGTGGTCTGGTGAGAGAATGACCCACTATGAAATGTCCTGGTGTCAATGGATCAAGGTCATTCGGATCCGCAGAGAGAGCACAAAGAGGCCTTGAATTTAGCACGGCTTCAATTTGAATGAAGAGCGTGGAGAGGCTTTCAAAGGTAAGTGTCTGATCACCCACCACTCGCTTTAGGTGAGTTTTTGCCGACTTGATACCAGCCTCCCATAGTCCACCAAAATGTGGAGCTGAAGGTGGGTTGAAATGCCAATTTATGCCTTGGACCGAAAGTTTATCTGTTACCACTTTGGTTTCGGTATGGGATTCTAGATGCCTTTGTATTTCTGTAAAATGGCGCTTGGCACCTACAAAGTTTGTGCCACAGTCGCTATAAATGTCTGAGCACATACCCCGACGGGAAATAAACCGAAGAACGGCATCAAGAAAGGCCCTTGTGCTTAAGTCTGATACCACCTCAAGGTGCACTGCCTTAGTTGCCAAGCACACAAACAAACATAAATAAGCCTTGAGCACCTTAGAATTCCTTAATTCAGATGATTTTATCTGGAAGGGTCCTCCATAATCCACTCCAACTCGCACAAATGGTCTTGATTGCTGCACACGCATTGCTGGGAGGTCCCCCATGAATGGTTGGAGAGCAGGTGCCTTAAATCGAAAACATCTCATACACTTGAAGATCCGGGTTTTTATAACAGTGCGTGCTGAGAGAATCCAGTACTGGTCTTGAATGAGTGAGTGGGTTGTTCGAAGTCCAGCATGAAAATGAGATACATGGTAGTGATCAACAATGATATCGGTGATATGACTATTTTTAGGCAACAGAAGAGGATGTTTTGTGTCATACCGCAGTGAAGAGTGTCTCAAGCGACCTCCTACCCTCAATAGGCCCTCCTGGTCGAGAAACGGGTTTAGGCCCCTCACGCGGGGTGAACATTCCCGGCCCTTCTTTATTTCTTCAAGTTCTGACTCAAACGCCTGTTGTTGAACTTGTTTGATACATAACATGCGGGCCGTCTTGAGCTCCTTGGACAACAATGGGCCTTTACAACGATCTTGATTCTTTACTTTGGAGTTCTGAATAAACCGTGCTAAAAATGCGATGACTCGTTGCAGCTTTACCCATGATGAGAAACGTTTGAGAAGGTCTGCCCACCAAGTATTCACTTCTGCTACTAGACTGGTAACCCTTACAATCTTTAATTCAGGTAACTCTACCTGGCAAGTCACCTCAGGCAGCTTGGGCCAACTACTAATGGGTTGTTTCAGCCACTCTGGTCCTGTCCACCAGATGTGGAAATTTGTCAACTCTTCAGGATGTAAGCCTCTAGATGCACAATCAGCCGGATTTGAATTAGATGGGACATGTCTCCAATGTTGTGCTGGTATTGCTGCTTGAATTTGGGCTACTCTGTTGGCAACGAATGTTTTCAAAAGATGTGGTGACGTTTGAATCCATGCCAAAATGATGGTAGAATCTGACCAAGTATACACAGTTGACACCTGTAATCGTTGTTTAAGGTTCTGCTGCACCCACTCCATAAGTGTGGCTAGGAGCTGAGCCCCACAAAGCTCAAGCCTAGGAAGAGATAAACTCTTAACCGGAGCTACTCTTGACTTGGCAATAAGGTTGTTGACTTGAATTTCTCCATTGCCCGTGGTAGTTCGAAGATAGACGACTGCTGCATATCCTTTGATAGATGCATCACAAAATCCATGAAGTTGGCAATTAATAGCATCACTGGTTGGTAGAAATCTGTTGATCTTGACATGTGTAAGAACATGAAAGTTTGAACAAAACCTTTGCCACCCTTGTCCGAGCTCTGGTGGAAGTGGTTCATCCCAATCAAGTCTTATGGTCCACAAAATCTGCATGAACGCCTTAGCCCAGAACACCACTGGAGATAGCCACCCCACAGGATCAAATATCCTAGCAATATTTGAGAGAACTGCCCTCTTCGTTACTGTAATCTCAGAGGGATGTACATGATAAGAGAATGAATCTGATGTGGGGTCCCATTCCAGTCCTAATATCTTAATTATTTGATCTCCATCTTCTTCAAACATGAGGGGAACTTCACGGTGTTCATTTGGTATCCTCTTTAATACTTCAGGGTGGTTGCTAGACCATTTTCTAAGTTGGAAGCCTCCTAAGCTTAGCAATTCAATCAGCTCGGTTTGTAAACTGAGAGCAGATTCCACTGAATCAGCACCAGTGACTATGTCATCAACAAAAATGTCCTTACATAGGACCTGGGCAGCACGAGGGTAACGAAGTTTTTCATCAGAAGCGAGTTGACGCAGGGATCGCATCGCTAAGTACGGAGCTGAAGATACACCATAAGTCACAGTATTCAATTGATATTCTTGAATCTGTTGATCAGGGGATTCGCGCCACAGTATTACCTGGTAATGTCGGTCATCCGGAGTGACAAGTATTTGTCGATACATCTTGCATATATCAGTGGTGAGCACAATGGGATGAAATCGAAAATTCATAACAATTTCCACAATTTCCCTTTGCAGTTTGGGACCCTTCAATAATGTATCATTCAGTGACTGACCCGATGATGTTGCTGCAGAAGCGTCAAATACAACTCTCAGTTTGGTGGTTGAACTAGATTCTTTGGATACGCAATGATGTGGAATATAGTATTTAATGTCTTGGATCATTGATGGTTCAATGCGCTGCATGTGACCGAGTTCTTCATATTCCTTTAGAAAGGTCACATACTGTTCCTTTAGTTGTGGGTAACGAGCTAGGCGACTTCCAGCTGAATGAGTCTCTTGACTGCTTGTTGATGTGATTCTCCCAGCTCTGGTTGTGCATCCTTGAAAGGTAGCCGAACAATGTATCTACCCTCATTGTCACGAGTGTGTGTTGTCACATAGTGTGCCTCACACATAGCTTCATTAGGGTCAATGTGTTTAGTCACGGGTAATTCTTCCACCTCCCAGAAGCGTCGCAAAACATTGTCAAGTGATGGTTCAGTAGCAACAAAAAAAGATGAGACACTAGAAGTTATAAGTGGTTGAGGTCCTATTCGACCAATTATGATCCAGCCAAAAATGCTATGCAATCCTGAGGGACAATTAGATGAAGTTGAATACCGCCCACCATCAAAGATCTCGGGGTATACATCTGCACCTAAGAGAATGTCAATCGGCCCTGGTACATGAAAATGAGGGTCAGCCAGCTGAAGATGAGCAAACTCCTGAACCATATCTTTAGAAAGCATGGTTGATGGCATTCCCGATGTCATTTTACTTAGAATGATAGCCTCGGTGATCAACTGAGGACCATAAACACCACAGGGTTTCACCTCACATATCACAACCCCCTTGTTGGTTTGCACAGTTGACTGAGAGATCCCTTTAATCGGAATTTTCAACTTGCGACGTGGCAGGCACAGCCGGTGAGCACAGTCTTCAGTAATAAATGATGATTGTGACGCACAATCTATCAACACTCTAACCTTCTGATAAGCACCGTGCCCATCCTTAACCTGTACTACAGCGGTTCCCAACAAGACTGTAGTAAGGCTCACAGAACTGGTGGTAAGTGAGTTGATGTGTTCACCCCGTGTAACAGTGCCTTCATGGCCTGGTGAATGAGCCTGATGGGTAGCATCACCTTGCATATATCTACTGTCTCTATGGGTGGGATCAGTGTGAGAGCTGGTAAAACGTTGGTTTGAGCTAAACGATCCTTGACCGCAAGTGTCAGTGCCTTGATTAATTGACCCTATGTGCAACAATGTGTGATGAGTTTGATTGCAGTGTGGACACTTGAATTTTGAGGAACACTCCTTTACTTGGTGCGATCCCTTTAAACAATTAAAACACAAATTATTTGACTTTACCCAATCCCGGCGTTGTGTCGGTGTCTTGCTCGTGAACACTGGACACTTATAGATACTATGGTTAGCTTGACACACAGAGCAGTGACCTTGATTTGAATCAACATAAAATGATCTTCTCACTCCAACAGGTGAATTTAGTTTTCCTTCCATCCTCCTGTTGGTTGCTATATGTCTAGTACTCGCGCTAGTTTGCAGTGATATACCTTGATTTGCAGATGACAGTGCTTTGCATTGATTTTCAAGAAATTCCAAAAGTTGATCAAAGCTTGGTAGTTTGGTAGCCGTGTGCGCAAGTTCAAACATCAGCCGTGTCTCTCTATCTAACTTGTTCAGTGTCAAGTTTAGTAAGATAAAACTCCACTCACAAACTGGAAACTTTAACACATTAAGTGCACCCAAGTTCTCCTTAAATGTGTCCACTAGCGCCCTTAAGTTCTGTGGCGACCTTGAGGTTAGACCCGGGAATTGCATTATCTTCTCTAAATGTGTAGTAGCTATTGACCTCACATCTTGGTAACGTTCTGTAAGAGTCGCCCAGGCTAACGGGTAGTTCTCATCTGACACCGGTAGTGACTTTAATAAAGTCAGGGGCTCACCAGATAATGTCGTCAAAAGATATTGAAACCTTTCCACTGGTGTTAAGGTTTTGTTTGTATGAATGAGAGAGATGTACAAGTCATGAAATGTTGTCCAGTCAGTGTTTATACCACTAAATGTGGGCAGTTGCAACTTAGGCAATTTTGCTGACAATGCCTTTACCGGAGGCCCATTATCATTTCCCGACGTGGATGAAGGCTTAGTAATCCGTGCATAAATCTCCTTAACCTGGTAGTAGGTCATGTCAAAGTCCTCAATCAACTTGTCATGTGCTTCAACATCAAAGTCCCTCTTAGATTTTCTTGCCGCGACTCCTAACTCAACGTGAGTTTCTTCAAAATCCCTCCTTAAATGTTCTAAGTCTGAACAATGTGCCTTAAATAGCTCTAGTTTGGTAATGTCACCTTGAACCTGTTCCGACAGCTTGTAAAGTCTATTAACCCGGCCAGTTATCACCTTAAACCTAGCTTCAAGGTGTGCATAAGACATGATGATAGAAACTTAACACAAATTAATGTAAACAAACGGGAACTAAATACAAACGTAAGCAAACAAGAAACTAACTATAAACATAAACAAAACAGTCAAAACACAGCCATCGATTACATCCCGACTCTCGACCAATAACACATGGTCGACATCACTCGATCACTATTACATACGATGCACAATAGATATGGCTAGCGATTAATCGCTAACTCTCAAACGATATATCGAACTGATGACGCCACTAATCCAACTGACCCAGCATGGCCGAAATATGACGTGAACAAATGATACAAGAAATAAACCAAATAAACAAATAAGTTGCTCTATCCACCCTAAAACAAAGAAACGCCAAGGAACACTGAAACACGTATCCTCGGCCCGGATGGACCAAAAATGTTTAGTATAATTTACAATTGAATGAAAACTAAAGAAGCCTCTGGAGGACCAGTGTTACGAACACGGATAAATGAACTGTATGGTGGAAAGGAAATTGATAGAGGCAACTCACCTTCACTTTATGTGGTATAACTGGCAGTGTCCTGGCGCAGTCTTCTTCAACAACACACACGAATAAAAATCTAGACCACTTCCGGGTGAAGGGTTTACGGAACCTTATCACTTTGTCTTGATCAAGTCTCCGTGCACGGCACAAATTAATCAACACACTAAAAACTCCACGCCAGCGACACTTGGCGGGAAAACAATAAACATATAGTGGTCCAGGTATGGTCTTGTTGCCTCCAAGAGTGGGGAAGGTTAATGTAAGATATGAAAAAACCAAACAAAACAGAACTAAACCTCAACAATAACAATCAAAAACTCACAAACCAAAACAAAACAAAACAGTTCAATGTCGAGGCATAGAGAATCTAGATAAAAGGAGCACTATTCAAAGATATAACATAGAGGAATGAAAATGAAGTATAGGATTAGTAATATTCGTCAAACAATAGAAAACTATACAAACAACCTCTGAGAAGATGTGTATAAATCACAACTTGTGAATGTGAGGAATGCCAGGCCTCCACCGTGGTTCGGATTCCACGTTAAACTGTGAGTCCTCCATTTCATCTCACAATCACCCTACCATTACACATTAGCATAAATGTGTACAACCCAAACGGGTAGTAAGACGCGGTGCTAATAACAACATTAAGACCCCTTACCAAGATTACATTTTTGAGTTAGTTAATAGGCCTATGCATATAAATATATTTGGATTGGGCCATTGTCGATCACTGATCATATCATCCAATCAATTTGTCAAGCCAATGCTAATTAACATCGATCTTTTGAACTTCACTTTGACCGTTGCAGATAAATTTGTCCTTTGTTCTGTAACTCGGAGGAGTTTGGGGGAGACGACATTATTATGCTCTAACTAAAAAGTAATTTCTTAATTCTCTTTGGGGAGTGATGTATCAGAATAAAAGGGCTAGCATGTAAAACATCTTGTTTGGGTGAGAAATAACTATTGTGGTGTGTGTGGGGTAACATCAGGCTGAAAACTAGGGAATCCAGGGGTATCAAAATTAGTCATCTTGATCTAAATTTTTAAATATATTAAACTTTCAATACTTATGGATTTGATTTAAAATGATATCCTTCATTTATATTATTTGGTTTTTAATTCATTATATAAAATAGAAACAAGAAAAAAGTGTTAACTAAAGATAAAGATTTATGCTAAAAATGAAGACAAAATATGACCTTAGGCCTATGAAAGAATTCTGTGCTAATTTTACATTAACTCTATGGAATTATTATATTAATACTAGCATTTTGATCCATTCTTTGTAAGGCTAAGCAGCACCAAATTAGAACTTTCAACCTCTGGCTGCCCACTTTTTGATAGGTCCTTGTTGTACAGTCCTGTCAATCACAAACCAATAATGGGATTTAATAAATTAAAATAAATTAAATATTTGAGACAAAATATTACCTTGTCTACAAACTGAGTGGACAAACAAACCCAATTCATTAACAACACAAGCTTTACTAAGACGATAATAAAATAAGATAAATGAACTAATAGGCACTATTAAAAAATTTGTTCTAAAAACAGAAACACAGCTCACAAAAGAGTACAAATAAATAATATACTCTATTACAGAAACATATTGAATGATAATCATCATGGTTTTCCAAAGAGCATCACTGTTCACTGAGCTATTTTGCCAGAATTTGTTTATTTTAATTATGTCTTTGCTAGGTAGGCGCTAAATTATTATCCTTTGATTTTTAGCTTTGTTATCACACTGTAAATGGATCATTTAAGATAAACTTTAGTGTTTGTAGATTTTTTCATCTGCTTATTTCTGCTGTATCAAGAATTTCTTTTTTTCTACTAGTCTTTTTCCATTAGCCATTTCGCACCTTCTATTTTTAAATTCCAAATTTTCCAGATTTAAAAGTTACTATGGGGTAGGAAAATCTAAATTTTCTTCCATGTCAAAAAGAAAATTTTATAATAATTTTAGAAAGGATTCTGAAGTTGTAATTATGGCCCCCCTTGGTTCCCAGAGACCCATTTTGAAATTTCCTAGGTTTAGATTTCCTACCAAGCAAAATTTCAAGTTTCCAGGCCCAGGGATTGAGGAAATATGGTAGTGAGTGAGCGCATTTTGCCTATATAGCTTTTCATTAATTAATGCTCACAGAAGAGAAGAGTATTTTGGATTTGTAGCAAGAGGCTTAAAACAATTATATACCTTACCACCTCACCCCTCTTTACAAATGACTGCCATGGCAAAATTTATTCTCTCTTTTGATATTAAATTTTAATTTCTAATGATTTTAATGAAGAAAAAAAAATTGTGTTCAAAACTTAGCATAATGCCTTTGTAATATTGAAGAGAAACTAAATGATCTGCATCTGTGTTTGATATTATCCTCAAAACCCTAAAATAAATAGTTTAGTTTTAAATCAAATGTGTATAATATATAATATAATGCTAACCAGCATTATAAGCTAACATAACCATTTTCACTATCGGTTCTTAAGATAAATACAAATTTTTATGGAAATTTAAATTAACACAAAAATATGTATAGGTTGTAAAAATCTAAGAGATTAACACTTAAAAAAAAATCATGTTTTTGTAAAATGAAATGCTGGACAGAAAATAGAGATGACCACTAATGACGAATAGGAACATTTGATATTGGCACACTGACAGGAAGACTGGAGGAGAGGAATGAGTTAAACTGAGAGTAGTGGAGTGAGAAAATGATGAATGGTGTGAAGTGGAGGTGGAGTGATAATGCGGTACAGTTGGTATGGTAACAAAACTCAGTAATTGACCATTTTATCTTAAAAGAAAAGTGAAGATGCACATAAAAACATAAAGGTTTTACCAAGTGTATCTCTGAACAATGATCATAGATTTTGGTCAACGAACATGAAAGAATGGATAGGAGATGTTAATCAATGAACCAAGAAAAGACAAAAAGAGTATATAAACTAAGTAAGTCAAAGGAGAGTGTTCTTTCAAACAAGAGTTAAAGGGGCACTGCCAAAGGATGAAATATGGGGAGTAGAGAAAGACTGCTAAAGGTTTAAAGAGTTCTTAGTAGAAGCAGCTGAGCAAGTATGCGAAAATCTAGCGGAAAGAGGACGGGGGGGGGGGGGGGGGGGGGGTAAACCCCATGTTGGAACAATAAGGTAAGGGAAGCAGTAAATGAAAAGAACAGAGCATTTAGAGAATGGTTTGCAAAATTGCCAAAAGTGCTGTGTATGGATGTGAATTGGGAGCAAGAGAATAATGAATGTACTGTCATTGAAGCGGAGGAGAATAACGAGCAGATAAAGAATGTAGAAAATGTAGTTTGGGAGTTTGTTGAATCTGAACAGGGATACAAGCTGAAGAAGAGAACAAGAAAGAGTTGCTGACCTAACTTGGAAGGGGGGAGAAGATGCTTTTAAAATTAAGAGTAGTGGATGAACATTATATGTGCCTAACCTCTCTGACAAATTAACCCAGTCTGACACATCTTGGGTGTTATTGTTATTTGTATTTAACTACTCTATTAACAAATAGGTTCAGCTCTGCTATCAGAGTTTAACCATCACACGGCATGGACAAGGGCACACACGATGCAGGAAATGAGAAAGTAAGAAACTCAGCTCAGAGTCTCCACACTTAAAATGGCCAAAGGGGTCAAAGTAGCCCTATTATTAATCTAAAATAATTAAATAGTCGAGATCAACCAGGGGTTAAATTTACAACATTCCAATATCATTAGAAATAATATGGTATAGAATATCAAATTAAAAATACAGTTGGGTTGGTGCCTATATACAATGATTATCTACCATTCACAATAGTCCAACACATTTGAAAATTACTATGGGACTTATAGCATATTAATGCTAAGTGGGCATTACAAGAACCCAGTGCATTACAGAATATCAATCAAATAGCCAAAGCTATTAATTATGCTTTTTAGTGAGGATTACTCCATCTAGATATCATATTCTGAAAATTGAAAAATGACACCCAGGACCTTTGGCTTAGTATGCCAATGCTCTATCACTGAGCTATCCAGGAGTGGTTCCATGCCCAGTGTTATTCCTCACTCATATTTTAAGGCAGACTCTATGATGGACTGCGGAAATCGTCGGCTACAAATGTGTGACTTTTTATTGAGATCACGAGCTATCAGATAACACAGCCACCTTCGACTCAATATTTGGCTTATTACTGCCATTAGTACAATTATTATAATTGTACGGGATTGCATATTAATGAATCAAATAGCCAAAGCTATTGTTTATGCTTTTATTTGTGTGTTATCTGATAGCTTGTGATCTTAATTAAAAATCACACATTTGTAGCCGACGATTTCCTCATGTCCATCATAGAATCTGCCTTAAAAAATGAGTGAAGAATGACCTGGGCACAAGACGATTCCTGGATAGCTCAGTGGTAAGAGCATTGGCGTACTAAGTAAAGGTCCTGAGTTTGATCCTCGTATCTAGGTGTCATTTTTCAATTTTCAAAATTACAGAGTAGGCTCGGCCAACGCCAGGCATTAAACAAAAAGAACAATCCAAGGTGTTATATAACTGATTAAAATGTTGAGTCTCACTCACCACCAAAACCTGTCCACCCTAACTACCTACAGAGCACGTTCGACTATCTTTAGTTAGAAAAAATTAATTATGAGAAAGAGGATAGAATACAAATATTTAAAAATGAATAATAATACCAGAATTACTATTAGTCCTATCCTTAGTCCTGGCATCAGCTAGCACATGTCTGTGCCGTGTAGGGTGCATGGTGCATGCGTCTACTCCAATTTGAACTTGACTTTGGTGTGGTTACTCTGACACGACTCAAAGGGGATATTCGCTGAGGCCCTAACTGAAGAGAAGTTGTCTTTTTACATTAACTGCGGCCATGGACACTCCTTGATTGTGAGGATGTAGCCATTATTTTACTTAAATTACATATTTTGGCTTAAATTCACTTTGTAAATTTTGGACTATCTTTTCAAAATTCTTTTCATGCTTATAATTATGGTTTTATGTCACTTTGAGGAAGTGACTTGCTTATATCAATTTCTCTGGACTCATATAGTCCTTATAATACTCATCCTTTTTGTTTGAGAACGTTACTAGAATGCTCCCTTGCTCCCTAATTCCTTGCAATTTGTTGCCTTATTTTGTTAAAGATTTTTTTTTAGAACAACACTAGTTCGCTCCTGTTTTTTCTGAGTTGTTAAGATCCTCACAATTTAATAATAATTGTTTAGTCAATTGTGAACAAGCCCAATAACTTTCAGAAAGTTAAGGTGTGCAGTTATGTCTTTGTAAGTTAATATCTATATAGATTGCTGTATGCATTTTTAAAGCATAAACATTTGTTTGCTTTAAACTAGTGACTTGTTATATCACTTTTCATTAAGGTTTTTTTTTTGTCTTTAACTCACAAACTCCTTATTTTCTTTATTATATATAAATATTGAAAATCACAAAAAAACAAATAAAAAACAACACCATTGAGCTCTTATATTGTTATTAATTCTAAATGAGACGTCTACATAACAAATGAAACTAAGCCGAGGTCCACTATTTTGCTTTTAGTAAATAAACTCATCACTTATTATTATTATTATTATTATTATTATTATTATTATTATTAATTACTTTCTGCTTATTGTTGATAAGCTTCCATTTATATTAGTTACAAATTTATTTGATATCACTAGAATACCGATAACTAGGTGTTAAATAATTCTGTTTTAGTATGTGGCACCACTGGCAAGAGGAAGGCATGCAAGAACTGTTCATGTGGCTTACAAGAGGAATTAAAAACCACTTCGAGAAAAGATCCAACTTCAGCTTGTGGCAATGTAAGTTATCTTCAACAGAATTGGCCTATATATGAAAGAAAATGTAATGTCTATTCAAATTTACTTTTATTTCACATTTATTTAAATACTCTTGGTATTTGTCTACATGTATAACATAATATTTAAAATATGAACAACTGACAACTAGGGCTAGGGACCAGAATGGTAGTGAAACCACAACCCTGTTAAAATATTAACAACTAGGGCTAGGGACCAGAATGGTAGGGAAACCACAACCCTGACCTTCCTGTTGATATCCATTAAGGGCTAACCACTGGTTTCCTTTAGTCTAACTGGTTAGTGTTGCTCTGGGTTAGTTAGAAATGACTCATTCTCAATCTAATAATAAATTGATGTGAAACACAAATAATAAAAATAAAAATCAAACCTCTCCTTGTTGATTTCATTCTGTTATTATATTAGGAAGACTTTGAGCTCTTGAGAAAAACTTTTAAAAGTAATTGAATTTTGTCCTTTGTTGATAATAAAAACAATACTAACCAAGTGCATAGTGCCTTCTCTTTACATTACTCCACATCAGTTAATTATCATTAACTGAATGTTATGAAATATTACAATATAACTTGGGTTTGAATCACCTTGAGTCTCCCTGTTAAGTTCCTCACTTGTTGCAATAATCCCGAGTATACTGCACAAACCTCTGGAGTACCATGGTACCAATAGTACCATCTTGACTAGTATACTGCACAAACCTCTGGAGTACCATAGTACCAATATTACCATCTTGACTAGTATACTGTACAAACCTCTGGAGTACCATGGTACCAATAGTACCATCTTCACTAGTATACTGCACAAACCTCTGGAGTACCATGGTACCAATATTACCAACTTGGCTAGTATACTGTACAAACCTCTGGAGTACCATGGTACCAATAGTACCATCTGGACTAGTATACTGCACAAACCTCTGGAGTACCATGGTACCAATATTATCATCTTGACTAGTATACTGCACAAACCTCTGGAGTACCATGGTACCAATATTACCATCTTGACTAGTATACTGCACAAGCCTCTGGAGTACCATAGTACCAATATTACCATCTGGACTAGTATACTGCACAAACCTCTGGAGTACCATCTTGACTAGTATACTGCACAAGCTTCTGGAGTACCATGGTACCAATATTACCAACTTGACTAGTATACTGCACAAACCTCTGGAGTACCATGGTACCAATAGTACCATCTTGACTAGTATACTGCACAAGCCTCTGGAGTACCTTGGTACCAATAGTACCATCTTGACTAGTATACTGCACAAACCTCTGGAGTACCATGGTACCAATATTACCATCTTGACTAGTATACTGCACAAACCTCTGGAGTACCATGGTACCAATATTACCATCTTGACTAGTATACTGCACAAACCTCTGGAGTACCATCTTGACTAGTATACTGCACAAGCTTCTGGAGTACCATGGTACCAATATTACCAACTTGACTAGTATACTGCACAAACCTCTGGAGTACCATGGTACCAATATTACCATCTTGACTAGTATACTGTACAAGCTTCTGGAGTACCATGGTACCAATATTACCATCTTGACTAGTATACTGCACAAACCTCTGGAGTACCATGGTACCAATATTACCATCTTGACTAGTATACTGCACAAGCCTCTGGAGTACCATGGTACCAATAGTACCATCTTGACTAGTATACTGCACAAGCCTCTGGAGTACCTTGGTACCAATAGTACCATCTTGACTAGTATACTGCACAAACATCTGGAGTACCATGGTACCAATAGTACCATCTTGACTAGTATACTGCATAAGCCTCTGGAGTACCATGGTACCAATATTACCAACTTGGCTAGTATACTGCACAAACCTCTGGAGTACCATGGTACCAATATTACCAACTTGGCTAGTATACTGCACAAACCTCTGTAGTACCATGGTACCAATATTACCAACTTGACTAGTATACTATACAAACCTCTGGAGTACCATGGTACCAATATTACCAACTTGGCTAGTATACTGCACAAACCTCTGGAGTACCATGGTACCAATATTACCAACTTGGCTAGTATACTGCACAAACCTCTGGAGTACCATGGTACCAATATTACCAACTTGGCTAGTATACTGCACAAGCCTCTGAGTACCATGTGTACCAATATTACCACTTGCTAGTATACTGCACAAGCCTCTGGAGTACCATGGTACCAATAATACCATCTTGACTAGTATACTGTACAAACCTCTGGAGTACCATGGTACCAATATTACCAACTTGGCTAGTATACTGCACAAACCTCTGGAGTACCATGGTACCAATATTACCATCTTGGACTAGTATACTGACAATCTCTGGAGTACCATGGTACCAATAGTACCAACTTGGCTAGTATACTGCACAAACTCTGGAGTACCATGGTACCAATAGTACCAACTTGGCTAGTATACTGCACAAGCCTCTGAGTACCATGGTACCAATAGTACCACTTGGACTAGTATACTGCACAAACTCTGGAGTACCATGGTACCAATAGTACCATCTTGGACTAGTATACTGCACAATCTCTGGAGTACCATGGTACCAATAGTACCAATTGGCTAGTATACTGCACAATTCTCTGGAGTACCATTGGTACCAATAGTACCAACTTGGCTAGTATACTGCACAATCTCTGAGTACCATGTTACCAATATTACCATCTTGACTAGTATACTGCACAAGCTCTGAGTACCATGGTACCAATATACCATCTTGACTAGTATACTGCACAAACCTCTGGAGTACATGTCCAATATACCATTGTAGTATACTGCCAACCTTGAGTACATGGTACCAATATACCATCTTGACTAGTATACTGCACAAACCTCTGATGATGTACCATGGTACCAATAGTACCATCTTGGCTAGTATACTGCACAAGCTCTGGAGTACCATGGTACAATATGTACCATCTTGGACTAGTATACTGCACAATACCTCTGGAGTACCATGGTACCAATAGTACCATCTGGCTAGTATACTGCACAAACCTCTGGAGTACCATGGTACAATAGTACCATTGGACTAGTATACTGCACAATCTCTGGAGTACCATGTACCAATAGTACCACTTGGACTAGTATACTGCACAAACCTCTGGAGTACCATGGTACCAATATACCAACTTGGACTAGTATACTGCACAACCTCTGGAGTACCATGGTACCAATATTACCAACTGGCTAGTATACTGCACAAACCTCTGGTACATGTACCAATATACCATCTTGGACTAGTATACTGCACAAACCTCTGGAGTACCATGGTACCAATATTACCAACTTGGCTAGTATACTGCACAAACTCTGGAGTACCATGTACCAATAGTACCAACTTGGCTAGTATACTGCACAAGCCTCTGGAGTACCATAGTACCAATAGTACCATCTGGCCTAGTATACTGCACAAACCTCTGGAGTATCATGGTACCAATAGTACCAACTTGGCTAGTATACTGTACAAGCCTCTGGAGTACCATGGTACCAATATTACCATCTGGACTAGTATACTGCACAAACCTCTGGAGTACCATGGTACCAATATTACTAACTTGGCTAGTATACTGCACAAGCCTCTGGAGTACCATGGTACCAATATTACCAACTTGGCTAGTATACTGCACAAACCTCTGGAGTACCAATAGTACCATCTGGACTAGTATACTGCACAAACCTTTGGAGTACCATGGTACCAATATTACCAACTTGGCTAGTATACTGCACAAACCTCTGGAGTACCAATAGTACCATCTGGACTAGTATACTGCACAAACCTCTGGAGTACCAATAGTACCATCTGGACTAGTATACTGCACAAACCTCTGGAGTACCAATAGTACCATCTGGACTAGTATACTGCACAAACCTCTGGAGTACCATGGTACCAATATTACCAACTTGGCTAGTATACTGTACAAGCCTCTGGAGTACCATGGTACCAATAGTACCATCTGGACTAGTATACTGCACAAACCTCTGGAGTACCAATAGTACCATCTGGACTAGTATACTGCACAAACCTCTGGAGTACCATGGTACCAATATTACCAACTTGGCTAGTATACTGCACATACCTCTGGAGTACCATGGTACCAATATTACTAACTTGGCTAGTATACTGCACAAACCTCTGGAGTACCATGGTACCAATATTACCAACTTAGCTAGTATACTTCACAAACCTCTGGAGTACCAATAGTACCATCTGGACTAGTATACTGCACAAACCTCTGGAGTACCATGGTACCAATAGTACCATCTAGACTAGTATACTGCACAAACCTCTGGAGTACCAATAGTAACATCTGGACTAGTATACTGCACAAACCTCTGGAGTACCATATTACCAATAATATCATCTTGACTAGTATACTGCACAAACCTCTGGAGTACCATGTGCAACCCCCCCCTTAATATCTATAAGGTGAGAGAGGCAGTAAATTAGGTAAAGAGTTACCTGAATGAACATAACAATTTTATTTAGTCAAAAAAAACAATAACAAGCTGAGCAAACAATCAACACCGCGTGAAGCGCGCTTTTCCGTCCATTGCGGAAATCAATTACATCAAAGGTAAACATAAACGTTACCTCCTCAAAACAAATCACATTACATTAAACCCATCAAAGGTAACGGTCCGGGATCTCAGTGACATGGTCTTTGGTTACTTCGTTAAATTGATTAGTTCCTAAACTGGTTATTCTAGCGTTTAAGTTATCCACCCTAGTATAAATATATATCTTTCTTACAGACGCCCGTAGCAAACGTGACGTCATAGCAATCAAACAAGGCCACAAGGTAATAATAACTTAACAACCCTAGGCGTTTAACTTGGCGAACAAAGATGAGTCCAGAAACAGCTATACTTGAAAATAACATAAGCCGGGTTTCGAACCCAGGACCTGACAATCTCAGGTTAAAAGCTAATATTGGCAAATGTAATGAAATACATTTGAATAGGGCCCAGACCCTGGATATAAGCGGTGGCGAAAGCGACGGTCTAACTCCCAGCAGCGATAAGCGCGTAGCATAGTCAATATTCAAATAAACATAAGTTATTAACAAGGTCCAAATAGTAATTTAGAAAGAGTTCCCCCCCATGACGCCGAAACAGTAAATTTGGTAGGAAGGTAATATCCCCCGAAACCCAGTCGCTGCCCTCACCTCTTATCCTCGAGCCGGTGGGGTAGTAAGTGACCTGAGATCCCGGTACCGCTAGTATTTATACGAAATATAATTCCCAGAAAAGGGGGGGCGGATCGAAGGAAGGGAAGGTTGGAGAACATTACAAACAAGGGGGGAGGAGAAGTTCGAGACTCATATCGAACACGTAGCACCTTCGCGAAGCTCAGCGAAGGCGGAAACGGAACTCTTCTATCCGTCTTCTCTGCTGGCCGAACACGTGGTCGAGTTTCATTGCCGGCAGGCGCAGACACGCCTTCAGTCAGTTTATTGTATTTGGTGAGAGCGGAGGTCGCTGGTCAAGCGAGTGCCGCGTGTTGACCCAGTTGGCTGTCCCAGTCGGCTGTCCTAGTTGGCTGTCCTAGTTGGTGAGTGTTGTTACAATGTAAGTTGTTACATCCTCCCCCCCTGACGGGATGTCAGAAGGAGTCCTCAGCAGTAGGCGTAACGGCAGGGCGGTACCTTCCCTGCCGTTAGTAGCTGTCAATGGGAGATGATCCACACGAACCCTCATAACATTCCTTGGATAGCTGGCCTCACGGTCAAGTAGTAGGCCCACCCGGTAGTGGTGCTCTGACAGATCCTGGAGTAGCTCACGCCGGAGTACTACACGCACGGCACTGACGCTCCCGCTCTCCTTTCTGACGACCCACTGAAGCTGAGACTTGTCCAACATATCTGTCGGCCCAGCCAGCCTCCGTCTTCAGTAGTAGACGCGTTCGATATCTCGCCCCGAACCAAAAGGGAAGGGGAGGGAAGGGTGAAGACCTCTCTGAGAACAAATAAACTACAGTTACAAAAATAATATAAGTGTACAGTCTACAATGCTCTGACACGGCTGCTGGCAGGCGCAGTCCATCTAATCCAGTTCATCACGGCACTTAGTGCGCATCCACATGAGGCTATGCCTCCAAGTAGACACAACAGGAACAAGAGTGTTCTACAAGGGCAAGCACTGTATCATCTTCCTTTTTCTTATAGTACGCGCGCACACACGCGTATGGATTCTTCCAAGTTCCCAGAGTCACACTCAAACATAAGTCACTAACCATTAGATATATTTAGAAGTTCGGGTAGGCCTACCCCTAAGATTGGAATCAATGTCCAATATAACAAATAAGCATAACCTACGATAAATCCTAAACTTTACACTATATACTTATATAACCTATGATGATTCCTAAATTTTACTCCGTATACACATAAATAATACTTAACCAATAACACGTCCTGCCTTCTTGCACAGGACGTGGACTCACTACGTCACCGCCTTGAGGTGGCTAACGTGGGCGCGGCGGGTTACAGAAGGGTCCGCAATGTCCACTAGTAGGACTGAGACGGGCGTTAGGAACTTGTCGATGTGCCATGGCCCACTCCATTTGAATGCCAGCTTAGCCGACGTCTTGTCCATCGCCGAGCTCAAGGGGAAGCATTTACAAACTACTTTGTCACCCACATTAAACGGGACGGGGAGACGTCCCCGATTGTAAGAAGCAGCTACTTTCCTTCTAGACTTTAACAAATGTTTATAGGCGAGTCCACACTTCTCTTCAAAGGGGCGGTCATGGGCGTCAGATAAGAGCGGGTCAACATCCCACGTGGTTAAGAGGGGGTGGTTTAAATCCCTATTCAAGAAGACCGAGGCAGGAGTGGCTCCGACTGACTCGTGGTACGCAGAGTTGAACGCGGCGTTCAGAAAGTCGAGGTCCTTGTCCCAATGAGAGTGGTCCTGGTGGTGGAAAATAGTTAGCGCCACATTTAAATTCCTATTAAAACGCTCAACGTGGTTGGGGGAGGGGTAGTATGGGCTGGTGGTCACGTGTTTGCCCCCCCATGAGAAGCACATGTCTTTGAAAGCCTTCGAACGGAAACAGGGGCCATTGTCACTAACCACAACCTTAGGGGTTCCAAGAACGCCCCACACCCGCCTAGATAAGGCATTCACAGTCGTAGATGCCTTCATGTTCCTAAGGGGAATTAACACCACAAATTTAGAAAATGCATCCAGCACTACCAAAATAGACGTGTTGCCCTGGGAGGAACGCGTAAGGGGCCCAACATAGTCAACAAAAACTTTCTCCCAGGGGCGTGTGGCAACGTCAGCAGAATGAAAACCAAATTTCGAGTTTTGCGAGGGTTTGGCCCTTTGACAGGCCTCACACTTGCGCACCCATTCCCTCACGTCCTTGGGCAAGTTGGGCCAATAAAACTCTTTGGAAACTTTCTTCTCAGTTTTGAGCACCCCACAATGCCCACCCAAAACAGAATCGTGGAAATACTTAAGTAGCATAGGCCTGAGCTTCTCGGGAATATAGTATTTGGGTCTCCCCCTAATATTAGTCACTAAGAGACCCTTGCGCAGGCGATAGTTCCCAACTACTTCCCCAGTTCTAATCCTATCTACGAGCTGTTTACAAAATTCATCCTCGGCCTGATGAGCACCAATTGAAATAAAAGATTCTGGGATGGTGTGAATCACGCCTAGCGTTCCCGCCTCCGCTTCATCTCCTACAGGGTCAAGATCCTCTGCCATCCGCGACAACGCATCAGCTACAACATTCTCTTTACCCGCGACATGATGGGTAGTGAAGTCAAACCTAGAAAGCCTCCAGATCCAGCGGCCTATTTTACCCAACTGTTTGGGGTGGTTCCATAGCCAGGTCAGCGCCATGTTGTCTGTATACAGGTCAAACTTTCTAAGCTCTAGGTAGTCTGAGAACTTTTCTACTGCGAAAACACAACCTAGGCATTCCTTTTCGTACGTACTGTACTTTTTCTCAGCAGCATTTAAGGTCTTGCTGGCGAACGCTACCGGCCTACATCCATCAGGGGTTCGCTGCGAAAGCACCGCGCCGAGGGCAATTGACGACGCATCAACATGTAAAATAAAAGGGAGGGAGAAGTCGGGCATGCGCAATACCGCCGGAGAGACAAGGTGCCGTTTGAGGGCGAGAAAAGCATCATTTTGTTCCCGACCCCACGCAAATACAGCTCCCTTTTTCTTAAGGCTGTTTAGCGGGTAAGCTAACTCAGAGAAAGAGGGGATAAACCTGGCGTAATATGCGCACATCCCCAAAAACCTAGAAGTTCCCTTTAAATTCTTCGGGGTAGGGAAGTCAAGAATAGGCTTGACTCGCTCAGGGTCAACGAGCAAATTTCCCCGGGAAATAACATATCCCAGATACGGGACAGACTCCTTAGCCCATGTAACCTTTTCAGGATTAACAGTGAGTCCAGCAGAGCGCAGACGTTCTAACACAGTTTCTACGTGACGCAAATGGTCCTGAAGTGAATTACTATAAATGCAAATATCATCGAGATAATTGAAAACAAATTTAAATTTTAAGTCGGCAAGAATATGATCTAACACTCTACTAAGCGCTTGTCCCCCGCAACTAATGCCTAACGGGACTCGGTTAAATTCATAAACCTGCCACGGAGTTATAAAGGCGGTAAATTTCTTGGATGGCTCTGAGAGCGCGCATTGGAGGAAGCTAGCGTTAAGATCAATGAGACTGTAGTACCTGGCTTTACCAAGGTGTTGGAATGCCGACTCTAGGCTAGGCATCGGATAAGGATCGAAAACAAGTTTCTTATTAAGTTTCCTGTAGTCAACAATGAGGCGATGCCCCTTGCCCTTGCGGGGAATAATGAACGCGGGGCTGGCATACGGTGATTTAGACGGGCGAATGACTCCTTTTTTTTCTAAGTCGAAAATCAGGTCTCTAAAAATCTCCATTTTGGGAGGAGCGCATGAGTATGGCCCTGACCGTACGGGGATGTTGTCAAGAGCAACAATGTCGTAAGGGAGAATGTCGCATTTCCCCCACCTATCTGTGATTACATCAGAAAACCGGTTAACTACCCTTCGAATGGCCTCTTTATCCCTTTCCAAAGGAAACAAGCATGGCGGGCGACGTTTTCTCGGTCGCAAACGAGACAAATTCCCCTGGCGCAAAACTAAAGGAGACTATACGTTTTCCCATATCCAACCTAGCGTTGGTTTCAAACAAAAAATTGTTCCCCAAAACCATGTCAAACGGGAGGGTCGGCACTACGTAAAAGGAACGTTTCCAAGAAAACCTGTCAATTTTAATGGAGAGACGTATCTTATGGTCTACCATTAAACATTGCCCATTCGCAACAGTGTACGATTTCGGGCCAATATCTTCACACATAATATTAACTTTGCCCCAATAATACCAAGAAGTTTCTCACTAATGAAGGAGTTGCTCGCCCCAGTATCAAATAACCCTAAACATCCCACAGGACCAATACAAACATTAACCATGGGATTCAAAATCCGCGGCATAAAACTTACAGACGCGGCCGTACCACGGTCGCGAACGCGCCTTATTAGTTTACCTGCCTGCACTCCCTCTGAACGTGCCCTAATCTATTGCAGCGGAAACATCTAACTCTAGAAATGTCACGAGGCCCGCGGCCCCCTTGGTTAGCACCCACAGGGTTACTACCTCCCAAGTACCCAGAACGGTTCCCGAGCGGACGAGCGCCGATAAGCGGCACAGGAGAACTAGCTCCGGGATTTGAACCCGACTGCGCGCGGCTTACAACCTCAGGCGTACGCGCATTGAGATATTCCTCTTCTGAGAGAAGAGTCTCTTCAACGTGCGAAGCCAAGGCATAGAGATCAAGTATACAAGTTGGTTTACTTGAGAACACAAAATGGCGCCTGGTAAGCGGCGACACATTCTCCAAAATAATATTTACAAGTTCAGGCTCCTTAAGATCGGCATTGAGTACGCGAGCTGCCTCCGTGATAGATAGAACAAAGTTCCTAAAAGTTTCACAAGGAAACTGAAATCTATGTACAACCTCCCTGCATAACTTCTGTCTAACTCTACTAGGTAACAACGTATTAAGAATCTGGTCAGTTACAGCCTTAACTGATAAACCTGCCTGAATACCCCCGGAAAATAATTCGGTTAAGAATCCCGACGTTTTGGACAAACACAATGTCAAAAACTCGGGCTCACTAACGAGTTTAAGGCGGGATGCCCGGCTAATTTCAACCAAGAAGTTAAATAACTCCGTGTAGTTCTGACCACTACACACAGGAATGCGACCTAATATTTCCAATAGTACCTTACTATGACATTTAACAGATACCGCTGGCGTTTGGAGGACGGGGGGAGGGGAGGGCGTCATCGGTTGTTCACCACTCGCAACTGTGTCCATGCCAAAATCTGCCGGAGATTCCCCAACCTCACTCACTAGTTCGCATAAAATAGACCTTAACTCACCCACCGTTGCGTTGGGTGGAGTAGGGGTGGACCAATTTTGGAGCTCGGCGATGAGTTGTTCACGGTTCAGTCTGTAGACATCAGATCTCGTCAGTTTGGTTGATGGCTTGTCGCCTGGTTTCAGCGGAGGAGCCATGGCCAATGACAGGATGAAAAAAGATACAAATAGGTATTAGTACAATGTATTACATAAAATATAACCCTCTGGCATATTTCCCTTTTTTGTTTAATTTCTCGGCATCTTTCCAAGCCCATACATTATAGAGCCATAGTCATTCGAGGCATGAACTAAGGACCAAGAGCACAATATAGACATAAACGTCGAAATTATAAAGCCAATAATTACTAACCAGTAACCATCAATCATGTAACCACTGTTAACCACGCTAACCATGTTAACCACGTTAACCACGTTAACCATGCTAACCACGCTAACCACGTAAACCACGCTCTGCTACCATTTTGCAACCCCCCCCTTAATATCTATAAGGTGAGAGAGGCAGTAAATTAGGTAAAGAGTTACCTGAATGAACATAACAATTTTATTTAGTCAAAAAAAACAATAACAAGCTGAGCAAACAATCAACACCGCGTGAAGCGCGCTTTTCCGTCCATTGCGGAAATCAATTACATCAAAGGTAAACATAAACGTTACCTCCTCAAAACAAATCACATTACATTAAACCCATCAAAGGTAACGGTCCGGGATCTCAGTGACATGGTCTTTGGTTACTTCGTTAAATTGATTAGTTCCTAAACTGGTTATTCTAGCGTTTAAGTTATCCACCCTAGTATAAATATATATCTTTCTTACAGACGCCCGTAGCAAACGTGACGTCATAGCAATCAAACAAGGCCACAAGGTAATAATAACTTAACAACCCTAGGCGTTAAACTTGGCGAACAAAGATGAGTCCAGAAACAGCTATACTTGAAAATAACATAAGCCGGGTTTCGAACCCAGGACCTGACAATCTCAGGTTAAAAGCTAATATTGGCAAATGTATGAAATACATTTGAATAGGGCCCAGACCCTGGATATAAGCGGTGGCGAAAGCGACGGTCTAACTCCCAGCAGCGATAAGCGCGTAGCATAGTCAATATTCAAATAAACATAAGTTATTAACAAGGTCCAAATAGTAATTTAGAAAGAGTTCCCCCCCATGACGCCGAAACAGTAAATTTGGTAGGAAGGTAATATCCCCCGAAACCCAGTCGCTGCCCTCACCTCTTATCCTCGAGCCGGTGGGGTAGTAAGTGACCTGAGATCCCGGTACCGCTAGTATTTATACGAAATATAATTCTCAGAAAAGGGGGGCGGATCGAAGGAAGGGAAGGTTGGAGAACATTACAAACAAGGGGGAGGAGAAGTTCGAGACTCATATCGAACACGTAGCACCTTCGCGAAGCTCAGCGAAAGCGGAAACGGAACTCTTCTATCCGTCTTCTCTGCTGGCCGAACACGTGGTCGAGTTTCATTGCCGGCAGGCGCAGACACGCCTTCAGTCAGTTTATTGTATTTGGTGAGAGCGGAGGTCGCTGGTCAAGCGAGTGCCGCGTGTTGACCCAGTTGGCTGTCCCAGTCGGCTGTCCTAGTTGGCTGTCCTAGTTGGTGAGTGTTGTTACAATGTAAGTTGTTACACATGGTACCAATATTACCAACTTGGCTAGTATACTGCACAAACCTCTGGAGTACCAATAGTACCATCTGGACTAGTATACTGCACAAACCTCTGGAGTACCATGGTACCAATATTACCAACTTGGCTAGTATACTGCACAAACCTCTGGAGTACCATGGTACCAATATTACCAACTTGGCTAGTATACTGCACAAACCTCTGGTACATGTACCAATAGTACCATCTGACTAGTATACTGCACAACCTCTGGAGTACCATATAGTACCATCTGGACTAGTATACTGCACAACCTCTGGAGTACCATGGTACCAATAGTACCACTTGGACTAGTATACTGCACAAACCTCTGGAGTACCATGTACCAATAGTACCATCTGGACTAGTATACTGCACAAACTCTGAGTACCATGGTACCAATATTACCAACTTGGCTAGTATACTGCACAACCTCTGGAGTACCAATTAGTACCATCTGGACTAGTTATACTGCACAACCTCTGGAGTACCATGGTACCAATATTACCAACTTGGCTAGTATACTGCACAACCTCTGGAGTACATGTACCAATATTACCACTGGACTAGTATACTGCACAAACTCTGGAGTACCATGGTACCAATATTACCAACTTGGCTAGTATACTGCACAAACCTCTGGAGTACCATGGTACCAATATACCATCTGGACTAGTATACTGCACAAACCTCTGGAGTACCATGGTACCAATATACCAATTGGCTAGTATACTGCACAAACTCTGGAGTACCATGGTACCAATATTACCAACTTGGCTAGTATACTGCACAAACCTCTGGAGTACCATGGTACCATATTACCATCTTGACTAGTATACTGCACAAACCTCTGGAGTACCATTACCAATAGTACCATCTGGACTAGTATACTGCACAAACCTCTGGAGTACCATGGTACCAATATTACCATTTGACTAGTATACTGCACAAGCCTCTGGAGTACCATAGTACCAATAGTACCATCTGGACTAGTATACTGCACAAACTCTGGAGTACCATGTACCAATAGTACCAACTTGGCTAGTATACTGCACAAAGCCTCTGGAGTACCATGGTTACCAATATTACCATCTGGACTAGTATACTGCACAAACCTCTGGAGTACCATGGTACCAATATACCAACTTGGCTAGTATACTGCACAAGCTCTGGAGTACCATGTACCAATAGTACACTGGCTATACTGCACAACCTTGGAGTACCTGGTACCAATTACCATCTGGACTAGTATACTGCACAAGCCTCTGGAGTACCATAGTACCAATATTACCATCTTGACTAGTATACTGCACAAACTCTGGAGTACCATGGTACCAATATTACCAACTTGGCTAGTATACTGCACAAACTCTGGAGTACCATGGTACCAATATTACCAACTTGGCTAGTATACTGCACAAACCTCTGGAGTACCAATAGTACCATCTTGGACTAGTATACTGCACAAACCTCTGGAGTACCATGTACAATAGTACCATCTTGGACTAGTATACTGCACAAACCTCTGGAGTACCATAGTACCATAGACTTGGACTAGTATACTGCACAAACCTCTGGAGTACCATGTACCAATATTACCAACTTGGCTAGTATACTGCACAACCTCTGGAGTACCATTCAATAGTACCATCTTGACTAGTATACTGCACAAACCTCTGGAGTACCATGGTACCAATATTACAACTGGCTATATGACAAGCCTCTGAGTACCTTTACAATTTACATTGGCTATATATGCACAACCTCTGGTACCATAGTACCAATTACACTTGGCTAGTATACTGCACAACCTCTGGAGTACCATGGTACCATATATTGGACTAGTAACTGCACAACCTCTGGAGTACCAATGTACCAAATTACCACTTGGTAGTATACTGCACAAACTTGGAGTACCATGTACCATTGACTAGATATATACTGCACAAACCTCTGGAGTACCATAGTACCATCTTGACTAGTATACTGCACAAACCTCTGGAGTACCATAGTACCAATATACCATCTGACTAGTATACTGCACAAACCTCTGGAGTAGTACCAATAGTAATCAAATCTGGGTACATAGTACTTATTATACTGAAACAAACCTCTGGAGTACCATGGTACCAATATTACCAACTTGGCTAGTATACTGCACAAGCCTCTGAGTACCATGGTACCAATATTACCAACTTGGCTAGTATACTGCACAAACCTGGAGTACCAATAGTACCATCTGGACTAGTATACTGCACAAACCTCTGGAGTACCATGTACCAATATACCATCTGGCTAGTATACTGACAACCTCTGGACTGGTACCAATAGTACCATCTGACTAGTATACTGCACAAACCTCTGGAGTACCATGGTACCAATAGTACCATCTGGACTAGTATACTGACAAGCCTCTGGATACCATGGTACCAATAGTACCATCTTGACTAGTATACTGCACAACCTCTGGAGTACCATGGTACCAATATTACCATCTTGAGTAGTATACTGTACAAGCCTCTGGAGTACCATGGTACCAATAGTACCATCTGAATAGTATACTCACAAGCCTCTGGAGTACCATAGTACCATCTTAACTAGTATACTGACAAGCCTCTGGAGTACCATGGTACCAATATTACCATCTTGACTAGTATACTGCACAACCTCTGGAGTACCATGATACCAATAGTACCATCTGGACTAGTATACTGCACAAGCCTCTGGAGTACCATGGTACCAATAGTTTCCATCTGGGCTAGTATACTGCACAACCTCTGGAGTACCATGGTACCAATAGTACCATCTTGACTAGTATACTGTACAAGCCTTGGAGTACCATGGACCAATAGTACATCTGACTAGTATACTGTACAAACTTGGAGTACCATGGTACCAATAGTACCATCTTGACTAGTATACTGCACAAGCCTCTGGAGTACCATGTACCAATAGTACCATCTTGACTAGTATACTGCACAAACCTCTGGAGTACCATGGTACCATAGTACCATCTTGACTAGTATACTGCACAAGCCTCTGGACGTACCATGGTACCAATAGTACCATCTGGACTAGTATATTACACAGCCTCTGGAGTACCATGTACCAATAGTACCATCTTGACTAGTATACTGACAACCTCTGGAGTACCATGGTACCAATAGTACCATCTTGACTAGTATACTGCACAAACCTCTGGAGTACCATGGTACCAATAGTACCATCTTGACTAGTATACTGCACAACCTCTGGAGTACCATGGTACCATATAGTACCATCTTGATAGTATACTGCACAAACCTCTGGAGTACCATGTACCAATAGTACCATCTTGACTAGTATACTGCACAACCTCTGGAGTACCATGGTACCAATAGTACCATCTTGACTAGTATACTGCACAACCTCTGAGTACCATGTACCAATAGTACCACTTGACTAGTATATGCACAACCTTGGAGTACCATGGTACCAATAGTACCATCTTGATAGTATACTGCACAAGCTCTGGAGTACCATGTACCAATAGTACCATTTGACTAGTATATGCACAAGCCTCTGGAGTACCATGGTACCAATAGTACCATCTTGACTAGTATACTGCACAAGCCTCTGGAGTACCATGGTACCAATAGTACCATCTGACTAGTATATGACAACCTTGGAGTACCATGGTACCAATGTACCATCTTGACTAGTTAGCTGACTCTGGCCATTATAGTTCTCTAGCATTTTTTAAATATGGGATTAAATAATAAAAAAAGTTGTCATTCATCAAACAAAATTAATAGAAAAAACTTAAGTCAGGAAAAATTGAAAAACTGGAAAGTTGGGGAATCTTTTTAATTAGAGTTTTCATCAGTTTTGTAATGAACAGTGTCTTAGAAAATGTGTTCTCAATTTAATTATTAAATATTGTAAGAAATATTAATATACTTATGTATTTTTACCAAAAATGATGTGACAAAATCAAGTTCTTTTTATAACCAGCGTTAACATGTCTTTTATTGGTATTTTATTATGAAATGTGATCTTTTCTAGTGTTACCTGGGAATGCTTTCGCGCACCAGTTGTCCTTACATTGGGATGCTGCATTCAAACAGGAGAGAAAATATTACTCACTGATAATCAACTTAAGGGAGATGTTTAGCCTTTTTTAAATAATTTGATTGTGTCCATGTTCATCAACACAAAAACAAATAGTTAAACCATTTTAATCAACAAATACAAAACACAATGTACATTAATTTTATATCATTTTATCATAGACATTTTTTCAACTTTAAATGTATAGTTAATAAATTAATATACTCAACATTTTAATGGTTTAATATATTACAGCAAAATTTTATTCAGAAAATAAGTAGCTTATTTGATAAAACAGTTTATTAGCAATTATATAGCGCATTTATTATCATATTTAGTGATGATTCTCATATGAATACTAGAATTTTCTGAGACTTAAGTGTGATTTTAAAGTGCAAATTTTTTTAAATAAAATAAATCTACACACTAAAGGTCTTTGTGATTTCTTGATTCATGTTAACCACAATCAAGTTTCTCAGAACTCTGATTATTATCAATTCGAGTCAAGCTTGAGTTCATTAAACATATACGTTTAAAACTTTAGGCTGTAAATAAAATAACATTTATGTTAAAACTATTTTTTCTAATATTTAAAATTAAACTAAGATTTAGGTATTGAAAACAAAAAAATGTGTATTTTAAATCACATTAGTACTATAAATTAGTATTTTTTCAAATGAAAATAACACATTTTAAAATAAAAATAAATAGTTTTTAAATAATTATAAAAAATGAGCCGTGTAAATTATAAATTTAATTTTTAAATATATTCATGATAGAAAAAGAAAAATTAACTCATGATAGAAACCGAAAAATTAATTATTATTAAATTAAATTAATTAATTAATTTAAAATAAAACTATGTAAACAGGTTTGGGTACACAGATTTATCAATGTCTTATTATAAACAACCCTTTCAAATCCCTGTGTCTAGAAAGTCTAATTTGACACCTCCCCTTCTACCAACCAGACCTTTTCACCCCTAACAGCAAGGGCTGTAACCAATGTAAAGAGAATAGAAGATAGCGCCAGTTGGAGAAAGACGTCTGATTGGCTGAGCGTGTGACGTCACCCATACACTAGCCAGCGCTTAAAGCCATGTTCTCGCATGTCATTTCCAGTGAATCATTTCAAATGATTCATTTTTAATGAAAATATGAATTAAATAAATTTGTTCACACGTGTAATTTATCATATTTATCATGTTGAGAATAATCAACTACTGTTTAGTTAATTAAAATGGCACCACGTGCTGTTTTATTTTATATAACTCACCCATCACTGCTTATATTAAAACAAACATTCAAACTCTGTAATAGTCCAAAAATGGATTGGTTTGTTCATCTTTCCACTTGAATAAAATTTTTGAGAAATCATGTAACAGTACAATGTCTATAAATATATAAATAAATCCTTGCATTAATTAAATAAAAATGAATTAATTCTTGTAGGGCCTACTTGGTCCCACGGTTCATTATGTTTTAATTTTTCAATAATGATAGTTAACAGTTAAGAAAATTAGACCTCCTTTAAAATTTAATGAAAGTGTGAAATAATGATTCATTCTAATGAAATTATTGTTCTGGGGTTTATTTTGTATTAATTTTCAATGACTCCCTGAAAATGATACGTGAGAACTTGGCTTAACATACATAAAGCTTTATGGAAGACAAATTAAGTCTTTTCTAAATAATTATTTTTAGAAATCATAATATCACGTTTGGGAACATTTACACATATTAATGCATATTTAAAATCCACACCAATAAATGAATTCTTAATAAATTACACTTAACCTAGTAAAATATGTTAAAAATTACTTACACGTTTGAAATATTGTATTAACACTGGCAACATTCGATGTGTTTTGAAGTTCTTGACATTTTAGTTAACTTTAGCACCACAAATTTATAACATAAACGAAAATTAAAATAAATTCTATCAACCTTTATTATTAAATCATACGCAACTATTCAACAAATTTTTGTTGAAGTTTAATATAAAAATATTAAATTACAATAGTCATTGTTAACCTTAGGCAGATAAATATTTTAAAGTTTTGTCGTGCACTATAAGATTTGCTATGTTCATAACGTTCTAAAATCAAACCAAATTTACACTAACGAGTATTCAAAATGTTCAAGATTTAGGATCACAAAACGTATAATAGAAGCCTAATAAAGGTTTTTTTTAAGACTTTGAACTACATGATTTCATCCATTTTTGTCTTTGCCTATTAAAACAGATACTCGAGTGGTAAACATAATAAATTAACTAACTATACACGATAAAATCACTACTAGGCAAACACTAATAAATAAATCATTATAAAGATAAATGAAAGAACCGCCCGAAACACATGGACTGCACAACTGATGTGTACTGGGTAACGTAGGCTCGTGGCTGACGTAAGCGATGACATCATCAAATTCTTTCAATTGGCGCTACCTATCTATTCTCTTTACATTGGCTGTAACCACCCACACCACTAAGTTGTCAGAACCCCGAGTAGGCGCTCGCCCTATCTAGCGGAGAATGAGAGAAATCGTCCCCCACCCTTCGGCTAGACACGGCTTCAAAACGACTGAATAATCATATTATAATAAAGTAGATACTTAAAATATAAATGTTGTTACTGTGTAATTGAGAGGCTTTCCCCGATCATTACGGGATCTTTAGAATAGGAATGCCATAGATATTAGATATGGCTCCCCAGATACTCTTGTCCCACTCTCCTCTCTAGGGATATCTTTCTGACAACGAAGACTCATCAGACAAGTTACATAAGCCGGAATTCACCATCTCCCAGTACGAGCTCACCCCCAGGATAGAAACGTGAGACTTCACTATCCCGACAACGGTTGTATACGTTTAGATGATATTCCTCCATATTTTCTACCAAGACTAGTGATGCCAAACTCCAAAAAACGAGGAACACGATGAACCTAGTGGCCACCAGCCCCATGTCCTACACATAAGACTTAAATTAATTATTTCCTCCCCCTCTAATCTGTTTCCATTGTCCATTCCCCTCCTCCATACACCAACCGAATTCCTTGGGACGAGATGAACTGGAATTTCGCTCCAATACTCAAAAACAATATTAAAGAACTCCCCCCCCCCCTCCTCCCTTGATCGTTAATTTTTGATTCTGAATAAACATCTCTCAGAGTCAAGGAAAACTATTCTCTTGATACTTGACTCTCACTAGAGCTATAAATAAGATTCATGTGGTAAACTTTTGCACTAACAATCCTAGTCAGTCCTCGGATAGCAATAATCCTCACAAACAAGTAGATTGATCATTTATCATACAAAAAGCTGATATTGCTGTGAGTTCAAAACATCCAAGAAAGATCAAGTTGAGAAAATGCATTTAATTAATTTACTAAACAATTAGATAATACGTTACCTTTTTTCTGGGTTTGTACAGTATAGCAATACAATTACAAATATGCCTGTAAATGGCTGCTTATAAATAATGTATTAGTGGAGTGAAATAGACAAAAACAATTAACTTTATATAAATTATAATGGAAAATAAATATATAATTATTACAAGGAATTACAATATGATCTCTGGGCCTCCAAACCTCTTAACCTGGATTAGCAATAGACAATACATTGAGATTTATATAAACATTTAAAAGGTGGATAGAAAACTTTTAACTTTGATTAGATTACAATAAATGTCTTAACAAAAACAAACAGCCATTCAGGCTAAACTCATAACCAGACAAAATATGGCTAAATCCCAAACAGGAACACTTATTCATTAATTATTAGCTGGTAACAACTTAACAATTAGCTATACTGATGTTAAAATATATTGAAGTTGAGTTAAAAAATTTAGTAAGGATAAAATTAAATAAAAGACAAGACGTGTATACGTTGGGCTGGCGGTAAACCGGATATAACTCTCTATCAGAGAGAGAGTGATAGTTGGGGAGAATACAATCTGTCCATGACAGGTGTGCAAAGTCCAAGTGAAGAATATATCCGGCCAGGGCTCCAATGTAATTACAGTACTGTATCCACAAATTGAGTCTATGAAACTGTTGATTTTAATATGGTACACTACTTTTCAATCACAAGTGCTACTACACCACCGAAATATTAAGAGAATTTCCCAAACAGTGCAACAATTCTTAACTTAGACAATGGGAACTGGCCCACCAATGGATCACCACCAGGCCTCAACAGAAGATAGTTTATTTTGCAACACCCTCCGCTATTCCTATAGATAAGGCCCCTAAAACTACAGGATAGGGGGGACGTAACGTACATATTATAAATGACAACAGATAGAATAGCACAGTTTTCAATCATGTGTATTTTAATTTGTTCAAAGCAGAAAACAGACAAAGGAACATATGGCCTTAATTCAAAAACTTTCCAATAGCTACTACTGTAAAAGAAAACATTGCATCATATAATGTACCGTCTTTCAGGTATCTGGTAGAACTATTACCCAAACACATCTCTCTCAATTTACTGTACCTAAAAACATGACATAAGGTCTTTAAAATATAGTTACCCACAAACTGGTACAAATATAAATAAGCCTATTGATACCCATAAATAAAGGTATAAGCTTTTACTGTATAAAAATACAGAGTGATATCTCATGTCCTACTAAGTACTTCAATTCAAAGTTTACATTAGTTACAAGGATACTTCATGGATATAATCCATGACTCAGAGAATCAAACGCACAAAGTTGTCTAGCTACAAAATTGTATACTTTACTTTAATTTGAGAATGTAACGTCTAATGGTTACAACACTATAGGTAATAACTAACAATGACATTCTAGACATTATTAATATATGCCTCTATGACCCTAGACAATAGTATGAAATATAATTCATTTAAACGTACTTCCTCCATAACTCTGCTTGAGTTATAACAATTTTAAATTTAATAGAAAACAGGTATATCTCCCAAGACGCTAACATATGGTCTGTTCTACATATTACATTAACTAACATCAAACGAAAAATCTCCATTCCGTTGACTCAATGATTTAACAATTTATATTATAGGCCAATCCTCCATGACCACAAAACAAAGTTAGCTATATAAAATAATAAATGCCAGACGCGATTTCCCCATGGCATCGACTCAAAGATTTAACTATTTATTCCATAAGTCTCTCTTCCATGACCCCAATAAATAGTTAGTTCTATAAAATAAATTTATATCAAACGTAAGATTTTCCTAGGTCTTTCCTCCATGACCCCGACACGTAGTCCGCTCTATCAAAACGCTCTTCTGATGAAGCTCTATTCAATAATGCTATATTTAATACAACTTACATTCTCCTATATATTGAGTCTAGAGAACAAGAAAGGGGGATGGGATTGTTCACATTCTAGTCAGCTACGCAGTACAAGGCATTACGTCATCATGCCGTAATTTCACAAGTCTTCCTGGTCGCTGATTGGATGTCTATCGTCGCAATGCAGTTGTTTACGATTCTCTGACCGCTGTTGGAACATCTGATGTCAGGTGATGGTGGCCTTATCCCTCCTCCAGGGTGCAATACAGGGCGTGTTGATTTGGTGCCTGGACTCTTGGAAAACATCGCCCAGTGTTAATATTATTCTCGGGCCGGGTAGATCATCTAATACGGACTTTTCTAGTCGTGGTCGCCCCACGCTTCCACATTGGTGTATTTGGACTTTGTAACAATCTAGTAAGTAGACAGTTGTTATTGAATATTTAGGAACGCTGATTTAATGTATGATTGTTGGGGCTACATTGGGCTACAATAGTGAAGATTACTATTGTAGGATACATCAAGGTATTTTTTGGGGCGGGTAGTATGCGTTAAGTGATTGAACATGGAATATCAGGTTGGGAGGGGTAGTAATTGTACAATACGAAGTTTGTATTGTTACAATTTCTATAATATTATTATTTTTCAAAATTAACATTATTATTATTATTTATTTTCTTATCTATTATTATTATCAACATCTTCATCAGTTTTCTACAAATATTAACCATGGCCAAGGAATTTATCTTTACTCCCAAAAACAGTTGGCACAATTTGTTTTTAACAGTTTCATTCTAAATTCAAAATGGAGTAATCCATTGTTTGTGTTATTTGTACTCTCTTCTTCTTTGTGTTTGATAAAGGCAACAATGCCGAAATATTATTATATTTGTGTTTAAAATGTGTGTGTGACTACTTCTACTATAGAAGACAGAAGAAAGGAAGAAGATGTCACCTTTGTGTATTGGATTCTTCCCACATCTTTCCTCTTTCCCTAGGTGGGCTTTCTTCATCAAATTTATTCTTAGTAGTTTATTTTTCCTTTTTCTTTAGTTTTATCTATTTCCTTTATTATAAAATTACCTAGCCATTGGGCCACCTCATTTTTGAAAGTGCTGATGTATGTAATTTCCATAATATTCATTAAATAAATTTCAAGGCTTTGTGAATATTAACAATTTTTTATTTAACTTTCTTTTATATCTAAGTAAAATTCACATTTAAATCTTTGTTTGGAACGTATGCTAACTTGATAAACACAAATTTAAATATGCTATGTAACACTACTAATATCCGTTTTTACAAACACATTGTGTGTGTTGACTGCACAGAAAATTCATCACCATCAAGATCCAGCATTTTTTGCTAACCAGACTGGCCAACCGCCACATTAGATCAAATAGATGTGAGTCTATTGTATTACCGAATATGAATATAAATTTGTTTATATTCATTCTTAGTTTATGTAAGAAGTAAGAAACAATTGGAATTGAGTCGATAATCTCTTTTGCCAAATATTTGGTTATTAAATTTTCAATATTACAAATGCAACAATAAAAAAGCATCAAGTGTTTCCTTGTGCATTTTTTAATGTGAAAGTTTAAATTAGAGATGGGTTGAATCCGAATCGACATTTTAATTATTTACAAATAGACCTACATTACACAATATAGGCCTAAGCTGTAAATTAAGATTTATTTCAATCATGCTTTAAATTTTAATCTTCCCCAATCCCCCTCACAAAATACTGGTTAAAATCCAGCCAAATTAAAGACTCATATTATTGTTTGGAAGTAAAATCAATCAAAATTTGAGTGTCTAGTTTCTAAAAAAAACATATTATGCCTAGTTACCTTTTGATCAACTTTAACCATATTGAGATATAATAATTTATTTTGATAAAGCTAAAATAAAAATATAAACAGATAAAAGAAAAGACTAAAACAACAGGTTAAGCAACTAAACATACATTGGAAATAGATGTATTATTCTTATTTTCTTTTATATACATTATCTATCTTCGCATAGAAAACAAGAAATATATTCGATTCTTGCAATATATCGATTTCTGAAAATACATTCTATTTAAAAGATGAACATATTTTCAACTCTTGCGTTCATTCCTATTTTATTAGGCAAGACTGTGTTTGAATATTTTTGCAATTACTTCAATAACATATTTGAAAAAAATAATAAACTCTTATTTAAAATCAATTAGCAAGTCGTTATTTGATGCTTAAAACTGGACAGCACTTACCAAGTGATCAGATTACCTGAATCGATTTTAAACAAAGAATCGATACACAATACATAGGTTGGTAGGCGTAAATAAACAGTTTTATTGGTCTCACTGTTGAGAGTATTTATTTTTCATGAAACCCAACAAAATATTCAACTTAAGACTCGTATGAAATAAATTGGGGTTCTTTGCATAGATGTAGATAATTAAAACCAGTTGGGTAGTAAGAATTAACAGTATCTTTATTTTAATCATCACTCTGGCGAGTAAACATATACGTCATGGCGGCTGACTTTGTATCGCGTGTAGTGTGTACTTATTTTTCTTTTAAAAAAGCCGTAATTTCTCTTATTTATTTTGAGTTTAATTCTAGTTTTGATTTTCAGTTTTTGAAGAGTTTTAATATGTTCATTAAAATATTTAGGTGAAAGTTTCAGAAGTAAGCATACGCTGAAACGGTTGAATCCAAATGTTCCATAGATTTGGAAGGGCAGGGTATTAGGCACGTTAAATATTTACACCTAACCATTATTATAAATAAAAAAAGATTTTATTCACATTTATCTCTTTTGTCCGACAAAATAAGGAGTACGGATTAATTTGTGCTTTTCAAGTAGGCCTAACTTAGTAATTTTTGAATTCAATAAACAGATTCAACCATCAAATCTAATAAAACATTGAATTCTCGAATCTCGAATACTTGTCAGGATTCGGTGGATTCAAGATTCGAGTATTAATGAAAACTTAGCTTACTCCCTCAGTGTTCTTACCACATTTTAAAAATAATCAGGTTTAGTTTCACCGACTTTATATTTTGTTGTGGCCACTGTTTGGATCTCAACTCCTAACCAGGGGCTTGTTTCATAAAATTACAACTCATAAGTGAATGTTTTACAAAAATAAAATAGTTTGACTTGTAAATGTTAGTGCAACTCACGTGGAAAATATTTACAAGTCATATGTTGTATTTACAAGAAAAATATATATGCAGTTTGTCACATTTTTGCATCAGTGTTGTAGCGTTTTAAAAAACCACAAACATCATTATTTTGGACATAAATAATCTGTTATTAAATTGAGCTAAAATAACTAGGGTCAATATCAATCTGTAAATACTGAATTCTAGTTGAATTTTAATCAGACACTGAGAAATATTCGAGCCTTTCTCCTTAGCCGTGTTTTCGCGGTTGACATGGTATTGATGTTTACAACTACAACGTTTTCGCAGTTAACCTAGTATCGATGTTAATGAAAAGTTTATAACCGAGATGATAACACTTTCCTTGACCAGACTAAACAGTATGGTCAGTGTGTATTCTCTGGTATGATCGTTGTATTCTCTGGGTATAGCTAGTCCAGGTGTTCCGGTGTACATGGTACTCTGGGTATGCTAGTCCAGTGGTGTATTCTCTGGGTATGCTAGTCCTGTGGTGTATTCTCTGGGTATGCTAGTCCTGTGGTGTATTCTCTGGGTATGCTAGTCCAGTGGTGTATTCTCTGGGTATGCTAGTCCTGTGGTGTATTCTCTGGGTATGCTATCGTATCCTGTTGTGGTGTATTCTCTGGGTATGCTAGTCCTGTGGTGTATTCTCTGGGTATGCTAGTCCTGTGGTGTATTCTCTGGGTATGCTAGTCCTGTGGTGTATTCTCTGGGTATGCTAGTCCTGTGGTGTATTCTCTGGGTATGCTAGTCCTGTGGTGTATTCTCTGGGTATGCTAGTCCTGTGGTGTATTCTCTGGGTATGCTAGTCCAGTGGTGTATTCTCTGGGTATGCTAGTCCAGTGGTGTATTCTCTGGGTATGCTAGTCCAGTGGTGTATTCTCTGGGTATGCTAGTCCTGTGGTGTATTCTCTGGGTATGCTAGTCCTGTGGTGTATTCTCTGGGTATGCTAGTCCTGTGGTGTATTCTCTGGGTATGCTAGTCCTGTGGTGTATTCTCTGGGTATGCTAGTCCAGTGGTGTATTCTCTGGGTATGCTAGTCCAGTGGTGTATTCTCTGGGTATGCTAGTCCAGTGGTGTATTCTCTGGGTATGCTAGTCCTGTGGTGTATTCTCTGGGTATGCTAGTCCTGTGGTGTATTCTCTGGGTATGCTAGTCCTGTGGTGTATTCTCTGGGTATGCTAGTCCAGTGGTGTATTCTCTGGGTATGCTAGTCCAGTGGTGTATTCTCTGGGTATGCTAGTCCAGTGGTGTATTCTCTGGGTATGCTAGTCCAGTGGTGTATTCTCTGGGTATGCTAGTCCTGTGGTGTATTCTTGGGTATGCTAGTCCTGTGGTGTATTCTCTGGGTATGCTAGTCCAGTGGTGTATTCTCTGGGTATGCTAGTCCTGTGGTGTATTCTCTGGGTATGCTAGTCCAGTGGTGTATTCTCTGGGTATGCTAGTCCAGTGGTGTATTCTCTGGGTATGCTAGTCCAGTGGTGTATTCTCTGGGTATGCTAGTCCAGTGGTGTATTCTCTGGGTATGCTAGTCCAGTGGTGTATTCTCTGGGTATGCTAGTCCAGTGGTGTATTCTCTGGGTATGCTTAGTCCAGTGGTGTATTCTCTGGGTATGCTAGTCCAGTGGTGTATTCTCTGGGTATGCTAGTCCAGTGGTGTATTCTCTGGGTATGCTAGTCCAGTGGTGTATTCTCTGGGTATGCTAGTCCAGTGGTGTATTCTCTGGGTATGCTAGTCCTGTGGTGTATTCTCTGGGTATGCTAGTCCAGTGGTGTATTCTCTGGGTATGCTAGTCCTGTGGTGTATTCTCTGGGTATGCTAGTCCAGTGGTGTATTCTTGGGTATGCTAGTCCAGTGGTGTATTCTCTGGGTATGCTAGTCCAGTGGTGTATTCTCTGGGTATGCTAGTCCTGTGGTGTATTCTCTGGGTATGCTAGTCCTGTGGTGTATTCTCTGGGTATGCTAGTCCAGTGGTGTATTCTCTGGGTATGCTAGTCCTGTGGTGTATTCTCTGGGTATGCTAGTCCTGTGGTGTATTCTCTGGGTATGCTAGTCCTGTGGTATTCTCTGGGTATGCTAGTCCTGTGGTGTATTCTCTGGGTATGCTAGTCCTGTGGTGTATTCTCTGGGTATGCTAGTCCTGTGGTGTATTCTCTGGGTATGCTAGTCCTGTGGTGTATTCTCTGGGTATGCTAGTCCTGTGGTGTATTCTCTGGGTATGCTAGTCCAGTGGTGTATTCTCTGGGTATGTAGTCCTGTGGTGTATTCTTGGTATGCTAGTCCAGTGGTGTATTCTCTGGGTATGCTAGTCCTGTGGTGTATTCTCTGGGTATGCTAGTCCAGTGGTGTATTCTCTGGGTATGCTAGTCCTGTGGTGTATTCTCTGGGTATGCTATCCTGCACCGCATACCCAAAATGATATGGACTAGTTTTTTCTTTAATTCAATGTTGTTTGTGCGAACTGTGTAAACACTAATGTTTAAATTGTTAATAAATATACATGTAATGAATTATTAATTTTAAAAGTAATATTGGTTCATATTCCAAGAATACTGTGTTTTAAGTCATTCTTCTTCCAAAAGGTTCTACTTAGCACATTAGGAAACCCGGGGCTTGCTACTTGAAAACCGCAAGGCAAGCTAGGGAGGCTCTAATGACCTTGCCCAATGTTTAGGGGGTTGAAACACATTCCTTTCCGCTCGCCCATAAGCAATTGGCCAATGAGCTCACTTTTTACACCCTACGTTATGCTGTTCCTGTGAAGCAAGCTAAGCATTGTGCCAACTATTGAAAAAAGATTCACGATCGCAATGATTATTTAATAAGCTAATTTAGTATAGTTTAAGTAAAAATACATAAAATATTATTATTATTATTATTATTATTAGCACCGCGTCTTACTACCCGTTCGGGTTATACGCACTTACGCTAATGTGTAATGGTAGGGTGATTGTGAGATGAAATGAAGGACCTACAGTTTAACGTGGAATCCGAACAATAGTGGAGGCCTGGCATTCCCCACTACATAAAATAAATATATAATTAATTGTAAAATAATAGTATACGTAACAAGTTTTAAATTATTCAATAATTAAATACATTTATTTTGTTTAGTTATTCTAGTCACATGTATTATCCTGTATTTGGCAAACACATTTAACCATTCTTTCAAATTTAGGCATTTCAGCACTGATAGAGGGGGTAGGGAGGGTGACGAGCCTACTTTAACGGTTGTTGACGGTAATTCTTATTTTTATTTAGTAGAAAGGATCATGGAGTTTTAATAGTGTTCTTTTTGTTTTACATTAACGACTTAGTAGTCATTGTTTAAAAATGAGTTGGTCCAATGGCTAGATAATTTTATAATAAAGGAAATTCATAAAACTAAAGAAAAAATAAACTACTACAGTCAACTCTCGATTCTACGACCTTTCACGGTTCCCTGGAAAAGGGTCGTTTTTTCGAAGGGGTCATTATTGGAATTTTAACAGATTTTGTTCCACCCCTTGCCTTCATACGAAAAAATTGCATTTTTTAGACAACACGTGAAAAAGTAAATAAAATAAAACCTACTGTACCTATTTCTTGAAGAAGTCCATTATGAAGGCCTGCTTCTTCTTAGCGCCAGTTTTCTCTACAAAGTCTTTCACATTATAGAACTGGGACCACAGCTCTTCGCTAGCCCCCTGGCGCTTAAGTGCTCTTGAGTAGACGTCCCTAGCTTTCAGAACATCTTTCATCGTGGGGATGTCTTCAGCTCTTCTTCATTTTCCTTCCCTCTTCATCGCTTGACTCTGTGCTCCTGATTATATCGGAGTCATCGAGGGTGCCCAACTGTGATGTCATTGTCTGCTGCTATGTACTTCTCATACGTGCAGTCTGGGGCTAATCTCTGCCACGTTTCTTCATCGCACGGCCGAGTGAAAGTTAAGGGGCAGATGAAGGTGCTGTTGATGTGCCAGGCTGCGGTTCTATGGAGAGGCCTGGCTGGGAATTGGCGTCCACTGGCGGTGGGTCGTTTGGGTCCTCGGCGCTGGCAGCGGTGGGAAGCACATGGACAGCAGCCTCTTCGTCGACTGGTAAGACAAAGTGGGCGTGTCGGAAGCAGTTGGCTGATCACCGCTGGTCTCAACGACCCTCCAACTGGCAATGATTCCTTCCATCGCCCTGAACACATCCCACTTTTTGACCCCCTTGCCCATGTCGAGATTCCACACCATACTCCGCACAAGCATCTCGCGGAACTTAACCCTTCACTTGCTGGATTATCCCCCGGTCTAGGGGCTGAAGCATGCTGGTGGTGCTCTTTGGCAGAAACACCAGCTTGATGTTCCTGAGTTTGTCGAGAGCAGGATGTGTGGGGCAATTGTCGACGAAGAGCACGACTTTTCTATTAGCGGCGTCCATCTTCGAATCGAAGTGTTGAAACCACCTCGTGAACACCCCCGAGGTTATCCATACCTTCTTATTAAAATCATAGTCACAAGGCAGGATGTTGCCCTTGAAACCCTGGGGTTTCTTGAATTTCCCGATCACGAGGGGCTTCATCTTATCGCTGCCATCCATGTTGTAGCACAGAAGGATGGGGAGGTGCTCCTTGCTCCTCTTCGCACCCTTGCACTTATCCCCTTCACAGCAAGAGTGCGATCTGGCATGAGGTTGTAGAACATCCGCAGCTCGTCAGCGTTGGTTACATCTTGAGGCTGATATCGCCTAACGATGTTTTGGAGCAAGGGCATCCAATCCCACACCGGTGTTGGGTCCACCGATGCGCTTTCACCGACGACCTTGTGGCTGGCTATACTTTGAAACGCTCTACCCACCCACTTGAACACTTAAAGTTTTTTATACCCAACCTCAGGGCAAATTAATCTTCCTTCCTCTGCATCATCAGTCCGTTTATAGGCATGTTTTGCGCTCTATGCTGGCTGAACCACTCCAGCATAGCCTGCTCCAGATTCGCGTGCGTTTCACCCTTCAAATTTTTGGCCTTTACATTGTGGCCTTCCTTCTGCACTGCATTCACAATTTCTTCTCTCATTTTTAGAATAGTGAAAAGTGTTGACTTCAGGATGCCATGCCGCCGCACAATCTCCGTCTTTGTAACCTTCTTCTCATCCACTTCCTGGATGATCTCGTACTTCTTCATGAGCGTCAAGAAGGTCCTCCTTTCACTCATTTTGTCAAAATTATAAGTTCGTATCAAATAAAAAAATATAGTGTGGGTCATCAAATATCGTTCACAAAATCAAACCAAAAACGTAACCAAATCGAGAATCGAAATAACAATGGCAAAAGCAAGCCTGGTGCGTGATGTAGCGGCAGTCACCGCGAGGAAACATTGTCTTGCTTGTGGGAGAGGGTGGACAGAGTCAAGTGGCTGGCATTGATGAGGTGGTGTCTATTTTTATACCTGACCCACCCCAGTTACTAGTAATACAGCGCTCACAAAGATAATTGCAACGCAGCAACCTAAATAAATGCAACAAACACATTTTACAGCCGATTTCCTTAAACTTTTCAACCTTTTTTCCCGCATTTTTCACGGTTCCCAAAAAAGGGTCGTTACTTCGAGAGGGACGCTATTCCTGGGGTCGTAGAATCAACAGTTGACTGTAAATGTAAATTTGACGAAGAAAGCCCACCTAGAGAAAGAGGAGAAATGTGGGAAGAATCCAATGCACAAAGGTGACATCTTCTTCCTTTCTTCTGTCTTCTATTATGTAACACATTTTCCTTCTTTCCCTAGGTGGTCTTTCTACATCAAATTTACTCTTAGTAGTTTATTTTTCCTTTTTCTTTAGTTTTATCAATTTCCTTTATTATAAAATTATTAGTAATTGTGATTTTATACAGTTATACATCAAAGAATCTCAAAAGTCAGGAGTGTGAGTTCACTCTTTCAAGATGATTTAGAAGGAAAAGGTAAAATAAAATATATTTTCATATAATTTACTTAATCAGTGGCGCACCCAGCCATTTACTTAGGGGGGAGGCATCAAGGCTGTAGCAAGATGGGAGAGAGCGGGTTTGGGGTTGCACAGCCTCCTAAGCCCGAGAATATTTATGAATATTAAATGCTTTTATAAATCATTTTGAGTAGTTTTATAGTAATTAAGTAATTTAAATAATACAAATGGTATCGAAGCTATTATTTGTATGTTTTTTTTCAATTGTTAATTTTGTGTGTAACGGTAAACCTTTTGAATATTAGGCTTAAGTCTGAGGCCTGGTTTTAAAATGTATCATATACATTCGACACATCTTCAATGTTAGTTATACTTAATATTATTAAATTTTTATTAACATTATTTTCGGTGTTGCGGAAAGAGGGGGTAGGCGGGGTCAAATACCCTGTTTGCCCCTCTCCCCCTTGGGGCACCACTGTTTACAGCAAAATATATGTGTAAATATCTTAGCAATGAATCAATGACGTAGCGATAGAGTATTAATAGTCCGACATAATCTCCCCTATGTTAGTCAGAGTTTACGCATCTAAATAGCTTCTGGAGCATAAATTCTCAAGTTGGGAGACTTGTCTGTTTCCAAGCAGTATTGTGTGAGTTAAGTTAGGCTTTATAAAATAGTTTTAATTGCAACGAGAGTTGGACAATCCACCTGATTCCCTCTTACCAAGATCTGATGGACGCTTGATCGATGTATCACTTCATTTTACTCTTTAAGATTGTTTGCTTTGAGTATTGCTAATTGTGTGCTTTTAATTACACTCGGCTAATTGAATAGGATCTGTATCTTATACATTCAGAAATGTGCCTAGTGGTCTAGTGGTCATAGGTTCAGGCTATGGACTCAGAGATCCCGGGTTTGATTCCCGGCGCGTCCAGTGAGGCTGGAACGGGTTGGATTCAGCCTAGAGTGGATAAATAAGGAGCTACTTGAATAATGTAGTAGTGGCTCCGATATAGAAAGCTGAGCTTAATGACTGGAGTCATCGTAGTGCTGACCACATGACACCCTCTATCCGCAAGAGTTGGCACTAATTCTCCAAACAGTTTAGTAGCCACTCGGTAGGTATAGCCTAAATGCGGACTGACACCATGGAGTTACTTTTATTACATTTTGAGTGGATGGTAATCATCGCTATTGATAAATAAAAGAAGGGAGAATATTAGGGGGGAGGGGGGGCTCAAAATTTCCTAAGATATCATACAGTTAAAGGGAAATAACAAATGTTCGAGAACCACTGTTCTATATGGACACATCTTCAAATACATCCCTTGAAATAATCCCTTGATGTTCTTGGACAACGGTGGTTGAGGGTTCTCGGCCCCAAAATCTCCGCTGCAACTTTAAGAGTGCAGCATACCTATTAATTTTTCTCAGAATACGCCACTGAGTATGGCTATGATCAATGAGCTGAGAATCTGTGTGCCAATTTAAACTAGTACGACTTCAATTATGGATTTTTGTGAAGTAAGATGGGAGATTACTTAGAGCAGATGATGGGCATCAATTATTAATTAGAAAAAAAAGAGTATGTAGAGTCTCTTAACTTATATTTAAAACTATAACATAAGCTTTTAATTAGAGATGGGCCACTCGAATCCACCAAATCCTGACAAGTATTTGAGAGTCAAGGATTCGCTGTTTCAATGGATTAGATGATTGAATCTTTCACCTTATAAACAAAGCATAATATTATGAATTCAAAAATTACTTAGTTAGGCCTACTTTAAAAGCACAACTTAATCCGTAATCATTATTTTGTCAGACAAATGAGAAGCATGAATAAAATCATTCTTTTTTTAATAATAATTGTAAGGTGTAGAAAATCTAACGTGCCTAATCCCCCATCTGGATGGGAAACTTGGACTCTGGCGTTTCAGTGCATGCTCAGTCCTGAAACTTTCACCTCACGAACAATCTTGTAAATATTTTAATGAACACATTACACATGATATGAAGTCAACTGCCATGGCGTATATGTTTACTCGCCAGAGTGATAAACATGACTGTTAATTATTACTACCCAACTGGTTTCAGTTATCTACAAATATGCAAAGAACCCTATTTTATTTCATACGATCATTAAGTTAGATATTTTGTTGGGTTTCATGAAAAATACTGTTAACAGTTAGACAGATAAAACTGTTTATTTACGCCCACCAGCCTACGTATCGTAAGTCGATTGTTTGTTTAGAATCTGATCACTTAGTAAGTGCTATTGAGTTTTAAGAATCAAATAACAACTTGCTAATTCAGAATTTGTTTTTAAATTGATTTTAATTAAAGAGTTTATTTATTTTTAAATGTGTTTTTGAAATAATTGTAAAAATATCCAAACATATTCCTGCCTAATAAAATGGGAATAAACATATTGCAACTTGCAAGAGTCAAAAATGTGTTTGTGTTTTAAATAGAATGTATTCTGAGAAATCGATACATCGCAATAATCGAATATATAAGATAACTAGGCCTAATCTGTTTATTTCACATGTTTTTTTAGAAACTTAACTCATTCCAACAACACTTTTAAAAATAACTAAAAGACACTCAAATTTTATTCATTTGACTCAAAATATTGATTTGATTTTTAAACAATATGATTCTAGATTGTTTAATTTGGCTGGATTTTAACCAGTATTTTGTGAGGGGTGATTGGGGTGGATTAAAATTAAAAGTGTGATTGAAATAAATCTTAATTTACAGTTTAGGCCTATATTGTGTAATGTAGGTCTATTTGTAAATAATTTAAATTTCTAACAATCTGCTAGGATTCAGATTCAAGATTCGAGATTCGAAAATAGTGCATTCGACCCATTTCTAATAACAATTATAGTTATTATTATTATTATTATTATTATTTCAATCTCCTTTATTATAGTGCTGGCCAACAGTCGTAATACCTATAACAGGCCAGCACTGAAATAATCTACACGAAAAATTAAGATAAACAAAAATGGCTAAATAATGTTATATAATGATTAATAGTTATAAAAAAAAGTAATTAATAATGATAATAATAAATAGCAATAATAACAAAAAACTAAAGAGTGGTTAAAAGCAGTAACAATATGCAAAAAATAAGTCAGAATATTGTAAAATTTAGATATTATAGGCAGAACCTCTTAGTGATAAATTATTGATAAGGGATTTCCTTAAATAACTCTCTGAGTTTAGCTTTTCTTTTATGATAAAAGTCAAATTCAACAAATCTAGAATTGGTGCTATGAATATGACAACCTATAGGGCTTACCTTAAAATAGCTATTGATAAAAAATAATTTTGGATTACGAGAAGCCCGAGAAGGGATAAGAATGCCTACATGATCAAGGGCAAATTTGTAATAAATTTTGCTATTGAATATATTAAAAACAAAAAGGGCATCACAATAAAGTCTACTCGAGAAGAGAATTTGGAGCCCTAAGAGGTTTCGAATGCTGTCATAATCATAATAAATCCGGTTACTAAAGTATTTATCATAGCACGCAGAGACAAATTTTCTTTGAACGTTTTCTAACCTAAGAGAGTCAGTTAAGGTAATGGAATTCTAAGCAACAGTAGCATATTCTAACTTAGATCTAACCAGGGTGTAGTACAGACATAAAAAACAGTAAACTTTTTTAAACGATGAAGTAATCAATTTAATAAGTCCAAGTAATTTTAATGACTGGGAAATTACATGGTCAACATGATAGTGGAAAAAAAGTTTGTTATCAAGAATAACACCAAGATCATTAATATAAAGGGTACAAACTATGTTTTCATTGCCCAATTTATAAGTAAAAAAGAAAGGATTAGTTTTCCTAGTAAAAGTTATAGATTTGGTCTTAGATTCATTAATAGACATTCCATTTTCAAAAGACCATTGTATAATACCATTTACATCATTTTGTAGCTCTATACAATCTGCAATTGATTTAATAATTTTACATCATCAGCATCATCATCATCAGCAAGTTCACTAAGATGGTCATTGATCCGATTAGCAGGTGCGGTAGTTCTCCGAACTATATTCTTGTGGCTCAGTTTACCGATGTGTGTTGATACAGCCACTTGTGCCTGGTTGTGGTGCAACGAGAGGGTAAAATGGGACAGTTTAGGTGAGTTGGGTTTATACAATTTAATTATTCCAATAACATACTTGATACATTACACAATGTCGTCAAATCGAGGGAAGGAGGAGTATTCAAATATTGGATGATTTGAGGAAGAAGAACATTCAGGGCGCTCAAGGAGGAGCGAGGACAGGGCGCATTGATGGTCTAAGCTCACTTACAAAAGGAATGGACCTGTCATAAGAAAGAACACATGATGATGATAATAATAATAATCAGAATTGAAATGCTACTTTTCTAAATTGCCAGATTTTTTGTTAAAAGTATAAGTTAAGCCTGAAAAAACTTAGTAACACTCAACATTTAATAAAAGTTAGTGACAATAAATTTTTTTTTTTAATATCGTAATATCTACATCAAATTATGATAAAATTACTGGCAAATTAATTTGATGATAAAATATTATTGGGGGTATGAGGGGTGTGCGAATAGGATTATTTATCGAATCTAATATAAAAATTTCAATTAGTAAATTCCTATTGAAAATGCAGTTTTATATTTAAATATTGGCAAAATGTAAAAAAATTACCTTTTAACATTGTTAAATGTGTTGGTATTAATATAAAAAAGACTGAAATTAAGACAAAATTTCAGGAAATTGAAAGGAATTCTATCCAGTTTTTTAGACAGTGGGTTTCACCTAAATCAAGTTTTTTAAATTCTGCTTTAAGTTTTTGAGGAAAATTTAAATTAAAAATGCCATGGATAATGTTTAACCGGTCAGTGTGAAGATTATATTTCTTTAAATTCAAACATTATTATTTGAAAGGGTAAAATAATGGGGTAATTAATAAACAAGGTCATATTTTGATTCTTTCATTGCTTCTATTATTTCAAAGTGTAGTTCTTAGTTTATAATAAGTAGGGCCTACTTTTTTTCTTATGATTATTAGTAGGCCTACTCAACCCAAAGCTTGGTTGGATCCTAAACAATTCCACTATCAGCCAAAATAGGATTTCTGCAGTACTGAAGAGGAACTAGGGAAATGAGGAGTGTGGTAGTTTCCTGTTGCTTTCCTCACTAAGCCAGAAGGTGCTATCGCACATGAGTTGGTCGAGCCCACCAGCTGACCCTACAAGTGACACCTTCACTCCATTCATCACAGGGACTGGCTGTGTATTGAATGTTGTTACTAGTATCGTTCATACACCAACTGACCTACAAGTACACTTCACTCCATTCATCAAGGACTGGCTGTGTATGAATTTGTTACTAGTATCGTTCATACACCAACTGACCTACAAGTGACACTCACTCCATTCATCACAGGACTGCTGTGTATGAATGTTGTTACTAGTATCGTCAACACCAACTGACCCTACAAGTGACACCTTCACTCCATTCATCACAGGGACTGCTGTGTATTGAATGTTGTTACTAGTATCGTTCATACACCAACTGACCCTAAAGTGACACCTTCACTCCATTCATCACAGGGACTGGCTGTGTATTGAATGTTTTATAGTATCGTTCATACACCAACTGACCCTACAAGTGACACCTTCACTCATTCATCACAGGGACTGGCTGTGTATTGAATGTTGTTACTAGTATCGTTCATACACCAACTGACCCTACAAGTGACACCTTCACTCCATCATCACAGGGACTGCTGTGTATTGAATGTTGTTACTAAATCGTTCATACACCAACTGACCCTACAAGTGACACTTCACTCCATTCATCACAGGGACTGGCTGTTATTGAATGTTGTTACTAGTATCGTTCATAACCAACTGACCCTACAAGTGACACCTTCACTCCATTCATCACACTGGCGTGTTGATTTGTATATCTTCATACACAATACTACATGACCTTCCTCTTACCAGGGAGCTGGTATGAATGTTGTCTATCTTATACACATGACCCTACAATCACTTACATTCACACAGGATGGTGTTATGATGTTACAGTATCGTCATCACATGACCTCATGACACCTTATCCATATCCAGACTGCTGTATATTTCTATACTTACCAACGACCCTACAAGTGACACTTCACTCCATTCAACTACAGACAGGCTGTGTATTGAATGTTGTTACAGTATCGTTATACACCAACTGACCCTACAAGTGACACTTCACTCCATTCATCACAGGGACTGGCTGTGTATTGAATGTTGTTACTAGTATCGTTCATACACCAACTGACCCTACAAGTGACACCTTCACTCTTCATCACAGGGACTGCTGTGTATTGAATGTTTTACTAGTATCGTTCATACACCAACTGACCCTACAAGTGACATTCACTCATTCATCACAGGGACTGGCTGTGTATGAATGTTGTTACTAGTATCGTTCATACACCAACTGACCCTACAAGTGACACCTTCACTCCATTCATCACAGGGACTGGCTGTGTATTGAATGTTGTTACTTAGTATCGTTCATACACCAACTGACCCTACAAGTGACACCTTCACTCCATTCATCACAGGGACTGGCTGTGTATTGAATGTTGTTACTAGTATCGTTCATACACCAACTGACCCTACAAGTGACACCTTCACTCCATTCATCACAGGGACTGGCTGTGTATTGAATGTTGTTACTAGTATCGTTCATACACCAACTGACCCTACAAGTGACACCTTCACTCCATTCATCACAGGGACTGGCTGTGTATTGAATGTTGTTACTAGTATCGTTCATACACCAACTGACCCTACAGTGACACCTTCACTCCATTCATCACAGGGACTGGCTGTGTATTGAATGTTGTTACTAGTATCGTTCATACACCAACTGACCCTACAAGTGACACCTTCACTCCATTCACACAGGGACTGGCTGTGTATTGAATGTTGTTACTAGTATCGTTCATACACCAACTGACCCTACAAGTGACACCTTCACTCCATTCATCACAGGGACTGAGCTGTGTATTGAATGTTGTTACTAGTATCGTTCATACACCAACTGACCCTACAAGTGACACCTTCACTCCATTCATCACAGGGACTGGCTGTGTATTGAATGTTGTTACTAGTATCGTTCATACACCAACTGACCCTACAAGTGACACCTTCACTCCATTCATCACAGGGACTGGCTGTGTATTGAATGTTGTTACTAGTATCGTTCATACACCAACTGACCCTACAAGTGACACCTTCACTCCATTCATCACAGGGACTGGCTGTGTATTGAATGTTGTTTACTAGTATCGTTCATACACCAACTGACCCTACAAGTGACACCTTCACTCCATTCATCACAGGGACTGGCTGTGTATTGAATGTTTTACTAGTATCGTTCATACACCAACTGACCCTACAAGTGACACCTTCACTCCATTCATCACAGGGACTGGCTGTGTATTGAATGTTGTTACTAGTATCGTTCATACACCAACTGACCCTACAAGTGACACCTTCACTCCATTCATCACAGGGACTGGCTGTGTATTGAATGTTGTTACTAGTATCGTTCATACACCAACTGACCCTACAAGTGACACCTTCACTCCATTCATCACAGGGACTGGCTGTGTATTGAATGTTGTTACTAGTATCGTTCATACACCAACTGACCCTACAAGTGACACCTTCACTCCATTCATCACAGGGACTGGCTGTGTATTGAATGTTGTTACTAGTATCGTTCATACACCAACTGACCCTACAAGTGACACCTTCACTCCATTCATCACAGGGACTGGCTGTGTATTGAATGTTGTTACTAGTATCGTTCATACACCAACTGACCCTACAAGTGACACCTTCACTCCATTCATCACAGGGACTGGCTGTGTATTGAATGTTGTTACTAGTATCGTTCATACACCAACTGACCCTACAAGTGACACCTTCACTCCATTCATCACAGGGACTGGCTGTGTATTGAATGTTGTTACTAGTATCGTTCATACACCAACTGACCCTACAAGTGACACCTTCACTCCATTCATCACAGGGACTGGCTGTGTATTGAATGTTGTTACTAGTATCGTTCATACACCAACTGACCCTACAAGTGACACCTTCACTCCATTCATCACAGGGACTGGCTGTGTATTGAATGTTGTTACTAGTATCGTTCATACACCAACTGACCCTACAAGTGACACCTTCACTCCATTCATCACAGGGACTGGCTGTGTATTGAATGTTGTTACTAGTATCGTTCATACACCAACTGACCCTACAGGTGACACCTTCACTCCATTCATCACAGGGACTGGCTGTGTATTGAATGTTGTTACTAGTATCGTTCATACACCAACTGACCCTACAAGTGACACCTTCACTCCATTCATCACAGGGACTGGCTGTGTATTGAATGTTGTTACTAGTATCGTTCATACACCAACTGACCCTACAAGTGACACCTTCACTCCATTCATCACAGGGACTGGCTGTGTATTGAATGTTGTTACTAGTATCGTTCATACCACTGCCTTTTTCATATTATACAACAATAAATTTACTAAAATAACACAACAGTAGTGAATGAAAAAAATAGTTCTTGACTCCCTTTAAATGGTCTTTAGGCCTGACACCCCTTGTAATCTTTATTATATCTGGTCTGTCCTAGCAACTGACTAACAGGCGTACTCAAATGGTTGACCTTGCAATCTTGCCATCATTTTAATATGGTTGAGTAGCTATTTCACTTGTAGAACAAGCACGAGTCACATTGACCCCAACTGTTTCTCTCCACCGGCTGTATAATATCCCCCCTCCCCTTCTTCCAACTTGTAAGCAGGTCATAACCTCTTGCTTTCTATAAGCATCTGGACAGGCCTTTAGATACTACTATTCGGATCTTGCTATTAAAAGTTTCGAATACAATATTTGGCTGTTATGATACAATTTTTATTAACATGTTCGAAAATAAGATGTTTTTAGCAACCTTGTAGGCAGTAACGGGGTATTGCAAGATTAATAACCCGCTAGCCAGGTATTAAGGAATATTGTGAGAGTCACCAGTACAAACAATAGCTTCAACATCTTGCGTTAACCGCTCGGATAGTCGCCGCAGATCTAATTACTATAGTAAAAAAAAAATCAGGTGTGATGATTAAAAGTAGTTAGATCACATCACGTCTAATTCAAATAATATTGTGAATTCACCCTAAATCTGTAGAGTCCATTCTTACACTAGCTAAGAAGAGTGACATGTATTAAGTGAAATACTAGAAACCAACCAATATAATAAATAATAATTTAAATATAAGTTTTATTAATTTAACCAACAAAACACAGCCACTCTATGTGATATCTACAAAACTATATATTAAAAAATTAATATTAATTCAGTGCCAACCTTATTTCATTTGTGAGGCCATTACAGTCATATACAGGCTGGCCACAAAAGCGAATGTGCTAATTGGTGTCCGTTTATTATTAAGTAGCAGTTAATTATTTGAAATTTTGAATATTCACACACCCCTCTGGAGTACACACATCATAGATAGGCACATCCATTAACTATTACTACCTTTCTTTCTTTTCAAGAACATAACACATTTTCATTTTCAGAGTAGTGATTCCAATTCCTCTTCATTTATAATTTCCATGCATCTAATATCACATTATTTTGTTTATTTACATAGGCCCACCATAATGAAAAATAAATATGTAAAAGTGTAAATAATAGGAGTGCACCGAATCGGATCTGGCGATTAATCGTAATCGGTGATTATTATGTTGATTAATCATGTTTTTTATTATATTTAAAGAAAAAAAATTTTAGGTCAAAGTTTAGTGATCAAAATAAATAGAAAATAAAAAACTGGGTTGCAGGCTTTTCAAAAATTACATAATCAGATAATTGTATTCCATTTGGAAGAAGGTTTAGGAAAGGTGGATAGAAACATATTAAGGGGACGAACACAATATGGATGTCACAATGAATAGAAGAACACAGTTCACACTTTACACTGCTACCAATGGACAAAGAGGTAATGGTTGCCTCTTAAAGAAAATTGATCGTCACAGTCCAATCCCCCGACCTAGGTTTCATTCTATCGGAACTTATCAGGGAGGAGAGTGAAACAATCAACACAACTTCCTAAAGTACAGGGGAGGGGGGAGGAAGAAGAAGATGAAAAATTGTAAAGAATGATAGGACACATAGATAGGAACATGTAAAAGGACAAGAGGCAACCATTACCTCTTTGTCCAGTGGTAGCACTGTAAAGTGTGAACTGTGGTGTTCTTTTCATTGTAAAAGCCATATTGTGTTTGTTCCTTTTATATGTTTATATCCACCTTCTTCTAAATGTAATAAAATTACCTCATAAAGCGAAAAAGAGGTTTTCCTTAGAAAGGTATAACCATATACATACTGTTGATAAAACTAACAATCTATGTCCAACTTTAGCTGGTTAGGCATAAAAAAATGTTCATGCATAAAACCTTTTTGTATAAATTACATTAACTGTTACCATTCTCTTAAATATAGTTCCCAATAATTATTAATAAATAATCGATAATCAGGATTAATCGGTGTAAATAATCATAGCATGAACAATTATTTCAAACAATCGGTATCAGTAATTGGCTTTACTGCATCGATGGACCTCTAGTAAATAATAAAAAAATATTTGTGCATCATGGCCATGTTCGATTTACACAAGATCACTAGAACACAAAGAATATGTTGAGTACAGAATCAAGATAAGAACGATTCTCAATTTCACCAAAGAGGGTATTGGTATATTGAAGAATCGAGTTTTACATCCTTATTAAAATTAAAACAAAATCCAACTTTAGAAATCAGTTGTGAGCCCAGATGTGCTGTAAGATGATCAAAAACCAGTTATTCAGTGAGCAGTTCTATGAGTTTCTTCCTGAGAAAATACTGCTACTTGCTCTCTTGCGTACTAGCCTTGCAGCAACTGTAAACACAAGATGTATATCCTGTAGGGTCAGCAACTCACTATCTCTTCTATAAACAACATTAACAGTGTCAGTGATCAAGAAATCTTCATTAGAAAATTGAGTATTTGAAAATTTTGCAGTTTTTAGAGTCAAATAATTTAATGTGCTAAAATTATAAGAGCTTTCAAAATTTGTGTAATATTTGGTATCTTGCTAAGTAAAACTACTTTTGTTATTTTGAGGTACATTTTGCTATACATGGAAGAAGGTATAGAAAAATGGGATAAAAACAAATAAAAGATTATTACTTTTTTTTACAATGAAAAGGGAAAACATGTTTCACACTTTATTTAATTTAAAAGGCAGCAATGTAAAGTAGAAATCCAAATATAGTGAGTGAACTACAAAAAATGTCAGCTAATATAGTTCACCTCACAAGAAGAGTTCCTTGCTAACAACAAGATACATCCTCTCAACACACCTGGCTTCAAGCTGTGGATGATAGTTGGTTCTGCAATCAATGTCTCTGAACCATCGGTTATAGCGGGAAACGACACAGATTTACTTGTGCTACTCATTACTCTTGCAGCAAAGGAAGAAGATGTACAACCAAACATTTTTAGCAGCATTTCTGCTCTTCCTACATGCCATGAGTGGTTGTGACACCACTTCCTTTCCATTCAAGGTATTCAGGTCAGATCAGTCAAGAAACTGCAGAGCAACCTAGAACTTCAAGAACTTGTTAAGGTGTCCAATGCTTCATCTTCGACTCCTGACAATATTGCTGCTGCAGCTGGAGAAGCTTTCATTTCATCTGTTTATCCTGGTAAGTGTTTGGACACACTGGACAAGAAAAGATTCCAAATTTATATCTGATATGCATCTAAAGCACGTGTTTACAGCAGCTTTTAACTAGCATCACTTCCTCCAACATCTGATGCAATGCGACAGCACCCACATAGAGTATATTATCAAGTACAGCTTTGGAAAGGAGTTAATTTGATTCCCACAGACTGGGGTGGATGTTGCAATATAATTGCTTTAAACTAATCCATCACTGCGTGATACTGCTCTTGGCAAGCTACTAAAGATGATAAGCTGCAACTGTAAAAGTGAATGGGAAAGGAAAACTTGCAAGTACTGTAAAATTGGCCTTAATTGTTCCATTATGTGTGGCTACTGCATCGGACATGGAAGTTTTAACCGGGGCCCCAGTCCTGGAGGATATAGAAGAGCAATTTCTTCATGAAACAAGTGTCACCAGTGACACGCCACCACAAGATGTAGCAGATCTACAGCAGCTGCCAGGTACTGCCTAACATCAGTTTTACCTGATATAAAACACAACTCTGTCTAGTCTAGGCCATAAGTGCAAGCATATTAGGATCAGTAGTGTTTATATTCCCATTTTTAAAGATTTGAATATGAGGTTTCAGTTCTAAGGAAAAAGATTGTATTTGGGTATGAGTTTAAAATGCATATATATTTTTCAGAAATATTTAAGGACAATATATCTAAAGATGAAGGGAATACATGGTTGGGTCGCGTGTTGCTTTTCTGAAAAGAGCCAATATTGTAAAAAAAAAAAAAAATTGTGTTTCTTACTAAAAGTGTATTTGCTTTTGTATTCTGTTTGTTGAAAAATCAAATTTCAGACATGTCAAATTTCAAATAACTATGTAAATGGAACGATAAACTTTGGAGGATATGTTATATTGGTACCCAGACACACACAACACACACACACACACAACACACACAATGTCCATTAGTGTTACATATAAACTCCATCGAGAGCTTTTAAATACTGGCACTGCACGCCATTATTTAACCTATTTTCAGTTCTAAGTGATTTATCTGAATCAAAGACGAGTTTTTTTCCCCCCAAATGTGTAGCTCCAAAATCTAGGGGTTGTCTTAAAACTGCAGACTAAGGGATGGGTTTGACCGACATCAAAAAGTAACATTTTACATCTTTATAATAAATACAAAAGTGCAGAGCTGCCCTTGTTTTTTAGAGATTTTATCCATTTTCGCAGATTTTAAAGGTAAAACACAGATTACAGGATATTTGTGCTTTCAAGGATTTTTAAGCTATTTTTAAGGTTATTGTTGAAAATAACTACCTAGTTATGGCCTGATATGATACTCGATAACCATATTATCAACTGGTATCACAATAACCAATAATATATGCTAAAATTCTTGATACCACTCTTTAGTATTCAACATGGTTAACTTCTCAGATGGGATGGGGCTAGTGATGGGCATAGTCGAATCGAATTTTATTTCATTGTGCTGTTTTTGATTACTTTTCCAATTACTTCACTACAATATTAAAAATGCAGCCATTCACAATAATCAAAATAGATTTAAAAACAAATAATACATTATCAAATTCTTAAATATTTAAGTCTTAAAACTTTGCCTACATAGCTAGCGCTTTGTCAAGTAAGACATAATGAGAAAACATGAATCGATTTTAAACAAACAATAGATAATACATACAGTTTACTAGACAATTTTAGCAATGCTGAACCTAAGTTTAATTCGTGAAACTCCAAAAATATTTAACTTTTGAATAATATCAAGTAAATTATTATCTTGGATTAGATGTTCTTAGATCATCGGTTTTGAAATAAGAATATAGATACTTGTTTAATTACCACTTGGCTGTCATGGCAGCTGACTTTTACGGTCATTCATAGCAGACGTGTTTATCGGTTAAATTATTTGTAACATGTAAAATGTGTTAAATACATTTTAACACTTACACTCAATGAAGCCCTATAATAGGTTTAAAACTATTACTACCAGATCTATTAAGTTCTAATATAACACCTGGGCTGGAGGAAGAGCAAATGCCCATTTTACTGGGAAGTCAGCGCCCTAACTATGGCCACTCCACGCACGTCATCACGAAACACTGTTCATCAAGAAAACAAGAACTAAGTCACCGAGTGGCATGTGAACCCTGTGCGCCAAGTTCAAGACAAGGAAAAGATCGAGAAGTGTAATCATGTGTGTTTCCCTACCCCCTTATGGCCATTTCTGACTTGCTGTGAATGACTTCATTGGTCATGTGATTTCTCCCTACCCCCTTATGGCCATTTCTGACTTGCTGTGAATGACTTCATTGGTCATGTGATTTCTCCCTACCCCCTTATGGCCATTTCTGACTTGCTGTGAATGACTTCATTGGTCATGTGATTTCTCCCTACCCCCTTATGGCCATTTCTGACTTGCTGTGAATGACTTCATTGGTCATGTGATTTCTCCCTACCCCCTTATGGCCATTTCTGACTTGCTGTGAATGACTTCATTGGTCATGTGATTTCTCCCTACCCCCTTATGGCCATTTCTGACTTGCTGTGAATGACTTCATTGGTCATGTGATTTCTCCCTACCTATTTTACCCGCTGTTCAAACCAAGATATAAGCTAGTACCCAGAAAGGAACTTCACTCTTTGATGCTGATAGGAATTAGGAGCTTTCCATCATCTAAGTGATCATAATTTTCAAGAAGTTTTTTTATATATTTTTAATGGAAAAGTAGGTTGCTTAAATTCATTCAAAATTATGTAGGTTTTAGACTTTGTGGTTCCTTTGGCGTATTTATTTATTTTATTCAATTTCTATTAGGGCCTCTGTTGTAAAACGACGTAATATGGTCTTAAACCATTTTGGATCTGAGTTCAGATGACTTATTCTCAATTAAATATTATTTAACCTAACCTCTGAAAGGTATCTCACATTGTAATTCTTTGTCTTTAAATTTACTGTTGTAGTAAGTCCAAGAGTTACATGGGATGTTTAGTATTGTTGGATATATACATTAGATATTTTTGTAATGTTAGAAATATACGGTTAACTTAGCTGATAGAATAGAAAAGAACTTAATTAGTTTCATGTCATAGTTACCCCTGTAGAATTTGGCTACAAGATAAAAGAGAACAATCCAACGGTAACAAATACCCCATTTCACCATCCGAACCGAGAGAGGCGACAACACTACCGACCGCAATTCCACCGCACAGACAACTGACCAGCTCCGCTTAAGAATTGAACCGCGCCCGCTAGAGGTCGCCATCTTCTCAAGTTATTCCAAAGAACTTGAGAAGAAAAGAGATGCCTGTCCCGCAAAGTGCTCAAAGAAGCTCGTTCTGTCACTCGCATTTCCCTCCCGGTGTATGATACTCTTTGGTTCCCCTTCCCTTCCCCCCCCCCCCCCCCCCCCTTGTTCCGTGATCCCTGAGTTTTGTGAATCGTATATAAGACCGGCATAGAAAAACGTCCAGCACTCTCTTGGACATTGCTTGGTCTTAGTCTTATTTAAAAAATGTAAGGGTACATTTATTTTCAGCGTAAATATTTTTTATTATTTTTCAAAATTCTCTTTCGGCAAGTTATTATTTCAAATTAGTAACGGTTTGAATCTTATAAAACTTAAATTGTTCATGTTGTATTTAAATGGTCTAATTTATTTATATCAGTCTAGTTTGTAGGGATAAGTTTTAGGATATCACTATTGAGCTGATAGAAGAAAAGAGGATCTAACATATAAATTTTGAATCTCGCCTTTTTACTATGATGGTTAGATATTTATTGTCTACGTAATGTTTAAGTTAGATGTTATTAATTTTTATTGCTTACTCTCCTGTATTGTTAATATTGTGATTGATAAATTTAGGGTAGTATGATTTTAGGTTATTATGAGATATATTAGAAATTTGTGGGCGATGCTCATTTTGATTATGAAGAATAATTATGACTAATAAAATGCAGATGTTAGATAGTTACATGGTTCGTATTACAATTATATTGAGAAACTTTGTAATAAATTAAATTATTATTTGTTGTATATATTCTAAAAAATGGGTGTTTAATTGAAAGTAAAGACAATCTTAAATTAAATCCTTCTAGCTCATTGCAGATTGTGAATTTAATGAAGATCGTAGGAGCTATTATATATTTCTACAAAATACTTTTAACTTATTTCATAATATATATATTATATATATATATATATATACTAATTGATTTATTTAATTCTGATATTTATAATAAACATATACATGTACTTCTTGCAATGTATTTTATGTTATTGTTAGTGAAAATAACTTTAGGTTTAGAAACTATTTCTGAGCTTCCTTGATTTCAAATATTATTATTATTATATTTATATTTCTGGAGACTAACCGTCATGTTCTTCCCACACCTGGATTGAGATGCGTGCTCTGGGTTTCTTTTATACACCCAGCATTCAAAACTATTACACAGATAGCTCACTTCTATTGTTTTCGTTATCATATTAGTTTATTTTTATGAGATTTGGACCCTCTTTTGTAGGATTTTGAGATATTTAGGGTTCAGCCCCGCCTCGCGGATTGTTGATTGGGAATAATTTTGTTTATGATCAACTATAGAAATAGGAGTATTATTATGAGCAAAGGTTTACTACTTTTTATAAATATGGTTATAATAAAAGTACAGGCGACTTACCACTTCTATGGTTTTCGATGACAGCTAGCAGAAGCTAGCAGATTGTATCAGTAACGCCAACATTGTCTAAAATTAACTTTTGTCACCATATTTGGAAATAATAATTATTTACTAATTACTACTATTATTATTACTAAAAATATTATAAATCACTATTAACAATACTTCTCCAAAGATTACAGTATAATTTTACTTTCCATAATCAAATTTAAGAAAAAAAAAGTCTAGTAGTTTTATTTTAGTTTTTCTTTTAACTCTTGTGGTAATAACAGGTTAAATAGAGCCTGAAATTTTACATTTAATGATATTATATTCAGTTATTAATATTTTTATAGCTGCCCTCGTATATCTTTAACATAAACAAATGGTTTGTAATAATAAAGAAGAAAGAACATTCAAAATGTTTGTGAAATAATATAAATTTTGCTGTTTGTAAACATGTGAATTAACACTATTGCCTCATAACTCTCAACGGTTCTCTTTATTCTACGTCATCAATCAGCATATTTTACACAGTCGCCATATTTGTTTTCAGCAATAAGGCCACTTTTAACGCTCTCTTGATAATTAATTTGAATTAAATAGCAAAAGAAAACTTCATTATTAATCAACTAACAAAACGGTTATTCTCATAACCAAAATCTAACAATTTTAAAATACAGTATAACATTGAATTATCGTTTAAATTAAATTTAATAAAACCGCATGCGTGAATCAACAAGTTGAAGAACAAAATATTTTATAGTTGAGTACTATTGATTTGTATTTAGGCGTGTCTATGGTACTCGTTAATAATTGTGTTATAAATTTGAATATTACAGTGTCTTTTTTGAATATTAATTCGGCTAGTTAGTAATCTGTGTGTTCTTTTGTGAATATTATTTCGGTGTGTGAGCGTGTTATCCTCGGAAAATAAACTGTTTTTTGATGTTCTTTGAATAATTATTTATCTAATATAACATTAAAGCGTGTGATAAAATAAAATAGCGAGTGTTTCTCAGTAAATATTCAAAAATTTAAGTCTACTAAGACTATAGAATAAATCTTTTAACCCCAAGATTGTGTTGTGTTGCCCTCTAGGCTAAACCTCGAGTTTTAAAATTTTTATAGTAGGCCTATTCCAAAAAAACCTGTGAAGTGAAATAAAAATTACTTGTGAGTCTTTCTCCAGTGTTGATTAAATAAATACCAGGTAAGACTTCAAGTTATAAGTTATTGTAATTTTTATTAGAGACTTTGTTACAACTGTTTAAGAGGAGTGAATCTAAAATAGATTTTTGTTGATTAGGATAGCTTTTGATTTGTCATTGTCATTTATTTTATAGGCCTAAACATATTTTCTAGGATATTGATTTTTGTTTATTAAATTATTTAAAGTCATTATAAATAGGCCTACATATTAAAACAATATAATATAACAGATTGTAAAGGCGAGCATAAGCCTAAGGTTGTGTAAAAGACTAAGTTATTAATCTGTCTTTTTTTCCCCCCAGCATGAGTCTGTCCAAACAGGGGAACACCTATGGAGGAGGGGCCAAGCTGTTCCAGGAAGAAGAGAGAGACATGCACACATCAGAAACAAGAGGACATCATCAACGTTGCAGCTGTAATTAGACAAGAGATGATGGACGACTTCGATTCATTCAACATGGCAGAAAAAACAGCAAGATACTTGAAACTCAGTGTTAACGCTGTGAGACGGTGAGGATAAAAAAAAAGAGTTTTATTTACATAATTACAAGCTACATATCTATGGAGTCACTTGTTTTAAGGCTTGTAGTTCCTCTCATCCCTTGGTTGAAGTTCGTTCATGCTTTCTGTGTAGTGAAAATTATAAGGATACTGTACACAAACTATCACTTATAAATATTTTTTTCTCCATAAACAAAATGTTCCTACTCTCTCAGATTTATTTAAATTATTACAAAATGTAGGTTCATCAATTATTAAAAAGAGGTTTTTTTTTTGCTAACCTTGCTCTTTTTAAGGCATCTTGATTAGATAGAATTTCATAGTTATTTGCAATTTCCAAACCTGATAAATATCTATTTAATAGGCTGTTATTTGATTCACCATCAACTTGGGTGAATGATTATAACTATAATATATTTTGAAATAGTGATGTTACAAAGATAAAAGTTTAAATAAACAATACTCTGTGTCACCTTATCAATAGGCCAACATAATGATTTCTTGTTTTTTTTATTCAGTTATTATAACAAGAAAATAGATAATGTTGAAACTCCTGGCAAGATCAGAAAGAAACAACCGAGACCTGGAGTATCTGTAGAGACTTATACATATCTAATGTTATCCAAGCAAAAAAAAAAGGTATGAGTGGGTTGTGTATAGAATCTTTACTATGGCTGTAAGAGTCAGTTGGAGTAAGAATGTCGACCATTGCGAGACACTTATCAAGGAAGATTGGGACAGGGAGATGAAAATGGATGCAAGTGAGACCCACCTACCTATCATCATTAACCTGGCTGAAGACAATGAAGAGGACGATGACGATGACGAATATGATGATGTAGACGAAGATCTTGCGACCCCGTTAGAAAACATTTGACTGAACCAAGATAAGGATTAGATTTTATAAATAACATCATAATTATTACATTCTTTAAAAACGTTGTAACAAGAACATTTTCTTAACTTTATTAACCACTTCTTTGGGAGATGCTAACCCACAAATTCACTTTTATACCATAATTACAACACTGTAGATCTTTAAGCTTTGTTTTTTTTCACTAATTTGTTGTATCAAAGTTTTGTTACTAAATTTTATATGTTTTATGTGAATTTTAGACTTGTCGTAAACCCATATTTTTATTCTATTGACGTTATATAAATTTATTGAAATTTTTTATATATGACATTTTGTAGCTCATTAAAAGCAAAATAAAATCAATCTTTTGAATATTAAAAGTCAACTAATCCATATACCAAGTTTTAACTTTATTACCACTCCTTACTTTAAACTACTTTAGAATGTTTTCAGATATCATCATCATCATCATCATCAGTAATGGTAGGGTGATTGTGAGAGATGAAATGGAGGACCTACAGTTTAACGTGGAATCCGAACCACGGTGGAGGCCTGGAATTCCACCAATTCACAAGTTTTGATTAATACACATCTTGTCAGAGGTCAAGAAAGGGTTTGGCAATCAAATAAATTTGTACTGCGACCGAGGAATGAACTCCGGACTCCAGTACAGAAGTCTGACACCTTACCCCTAGACCACCAGGTCGCCAACATGTTGTAATACTTTTAAAAATGTTTGACTGTTTTTGTTTTTTTTATGTGTAGTAATAGATATTCAGATTTTTCACATTTATTATTATTATAGATATTATATTAACAAAAAAAATTGGATTTTTTTTATAATTTTCTATAAGAAAATTGGATTTTTTTAAATAAAACTTATTTATTTATCACAATAAAAACTGATATGAGATTAAATGCTATTTAAAAAAATATATATTCTTGAAAGAATTAATAATTAATACTAGGCCATCTACATATCAAGGTCAACAATATATAGAAAATAAATAAAACAGTCATATATGTTTCTTGTATAGACCTAAAATTTGACTGTCAGAAGTGACAGCTGATAAACACATGTTTTTGCAGATCATATGGTTCGGCGTAGGGATACATAATTTGGTCTAGTAACTTTTCAGAGCTGTCAGCTGTGAGCTGTGTGAGAAGTCGTGTGAGAGGTATATACACTTTCAAGACGGGCTTATTATGATCCATCTCTTGAATGGCTTAGTCCATTGATGCAGATAATAGGTTGTATTCATTCTAGCTCACTATAATTTGCTATGTTTACATGTGGACTGATAACATTATCTAACGATATAAATATGTCCTAATTAGTTTAATGCGATTCAATCGGTTTCTATTAATATTGTTTTGTATTGTTAAGAACTTATATTACTATTACGCATGGTACATTGTAATGTAATTCCTTATGAGACTTATCATATTCTCTGAAAATAAATAAGCCTTCAAGCAATTGATGATTTCATGTTGTTTGTTTGTGTTGTGCGGTAATCTAGTGACCATTCCGAAACCGAGTGAACCACCGAGTTCCCCCAGTGCGCCCGCGATAGTGTCAAAGGTTCGATCCTCGGTCCCGGCAAAGATTTATCTGATTTCCAAACCCTTCCTTCACCTCTGACAAGACATCTTGTGAATGTGTGGAATGCCAGGCCTCCACCGTGGTTCGGATTCCACGTTAAACTGTAGGTCCTCCATTTCATCTCACAATCACCCTACCATTACACATTAGCGTAAGTGCGTATAACCCGAACGGGTAGTAAGACGTGGTGATGATGATGATAATAATAATAATAATATTAATAATAATAATAATGATAGTGTCAAAGGTTCTCAAGAGATAGCACCAGACCAAGGGGAACGATTAAGCCCAAAAACTTTCTTAAAGACAGGACCAAACCACACTCCAACTGTATAATATGTAAAAATGATATATAGAGTATTAGTAAGAATAATTATAAGAGATAAAATATATATATTTAGTATAAGTTTAGAGAGTAAGACTTGGGAGGAGGGTTGTGCCAAACCTCCTCCAAACTGATAAAAATGGTTGATGTATGGGGATAAGGAAAACTGGAACCCAGTAAAGAGACATTCTGAACACTGTATACACCCATGTGTCAGTTTAATTTTTTTTCAAACCTCTTTCCTAGCCTTCCTACTTCCCACCCTCAGCTCAGAACCATTTGGGCTGCCAATTCCTTCCCCAATCTAGACATCCTATCCTCCCCATTTCCTTCATCCTTCTTCATGACCCCTCCTCAGAGTTTTCAAAGCCCTTCTCACTACTACCCCCTGCCTCTATCCATTTGCACCATCCCCCCCCCCCCTCCGTTCCCTCACAACCTGCCTATCAGCTACGACCCCTCTCTCCTCCCCTTCCCCCGTACCACCTTTCTAAATACAAATTCCTGACCCTCAAGGACCCACGGCGGACACATATTAAATGTCTCCGAAATAAAAAATTACAGCAACGACTGCGCGACCTGGGCCTAGACAGCTCACCTCCTCCTCCCCCGAAGGAAGATCAACATATGTATTCAAGTTTAGCAAACCTTTATCTTGTTCAATGTCTATTGCTGAATTATCTGTTTTACTATTTTTTTCAGATAACTAGGTCTAGATACTTGGGCTGGGCTTTTTGAGTGTAGGTCAAATAAAGATCCCTGGTGATCTGCCTTTTTATTTGTTGCCTTACAACCTTTTCACTATATCTGGTGTCTTGGGTGAGCGTGGCGAGTTTGTTTAAGTTACTTAAGAGTCTAGTGAGAACGGTTGACTTGTAGCTCCTTAAACTAGGACTAAATTTGTGTGGTTTAGTTCTTTATAGTTAAAATTATGTGTTGTAGTTGGAAGCCTCAGTCAGCAGGCTGGAGTAGAGTTATGTATGATAAATTTTTAATTAGATTTGATTACCACCACTGTTTAAGGAATTATTAAATATCCTGCTTTAACAAGTTACAAACTTTCTTATTTACACCTATGACCTATATGTGATGCTCCTTTGTCGAGCTATTTATATTATTGTAACTGTTTATATTCTCATCTTTAAACAATGGATGGTTTGAATAATTTCTACCTTTAGTCCTATGTACTTGCTTTTGACTTGTTTGAATATTAATAAACTGGTTTGTTAAACTTGTAAATCATTCTTATACTTTGTTCCTTCCAATAAACATTTATAAGTTTATGAGTGTTGTATATCTTCTCTTTATAAAAGCAGCAGTTTGTTGTATATTTGTCCTTTGATTTCTTACTATATCTCTTAACTTTATACTATTTTATTTTCTGTATAATCATTGTGAAAGTGTCATGTTTAAGAAGCAAGCGTGTTACTATTGAGTCAATGTTAGTATTTAGGGGGAGTAGGCTATGTATGAGACTCGCATTTTCACTAACAATTATCATTCGTCATCATAAAAATTTACTTCGTTGTTTTTATGAACTTTTTCAAAGTTAACCTTCTTATGCAAAAACAATATTTGAGATAAATAAATTCCTTAGCAATTCTGCAGCCCTAATTAGATTTTAAGTCAACTTAGGTGTTTTGTTTTGTAAATAAAAAAATATTTGTTTGTATTACAAACTAAGTCTACCATAATGATTAATTTCTTCATTCATGATAAATTAAATACCACTTACAAGAAATCTATCCAGAATTACTGAAAAACTGGGGGTCGATTTGGATTTGGGTGAATATAGTATTTTAGACATTCACATTTTATGGTGGTAAAATAGTTTCGAAAAAGTTGCTACTCAATGCAAATGGAGAATATGTTATGTCTGGTTATGATTATAACAATTCTCGTAATGTTCATAATTTGATATAGTCAAATGCAAATGTAGAGTTCTTTAATTTGATTTTGCAGCAAACTGATTGACTGTGTAAAAACAAATTTATCTTCAAAATAGTAGCTCCCATGAAAAATTGTTGGAGACATTTTTGGCTGTAAAGAATAATGCTCTTCCAAAAAGTACAGAGTTGTTTTTGTCGTCAGAGCAACAATAATGACGAAAAGGGAGAAAAATCCCATTTTGGCCGCCATTTTCCAAGATGTCGGAGATTCCCCAAAAGTGATTTTCTGGGATTCTTAGGTCTGAGTTTGTAGTGGCCCCAGTTACTTTCCCTCCAAATTTCAGCTTGTTATTTTGAATGTCCAGGTCAGAAATTAACTGTCCTGCACTAATTTGAAAGATTGATGGGCAAAAAATTAACTTTACTAGCACATGAATGGAATGCAAATAAAGAAGTAAAGGAGAGTTACGAGCAAAGGTAATTAAAAGAAGGAGAGTGAATGCAGAATGATGTTGAAGGAAATAAGCTGTTCTGGAAGGCGATAGAGAGAACAAAACCAGGACTGCAAGAAAAGACCTATGCCATCCAGAATGAACTAGGTGAGATGATCTAGGATGAAAACAATATAAGCGAGCGAGTATGGAAAAAACATAGAGAAAGTAGAAGAAAATAGGGACAATATTATGATGAGTGAGAGAATTAATGAGGCTGAAGTGTTAAAAGTTATGAAAGTGTTAAAGAATGGCAAAACCGTGGGCGTAAATGGAATCACAAATGAGATGCTTTAGTGTTACCTAGTAGCATTAGTCTTGTTATCTATCAAGGAACATACAAGCTAAGAGGAAAGAAAAGTGCAGATAATTTAAGCAATTCACATTTTATTCAACAAAGATAAATACCTTTATAAAGAGACTACATTTAAAGATATCATTTTAAGGAAAACAATCAATAAGTTTTACATTCAAACATTATAAGTATTCCTCGTGTAGCGTTTATTACTGTAAAGCTATAACAGTTAATGAATAAACGCAAGACTGGACACTATTGGAATTAAAATGAGTAAACTCACCGTTGCCCCATTCAGCAGTTTCCCCTCCCTAGTGTACTCCCCGCACAAAAATAACATGCCACAATGAATTTAACTGACCAACTAAGCGAGTGAAAATCACGCGGGGCATGTTGGGAAAAGTGCGACACACATGCGCAAGAAAGTGGTGATGTGTTAAAACATTTGATCTGGAACTATCTACAAGCTGCTCAATTGTTCTACTGTTGTCTATTTATTCCCTCCCTCTCTTCGTTGTTTTGTGTTTGCCTTTGTTTTGATTACCCATCTTCCCCCTCTCAGAGTTAGAATATTTTTGTATATAATGATGTAGTTCAGATGGGCAAACTACTCTTGTCAGAATCTTCGCCTTGGACACACATAGGCGTCCGGGATGTTTTTAAAAGGTAAAAAATTCTTTTTCGGCTGTTGTATTTTGAAATTCTCTTTGGCAAATTAATGTTTAAATTTAAAACCTTTACAACTTTAAAGATATTTACGTAGGGATATCACCTATTACTTTAAACTTTTTGGATATGTCATGGTCAAGAATGTTTATCTTTATATTAGTTTTTCTTGACGTGAAGCCCCATCTGGGTTCACATGATACTAAATGTGTCATTTTACAAGACGCAGTTTTTTGCGATGTTGGTAGCTTGTAGCCCGTCTGGCATGAAAGTCTTGTATTGTCATGAGAAAGATAGTTTAGTAACTTATAGCCTGTCTGGCAAGAAAGTCTTACATTGTAATGAAAGAAATATTAGTAACTTATAGCCATCGGCATTAAACTGATTTTTGTAATATTCTTTACTACTTGTTAGGGGCAATCTTTTATAGCATTCCATTATATTGGTTGTTAACCAATTCAGGGTGATTGATATTGCCCGCAACTATGGTTTTTGTTACCTATATTTATATTTATTAATTATTATTATTATTATTATTATTGGGTGACCTGGTGGTCTAGGGGTAAGGTGTCAGACTTCTATGCTGGCGGCTGGGGATCAATCCTCGGTCCCGGCAAAGATTTATCTGATTACCAAACCCTTCCTTCACCTCTGACAAGACATCTTGTGAATGTGGGGAATGCCAGGCCTCCACCGTGGTTCGGATTCCACGTTAAACTGTAGGTCCTTCATTTCATCTCACAATCACCCTACCATTACACATTAGCGTAAGTGCGTACAACACGAATGGGTAGTAAGACGCGGTGCTAATAATAATAATAATAATAATAATAATAATAATAATAATAACCTATATTTATTACTGTTCAATATTTAATCTCTCTTTATTCAATATCAATAAATAAAATGTTATTTACTGAAATATTTCTTTATATCAAATATTAAGGCTCTGCCTACCCATAAATACACGGTTCTAAACAAAAAATTGTTTTTAAAAAAATATTTAATAATTCAACATTGTTGTTTTTTATTTATTTTAGTAACATATCTGAGCATCTTTCATAATTCTTATGGAATTTTCAAACCATGCTAAAAATAGTTATTGAAATATTTTCATTAAAATGTTTCCATTTCAATGAATTTTAAATGGGAAAACAAAAATTATTAATTGATTTATTTATTTTCTTTGTACAATTAAGCTAGAGTGTTTGTTTATAACACACTATTTAATGAATTTTTTTTTTCTTTTTAGACATATTTTTTAATTTGGTTTAGCTTCAATAATCACGATGATATTGAGCTCTAATGACTCCCAAGTCGACACTCTAGTCAAAATACATGGTTTTAAATACAACTTTTCCTTCTTCAACTAGTTGTCTTAGCTGATAATAGGTGCCGTTAGTATGAACATTACCCATTTACAAGATAGTATCGTTTTGCAAGCGTTGGCTAACCTGCTGTATCGGAATGCAGGCGGCAGTGGAGGGTCAAACTAATCTCTGTGACCTTCTTGAGTCAAAGAAACATTAATACCATGTGCATTAGGATAAGAAGGGCCAATGTCCAATTATGAAAATTTGCATAATTAAATATAAACATCTTAATATATTCAGTAACTAAAATACTCACAAGGAATTTCTGCTGTGTGAATAAATATAGTTGGTCCCTACTTACTTCAATGAGAGTATTACTCTAGTAATACATTATTTTCAAAGAAAAAACCACATGCTTTTCCACACACAAAGTTTTATGACATTAGCCCTTATTTATCTGAGGCAGTAAAACATGTAAAATTCTTCACTCTTATCTTACATTCTTTCTTGGGTTTTTTCATTCTTGAGCACTACACATTGTAATAATAAGTGTTAATATTCAGAGTATATGAAAACTACTGTACATTGAATTTTTAATCCACTATTATAATAAATAAAAATAAACATTCCTGCTCATATCAAACATAGTTATTTTAAATAAAATTTGGTCTAAATGTAATTTGGAGATGTTCTCAGTATAATTTTATTTTACGGTCTAGGATTTGACTCTGATTGGACTTTGGAATAAGTTATTTTTCAAAAAGTTAATGAACGAAGTTTTTGGTAATCAAGGTGTGAAAATGTTTATTTTATTTTATTAGATTGTTAAATGTGATTACTTTTAATTTGAACCTGTTGCATTCTCTCAGTCTGTGCGCTCGTTTCGGAATAAATGTATCGAGTCTCGAACAATAAGTATCCACTGTTATTACTTTTTATATAATTAACAATATGTGACCTTTTTGCTTTCGAACAAAATCCAATGGATTGTATAAATTTTGAGGTGGAGAAGTATTTACAAAATATTATTTTATATCCTTGTGAATAACAAGTTTATGAAGTATGGGTCGATGTAAGTAATGTTGCACAAAGAAACTCAAAGATATAATTGATTATTTAACTGCTTGTCGTAAAGGGTAAGTTTATTATAATGGTATGCATATTACTGGCGCTTAGGCTATCTGTATCTACTAATTTAAGTACAATGGATGAGTAGCGATACTTACTGTAGAAATAATATCAAAATTAAGACACAAATAGATATTTATATATAACAATGTAGCGATTATTCTGATATTTCAAGTACTTTTTAAAAAAAGCTCTTAGCTGAAAGTAAATGTTACTAACACTCTGTAACATACTTATTGTATGTTCAAAATCTCTTGTGCCTTGGCCGAGTTCGTATCACGCTAATACTAAGTAATTTCAACCTAACAGGGAATCGAACTAGTCAAGCTACTAGAGCTGATTAATTTACGCAATCATTGCTTAGTCATAGCACTTTAGCAATATTGACCACGACATGGAGCGGATGATAAGAAAAATATATTTAAAACCATTAAAGTTAATGAACTTTTGTGTTCCCTAAGCCATAAAGTAAGTAAGTAAGTAGTTGATACCCGACCGCCTATGTTGTATAGTGGTCATATTTACTGGCTTTAGATCCTGAAGTCCCAGGTTCGATCCCCAGTGCCCCTAATTCTGTCTTGTGAAGCAGTGGGTCTGAAACGGAACCAAAATAAACCTCGTGGGGACAAATGAGGAGATTATTGAATGAATAAGTAGCGCTTCAGTCTAGAAAACTCGGATAGAAGTCTGGAGGGCTCATTGGACTAACCACATGGCACTTTCAGCTTGAAAATGTTGGCACTATCTTCGCCAACATACGGCAGCCTATCGATTGGTAGAGCCTGCTTGCAGCCTGACACCATGGAGATATTACTCAAGTTAAACTCTACCAATAGGATAAAAAATTATTCCCAAAAACACTTATTTCTGGAAAATTGTGTAAATCCTATAGATGTTTAAAAACTGTAAACACCGTATTAAATAACAGGTACCCACTTCAGTGGTTGAGTGGTCACTACAGTGTTAATTTGGCCTGCTGATAGCGGAGCACTTGGGGTGCAAATCCTGGTCGGGTCTATTAAGAATAGTTTTCCCTAAATTGATTCCCCATCTACCAAAATAAAAATGCTGGTAGTTAACCTCTCAAATGCTTCTTTCCTCATTACTACCCAATTAGATTATCATATATGCGTATAATAATAATAAAAATAATAATAATAATAATATAATAATAATAATATAATATTAATACTTAGCACCGCGTCTTACTACCCGTTCGGGTTATACGCTTTAAGTACTAATTAGGCCTATGCTAATGGATTAGGAATTGGGAAGGCTTAATTAAAGGAAGTGAACCCGCATTTTCGTGGAGGTAGAGTGGAAAACCATTTAGGAAAAACCACCCCCAGTTCATCCGACCGAGATTCAAACCTCGATCTCCCCATCCTCAGCAGTTGAGCTAAACACGACAAGCGCGTTAGCCAACTATGCTACCGAGGCGGGTATATATGCGTATAACATGAACAGGTAGTATGACGTGGTGATATCAGTAATAAAAATAACAGATATATTTATAGTCAAAATTGTTCTAGTCTTCAAAATGAAACTGCTTTTAAAATATGTTATTGCCTCCTTAGCCTTTAAATTTTAAAAATTAGCCAAAGCACAGTGGCCAAATTTAGCACATTAAATTTTAGTTATTTTTTATTTTACCTGCTTACTAATGAACTCAAATAAATGGTACGACAAAATCGTAGGCTACATACTCAATCGTATAGGTTATTTATTATAGTTAGTGACAAAATCTTAAAAAATAAGTTATCTCTAATTTTACCTTAAATAATTTTTTCTCTGATAAATAAGTATATATTATTATTTATCACTATCCTCACCAGATATTTATTTGAAAAAAATTCAAAAGTGGTACAACAGCATTAACCTGGAGTCACCACTTTGATATAATAATTACTCAAAATGGGTACGGGTACAAAACTTTTTCTTTGTGGTACAAAACGGTACAAAACTAGTACAAAACTTTGGCATAAAAAAAAGTTCAATACCCAAAAGTGGTACAACAGCACAGCATTAATCTGGAGTCACTACTTTGATATACTAATTACTCAAAACGGGTACGGGTACAAAACTTTTTCTTTCTGGTACAAAACGGTACAAAACTAGTAAAAAACTTTGGCATCAAAAACGTTCAAAATTAAAAAGTAATACAACAGCATTATTCTTGAGTCACCACTTTGATATGCTAATTACTCAAAATGGGTACGGGCACAAAACTTTTTATTTGTGGTACAAAACTAGTACAAAACTTTGGCATCAAAAAGGTTCAAAATTCAAAAGTGGTACTACAGGTTAATGGACGTCTATCTGGCTGGAATGGATAAGCTAATTTTTCTGCTCGAGAGTGTGATTGTATCTTGACGTTATGTCTCCCCACTTTTACTCAAACTTGGTCGCCTACACACTTTACGGTCTGGTACTACATTTCTTATCTCTCTCAGTTCTTGGAAAAAGTTTGCTTGCTGCCTTTACTGATTACTGGTCGCGGTCGCCAGTCTCCCAATTGTTTAAACAAACCAGTAGTTCTGCCAACCTGATGGCTGGAATCCACCAGTATGTATAACGTTAGCAACGCCATCTATTTTAGAGCTGAAAGCTCAACACACCGCCAGAGAGGGTAGGCAGGGCCTTAATATGTTATATTCTTCACTGATATCCGTAGGATAGATAAATATTCACATTACTAAAAAGTTGAAGAGTGGGTTCAGGAAAGCAGAAAATGAATAGACATGAGTACGGCCTATTTACTTTTGTGATTGTCCTATCTACTCCTCTGCAATTATTATTTCCCTTTTTTTATTCTTAGTTTTGTTGTGCACCAGCCTTTATTCGTTAAGGAATAAGGGCGGTGTTACACCAGCAAAGTTTAAAGTGAAAAGTTATTGAAAGTGAAGATTTTGAAGAGCCTTAGAGGCAAAGATCTGCCACAGATAAATAATATGATCTTATATTATTAATTCCGGTGAGTGTCCTTTGTCATCTATCAGCCAATCACAGCAAAGAGAGTCAATTTTAACCTTGGCAAAGCTAGCTCATATTCACAATTTATGTCCAGGGTACTAGCCAATCAGAAATCAGCGAATAAAAGAAACAAAGAGTTTAGAGAGTTTACCAAATTTTAAAAGTTCTTTTCAATATCTAATTGGGGACAAGAAAACCGATGATTGGTTTATTTTCTCTACCCAATGAGAGATTCGGAAACCAGTAATTGGTTGATAAGTGGAGCCCGTGGCACTTCAGTGGAAGAAAGTGCCAACTTATCATGGTTTTGATGGTATAATGTCCACCAACGCCAAACTCGCAAAGACCTTGGCTTTCCAACTAGAGTTCAAGCCGGAAGAAGTCGACTGCGCCCCAGTCCATCAACAGATACATCTGAACAACAGAGCTTGTAAAAGTCTGTGGAGCGGGCTCTCAGTGCAGAATGCATTAAATTGTTTGAATGTGGTGACAAGGAGAATGGATCTTCATATAAATGTATCCAAAACTAAAGGTGATAGTTTTTGAAAATGACAGATCAGGAAATGATTTTCAGCTTAGTATAAATGGACTCGCCTTGATGGCGTAGTTAGCTAATGCTCGAATTTTGTGTTGATCCAGACTGCTGAGGACGAGGAGATCAAGGTCGAATTTTGCTCAAGTGAACTGGGGGTGATTTATCCTAAATGGTTTTGCACTATTCCTCCACACAAATGCGGGTTCACTTCCTTTATACTCAACCTTCCCAATTCCTAACCCATTAGCATGATTAGTACTTAAGCGTATATCCCGAATAGATACTAAACCGCAGTGCTCAATAAAATAGTATAAATGGAAAACTCTTAGAACAATTGGATAATTTTGTGTATTTGTGCAGATATAAAAAAAATGTAAGGATGGAAGGTGAAATCAACAGACGGGTGAATGCATCTCAGAGAGTAGTTGGATGTATGGGGACCATTGTAAAGAATGAAGTAGTATCAAAAGAGCTAGAGGTGGCAGTAAATAAAAGTGTGTTAAAGCCAACATTGTTTTATGGATTTAAAGCAAGGGTTTGTCAGGAGAAACACAATATCAAAGTTAATGCGGTTGGAATTGTAACAAGTTACATATAACTACTACAAACAAATGGGGTAACACCCTCTCGCCAACACAGTTCCATAGACTAAACAGAGCTGTTGTGCTATAGCCAGCTCTAGAAGAAAGCCCCGCTCAAGAGAAAAAAATGAAGGCAGTTTGGCGCGTATTAGTTGTTGCTTCCTCCGCCAGGGCCTATGGATGGCCGGCAGAGTCCCGTCCTCTCTCCCCGCTCTCTGTGAACATGGCTGTCAGTTTTCAATATGTAATAGGATGTTTTAATAGTATTGTCACTCATTGCACCATAGGCTAGCTGAGGTGATGGCGACAGCTTAGGCTGTGATTTAATTGTATTTGTCAAAATTACTGATGTGGGTTTAATATTTATAATTGTCATTTTTGGGATGGTTTCTTTTTGGTATCTACGGGGTTATGTTGTATCCTCGTCCTCATTATTTTAACTTACTTGGGGAACTTATTCTTTGGACTTTAACTTTGAGTGCGCATTTTGTCTCTATTTTCCATGAGAGTAGAGCATGCTAATTGTTGGCATTGTTAATGTAAATCGATTGCCCTGGTTGCCTTAAGCAGTCCAAAGGGATGTTGATCGCCAACAATTTGTGTGATTTATTTATTACTCTATTTAGTGGGAATTAATTGATAAGCAGGGCACTTATATTCAACGCAGTTGTGTTAACTTTAAAATGTGTGCGAGCCTTGTATTAGTTGCAAGATTTTTTCTTGGTATTGTACTTTATACCTCACCTCCCAGGAGCAAAGGCTTTATCATAATTTTGCTGTGTGATCATGAGGATCTTTGTAATTATTGCACCCAGAAAATTAGAGCCATTATAGATGGGCCCACTTGATATAAATGTATTTATTTTAAGACAGTTGAGTCTATATATAAATATATTTAGTATGGATTAAGTACAGAGTTGTTGTTTTATAAGCCATATGCATAGTTTCTTGCCTACTCAGTTAGGGAAGAAAGAGAGAGTGTATGTGTATATGAGTGTCCATGCTTGTACATATTGTTGAAACTTTATATAAAGGTACACTATTCTTATATAAAATGACACACACACATTCTACACAAATTGACTGTCACATGACACCAACTAGAATGTCTGTTGGAAAAAGTGTATATATATGAGACACTCACACTGGTGATTAAAGGGGGAGGTGATATTTTAACCATGTTTCGACACTCTCACTAAATGAATGCTTGTTAACAGTTACATAAATGGTTGGAAATAGAATTAATTCAAGTACAATTAGTTAAAAATCAACTTTATTTACATGTTTATTTCAATGAGTGGCATTTATTATCACTCCAGTCTTGCCATTCCAATTACGGCACTGAGTGTCTGAAAACTATCACATGGAAGAGGTTTGGTTAGTATATCTGCTGACTGGTCTTCAGAAGGTAAATGTTTGATTTCGATTTCACCATTCTAATACTTCTCACGTATGAAGTAGTAACACAAGTCTATGTGTTTGGTTCTCTTGTGGAACTCTGTTAATAAGTTTCGCACAAGACGCACTGCACTCTGATTATCAACCGCTAGAACTGTGGCCTCTCCCGCTGTTTCCCCAATGTCAAGTAGAAGATGTCTCAACCAGATTACTTCTTTGGCCGCAAGTAGAATACAATCTCGTGTATGAGAACAGGTAGGGGGAAAGTGTAAGTGTGTGTGTGTATCCCCCACTCCTCCCCCTTTCCCTCCCCTCCCGCGCCGTAGTCTCGCGTGTTCCAGGGATTCCCCCCTCCCCCCTGATGATCCAGAGGAGACGGTGGTCTCGGGGGACGGGTAGTATGATTGGTTCAGGAAGTCCCCTCACCCTTTCCCTCGACGGGTTATCGGAGTTCTCCCCCTCTCTCTCCCTCGCTCGGAAGGCTGTTCATGTTTCAGAACGGAAATGCCCCCTCACCCTTTCCCTCCGGGGAGTGTACCTTCCTTGGGCTGGAGTTCTCCCTCTCTCTCACACTCCTACTAGGGCAGCAACTTTTTTCGTAAGATAATGTGTTTGTTTTTCCATCCTCCTCCAAGCAAATGAGGCTCTACTTCCAGGAAGAATGTTTTTACTCATGGTACATTCGCGAATGAAACTTTTTTCGGAAGATGTCATGTTTGTTTTTCCATCCTCCTACCAAGCAAATGAGGCTACACTTCCAGGAATAATGTTTTTTACCTACTCTCATCATGGTACATTCACGAATAAACCTTTTTTCGGAAGATGATGTGTTTGTTTTCCATCCTCCCACCATGCAAATGAGGTTACACTTCCAGGAATAATGTTTTTCATACTCTCATCATGGTACATTCACGAATAAACCTTTTTTCGGAAAATGGTGTGTTTGTTTTCTCATCCTCTCACCGAGCAAATGAGGCTACACTTCCAGGAATAATGTTTTTACATACTCTCATCATAGTACATTCATGAATAAACCTTTTTTCGGAAAATGGTGTGTTTGTTTTCTCATCCTCCCACCAAGCAAATGAGGCTACACTTCCAGGAAGAATGTTTTTACTCATGGTACATTCGCGAATAAAACTTTTTTCGGAAAATGGTGTGTTTGTTTTCTCATCCTCCCACCAAGCAAATGAGGCTACACTTCCAGGAAGAAGTGTTTTTTCATACTCTCATCACGGTACATTCACGAATAAAACTTTTTTCGGAAAATGATGTGTTTGTTTTTCCATCCTCCCTCCATGCAAATGAGGTTACACTTCCAGGAATAATGTTTTTTCATACTCTCATCATGGTACATTCATGAATAAACCTTTTTTTCAAAACATATCGGAAAATGGTGTGTTTGTTTTCCCATCCTCCCACCATGCAAATGAGGTTTCACTTCCAGGAATAATGTTTTTTCATACTCTCATCATGGTACATTCATGAATAAACCTTTTTTCGGAAAATGGTGTGTTTGTTTTTCCATCCTCCCACCAAGCAAATGAGGCTACACTTCCAGGAATAATGTTTTTTCATACTCTCATCATGGTACATTCATGAATAAAACTTTTTTCGGAAAATGGTGTGTTTGTTTTTCTCATCCTCCCACCAAGCAAATGAGGCTACACTTCTAGGAAGAATGTTTTTTCATACTCTCATCACGGTACATTCACGAATAAAACTTTTTTCGGAAAATGATGTGTTTGTTTTTCCATCCTCCCTCCATGCAAATGAGGTTACACTTCCAGGAATAATGTTTTTTCATACTCTCATCATGGTACATTCACGAATAAACCTTTGTTTCAAAACATATCGGATGATGATGTGTTTGTTTTCTCATCCTCCCACCAAGCAAATGAGGCTACACTTCCAGGAAGAATGTTTTTACTCATGGTACATTCGCGAATAAAACTTTTTTCGGAAAATGGTGTGTTTGTTTTCTCATCCTCCCACCAAGCAAATGAGGCTACACTTCCAGGAAGAATGTTTTTTACATACTCTCATCATGGTACATTCACGAATAAACCTTTGTTTCAAAACATATCGGAAGATGATGTGTTTGTTTTTCCATCCTCTCACCAAGCAAATGAGGCTACACTTCCAGGAAGAATGTTTTTTACATACTCTCATCATGGTACATTCACGAATAAACCTTTGTTTCAAAACATATCGGAAGATGATGTGTTTGTTTTTCCATCCTCACGCCAAGCAAATGAGGTTACACTTTCAGAAAGAATGTTTTTACATACTCCCATCATGGTACATTCACGATTAAAACTTTTTTCGGAAGATGATGTGTTTGTTTTTCCATCCTCCCTCCAAGCAAATGCGGCTACACTTCCAGGAATAATGTTTTTACTCATGGTACATTCACGAATAAAACTTTTTTCGGAAGATGGTGTGTTTGTTTTTCCATCCTCTCCGAGGCTACACTTCCAGGAATAATGTTTTTACTCATGGTACATTCACGAATAAAACTTTTTTCGGAAGATGATGTGTTTGTTTTTCCATCCTCTCCGAGGCCACACTTCCAGGAAGAATGATTTTACTCATGGTACATTCCCCACGTAACACCCTGTAAACATTAAAGCTCCCCTATGTGACACCCTGTAGACATTAAAGCTCTCCCATGTAACATCCTGTAGACATTATAGCTCCTCATGTAACACCCTGTAAACATTAAAGCTCTCCTATGTAACAGTCTGTAGACATTAAAGCTCTCCCATGTAACGCCTGTAGACATTATAGCTCTCCCATGTAACACACCGTAGACATTACAGCTCCTCATGTAACACTCTGTAAACATTAAAGCTCCCCCATGTAACACCCTGTAAACACTAAAGCTCTCCCATGTAACACGCTGTAGACATTAAAGCACCCCCCTATGTAACACCCTGTAAACATTAAAGCTCCCCTATGTAACAGCCTGTAGACAATATAGCCCCTCATGTAGCACTCTGTAAACATTAAAGCTCTCCCATGTAACACCCTGTAGACATTAAAGCCCCTCATGTAACACCCTGTAGACATTATAGCTCCTCATGTAACACTCTGTAAACATTAAAGCTCTCCTATGTAACACTCTGTAAACATTATAGCTCCTCATGTAACACCCTGTAAACATTATAGCTCTCCCATGTAACACGCTGTAGACATTATAGCTCCTCATGTAACACTCTGTAAACATTAAAGCTCTCCCATGTAACACCCTGTAAACATTAAAGCTCCCCTATGTAACACCCTGTAGACAATATACCCCTCATGTAACACTCTGTAAACATTAAAGCTCCCCGCGTAGCACCCTGTAAACATTAAAGCTCCCCTATGTAACACCCTGTAGACAATATAGCCCCTCATGTAACACTCTGTAAACATTATAGCTCCTCATGTAACACCCTGTAAACATTAAAGCTCCCCTATGTAACACCCTGTAGACAATATAGCCCCTCATGTAACACTCTGTAAACATTAAAGCTCTCCCATGTAACACCCTGTAGACATTAAAGCCCCTCATGTAACACCCTGTAGACATTATAGCTCCTCATGTAACACTCTGTAAACATTAAAGCTCTCCTATGTAACACCCTGTAAACATTAAAGCTCCCTATGTAACACCCTGTAGACATTAAAGCTCTCCCATGTAACACTCCGTAGACATCATAGCTCCTCATGTAACATCCTGTAAACATTAAAGCTGCCTCATGTAACACCCTGTAGACATTATAGCTCCTCATGTAACACCATGCAGACATTATAGCTCTCCCATGTAACACCCTGTGGACATTAAAGCCCTCCATGTATCATCCTGTAAACATTAAAGCACCCCCCATGTAACACCCTGTAAACATTAAAGCTCCCCATGTAACACCCTGTAAACATTATAGCTCCCCTATGTGACACCATGCAGACCTTAAAGCCCCCTATGTAACACTCTGTAAACATTAAAGCTCTCCCATGTAACACCCTGTAGACAATATAGCCCCTCATGTAACACTCTGTAAACATTAAAGCTCTCCCATGTAACACCCCGTAAACATTAAAGCTCCCCTATGTAACACCCTGTAGACAATATAGCCCCTCATGTAACACTCTGTAAACATTATAGCTCCTCATGTAACACCCTGTAAACATTAAAGCTCCCTATGTAACACCCTGTAGACATTAAAGCTCTCCCATGTAACGCCCTGTAAACATTAAAGCTCCTCATGTAACACCCTGTAGACATTAAAGCCCCTCATGTAACACCCTGTAGACATTATAGCTCCTCATGTAACACTCTGTAAACATTAAAGCTCTCCTATGTAACACACCGTAGACATTACAGCTCCTCATGTAACACTCTGTAAACATTAAAGCTCTCCCATGTAACACCCTGTAAACACTAAAGCCTCCCATGTAACACGCTGTAAACATTAAAGCACCCCCCTATGTAACACCCTGTAGACAATATAGCCCCTCATGTAACACTCTGTAAACATTATAGCTCCTCATGTAACACCCTGTAAACATTAAAGCTCCCCTATGTAACACCCTGTAGACAATATAGCCCCTCATGTAACACTCTGTAAACATTAAAGCTCTCCCATGTAACACCCTGTAGACATTAAAGCCCTCATGTAACACCCTGTAGACAATATAGTCCCTCATGTAACACTCTGTAAACATTAAAGCTCTCCTATGTAACACCCTGTAAACATTAAAGCTCCCCTATGTAACACCCTGTAGACATTAAAGCTCTCCCATGTAACACTCCGTAGACATCATAGCTCCTCATGTAACATCCTGTAAACATTAAAGCTGCCCCATGTAACACCCTGTAGACATTATAGCTCCTCATGTAACACCATGCAGACATTATAGCTCTCCCATGTAACACCCTGTGGACATTAAAGCCCTCCATGTATCATCCTGTAAACATTAAAGCACCCCCATGTAACACCCTGTAAACATTAAAGCTCCCCCATGTAACACCCTGTAAACATTATAGCTCCCCTATGTGACACCATGCAGACCTTAAAGCCCCCCCTATGTAACACTCTGTAAACATTAAAGCTCTCCCATGTAACACCCTGTACACATTAAAGCTCCCCCTATGTAACACCCTGTAGACAATATAGCCCTCCTATGTAACACTCTGTAAACATTATAGCTCCTCATGTAACACCCTGTAAACATTATAGCTCCCCATGTAACACGCTGTAGACATTATAGCTCCTCATGTAACACCCTGTAGACAATATAGCACCCTATGTAACACTCTGTAAACATTAAAGCTCCCCTATGTAACACCTGTAGACAATATAGCCCCTCATGTAACACTCTGTAAACATTAAAGCTCCCCGCGTAACACCCTGTAAACATTAAAGCTCCCCTATGTAACACCCTGTAGACAATATAGCCCCTCATGTAACACTCTGTAAACATTATAGCATCCCTGAGTACGCTCGCATCATGCGCAAATGATCTCAGATTATTCACGCAAATGATGGGACATGGCATCCTAAAGTCACGGCTGCACTCTCATCATGCGCAGTATATCTGACCCTCCCTGGGTACGCTCTCGTCATGCGCAAATGATGACACATAGCATCCCTGAGTATGCTTGTACCAGACTGTAACTGGCTAACCGTGAGGTCCCGGGTTGTAACCCTCCGACTGTAGAAAACAGATTAGCTCCTGATCAACTATGCTCAGCTTCTAATCCTGACCGTTCTCTGAGAGGACCGTACCAGACCGTACTCTGAGAGGTCCGTACCAGACTGTACTCCGAGATGCTCAGCTTCTAATCCCGAATGTCACCTTATGTCATTGTACCAGACTGTAACTGGTAGCAAGAGGTCCGAGGTTGTAACCCCCGACTGTGGCAGTCTGTACTCTGAGCGACTTTTATTGTACCAGATTAGCCTCTGAGATTCGAACCCTGGTATCGTTAAACCATGATGATGTAATAAACCCGAGCGAAAGGTTTGCACCCTCCAAATGAGGACCGCCCTCCTTCCAAATTCCTGCTCTCGTACGCAGCTGGAGTTGGCGTATAGGGAACGAGGAGGGTGGACTCTTCCCAGGGAATTAAACGCACACCCGGTAGGAAACGAGGGATGAGGAATGAGGTCCGGAACACAAGGATCAAGCCCTCCACTCATAAAGTCTGCCAGCGGTCTGATTTCCTACTATAGCAAACAACTGATCTGCTATACTAAGCCAAACAGCTGATGATCTGTTATACCAGTCATCTGATATACTATATCAAACAGCAGATCTACTATTGATTAATGTTAGCGCTTAAAAAATAAGCTAATTTAGTATGTATCTGTTTAAATAGAGTTTTGATTAATGCCGCTAGAAAAAAGACTTGAGAAAAAAGCATGCGTATGTTTTGATTACAAGGATCAAGCCTCAACTATTCCAAACAACTAATCTGATATACTATACCAGAGCCAAACAGCCGATGATCTGTTATACCAAACATCTGATCTACTATACCAAGCAACTGTTGATCTACTATAGCAGACGCTTGACGATCTACTATATCAAACAGCAGATCTACTATTGATTAATGTTAGCGCTTAAAAAATAAGCTAATTTAGTATGTATCTGTTTTGATTAATGCCGCTAGAAAAAGACTTGAGAAAAAAAGCAGGTGTATGTTAGCGCTTTAAAAAATATGCTAATTTAGTATGTTACTAGAAAAAAATGTTAGTGCTTTAAAAAAGACTTGAGAAAACAATACGCTAATTTAGTATGTATCTGTAATTTCACGAACTAGCCTCAACAGACGGGCAGGCCAGAATACGTTTATCTTCTTAGAAGGAGCTTTACGTGGAGGGAGGATGGGAACCCTCTTTCCGGAAAGTGTGGGAAAATCTTAATGTTCGATGTAGAGGGAGAACATGTAGGGTTTTTTCTCTCCCACGACCCTCCTGAGCTGGAGTACTGATGAAGGAATATAGCTTGAACCTATTGGAGGACTCTCAACAATCGTCTCTTCTATAAATGTTCCACCATTCGTCTCTCAAACAAAGCTTCAGTCAGATTTTTCTCTCCCACGACCTTCCCGAGCCAGAGTACTGATGAAAGAATATAGCTTGAGCCTATTGGAGGACTCTCAACAATCATCCCTTCTATAAATGTTCCACCGTTCGTCTCTCAAACAAAGCTTCAGTCAGATTTCGATCATGAGCACAGCTCGAGACCATGCACTGGTGAGCTCTCCTCGTCACTCGTGAGTTTATCCTGAGGCTCAGTATTACGTGCACGGGTAAGTACAAGACATTGGCTGAGAGGGTAAGGGTCAAACTTCCGCCCTTCCTCTGTAACCCGTACAGGCTTTACGGTTCACATCTGTATGAACTTTCCGAGTCACACGCTGACTCCTTATATATAGAAGTAAGCTTTCTAGATGAGATCATTAGTTACTATCTACATTCTAGAGGAAAATATCTAAGGTGGTTCACCATGTTGATTGATATGCAAGGATACTCGAGTGAAGAAATAGTATTCATATTCAAAGAGTTGAGTGTTTTACATTTCGAGCCCTTCGAGGAGATCAACTACAAGTTTCTTCCGCCGTTCAAGATTGATAACCTCTCGACTTCAAGCTTGAGAAACGTAAGTTATCTAACTCAATATTATCATGGGTTATCTTGGAACGGAGGGGAAGTACAGTACTCGGATCTTCGTCCTATTTTAGAGCGGTACACAACACCGCCAACAATCTACATTAAAGGTGCTGAGAAGATGAAATGGTTACAAAGTGTCATTACCGAAGATAAGTATAACTTTCGCGAGCTAGGTGAACTCGGCTGTCCTTCTCTGAGTAAACTTAAAAAACTGTACAAGGTGGACAAGTGTCCTACACATTCTGATACTATTTACTCCTGTGCTACGGAAAATGTACGAGTAATCAACGAATGGTTTAAGTCTGATCAAGCGAGACTTTTACGGTCGGACTAAGTGAGGGAGAGAACAGGCAGTATAACTAAAAAACTATATGAACATGATAAATGTAGGTTGTCTAAGTGAATATATTTTGAAAGATTATGATAATTGTATATTTTTGAAAGATTGACAAAGCTTATGATTTATAACAGTATTTAACTTTTAGGCTGTCAACATTGGTCAAAACATTTTTGCCGGCTTAGTCAATTTGAAAGAGCTAATCTGTTTTATCGAGGGGATGTACAATGTTTTTTAAAAGAGTTAATTTGTATTCCAGGAAATGATTTAATAACCATAAGCGATGCACAATTAAAAAATCTCTTAAATTTTTGGCCTCGGCATTTCAATGTATTGCAAATCTATTACACCTTACTGTTTGTTGAGATATTTTCCTGAACCAAGTGAAGTACAATGTGTTTTTTTAAAAGAGTTAATTTGTATTCCAGGAAATGATTTAATAATTATAACTTGCTCCCTGTTAGGTTAGCTAAAGTTTTGATAAAGCTATTCCAGGAAATGATTTAATAACCACAAGTGATGTACAATTAAAAATCTCTTAAATTTTTGACTTCGGTATTTCAATGTATTGCAAATCTAACGCTTAAACGGTATTTAACTTTTAGGCTGTCAACATTGGTCAAAACATTTTAGCCAGCTTGGTCAATTTAAAAGAGCTAATCTGATGCAAGTGATGTTCAATGTTTTAAGGAATAATTTGTATTCCAGGAAATGATTTAATAATCTTTATACCATTGTAAGCAAGTGATGTACAATTAAAAAAAACTCTTAAATTTTTGACCTCAGCATTTCAATGTATTGCAAATCTAACGTTTAATCAGATTGATCTTTTTTTTGTAAGCAAGTGATGTACAATTAAAAAATCTCTTAAATTTTTGACTTCGGCATTTCAATGTATTGCAAATCTAACGCTTAAACTGTATTTAACTTTTTAGGCTGTCAACATTGGTCAAAACATTTTAGCCAGCTTGGTCAATTTGAAAGAGCTAATCTGAAACCAATTGACGTACAATGTTTTAAGAACTAATTTGTATTCCAGGAAATGATTTAATAATCTTTATACTATTGTAAGCAAGTGATGTACAATTAAAAAATCTCTTAAATTTTTGACCTCGGCATTTCAATGTATTGCAAATCTAACGTTTAATCAGATTGATCTTTTTTGTAAGCAAGTGATGTACAATTAAAAAATCTCTTAAATTTTTGACTTCGGCATTTCAATGTATTGCAAATCTAGCGCTTAAACTGTATTTAACTTTTTAGGCTGTCAACATTGGTCAAAACATTTTAGCCAGCTTGGTCAATTTAAAAGAGCTAATCTGATGCAAGTGATGTTCAATGTTTTAAGGAATAATTTGTATTCCAGGAAATGATTTAATAATCTTTATACCATTGTAAGCAAGTGATGTACAATTAAAAAAATCTCTTAAATTTTTGACCTCGACATTTCAATGTATTGCAAATCTATTACACCTTACTGTTTGTTGAGATATTTTCCTGAACCAAGTGAAGTACAATGTTTTTTTTTAAAAGAGTTAATTTGTATTCCAGGAAATGATTTAATAATTATAACTTGCTCCCTGTTAGGTTAGCTAAAGTTTTGATAAAGCTATTCCAGGAAATGATTTAATAACCACAAGTGATGTACAATTAAAAATCTCTTAAATTTTTGACTTCGGCATTTCAATGTATTGCAAATCTGACGCTTAAACTGTATTTAACTTTTTAGGCTGCCAACATTGGTCAAAACATTTTAGCCAGCTTGGTCAATTTAAAAGAGCTAATCTGATGCAAGTGATGTTCAATGTTTTAAGGAATAATTTGTATTCCAGGAAATGATTTAATAATCTTTATACCATTGTAAGCAAGTGATGTACAATTAATGTTCAATGTTTTAAGGAATAATTTGTATTCCAGGAAATGATTTAATAATCTTTATACCATTGTAAGCAAGTGATGTACAATTAAAAAAATCTCTTAAATTTTTGACCTCGGCATTTCAATGTATTGCAAATCTAACGCTTAAACTGTATTTAACTTTTTAGGCTGTCAACATTGGTCAAAACATTTTAGCCAGCTTGGTCAATTTAAAAGAGCTAATCTGATGCAAGTGATGTTCAATGTTTTAAGGAATAATTTGTATTCCAGGAAATGATTTAATAATCTTTATACCATTGTAAGCAAGTGATGTACAATTAAAAAAATCTCTTAAATTTTTGACCTCGGCATTTCAATGTATTGCAAATCTAACGTTTAATCAGATTGATCTTTTTTGTAAGCAAGTGATGTACAATTAAAAAATCTCTTAAATTTTTGACCTCAGCATTTCAATGTATTGCAAATCTAACGCTTAATCGAATTGATCTTTTCAAATAGCACATAGGTTGGAAAGATGATGAAGATTTCCAGCGTTATAAGAGGTGGAGAGGTTTTTTGAAAAAAGATCAATTCAATTAAGTCGTTTAGGGGGGTATAATCCATCATTCGGTCCAGCTCCCGAGTTGACCGTCCGAGTCCCTCACCTCGACCCTTCCCTGACACATCACCCGAGGGTAAGCTATACCAGAACCTCTCCCCCTTCCTCAGAGAGGGAGAAAAAAAGTGAAAGTGTTTAAACCATTTGTGACGCGTGCCTGCTTTGGTGACCATATGGTTTAAGGAAACTAACTAACGATACTGAGGGTTCGAATCTGACTCAAACGTATTGAGAGAAAAAAACCTTTCGCTCGGGTTTATTACATCATCATGGTTTAACGATACCAGGGTTCGAATCTGACTCGAACGTATTGAGAGAAAAAATACTTTCGACAGTAACGAGGTTCGAATCTGACTCAAACGTATTGAGAGAAAAAAACCTTTCGGTCGGGTTTATTACATCATCATGGTTTAACGATACCAGGGTTCGAATCTGACTCGGACGTATTGAGAGAAAAAATACTTTCGACAGTAACGAGGTTCGAATCTGACTCAAACGTATTGAGAGAAAAAAACCTTTCGCTCGGGTTTATTACATCATCATGGTTTAACGATACCAGACTTCGAATCTGACTCGGACGTATTGAGAGAAAAAATACTTTCGACAGTAACGAGGTTCGAATCTGACTCGGACGTATTGAGAGAAAAAAACCTTTCGCTCGGGTTTATTACATCATCATGGTTTAACGATACCAGGGTTCGAATCTGACTCGACGTATTGAGAGAAAAAATACTTTCGACAGTAACGAGGTTCGAATCTGACTCAAACGTATTGAGAGAAAAAAACCTTTCGCTCGGGTTTATTACATCATCATGGTTTAACGATACCAGGGTTCGAATCTGACTCGGACGTATTGAGAGAAAAAATACTTTCGACAGTAACGAGGTTCGAATCTGACTCGGACGTATTGAGAGAAAAAAACCTTTCGCTCGGGTTTATTACATCATCATGGTTTAACGATACCAGGGTTCGAATCTGACTCGGACGTATTGAGAGAAAAAATACTTTCGACAGTAACGAGGTTCGAATCTGACTCAAACGTATTGAGAGAAAAAAACCTTTCGCTCGGGTTTATTACATCATCATGGTTTAACGATACCAGGGTTCGAATCTGACTCGGACGTATTGAGAGAAAAAATACTTTCGACAGTAACGAGGTTCGAATCTGACTCAAACGTATTGAGAGAAAAAAACCTTTCGCTCGGGTTTATTACATCATCATGGTTTAACGATACCAGGGTTCGAATCTCAGAGGCTAATCTGGTACAATAAAAGTCGCTCAGAGAACAGACTGCCACAGTCGGGGGGTTACAACCTCGGACCTCTTGTTACAATAATACGTGGTAGCCGGTTACAGTCTGGTACAATGACATAAGGTGACATTCGGGATTAGAAGCTGAGCCTCTCGGAGTACAGTCTGGTACGGACCTCTCAGAGTACGGTCTGGTACGGTCCTCTCAGAGAACGGTCAGGATTAGAAGCTGAGCATAGTTGATCAGGAGCTAATCTGTTTTCTACAGTCGGAGGGTTACAACCCGGGACCTAACGGTTAGCCAGTTACAGTCTGATGCGAGCATACTCAGGGATGCTATGTGCCATCATTTGCGCATGACGAGAGCGTACCCAGGGAGGGTCAGATATACTGCGCATGATGAGAGTGCAGCCGTGACTTTAGGATGCCATGTCCCATCATTTGCGTGAATAATCTGAGATCATTTGCGCATGATGCGAGCGTACTCAGGGATGCTATAATGTTTACAGAGTGTTACATGAGGGGCTATATTGTCTACAGGGTGTTACATAGGGGAGCTTTAATGTTTACAGGGTGTTACGCGGGGAGCTTTAATGTTTACAGAGTGTTACATGAGGGGCTATATTGTCTACAGGGTGTTACATAGGGGAGCTTTAATGTTTACAGAGTGTTACATAGGAGAGCTTTAATGTTTACAGGGTGTTACATGAGGAGCTATAATGTTTACAGAGTGTTACATAGGGGGGCTATATTGTCTACAGGGTGTTACATAGGAGGAGCTTTAATGTGTACAGGGTGTTACATGGGAGAGCTTTAATGTTTACAGAGTGTTACATAGGGGGGCTTTAAGGTCTGCATGGTGTCACATAGGGGAGCTATAATGTTTACAGGGTGTTACATGGGGGAGCTTTAATGTTTACAGGGTGTTACATGGGGGTGCTTTAATGTTTACAGGATGATACATGGAGGGCTTTAATGTCCACAGGGTGTTTACATGGGAGAGCTATAATGTCTGCATGGTGTTACATGAGGAGCTATAATGTCTACAGGGTGTTACATGGGGCAGCTTTAATGTTTACAGGATGTTACATGAGGAGCTATGATGTCTACGGAGTGTTACATGGGAGAGCTTTAATGTCTACAGGGTGTTACATAGGGGAGCTTTAATGTTTACAGGGTGTTACATAGGAGAGCTTTAATGTTTACAGAGTGTTACATGAGGGACTATATTGTCTACAGGGTGTTACATGAGGGGCTTTAATGTCTACAGGGTGTTACATGGGAGAGCTTTAATGTTTACAGAGTGTTACATGAGGGGCTATATTGTCTACAGAGTGTTACATAGGGGAGCTTTAATGTTTACAGGGTGTTACATGGGAGAGCTTTAATGTCTACAGAGTGTTACATGAGGAGCTATAATGTCTACAGCGTGTTACATGGGAGAGCTATAATGTCTACAGGGTGTTACATGGGAGAGCTTTAATGTTTACAGAGTGTTACATGAGGGGCTATATTGTCTACAGGGTGTTACATAGGGGAGCTTTAATGTTTACAGGGTGCTACGCGGGGAGCTTTAATGTTTACAGAGTGTTACATGAGGGGCTATATTGTCTACAGGGTGTTACATAGGGGGAGCTTTAATGTGTACAGGGTGTTACATGGGAGAGCTTTAATGTTTACAGAGTGTTACATAGGAGGCTTTAAGGTCTGCATGGTGTCACATAGGGGAGCTATAATGTTTACAGGGTGTTACATGGGGGAGCTTTAATGTTTACAGGGTGTTACATGGGGGTGCTTTAATGTTTACAGGATGATACATGGAGGGCTTTAATGTCCACAGGGTGTTACATGGGAGAGCTATAATGTCTACAGGGTGTTACATGAGGGGCTATATTGTCTACAGGGTGTTACATAGGGGAGCTTTAATGTTTACAGGGTGTCACATGGGAGAGCTTTAATGTCTACAGAGTGTTACATGAGGAGCTATAATGTCTACAGCGTGTTACATGGGAGAGCTATAATGTCTACAGGGTGTTACATGAGGAGCTATAATGTTTACAGAGTGTTACATGAGGGGCTATATTGTCTACAGGGTGTTACATAGGGGAGCTTTAATGTTTACAGGGTGTTACGCGGGGAGCTTTAATGTTTACAGAGTGTTACATGAGACGTTATATTGTCTACAGGGTGTTACATAGGGGAGCTTTAATGTTTACAGGGCGTTACATGGGAGAGCTTTAATGTTTACAGAGTGTTACATGAGGAGCTATAATGTCTACAGCGTGTTACATGGGAGAGCTATAATGTTTACAGGGTGTTACATGAGGAGCTATAATGTTTACAGAGTGTTACATAGGAGGGCTATATTGTCTACAGGGTGTTACATAGGGGGGTGCTTTAATGTCTACAGCGTGTTACATGGGAGAGCTTTAATGTTTACAGGGTGTTACATGGGAGAGCTTTAATGTTTACAGAGTGTTACATGAGGAGCTGTAATGTCTACGGCGTGTTACATGGGAGAGCTATAATGTCTACAGGGCGTTACATGGGAGAGCTTTAATGTCTACAGGCTGTTACATAGGAGAGCTTTAATGTTTACAGGGTGTTACATGAGGAGCTATAATGTCTACAGGATGTTACATGGGAGAGCTTTAATGTCTACAGGGTGTCACATAGGGGAGCTTTAATGTTTACAGGGTGTTACGCGGGGAGCTTTTAACGTTTACAGAGTGTTACATGAGGGGCTATATTGTCTACTGGGTGTTACATGGCTAGCTATAATGTTTACAGGGTGTTACGGGGTAGCTATAATGTCTACAGGGTGTTACATTGGGAGCTTTAATGTTTACAGGGCGTTACGTAGGGGGAGCTTTAATGTTTACAGGGTGTTACGTGGGGAATGTACCATGAGTAAAATCATTCTTCCTGGAAGTGTGGCCTCGGAGAGGATGGAAAAACAAACACATCATCTTCCGAAAAAAGTTTTATTCGTGAATGTACCATGAGTAAAACATTATTCCTGGAAGTGTAGCCTCGGAGAGGATGGAAAAACAAACACACCATCTTTCGAAAAAAGTTTTATTCGTGAATGTACCATGAGTAAAAACATTATTCCTGGAAGTGTAGCCGCATTTGCTTGAAGGAAGGATGGAAAACAAACATGACATCTTCCGAAAAAAAGTTTTATTCGTGAATGTACCATGAGTAAAAACATTATTCCTGGAAGTGTAGCCTCATTTGCTTGGTGTGAGGATGGAAAAACAAACACATCATCTTCCGATATGCCCACCTACTCGCCGCCTCAGTATTCCTGCGTGGAAGAGGGAAAGGGTTGAGGAGGGTTATGATGGGGTAAAAACATTCTTACTAGAAGTGTAGCCTCGGAGAGGATGGAACACACCATTTTCCGAAAAAAAGGTTTATTCGTGAATGTACCGCGAGTAAAAACATTATTCCTGGAAGTGTAGCCTCATTTGCTTGGTGGGAGATGGGAAAACAAACACATCATCTTCCGAAAAAAGTTTTAATCGTGAATGTACCATGATGAGAGTATGTGAAAAAAACATTATTCCTGGAAGTGTAACCTCATTTGCATGGGGGAGGATGGGAAAACAAACACACCATCTTCCGAAAAAAAGGTTTTATTCGTGAATGTACCATGATGAGAGTATGAAAAAAACATTATTCCTGGAAGTGTAACCTCATTTGCATGGTGGGAGGATGGGAAAACAAACACACCATCTTCCCGAAAAAAGGTTTATTCGTGAATGTACCATGATGAGAGTATGAAAAAACATTATTCCTGGAAGTGTAACCTCATTTGCTTGGTGGAAGGATGGGAAAACAAACACATCATCTTCCGATATGTCTTGAAAAAAAAAGGTTTATTCGTGAATGTACCATGATGAGAGTATGAAAAAAACATTATTCCTGGAAGTGTAACCTCATTTGCTTGGTGGAAGGATGGAAAACAAAACACATCATCTTCCGAAAAAAGGTTTATTCGTGAATGTACCATGATGAGAGGATGTAAAAAAAACATTCTTCCTGGAAGTGTAACCTCATTTGCATGGTGCGAGGATGGAAAAACAAACACATCATCTTCCGATATGTCTTGAAAAAAAGGTTTATTCGTGAATGTACCGTGATGAGAGTATGAAAAAACATTATTCCTGGAAGTGTAACCTCATTTGCATGGTGGGAGGATGAGAAAACAAACACATCATCTTCCGATATGTTTTGAAAAAAAGGTTTATTCGTGAATGTACCGTGATGAGAGTATGTAAAAAACATTATTCCTGGAAGTGTAGCCTCATTTGCATGGTGGGAGGATGAGAAAACAAACACATCATCTTCCGATATGTTTTGAAAAAAGGTTTATTCGTGAATGTACCATGATGAGAGTATGTAAAAAACATTATTCCTGGAAGTGTAGCCTCATTTGCTTGGTGGAGGATGAGAAAACAAAACACACCATTTTCCGATATGTTTTGAAAAAAAGGTTTATTCGTGAATGTACCATGATGAGAGTATGAAAAAACATTATTCCTGGAAGTGTAGCCTCATTTGCTTGGTGGAAGGATGGAAAAACAAACACATCATCTTCCGATATGTTTTGAAAAAAAGGTTTATTCGTGAATGTACCATGATGAGAGTAGGTAAAAACATTATTCCTGGAAGTGTAGCCTCATTTGCGTGGTGAGAGGATGAAAAACAAACACATCATCTTCCGATATGTTTTGAAAAAAGGTTTATTCGTGAATGTACCATGATGAGAGTATGTAAAAAACATTCTTCCTGGAAGTGTAACCTCATTTGCTTGGTGGGAGGATGAGAAAACAAACACACCATTTTCCGAAAAAGGTTTATTCGTGAATGTACCATGATGAGAGTATGAAAAACATTATTCCTGGAAGTGTAACCTCATTTGCTTGGTGAGAGGATGGAAAAACAAACACATCATTTTCCGAAAAAAGTTTTATTCGTGAATGTACCGTGAGTAAAAACATTATTCCTGGAAGTGTAGCCTCATTTGCTTGGTGAAAGGATGGAAAAACAAACACATCATCTTCCGATATGTTTTGAAAAAAAAAAAAGGTTTATTCGTGAATGTACCATGATGAGAGTATGAAAAACATTCTTCCTGGAAGTGTAGCCTCGGAGAGGATGGAAAAACAAACACATCATCTTCCGAAAAAAGGTTTATTCGTGAATGTACCATGATGAGAGTAGGTAAAAACATTATTCCTGGAAGTGTAGCCTCGGAGAGGATGGAAAAACAAACACACCATTTTCCAAAAAAAGTTTTATTCGTGAATGTACCATGAGTAAAAACATTATTCCTGGAAGTGTAGCCTCGGAGAGGATGGAAAAACAGACACACCATTTTCGATAGCTGCCCTGAAACATGATGCCCGTATAAGAGTGGTATAGCCGTAGGAGCGAGAGAGAGAGGGAGAACTCCAGCCCAAGGAAGGTACACCTCCCGGAGGGAAAGGGGTGAGGGGGGCATTTCCGTTCTGAAACATGAACAGCCTTCCGAGCGAGAGGGAGAGAGGGGGGGAGAACTCCGATAACCCGTCGAGGGAAAGGGGTGAGGGGACTTCCTGAACCAATCATACTACCCGTCCCCCGAGACCACCGTCTCCTCTGGATCATCAGGGGGGGGAGGGGGAATCCCTGGAAACACGCGAGACTACGGCGCGGGAGGGGAGGGAAAGGGGGGAGGAGTGGGGGGGTACACACACACACTTACACTTTCCCCCTACCTGTTCTCATACACGAGATTGTATTCTACTGCCGCAGTTGATGCAGCAATGCACTAAGCGTCGGTAGTGGAAATGGAGACTGTTCGTTGGCGTTGACTAGCCCATGCCACAGGGCCATTGCTCATTTGAAACAGGTATCCTGTTGTGGAGCGTCTGGTGTCCAGGTCATTCGCGAAGTCATAGTCCAAGAAGCCAATGAAGGGATTCTCACTCCTTGTAAATTCACTGTCATAGCTGGATGTGTTTTTAAGTATTTTAAGATGCGTTTGACCTAATTCCAATGACTTAGTCCGTGGTTTGCCAAATATCTACTCACGTTTCCAAATGCGTACATTATGTATGGTCGACAAACTATTGCAGCAAACATGAAGCTTCCAACAGCTTCTCGATATGGTACTTTTATTTCTTCATTTTACCCTGTGTTTGAACATAAGTGTGTGTGTGTGTGTGTGTGTGTGGCACACTGGTTGGCTTAATCTCTTCCAAATTTAATCTTTTGGTTATTTGTGTGATGTAGTTGGTCTCATGTAAAAATATTGATCCATTCAAACTATTTTGTTTTACTTTTTGCCCCACAAAGTAATTTGGTTCACTGATAGTGACTTCAAAAGTTGTCTTTAGTTTATCGAGTACAAGTTGAAGTGCCATTTTTATTTTTTCAGCCATGATCAGCCGGTTATAAACATAAATGATGCAAGTAAAACCTTTGTTTCATTGAACTAGCCTCGATAAAACACATTTATCTGCAGTATTTTGGCTGAATTCAAACATTTTCAGGAAACTGTCAAATTTTTCATCCCAACAACGGTGATTGTTTGAGGCCATATAGGGACTTTCTTAGCTTCCAAACAAGGTTTTGGTCAACGTTGATTCCATCTGAAGGAAACATGAAGGAAGATGTCTTCCTTGAGATCGCCACATGAAAATGCAGTTTTCACAAGGACTCGTATAGAGTCATACCACATTGTAGGAGAGTAGGTGTCATTGTAGTTTTGTTGTTGATCCCTTCGTTCTGTGCAAAACCTTTAGCACATAGACTTGATTTGTATCATGAAAGGTTTCGTTCTTTTTTGATTGCCTCAGTCCACTGCCCTGCATCGGAACTCTTGGTGGCTTCCTCATAGGACTGTGGTACATCTATTTCCACTAGGTTAGCTTCATGGCGTTTGGGAGGCCTGATGACATCTCTTGGTCACAGCTCGTAAGTCCCATCAATGTGCCCAGGTTCTTAATCATCCTGTTCAGGATGTTGTGGGCCTACATCCTCCGTTGAATTCTTTGATCAGAATGATGTGTTTTTTCTATCAATACTGGACTATAGTGTTTCTTTGAGGAATAAAACTACTTTAATTTTGTTGAAGATGACATTTCTTGAAACTGTGATTTTCATGTGTTTTGATTCGACAGACAGTTGGTTGAGTTTCCACCATATCCTACAAGGATTAGTTTCTTGCTCTTTGGCATCAGTTTGTTGTGCAATTCCTTTGGTACATACATGTATGCCTCGTTGCCAAAGGTTCTTAGATGTGACATGACGGGCATTTTTCCACTCCACATTTCATAGGGCGTCGAGTTTGGTGATTGAGAGGTTGGAGTTCTGTTTGGATGTAAACAGCTGTGTTTACTGCCTCTTCCCATAAATATGTTGGATTTTCTTTACATATAACATTAAACGTGTACTTTCCATTATGGTTTTCATTTCACGTTTGGTTTTACCATTTTGCTCGGGGTAAAAGGTGTCGTCGTTTCAAACTCTATTCCATGTTCTGACATATAATCTTTCATTTCCTGAATACAGTATTCTGTCCCGTTGTCAGTGTATAGTGTGTTAATAGAGTATTAATTTTATTCTTGATCATCTTTGAAAACTCTTTGAAACACATAACATCTGCTTTGTGCTTGATGAAGAATACAACCCGAACAGTCATCTTTAAATAATACAAAATACTGCTGGTGTTGACATTGGACCACACATGTCACTGTTAATAAGTTTGCCTGGTTTGGCCTTGGCCTGCTTTGAGGGCGGAAACTATAATTTGTGCTGTTTATCAAACTGACATGGCTCAGAAGAAATCGTCGAGGTCATTATTTACACCTTCATCCAAACCTTTGGTGACCATTTAATGCATTTATGTTTCCAAGTCTCTCGTGCCACAATTTTAGACGACCACTCGCAGTAACATAAAAGTAGAAAAGCAGAAAAGTAAAGATGGCGGATTGTGAGTAACTAGTCACCTTTCGCTCGTGCTTCTAATATTTATTAAAGCAGGTGCTGAGTGCAGTTTAATACCCTAAACACATTTAAAACCGAATATAATTAATTCTAAGTTGTTTCTTGGTTGTTGTTTTTTTCTGTTTGTGAATGTGTCTTTGTTTTCTATTGAAGAACTAATTGAATATGTTTTGTTTTGTTCGCTGATACAACATTGCTAAGGCCCGATGCACACCGCACCGAACAAGACACGACAGAACAAAAATGTTTTTGTTTCATGGAACAAATTTGTGTGATGGTAGTTTTGATCATGGAACACGATGGAACAAAACACGATAAGACATTCTCTTCTTACTATATGCATTCACCAAGATGGAGGTCAGTGATGAAGAGGTAGCTTTTTTGCTGTGGGGATGGTTGGAGATTCATCATGAAGAGAAACGCGATAGAAGTATCTGGGTTCATCCTATGCTGAAAAAAAGGATGGATGAAAACTCTTTAACAAACTACATTAGTGAGTTGAAGTGTTATCCGGAAAAATTCGCCAATTTTGTAAGATTAAGTGTTGATACTTTTCATTACATCCTGAGTAATGTAGAGGATATCATCAGGAGGAGAAACACCAACTATAGGAAGAGCATTACACCGGAGGAAAGGCTGTTCATCACTTTAAGGTAAAAGTTATATATTTACTGATATTTCTTTGTATAAAGGTTGCCGTACGCTGGGTATTATGCATACAAGTATTTAATTTTATTATACTTTACAACATTTAGGAGACAATAACTTTGAACAATAGATACTTAGAAGGCCTACACTAAATATTTAATAAGACGAGATGTTAAATTATTGGACCCTAATAACTTAGAAGTCAATTGTATGTAATTTTTTACAAAACCAAGCTATTTATAAATAAACAAGATACAGTAAATAAGTATTACTTAAAAAATGAAACCATATTTTGTAGAATTTATAATAGACCGAACGAAGTGCCTTCAAATTAACGGATGCTTTATTCTACATCATATAGTGACTTCATTTCCATAAGGAAGGTCAGCACCCTCTGTAGATTCTATAATCAGGAGCGGAATATTTGTATCAGGCAGACTGCCGGGGGAAGAGATCTGGGTGAATGAGTGGGACGAAGATGCGTTTGAATATGATGTTGACACCATCATTGGTGAAATGCGTTGTTCGTCCTGTTCATCAAGAAGATCGTTTAATTGTCTCATAAATGTCCTGTTTGAATTTTCGTTTGCGCCTTTCGTCGAGCTTTTTTAAATCAGGGAAGCAGGCCTTTAAGGTAATAAAGGTCTCCGTCTCCATCGTGTTTGGGAGGTAGCTGTGATCTTGATTAAAAAAATCATCATTGGAC
>JBCFYV010000935.1:11408762-11493308 GCA_039000515.1 Timema cristinae
CACTTTTTAGTATCAGTAAACCCCAGATGGGGTTTTCCCGTCAAGAAAAATATTATAAAGATAAACATTCTTGACATGACATATCCAAAAGTTTAAAGTAATAGGTGATATCCCTACGTAAATATCTTTAAAGTTTGTAATGGTTTTAAATTTAAACATTAATTTGCCAAAGAGAATTTCAAAATAACAACAGCCGAAAAAAGATTTTTTACCTTTTAAAAAACATCCGGACGCCTATTGTGTGCCCAAAGGCGAAGATTCTGACAAGAGTAGTTTGCCATCTGAATACATCATTATATACAAAATATTCTAACTCTGAGAGGGGGAAGATGGGTAATCAAAACAAAGGCAAACACAAAACAACGAAGAGAGGGAGGGAATAAATAGACAACAGTAGAAAAATTGAGCAGCTTGTAGTTTAGTTCCAGATCAAATGTTTTTAACACATCACCACTTTCTTGCGCATGTGTGTCGCACTTTTCCCAACATGCCCCGCGTGATTTTCACTCGCTTAGTTGGTCAGTTAAATTCATTGTGGCATGTTATTTTTGTGCGGGGAGTACACTAGGGAGGGAAACTGCTGAATGGGGCAACGGTGAGTTTACTCATTTTAATTCCAATAGTGTCCAGTCTTGCGTTATTCATTAACTGTTATAGCTTTACAGTAATAAACGCTACACGAGGAAATACTTATAATGTTTGAATGTAAAACTTATTGATTGTTTTCCTTAAAATGATATCTTTAAATGTAGTCTCTTTATAAAGGTATTTATCTTTGTTGAATAAAATGTGAATTGCTTAAATTATCTGCACTTTTCTTTCCTCTTAGCTTGTATGTTCCTTGATAGATAACAAGACTAATGCTACTAGGTAACACTAAAGCATCTCATTTGTGATTCCATTTACGCCCACGGTTTTGCCATTCTTTAACACTTTCATAACTTTTAACACTTCAGCCTCATTAATTCTCTCACTCATCATAATATTGTCCCTATTTTCTTCTACTTTCTCTATGTTTTTTCCATACTCGCTCGCTTATATTGTTTTCATCCTAGATCATCTCACCTAGTTCATTCTGGATGGCATAGGTCTTTTCTTGCAGTCCTGGTTTTGTTCTCTCTATCGCCTTCCAGAACACCCTTATTTCCTTCAACATCATTCTGCATTCACTCTCCTTCTTTTAATTACCTTTGCTCGTAACTCTCCTTTACTTCTTTATTTGCATTCCATTCATGTGCTAGTAAAGTTAATTTTTTGCCCATCAATCTTTCAAATTAGTGCAGGACAGTTAATTTCTGACCTGGACATTCAAAATAACAAGCTGAAATTTGGAGGGAAAGTAACTGGGGCCACTACAAACTCAGACCTAAGAACCCCAGAAAATCACTTTTGGGGAATCTCCGACATCTTGGAAAATGGCGGCCAAAATGGGATTTTTCTCCCTTTTCGTCATTTATTGTTGCTCTGACGACAAAAAACAACTCTGTACTTTTTGGAAGAGCATTATTCTTTACAGCCAAAAATGTCTCCAACAATTTTTTCATGGGAGCTACTATTTTGAAGATAAATTTGTTTTTACACAGTCAATCAGTTTGCTGCAAAATCAAATTAAAGAACTCTACATTTGCATTTGACTATATCAAATTATGAACATTACGAGAATTGTTATAATCATAACCAGACATAACTATTCTCCATTTGCATTGAGTAGCAACTTTTTCGAAACTATTTTACCACCATAAAATGTGAATGTCTAAAATACTATATTCACCCAAATCCAAATCGACCCCCAGTTTTTCAGTAATTCTGGATAGATTTCTTGTAAGTGTATTTAATTTATCATGAATGAAGAAATTAATCATTATGGTAGACTTAGTTTGTAATACAAACAAATATTTTTTTATTTACAAAACAAAACACCTAAGTTGACTTAAAATCTAATTAGGGCTGCAGAATTGCTAAGGAATTTATTTATCTCAAATATTGTTTTTGCATAAGAAGGTTAACTTTGAAAAAGTTCATAAAAACAACGAAGTAAATTTTTATGATGACGAATGATAATTGTTAGTGAAAATGCGAGTCTCATACATAGCCTACTCCCCTAAATACTAACATTGACTCAATTTGTAACACGCTTGCTTCTTAAACATGACACTTTCACAATGATTATACAGAAAAATAAAAAAGTATAAAGTTAAGAGATATAGTAAGAAATCAAAGGACAAATATACAACAAACTGCTGCTTTTATAAAGAGAAATATACAACACTCATAAACTTTATAAATGTTTATTGGAAGGAACAAAGTATAAGAATGATTTACAAGTTTAACAAACCAGTTTATTAATATTCAAACAAGTCAAAAGCAAGTACATAGGACTAAAGGTAGAAATTATTCAAACCATCCATTGTTTAAAGATGAGAATATTTAAAAAGTTACAATAATATAAATAGCTCGACAAAGGAGCATCACATATAGGTCATAGGTGTAAATAAGAAAGTTTGTAACTTGTTAAAGCAGGATATTTAATAATTCCCTTTAAAAAAGTGGTGGTAATCAAATCTAATTAAAAATTTATCATACATAACTCTACTCCAGCCTGCTGACTGAGGCTTCCAACTACAACACATAATTTTAACTATAAAGAACTAAACCACACAAATTTAGTCCTAGTTTAAGGAGCTACAAGTCAACCGTTCTCACTAGACTCTTAAGTAACTTAAACAAACTCGCCACGCTCACCCAAGACACCAGATATAGTGAAAAGGTTGTAAGGCAACAAATAAAAAGGCAGATCACCAGGGATCTTTATTTGACCTACACTCAAAAAGCCCAGCCCAAGTATCTAGACCTAGTTATCTGAAAAAAAAAGTAAAACAGATAATTCAGCAATAGACATTGAACAAGATAAAGGTTTGCTAAACTTGAATACATATGTTGATCTTCCTTCGGGGGAGGAGGAGGTGAGCTGTCTAGGCCCAGGTCGCGAGTCGTTGCTGTAATTTTTTATTTCGGGGGACATTTAATATGTGTCCGCCGTGGGTCCTTGAGGGTCAGGAATTTGTATTTAGAAAGGTGGTACGGGGGAAGGGAGGAGAGAGGGGTCGTAGCTGATAGGCAGGTTGTGAGGGAACGGGGGGGGGGGGGGGATGGTGCAAATGGATAGAGGCAGGGGGTAGTAGTGAGAAGGGGTTTGAAAACTCTGAGGAGGGGTCATGAAGAAGGATGAAGGAAATGGGGAGGATTTGGATGTCTAGATTGGGGAAGGAATTGGCAGCCCAAATGGTTCTGAGCTGAGGGTGGGAAGTAGGAAGGCTAGGAAAGAGGTTTTTAAAAAAAATTAAACTGACACATGGGTGTATACAGTGTTCAGAATGTCTCTTTACTGGGTTCCAGTTTTCCTTATCCCCATACATCAACCATTTTTTTATCAGTTTGGAGGAGGTTTGCACAACCCTCCTCCCAGTCTTACTCTCTAAACTTATACTAAATATATATATTTTATCTCTTTATAATTATTCTTACTAATACTCTATATATCATTTTTACATATTATACAGTTGGAGTGTGGTTTGGTCCTGTCTTTAAGAAAGTTTTTGGCTTAATCGTTCCCTTGGTCTGGTGCTATCTCTTGAGAACCTTTGACACTATCATTATTATTATTATTAATATTATTATTATTATTCATCATCATCACCAACGTCTTACTACCCGTTCGGGTTATACGCACTTACGCTAATGTGTAATGGTGGGTGATTGTGAGATGAAATGGAGGACCTACAGTTTAACGTGGAATCCGAACCACGTTGGAGGCCTGGCATTCCACACATTCACAAGATGTCTTGTCAGAGGTGAAGGAAGGGTTTGGAAATCAGATAAATCTTTGCCGGGACCGAGGATCGAACCTTTGACACTATCGCGGGCGCACTGTGGGGAACTCGGTGGTTCACTCGGTTTCGGAATGGTCACTGATTACCGCACAACACAAACAAAACAACATGAAATCATCAATTGCTTGAAGGCTTATTTATTTTCAGAGAATATGATAAGTTCATAAGGAATTACATTACAATGTACCATGCGTATAGTAATATAAGTTCTTAACAATACAAAACAATATTAATAGAAACCGATTGAATCGCATTAAACTAATTAGGACATATTTATATCGTTAGATAATGTTATCAGTCACATGTAAACATAGCAAATTATAGTGAGCTAGAATGAATACAACCTATTATCTGCATCAATGGACTAAGCCATTCAAGAGATGGATCATAATAAGCCCGTCTTGAAAGTGTATATACCTCTCACACGACTTCTCACACAGCTCACAGCTGACAGCTCTGAAAAGTTACTAGACCAAATTATGTATCCCTACGCCGAACCATATGATCTGCAAAAACATGTGTTTATCAGCTGTCATTCTGACAGTCAAATTTTAGGTCTATATAAGAAACAATATATGACTGTTTTATTTTTTTCTATATATTGTTGACCTTGATATGTAGATGGCCTAGTATTAATTATTAATTCTTTCAAAAATATATATTTTTTTAAATAGCATTAATCTCATATCATTTTTTATTGTGATAAATAAATAAGTTTTATTTAAAAAAATCCAATTTCTTATAGAAAATTATAAAAAAATCCAATTTTTTTTTTTTTAATATAATATCTATAATAATAATAAATGTGAAAAATCTAAATATCTATTACTACACATAAAAAAAACAAAAACAGTCAAACATTTTTTAAAAGTATTTAAAAACTGTTGGCGACCTGGGGGTCTAGGGGTAAGGTGTCAGATTCTGTACTGGAGTCCGGAGTTCATTCCTCGGTCGCATTTAAAAAATTTATTTGATTGCCAAACCCTTTCTTGACCTCTGACAAGATGTGTATTAATCAAAACTTGTAAAATTGGTGGAATTCCAGGCCTCCACCGTGGTTCGGATTCCCACGTTAACTGTAGGTTCCTCCATTTCATCTCTCACAATCACCCTACCATTACTGATGATGATGATGATGATGATATCTGAAAACATTCTAAAGTATTTTAAAAGTAAGGAGTGGTAATTTAAAAGTTAAAACTTGGTTATGGATTAGTGACTTTTAATATTAAAAAAGATTGATTTTATTTTGCTTTTAATGAGCTACAAAATGTCATATATAAAAAATTTCAAAAATTATATAACGTAAATAGAAAAAAAATAGGGGTTTACGACAAGTCTAAATTCACATAAAACATATAAATTTAGTAACAAACTTTGATACAACAAATTAGTGAAAAAAACAAAGCTTAAAGATCTACAGTGTTGTAATTATGGTATAAAAGTAAATTTGTGGGTTAGCATCCCCCAAAGAAGTGGTTAATAAGTTAAGAAATGTTTTTTGTTACAACGTTTTTGAAGAATTTAATAATTATGATGTTATTTATAAAATCTAACCCTTATCTTGGTTCAGTCAAATGTTTTCAACGGGGTCGCAAAGATCTTCGTTACATCATCATATTCGTCATCGTCATCGTCCTCTTCATTGTCTTCAGCGGGTTAATGAGATAGGTAGGTGGGTCTCACTTGCATCCTTTTTTCATCTCCCTGTCCCAATCTCCTTGATAAGTGTCTCGCAAATGGTCGACATTCTTACTCCACTGACTCTTACACCCATAGTAAAGATTCTATACACAACCCACTCATACCTTTTTTTTTTTGCTTGGATAACATTAGATATGTATAAGTCTCTACAGATACTCCAGGTCTCGGTTGTTTCTTTTCTGATCTTGCCAGGAGTTTTCAACATTATTATTTTCTTGTTAAAATAATGAAAAAAAAAAACAAGGAAATCATTATGTTGGCCTATTGATAAGGTGACACAGAGTATTGTTTATTTAAACTTTATCTTTGTAACATCACTATTTCAAAATATATTATAGTTATAATCTTTCACCCAAGTTGATGGGGGAATCAAATAACAGCCTATTAAATAGATATTTATCAGGTTTGGAAATTGCAAATAACTATGAAATTCTATCAAATCAAGATGCCTTAAAAAGAGCAAGGTTAGCAAAAAAAAAAACTCTTTTTAAAAATTTGATAAACCCTACATTTTGTAATAATTTAAATAAATTGAGAGAGTAGGAACATTTTGTTTATAGAGAAAAAAATATTTATAAGTGATAGTTTGTGTACAGTATCCTTATAATTTTCACTACAAGAAAGCAATGAACGAACTTAACCCAAGGAATGAGAGGAATTTACAAGCCTTAAAACAAGTGACTCCATAGATATGTAGCTTGTAATTATGTAAATAAAACTCTTTTTTTTTATCCCCCACCGTCTCACAGCGTTAACATGAGTTTAAGTTACTTGCTGTTTTTTCTGCCATGTTGAATGAATCGAAGTCGTCCATCATCTCTTGTCTAATTACAGCTGCAACGTTGATGATGTCCTCTTGTTTCTGATGTGTGCATGTCTCTCTCTTCTTCCTGGAACAGCTTGGCCAAATAAATGTACTCAACTATAAAATTTTTTGTTTTTCAATTGTTGATTCCGCATGCGGTTTTTTTTTAAATTTTAATTTAAACGATAATTCAATGTTATACTGTATTTTAAAATTGTTGATTTTGGTTTTTTGGAAAACCGTTTTGTTAGTTGATTTTTTAAAATGAATTTTCTTTTTGCTATTTTAAATTTAAAATTAATTATCAAGAGAGGTTTTTAAAAATGGCCTTATTGCTTTAAAAAAAATATGGCGACGTGTAAAAATATGCTGATTGATGAGTGAATAAAGGAACCGTTGAGAGTTATGAGGCAAATTTTGTGTTAAATTCCCATGTTTAAAACAGCAAAATTTATTTATTTTACAAACATTTTTAAAGTTCTTTTTTTTTATTATTACAAAAACCCTTTGTTTTGTTTTAAAAATTACGAGGGCGCTTTTTAAAAAATATTAAAAAAAATGAAAATAATATCATTAAAAGTAAAATTTAGGCTCTATTTTTTAACCTGTTATTTCCACAAAGTTAAAGAAAAAATAAAAAAAAAATACTAGACTTTTTTTTTTTTTAAATTTGATTATGGAAAGTAAAAATTTTAAATGTAATCTTTGGAGAAATATTGTTAAAAGTGATTTATAATATTTTTTGTAATAATAATAGTATAATTTGTAAAAAATTATTATTTCCAAATATGGTGACAAAAAGTTAATTTTGAAATGTTGGCGTTTTGATACAATTGCTAGCTTCTGCTAGCTGTCATCGGAAAACCAAGAAGTGGTAAGTCCCTGACTTTTTTTTATAACCCTATTTATAAAAAGTAGTAAACCTTTGCTCATAATAAAAACTCCTTTTTATGTTGATATAAACAAAAAATTTTTCCCAATCAACAATCCCCGAGGCGGGGCTGAACCCTAAAATCTCAAAATCCTAAAAAGAGGGTCCCAAACTCATAAAAATAAAATAATAGATAACGAAAACAAAAAGTGAGCTATCTGTGTAATGTTTTGAATGCTGGGGTATAAAAGAAAAACCCAGAGCACGCATCTAATCCAGGTGTGGGGGAAAAAAAAAAAGAACGACGGTTAGTCTCCGAAAAATAAAAATAATAAAAAATAATATTTGAAATAGGAAAAATCAGAAATAGTTTTTAAACCAAAGGTTTTTTCATAACAATAAAAATAAAATACATTGCAAGAAGTACATGTATATGTTTATTTAAAATTCAGAATTAAAAAAATTTTTAAATTAAAAAAATTTTATATATATATTATTTTTATAAATTTTTTTAAATAGTTAAAATATTTTGTAAAATATATTAAAAGCTCCACGATCTTCATTAAATTTCCCAAACTGCAAGAGTAGAAGGATTTAATTTAAGTTGTCTTTACTTTCAATTAAACACCCCTTTTTTAGAATATAACAAAAAATAAAAATTTTAAATTTTTTAAAAGTTTCTCAATTAATTGTAATACAACCAGTAACTATCAACATCTGCTTTTATTTCATAATTATTCTTCTAATCAAAAGAGCTCGCCCCAAATTTTAATTTCTCATAAAAAAACCCAAAATCATATCCCTAAATTTATCAATAAATATTAACAATACAGGGAGTAAGCAATAAAAATTAATAACATCTAACTTTAAAATTACGTGAAATAAATATCTAACCCTCATAGTAAAAAGGGGGAGATTCAAAATTTTTATGTTAGATCCTCTTTTCTTCTATCGCTCAAAAGTGATATCCTAAAATTATCCCTTTTAAAAAACCTAGACTGATAAAAAATAAATTAGACCATTTAAATACAAAAAGGAACAATTTTTAAGTTTTATAAAAATTTAAAAAACCGTTACTAATTTGAAATAATAACTTCCGAAAAAAAGAAATTTTGAAAAAAAAATAAAAAAAAAAATTTACGCTGAAAAAAAAAAATGAAACCCTTTTTTTAAAATTTTTTAAAAAAAAAGACTAAGACCAAACAATGTCCAAGAGATTTTGCTGGAAAAACTTTTTTCTTTTTCCGGCCCTTAAAATACAAAAAAAATTAAAACCAAAACTCAGGGATCCCCCGGGAACAAGGGGGGGGGGGGGGGGGGGGGGGGGGGGGGAAAGGGGGGGGGGGGGGGGGGGGGGGGGAAAAAGGGGGGGGGGGGGGGGTTTAACACCGGGGGGGGGGGGGGGGGGGGGGGGGAAAGGGGGGGGGGGGGGGCCGGTTTGGGGGGTTTGACAGAACGAGTTTTCTTTGAGCACTTTGCGGGAAAAAAAGGGGCATCTTTTTTTCTTCTCAAGTTCTTTGGAAAAAACTTGAAAGATGGCAAAACCTCTAGGGGGCCGCGGGTTCAATTTTTAAAAAGGGGGAGCTGGTCTTTGTCTGTGCGGTGGAATTGCGGTCGGTAGTTTTTGTCCCTCTCCCCTTTCCCCCCGGTTTGGTGAAATGGGGAAATTTTTTTACCGTTGGATTGTTCTTTTAAAAATCTTGACCCAAAAAACCCTACAGGGGTAACTATGACATGAAACAAATTTTAAGTTCTTTTCTATTCTTCACTTTTTTAAAAAAACCTTTATATTTTTTTAACATTTAAAAAAAAAAATCAAATTTTATATACCCCAACAAAACTAAACATCCCCCCTGTAACCTTTTTGGACTTACTTTCAAAAAGTAAATTTAAAAAAACAAAGAATTACAAAGTGAGATACCTTTCAGAGGTTAAAGGGTTAAAAAAATATTTAAAAATTTAGAAAAAGTTTATTTTGAAAAATCAAAATCCCAAAAAATTTTGGGTTTAAGACCATAAATTAAAAAGTTTTGTTTTTAAAAAAACAAAAAGGCCCCCAATAGAAAAATTTAATAAAAAAATTTAAAAAACGCCAAAAAGGAAAAACCCCAAAAATCCAAAAACCTCCCTAAAAATTTTAATGAATTTAAAAAAAAAAAAACCCCAAACCTTTTTCTTTTTTTTTTTCCCTTAAAAATAAAAAAAAAAAAAAAAAACTTTTTTGAAAATTAAAGACACTTAAAATGATGGAAAAGCCCCTAATTCCATCAGCCCTTTAAAAAAAGTGAAGTTTTTCCTTTCCCGGGTACCTAAACTTAATCTTGGTTTAACAAACGGGGAAAATAGGTAGGGAGAAATCACATGGGCCAATTAAGGGCTTCACAAAAAACAAAAATCAGAAAGGCCAAAAAAAAGGGGGGAGGGAGAAATCCCCATGACCAATGAAGTCATTCCACCAAAAACAAGTCAGAAAATGGCCATAAGGGGGGGTAGGGGGGAAATCCCCCATGAAACCAATGAAGTTTCCCCCTTCCCCCCAGCAAGTCAGAAAAATTGGCCATAAGGGGGGAGGGAGAAAAACACTGACCCAATGAAAATTTATTCACCCGCAAAAATCAAAAAAAAATGGCCCCAAAAAAAGGGGGGAGGGGGGAAAAACACAAAGACCAAAAAAGGGCAAATTCCCCAAAAAGCAAGTCAGAAATGGGGGCCCTAAGGGGGGAGGGGGGAAAAAAAAACCCCCCAAAGAAAACCCAAAGGAAAAACAAATTTACAAAACAAAAATCAGAAATGGGGCCCTAAAAAGGGGGTAGGGGGGAAAAACACAAGATTTTTTGGAGTTTCACGAATTAAACTTAGGTTCAGCATTGCTAAAATTGTCTAGTAAACTGTATGTATTATCTATTGTTTGTTTAAAATCGATTCATGTTTTCTCATTATGTCTTACTTGACAAAGCGCTAGCTATGTAGGCAAAGTTTTAAGACTTAAATATTTAAGAATTTGATAATGTATTATTTGTTTTTAAATCTATTTTGATTATTGTGAATGGCTGCATTTTTAATATTGTAGTGAAGTAATTGGAAAAGTAACTCAAAACAGCACAATGAATAAAATTCGATTCGACTATGCCCATCACTAGCCCCATCCCATCTGAGAAGTTAACCATGTTGAATACTAAAGAGTGGTATCAAGAATTTTAGCATATATTATTGGTTATTGTGATACCAGTTGATAATATGGTTATCGAGTATCATATCAGGCCATAACTAGGTAGTTATTTTCAACAATAACCTTAAAAATAGCTTTAAAAATCCTTGAAAGCACAAATATCCTGTAATCTGTGTTTTACCTTTAAAATCTGCGAAAATGGATAAAATCTCTAAAAAACAAGGGCAGCTCTGCACTTTTGTATTTATTATAAAGATGTAAAATGTTACTTTTTGATGTCGGTCAAACCCATCCCTTAGTCTGCAGTTTTAAGAACAACCCCTAGATTTTGGAGCTACACATTTGGGGGGAAAAAAAACTCGTCTTTGATTCAGATAAATCACTTAGAACTGAAAATAGGTTAAATAATGGCGTGCAGTTGCCAGTATTTAAAAGCTCTCGATGGAGTTTATATGTAACACTAATGGACATTGTGTTGTGTGTTGTGTGTGATGTTGTTGTGTGGTGTTGTGAGGTGGTACCAATATAACATATCCTCCAAAGTTTATCGTTCCATTTACATAGTTATTTGAAATTTGACATGTCTGAAATTTGATTTTTCAACAAACAGAATACAAAAGCAAATACACTTTTAGTAAGAAACACAATTTTTTTTTTTTTTTACAATATTGGCTCTTTTCAGAAAAGCAACACGCGACCCAACCATGTATTCCTTCATCTTTAGATATATTGTCCTTAAATATTTCTGAAAAATATATATGCATTTTAAACTCATACCCAAATACAATCTTTTTCCTTAGAACTGAAACCTCATATTCAAAATCTTTAAAAATGGGAATATAAACACTACTGATCCTAATATGCTTGCACTTATGGCCTAGACTAGACAGAGTTGTGTTTTATATCAGGTAAAACTGATGTTAGGCAGTACCTGGCAGCTGCTGTAGATCTGCTACATCTTGTGGTGGCGTGTCACTGGTGACACTTGTTTCATGAAGAAATTGCTCTTCTATATCCTCCAGGACTGGGGCCCCCGGTTAAAACTTCCATGTCCGATGCAGTAGCCACACATAATGGAATCAATTAAGGCCAATTTTACAGTACTTGCAAGTTTTCCTTTCCCATTCACTTTTACAGTTGCAGCTTATCATCTTTAGTAGCTTGCCAAGAGCAGTATCACGCAGTGATGGATTAGTTTAAAGCAATTATATTGCAACATCCACCCCAGTCTGTGGGAATCAAATTAACTCCTTTCCAAAGCTGTACTTGATAATATACTCTATGTGGGTGCTGTCGCATTGCATCAGTGTTGGAGGAAGTGATGCTAGTTAAAAGCTGCTGTAAATCACGTGCTTTAGATGCATATCAGATATAAATTTGGAATCTTTTCTTGTCCAGTGTGTCCAAACACTTACCAGGATAAACAGATGAAATGAATTTCTCCGTGCAGCAGAATATTTCAGGAGTCGAAGATGAAGCATTGGACCCCTTAACAAGTTCTTAAGTTCTATTGCCTGCATTTTCTTGATGATCTGACCGAATACCTTGAATGGAAAGGAAGTGGTGTCACAACCACCATGGCATTTAGGAAAGCAAAAAATGCTGCTAAAAAATGTTTGGTTGTACATCTTTTCCCTTTGCTGAAAAGAGAAATGAGTCAAAGTAAATCTGTGTTTTTTCCCCGTATAACCGATGGTTCAAAAGACATTGTTTGCGAACCAATTCACCCACAGCTTGAAGCCAGGTGTGTTGAAGGATTTTCTTGTTGTTAGAAAGGAACTCTTCTTTGATTTGAATATATTAGGACATTTTTTGTATTTCACTCACTATATTTGGTTTTCTACTTTACATTGCGCCTTTTAAATTAAAAAAAGTGTAAAACAGTTTTCCCCTTTTAATTGAAAAAAAAAAGAAATAATCTTTTTTTTTTTTTTATCCCATTTTTCTATCCCTTCCCCCATTTTAGCAAAATGTACCTCAAAATAACAAAGTAGTTTTATTACAAGATCCAAATATTACACAAATTTTGAAATCTCTTATAATTTTGCACATTAAATTTTTTGACTCTAAAAACGCAAAATTTTTAAATACTCAATTTTCTAATGAAATTTTTTATCATGACACTGAAAATTTTGTTTAAAGAAGAGATAGTGAGTTGCGCCCCTACAGGATTAACATCTTGTTTTTACATTTGCTGAAAGGCTAGTACGAAAGAGCAAGTCAGTATTTTTCAGGAAGAAACTCATAGAATGCCACTGAATAACGGGTTTTTGATATTTACAACATCTGGGCTAAAAACCCTGATTTCTAAAGTTGGATTTTGTTTTAATTTTAATAAGGATTAAAACTCATTTTTCAATTCCAATACCCTTTTGGTGAAATGAGAATCGTTTTTATCTTGTTCTGTACTAAACATATTCTTTGTGTTTAGTGATTTGTGTAAATCGAAATGGATGTGCAAAAATATTTTTTATTTTTTTCTAGGGTCCAGAAGCAAGTAAACCCCAAATTACGATACCTTGTTTGAAAAAATTTGTTATGCTATGTTATTTAAAAACGATTAACCTGATATCGATTATTTTTAATAATTATTGGGAACTATATTTAAGAGAATGGTAACATTAAATGAATTTATACAAAAAGGTTTTTTTAATAAACATTTTTTTACCCAAACCCGCAAAAGTTGGGACAAGATTGTTATTTTATCAACATATGTATAGGTTTCCCTTTTTCTGGGGAAAACCCTTTTTTCGCTTTATGAGGAAATTTATTCATTTAGAAAGGTGGATTAAACTTTAAAAAAGGGAACAAACACAATAGGGTTTTTACAATGAAAAGAAACCACAGTTCACACTTTACAGGCTACCATGGAAAAAAGAGGTAATGGTCCCTCTTGTCTTTTACTGTTCCTATTATGTGTCCTACTTTCTTTACAATTTTTTCTTCTTTTTCCCCTCCCCCCCCCCCCCTGTACTTTGAAGTTGTGTGATTGTTTCACTCCTCCCTGAAAAGTTCCGTAAAATGAAACCTAGGTCGGGGGTTTGGGAAATGTGACGATCAATTTTCTTTAAAGGGGAACCATTACCTCTTTGTCCTTTGGTAGCGTGTAAAGGTGAACTGTTTTCTTCCCTTTCTTTGTGAAAATAAAATTTTTGTTTTCTTTCCCCTTTAATATGTTTCATCCCCTTTCCTAAACCTTTTCCCCAAAGGAATAAAATTTCTGATTATGTAATTTTTGAAAAGCCGAAACCCCATTTTTTTTTTTTATTTATTTTGATCACTAAACTTTGCCCTAAAATTTTTTTTCTTTAAATAAAATTTAAAAAAATGATTATAAAATAAAAAAACCCCCGATTACGTTTAAATGCCAGATCCGTTGGGTGACCCTATTATTTCATTTTTTACATATTTATTTTCATTAAAGGGGGGCCTATGTAAATAAAAAAAAAATTTTTGAAATTTGATGCGGGGAAATTAAAAAAAGAAGAGGGAAATTTGGGAAACCTAATCTGAAAAGAAAAAAGTTTATTTTTTTAAAAGAAAAAAAAGGTATAATATTAAAGGATGTCCCCAAAAAATGATTTTGGGGTACTCCAGGGGGTGGGGAAATTCAAAATTTCAAAAAATTTAAATGTACTTAATAATAAAGGGAAAACCCAATTTTGCCCCATTCGCTTTTTGGGGGGGCCCCGTAAAAGACTTTTTGGCCTCACAAATAAAAAGGGGGCACTAAAATTTTTTATTAAAATTTTTTTTAAAATATAGTTTTGTAGATATCACATAGGTCTGTTTTTGTTGGTTAAATTAATAAAACTTTTAAATTTTAAATTTTTATTTATTATTTTGGTTGGTTTTTTTGTTTTTCATTAAAAATTCACTTTCTTACCCGGAAAAAGGACTTACAGGGTTTGGGGGGAATTCAAAATATTATTTTTTAAATTTGACGTGATGGGGAAAAATACTTTTTAAATCACCACCTGTTTTTTTTTTTTTTTTTTAGAATTAATTTCGGCGATACCAGCGGTTTAACCCCAAAAAATTTGAAGCTATTTTTTGTACTGGGGGACTTCCAAATACCCCTTTAAACCTGGGTGGGGGGATTAATTTGCAAACCCCGTTTTCTCCCCCAAGGTTGCTAAAAAAAATTTATTTTTTAAAAATGTTAATAAAAATTGTATCATAACAGCCAAATATTTTTTTCAAACTTTTAATCAAGATCCGAATAGTAGTAAATAAAGGGCCCGTCCAATGTTTTTTAAAAAAGCAAAGGGGTTTGACCGCTTACAATTTTGGAAAAAAGGGGGGGGGGATTTTATACACCCGGGGGGGAAAAAATTGGGGGCAAAGTGACTGTGCTTGTTCTACAAGTAAAATTTTGTATCAACCATAATTTAAAAAGAGGGAAAAATTTCAAGGTAAACCCCTTTGATTTCGCCTGTTAGTCATTGCTAGGACAGCCCAAAAAAAAGATTAAAAAAGGGGGTCCCGGCCCAAAGACCATTTAAAAAGGGAAAATAAAAAAACCACATTCACCTGTTGGGAAAAGTAAAAGGGGTTTTTGAAAAAAACAGTTTGGGAAGAACGATACTAGAAAAAATTTAAAAACAGCCCGTCCCCTTTTTGAATTGGGGGGGGAAAGGGGTCACGTAGGGTCAGTTGGGTATGAACGATTTTGAACAAAAAAAATACCAGCCAGTCCCTGTATGAAAAAAAGGAAAAAGGGGAAAAATTTTTGGGGATTGGTGTATAAAAGTACTAGTAAAAAACATTTAATACACGCCCGTCCCCTTATGAAGGAGGAAGGGGTCCCCCTTTTAAAGGGGCAAATTTTGGGGTATAAAGAAATATTTTAAAAAATTCAAAACAAACCCGTCCCCCCCGATGAAAGGAGTGAAAAGGGGGCCCCTTGTAGGGGCAGTTGGTGTTGAACGATATTTTAACAAAAATTCAAAACACAGCCAGTTTCCCCGTTTAATGGAGTGAAGGGGTACTTTTAGGGTCATTTTTGTATGAACATTCTATAACAACATTCAAAAACACAGCCAGTCCTGTGAAGAAGGAGTGAAAGGGGGCACCTTTTTGGGGGGGGGTGTATGAACGATACTGAACAAAATTCCCAAAACACAAACCCGTCCCTTGAGAATGGGGTGGGGGTTTTACTTGTAAGGGGCAGTTGGGGTATGAAAGATATAGAAAAAAAATTCAAACACAGCCAGTCCCCCGTGTTTTTTGGAGGAAGGTGTCACTTGTTTGGGGGGTTTTTGGGGGATGAACATACTAGTAAAAATTCAATACACACCAGCCCTGTGGAAAGGGGAAGGTGTCATTTTTAGGGTCCCGTTTGGGGTATAAGATTCTTGTAAAAACATTTAAAAACACAAACCAGTCCCGTGAAGAATGGGGGGAAAAAGGGGGCCTTGGAGGGGGAGTTTGGGGTTTTGAAAAAAAAACAGTAACAAATTCCCAAAAACAAAAACCCGTCCCGGATGAATGGAGTGAAGGTGGGCACTTTAGGGCATTGGTGATGAAGATAAATATAAAAATTAAAAACCAGCCCGTCCCTTGATGAAAGGAGTTTAAGGTGTATTGTAGGGTCATTTTGGGGGTTTTTGAAAATACTTGTAAAAAAATTCAATTAACCCGCCTTTTGTGAAAGGAGTGAAGGTTTCATTGAGGGTCAGGGTGTAAAGAAAAGATTATTAAAAAACCCCAACAATACACACCACCCCCCCATGAATGGGGTGAAGGGGGCACTTTTTGGGGGTTCCGTTGGGGGATAAAAGATACTATAACAAATTAAAAAACCCAAAAACCCCCTTTATGAATGGGGTGAAGGTTTTCATTTTTTGGGTCATTTTTGGGGGAATGAACTTTCAGTAAAATTTCAAAACAGCCATTCCCTGTGTGGGGGGGGTTTTAAGGGTCATTTGGGGGTCATTTTGGGGGATAAACCGTATTTAACAAAAAATTTAAAAACACACCCCTTTCCCTGTGATAAGGGGATGAAGGTTTCACTTTGGGGTCAGGGGTGTAAAAAACAAACCTAGAAAAAAAAACACAATCCCAAATTAAAACCCTTTTAAAAGGGGAAACCCAAAACCATTAAATCCACCCGCCCCGGGAGAATGGGTAAAAGTTCACTTTTGGGTCATTTGGTGTATGAACGTACTAGTAAAAAACATTAAATAAAAACCCAGTCCCGGGGTTTTTTAATGGGGTAAAAGGGGCACTTGTGGGGCATTTGGTGTATGAACTACTTTTAAAAAAATTTTAATACAAGCCGCCCGTTTGAATGGAGTGAAGGTGCCCTTTGGGGGGGGGATTTTGGGGTATGAAGATACTATAAAAATTCAATAACAGCCGCCCCCGGATAAGGGGGTTAAAAATGTCACTTGTAGGGTCATTGGTGTAAAAATTTCTAGTAAAACATTCTTCAAACCAAAATTCCCTGGGGGGAATGGGAGTGAAGGGTCCTTGTGGGGCAGTTGGGGATAAAAAGAATATAACAAAAAATTCAATCACGCCGTCCCGTGATGTGGGGTAAAAGGGTTTTCATTTGTGGGGGCATTTGGTTTAAAAAAACAATACTTTCAACATTAAAATAACACCCTTTTTTTTGGGGAAAAATAGTAAAAGGTGTCATTTTTTGGGGCTTTTTGGGGTATGAACGATTTTTGGGGAAAAAATTTTAAAACCAAACCAAAACCCCTGTGATGAATGGATGAAGGTGCCCCTTTTTGGGGCATTTGGGGGATAACGATACTTTTTAAAAACATTCAAAAAAACACCCGCCCCCTTTAAAAATGGGGGAAGGTGTATTTGGTAGGGTTTTGGGGTTTGGTTTTTAAAAACAACTTCAATACACGGGCCCCCCGTTGAAGGGGGGGAAAAGGTTTTTCATTTGTGGGTTTTTTGGGGTATAAACGATATAGTAAAAACTTTTAAACCCCCCCGCCCTGTTTGAATGGGTGAAGGTGCACTTTTTTGGGGCGTTGGTTATGAACGATTAGAACAAATTCAAAACAACCCGCCCCGGTGAATGGATTTAAGGGGTTTTTACTTGTAGGGTTTGGGGGGTTGAACGATTTATAAAAAATTCAATACAACCGGGGCCCCCGTTTGAATGGAGTAAAGGGTTCCCTTGTGGGCCAGTTGGGTATGAAGTACTAGTAAAAAAAATTCAAAACAAACCGGTCCCGGGTGTGTGGGTGAAGGGGTACTTTTGGGGGGCATTGGGGAGGAACGAAATAGTAACAAAATTCAATACCCCCCGTCCCGTGAGAATGGGGAAGGGGTTTTATTGTGGGGTTCATTTGGGGGTTTTTTGAACGAACTTTTTAAAAACATTCAAACACACCCACCCCGTGAAAAAGGGAGTAAAAGGGGCCCTTTTTTGGGTAAAGTTGGTTTGAACGTTCTAGAAACAAAATTAAATAAAGCCACCCCCGTGTGAATGGAAAAGGGGGTACTTTTTATTTTTATTTGGGGTGAAAGAACATACAGTAACAACATTCAATACACAGCCAGCCCCTTTTGGGGAAAAGGGTGAAGGGGTCATTGTGGGCCCCCTTTTGGTTTTTTGAAGATACTAGAACCCAACATTCAATACCAGCCGCCCCTGGGGAAAGGGGGGGAAGGGTACTTGTAGGGTCAGCTGGTGGGCCCCCCAACTCATGTGCGATAACCTTCTGGCTTTGTGAGGAAAGAAACAAAATCCCCAACCCCCTTTTCCCTAGTTCCTCTTTTTTTTCGCAAAAATCCTTTTTTGGGGTAAAGGGGAAAAATTTTTTTTGGGAAACCCCCCCCAATTGGGGGGTGGGCCCCAACTAATTCTAAAAAAAAAAAATGGGCCCCCTACTTATTAAAAAAAAAAATACATTTTGAAATAATAAAGAATGAAAAATCAAAAAATACCTTGTTTTTTAAATTTCCCCCCCTTTTTTAAAACCCTTTAAAATAAAAAATGTTTTAATTTAAAAAAAAATTTTAAAACTTAAACACTGCCGGTTAAACTTTTCCGGCTTTTTTTAAATTTTAAATTTTTTTAAAAAAAATTTTAAAACAGAATTTAAAAAACTTGATTTAGGTGAAACCCCTGTCTAAAAAACTGGATAGGGAAATTTCCCTTTTAATTTCCGAAATTTTGGGCTTAATTTAGTCTTTTTTATATTAATACCAACACATTTAACAATGTTAAAAAGGGAATTTTTTTACATTTTTCCAATATTTTTAAAATATAAAAAAACTGCATTTTCAATAGGAATTTTTCTAATTGAAATTTTTTATATTAGATTCGATAAAAATCCTATTCGCACACCCCTCATAAACCCCCAAAAATATTTTATCATCAAATTTAAATTTTCCCGTAATTTTAAACATAATTTGATGTAGATATTACGATATTAAAAAAAAAAAAAATTTTTTTCACAAAATTTTATTAAATGTTTAGTGTTACTAAGTTTTTTTAAGGGTTAACTTAAAACTTTTTTCAAAAAATCGGCAATTTAGAAAAGTAGCAATTTTTTAATTCTGATTATTATTATTTATCATCATCATGTTTTTCTTTCTTATGACAGGTCCATTCCTTTTGTAAGTGAGCTTAGACCATCAATGCGCCCTGTCCCCTCCTCCTTGAGCCCCTGAATGTTCTTCTTTTCCCTTTCCAAATCATCCAATATTTGAATACCCCTTCCCCCTTCCCCTCGTTTTGGGCCCGACATTGTTTTAAAGTATCAAGTAGTTATTGGAATAATTAAATTGGTATAAACCCAACCACCAAAAAACGTCCCTTTTTAAAACCCCTCTTGAAACCAAACAACCAGGCACAAGTGGCTGTATCAACACACATCGGTAAACTGAGCACAAAAAATTAAGTTGGGAGAACTACCCGAAACCTGTTTAATCGGATCAATGACCATCTTATGAACTTGCTGATGATGATGATGCTGATGAGAAAAAATTATTAAATCAATTGCAGATTGAATAGAGCTACAAAATGATGTAAAGGGTTTTATACAAGGGGCTTTTGAAAATGGAATTTCTATTAATGAATCTAAGACCAAATCTTTTAACTTTACTAGGAAAACTAATCCTTTTTTTTTTACTTAAAAATTTGGGGGCAATGAAAACATAGTTTGTACCCTTTATATTAATGATCTTGGTGTTATTCTTGATAAAAAACCCTTTTTTTCCACTATCATGTTGACCATGTAATTTCCCATCTTTAAAAAAATTACTTGGACTTATTAAATTGATTACTCATCGTTTAAAAAAGTTTACTTTTTTTTATGTCTGTACAAACACCCTGGTTAGATCTAAGTTAGAAAAATGCTATGTTGCTTAGAATTCCATTACCTTAACGACTCTCAAAAGGTTAAAAAAACTTAAAAGGGAAAATTTTGGTCCTGCGTGCTATGATAAATATTTTTAGAAACCCGGATTTATTATAAATTATGACACCCATTCAAAAACCTCTTAGGGCCCCAAAATTCTCTTCTCGAGTAGACTTTATTGTGAGGGCCCTTTTTTTTTTTTAATATATTCAATACAAAATTTTTTACAAATTTGCCCTTGATCTGTAGGCATTCTTATCCCTTCTGGGGTTTTTCCTGTAATCCAAATTTTTTTTTATCAATACTAATTTAAGGTAACCCCTATAGGTTGTCAATTCAAAAGCACCAATTCTAGATTTGTTAAATTTTTAAATTTTTTAAATCAAAAAAAAAAAGCTAAAACTCAGAGAGTTATTTAAGGAAACCCCTTTTATCAATAATTTATCACAAAAGGGTTTATGCCTATAATACAAAATTTTTTACAATTTTCCCGACTTTTTTTTGCATTTTTTTACTGCTTTTAACCACTTTTTAAAGGTTTTTGTTTTTAAATTGCTATTTATTTTTAATCATTTTTAATTATTTTTTTTTATAACTATTAATCATTATATAACATTATTTAGCCATTTTTGTTTATCTTAATTTTTCGGTAGTTTTTTCAGTGCTGGCCTGTTATAGGTATTACGACTTTTGGGCCCACACTAAATAAAGGAGATTGAAATAATAATAATAATAAAAAAATTAACAAAATTTGTTATTAAAAAATGGGTCGAATGCACTTTTTTTCGAATCTCGAATTTTGAATCTGAATCCTAGCAGATTGTTAAAAATTTTAAAAATTTTTTTACAAATAGACCTACATTACACAAATAGGAAAAAAACGGGTAAATTAAGTTTTAAATTTCAATCACATTTTTAATTTTAACCCCCCCCAAACACCCCTCACAAAAACGGGTTTAAAATCCACCCAAAATTTAAAACCCAATCTAGAATAAAAATTGTTTAAAAATCAAATCAAAATTTTGAGTTAAATGAATAAAATTTTTTAGTGTCTTTTAGTTTTTTTTTAAAAGTGTTGTTGGAATGAGTTAAGTTTTTTAAAAAAACATGTAAAAAAACAGATTAGGCCTAGTTACTTAAAATATTCGATTTTTGCGATGTATCGATTTCTCAGAATACATTCTATTTTTTTTAAAAAACAAACCCCATTTTTTGACTCTTGCAAGTTGCAATATGTTATTCCCATTTTAAATTTGGCAGGAATATGGGTTTTGGGTTATTTTAAAAATTATTTCAAAAACACATTTTAAAAAAAAAATTTAAAAACCTTTTAAATTTAAAAACAATTTAAAAAAAAAATTCTGAAAATTTGCAAGTTGTTTTTTTGATTCTTTTAAAAATCAATAGCACTTTCTAAGTGATCAGATTCTAAACAAACAATCGACTTACGATACGTAGGCAGGTGGGGGTAAATAAACAGTTTTTTTCTGTCTAACTGTTAACAGTATTTTTTCATGAAACCCAACAAAATATCTAACTTAAAAAAAAAATATGAAATAAAATAGGGGGCTTTGCATATTTTTAGATAACTGAAACCAGTTGGGTAGTAAAAAATTAACAAATCATGTTTATCACTCTGGCAGTAAACATATACCCATGGCAGTTACTTCATATCATGTGTAATGTTTCATTAAAAAAATTTTCAAGTTGTTCGTGAAGGGGAAAGTTTCAGGACTGACATGCACTGAAACGCCAGAAATCCAAGTTTCCCATCCGATTGGGGGGTTAGGCAAAGTTAGATTTTTTTAAAAACCTTACAATTTTATTTAAAAAAAAAAAGGGTTTTATTTAGCTTCTCATTTTTCTGACAAAATAAAGATTACGGATTAAGTTGTGCTTTTAAAGTAAAGGGCCCAAAATAAGTAATTTTTGAATTCAAAAAATATTATGCTTTTTTTATAAGGGGAAAGATTCAATCATCTAATCCATTGAAACAGCGAATCCTTGACTCTCAAATACTTGGGCAGGATTTGGGGATTCGATGGCCCTTTACTAATTAAAAAACTTAAAGTTTATAGTTTTAAATATAAGTTAAGAGACCTACATAAATCTTTTTTTTTCTAATTAATAATTGATTTCCCCCTCATCTCTCTAAATAATCTCCCATCTTACTTCACAAAAATCCATAATTGAAGTCGTACAGTTTAAATTGGCACACAGATTTTCAGCTCATTGATCATAGCCATACTCAGTGGCGTATTCTGAGAAAAATTAATAGGTATGCTGCACTCTTAAAGTTCAGCGGGGGATTTTTGGGGGGGCCCAAACCCTCAACCAAAACCCTTGTACCAAGAACATCAAGGGGATTTTTCAAGGGATGTATTTGAAGATGTGTCCATATAGAACAGTGGTTCTCGAACATTTGTTATTTCCCTTTAATGTTATGAAAACTTGGGAAAAATTTTTGAGCCCCCCCCCCCCCCTAAAAATTCTCCCTTCTTTTATTTATCAATAGCGATAAATTACCATCCACCAAAATGTAAAAAAAAAAAAATTCCATGGTGTCAGTCCGCATTTAGGCTATACCTACCGAGGGGCAAACTAAACTGTTTGGAGAATTTAGTGCCAATTTCTTCGGGATGGGGGGGTTGTCTTTGGGTCAGCCCAACGATGACTCCAGTCATTAAGCTCAGTTTTCTAAAATGGGAAAGCCACTACTACATTATTCAATTAGCTCCTTATTTATCCACTCTAGGCTGAATCCAACCCTTTTTTCCAAAGCCTCACGGAAACGCCCCGGGGAATAAAACCCCGGGGATCTCTGGGGTCCATACCTGAACCTATGACCACTAGACCACTGGGCACATTTCTGAATGTATAAGAAAACAGATCCTATTCAATTAGCCGAGGAAATTTAAAAAGCACACAATTAGCAATACTCAAAGCAAAAAAACTTAAAGAGTAAAATGAAGGGGTACATCGATCAAGCGTCCATCAATCTTGGAAAAGAGGGAATCAGGTGGATTGTCCAAACCCCTCGTTCAATTAAAACTTTTTTAATAAAGCCTAAAACTCACAAAATACTGCTTGGAAACAGACAATTTCTCCAACTTGAGAATTTATGCTCCAAAAGCTATTTAGATGCGAAACTCAACTAACATAGGGGAATTATGTGGGAAACTTTTTAATACTCTATCGCTACGTCATTGATTCATTGTTTTAAGATATTTACACCTTTATATTTTGCTGAAAACAGTGGTGCCCCCAAGGGGGAGGGGGGAAAAAACAGGGTATTTGACCCCGCCTACCCCCTCTTTCCGCAACACCGAAAATAATTTTTAAAAAAATTTTTAAATAAAAATTAAGTAAAAACCTAACATTGAAGATGTGTCGAATGTATATGATACTTTTTAAAACCAGGCCTAAACCCTTAACCTAATATTCAAAAGGTTTACCGTTACCCCACAAAATTAAAAATTTTGAAAAAAAACATACAAATAATAGCTTCGATACCTTTTTGTTTAAATTTAAATTACTTAATTACTATAAAACTACTCAAAATGATTTATAAAACCCATTTAATATTCAAAAATATTCTGGGGTTTTAGGGGCCCTGTGAAACCCCCAAAACCCGCTCTCAATCTACCCATCTTGCTACAGCCTTGATGCCTCCCCCCAAAATAAATGGCTGGGTGCGCCACTGATTAAGTAAATTTTATGAAAATATATTTTATTTTAAAACCTTTTTCCCTTTTAAATCATCTTGAAAGAGTAACTCACACCCTGACTTTTGAGATTCTTTGATGTATAACTGTATAAAATCACAATTACTAAAAATTTTATAATAAAGGAAAATTTATAAAACTAAAGGGAAAAAAGGGAAAAAATTTAAAATACTAAAGTAAATTTGGGGTGTAAAAGACCCCCTAGGGAAAGAAGGAAAAAGTGTTTCAAAAATAGAAGACAGAAGAAAGGAAGAAGATTCACCTTTGTGCTTGGATTTTTCCCACATTTCTCCTCTTTCCCCTATGGGCTTTCTTTTTGCAAATTTTTCATTTACAGTCCCAAATGTTGATTCTACGACCCCCCGGAATAGGTCCCCCCGAAGAAAAGAAACCCCTTTTTTTGGGGAAACCCTGAAAAATTTCCCGGGGAAAAAAAGGGTTTAAAAGTTTAAGGAAATCGGCTGTAAAATGTGTTTGTTGCATTTATTTTGGGTTTTCCCGGGGTTTTCAAATTTAAACTTTGTGACGTGTATTACTAGTAACCCGGGGGGGGTCAGGGATAAAAATAGACACCACCTCATCAATGCCAGCCACTTGACTCTGTCCACCCTCTCCCACAAGCAAAAACAATGTTTCCCCCGCGTGTGCTGCCGCTACATCACGCACCAGGGGGCTTTTGCCATTGTTTTTTTCCCATTCCGATTTGGTTTCGTTTTTGGTTTTTTTTTTTTTGAACGATATTTGATGACCCCCCCCATTTTTTTTTATTTGATACGAAAATTATAATTTTGACAAAATGAGGAAAGGAGGACCTTCTTGACGCTCCCTGAAAAAGTACGAGATCATCCAGGAAGTGTTTAGAAGAAGGTTACAAAGACGGAGATTGTGCGGGGGCATGGCAAACCTGAAGTCAACAAATTTTTACTATTTTAAAAAAGAGAGAAGAAATTGGAATGCAGTGCAAGAAGGAAGGGCCCCAATGTAAAGGCCAAAAAAAAGAAGGGTTTAAAAGCACGCAATTCGGAGCAGGCCCATGCCCGGAGTGGTTCAGCCAGCATAGAGCGCAAAACACCCATAAACGGACTGTGATCAAGGAAGGGAAAATTAATTTTTCCCGAGGGTTTGGGTTAAAAAAAAAATTTTAAATGTTCAAGTGGGTGGGTAGAGCGTTTCAAAGTATAGCCAGCCACAAGGCGTCGGTGAAGCGCATCGGTGGACCCAACACCGGTGGGATTGATGCCCTTGCACCCAAAACCATCGTAGGCGATATCAGCCCTCAAGATGGTAACCCAACGCTGAAACGACTGCGGATGGTTCTACAACCTCAGCCAGACGCACTCCTTAGCTGGAAAGGGGATAAGTGCCCAGGGTGCGAAGAGGGCAAGGAGCACCTCCCCATCCTCTGTGCTACAACATGGATGGCAGCGATAAGATGAAAGCACCCCTCGGATCGGAAAATTCAAAAACCCAGGGTTTTCAAGGGCAACAACCCTGCCTTGTGACTATGATTTTAATAAGAAGGTATGGAAACCTCGGGGGTGTTTCACGAGGTGGTTCAAACAAATCGATTCGAAGATGGGACGCCGCTAATAGAAAAGTCGTGCTCATCGTCGGGGACAATTGCCCACACATCCTGCTCTCAGACAAACTCAGGAACATCAACAGGTGTTTCTGCCAAAGAGCACCAAAACCCCAATACATGCTTCAGTACCAGCCTTGACCGGGGATAATCAGCAAGTGAAAGGTTAAGTTCCGCGAGGATGCTTGTGCGGAGTATGGAGTAATCTCCGACATGGCAAGGGGTCAAAAAGTGGGATGTGTTCAGTCGAAGGAAGGAATCATGCCAGTTGGAGGGTCTTGAGAACAGCGGTGATCAGCCAACTGCTTCCACACGCCCACTTTTGTGCTTACAGTCACGAAGAGGCTGCTGTCCATGTGCCTTCCCTCACGCTTGCCAGCGCCGAGGACCCAAACGACCCACCCCAGGGACGGCCAATTCCCAGGCCAGCCTCTCCATAGAACCGCAGCCTGCACAATTCAACAGCACCTCTTCATCTGCCCCTTAACTTTCACTCGCCGTCGCGATGAAGAAACTGGCATAGATTATCCCAGACGCACGTAATGAGAAGTACATAGCAGCAGACAATGACATCACAGTTGGGGCACCCCTCGATGACTCCGATATAATCGGGAGCAACCAGAGGTCAAGCGATGAAGAGGGGAAGGAAGAAAATGAAGAAGAGCCTGAATGACATCCCACGATGAAAGATGTTCTGAAACTAGGGACGTCTACTCAAGAAGCACTTAAGCGCCAGGCCGCTAGCGAAGGCTGTGACCCAGTAATATAATGTGAAAGAGCTTGTAAGAAAAGGGCGCTAAGAAGAAGCAGGTCCTTCATAAATGGACTTCTTCAAGAAATAGGTACAGTAGGATTTATTTATTTACTTTTTCACGTGTTTCTAAAAAATGGCAATTTTTTCGTATGAAGGCAAGGGAGGAACAAAATCTGTTAAAATTTCAATAAATGACCCGGTTCGAAAAAACGACCCTTTTCCAGGGAAACCGTGAAAGGTCGTAGAATCGAGAGTTGACTGTAGTATTTTATTTTTCTTTAATTTTATAATTTCCTTTATTAATAAAATTATCCGTAGCCATGGACCTACACATTTTAAAAATGACTAACTAAGACGTTAATGTAAAACCAAAAGAACACTAATAAAACTCCGCTTGATCCTATTTCTACTAAACTAAAAATACTAATTACCGTCAAACAACCTTTAAAGTAGCCTCGTCACCCTCCCTACCCCCCCCCTCTATCAGTGCTGAAAAGCCTAAATTTTGAAAGAATGGTTAAATGTGTTTGCCCAAATACAGATAATACATGTGACTAGAATAACTAAACAAAAATAAATGTATTTATTGATGAATAATTTAAAACTTGTTACGTATACTATTATTTTACAATTAATTATATATTTATTTTATTATGGGAATGCCAGGCCCTCCACTAATTTTCGATTCCACGTTTAACGTAGGTCCTTCATTTCATCTCACAATCACCCTACCATTACGACATTAGCGTAAGAGTAGAGTATAAAACCCGAACGGGTAATAAGACCGGTGCTAATAAATAATAATAATAATAATATTTTATGTATTTTTACATAAACTATACTAAATTTAGCTTTTATTAAATAATCATTGCGATCGTGAATCTTTTTTTCAATAGTTGGCACAATGCTTAGCTTGCTACACAGAACAGCATAAACGTAGGGTTAAAAAGTGAGCTCATTGGCCCAATTGGCTTATATGGGCGAGCGGAAAGGAATGTGTTTACAACCCCCTAAACATTGGGCAAGGTCATTAGAGCCTCACCTCTAGCTTGCTTGCGGTTTTCAAGTAGCAAGCCCCGGTTTCCTAATGTGCTAAGTTAGAACCTTTTAGGAAGAAGAAATGACTTAAAACACATATTCTTGAATATGAACCAATATTTCTTTAAAATTAATAATTCATTATATGTTATTTATTAACAATTTAAAACATTATGTTTACAACACAGTTCGCACAAACAAACATTTGAATTAAAAGAAAAATCTAGTCTCCATATCATTTTGGGTAGCGTGCAGGACTAGCATCCCCGAGAAATACACCACAGACTAGCATACCCAAGAATACCCACTGGACTAGCATACCCAGAGAATATCACCACAGGACTAGCATACCCAGAAGAATACACCACAGACTAGCATAACCAGAGAATACACACAGGAACTAGCATACCCAGAGAAATACACCACTGGACTACATAGACCCAGAGAATACACCACAGACTAAGCATACCCAGAAATACAACCACAGACCTACATAACCCAGCAGAAATACACCAACAGACCTAGCATACCCAAGCGAATACACCACAGTACAGCATACCCAGATAATACACCACACAGGACGAGCAAACCCAGAGAATACACCACAGACTAGCCTACCAGAGAATATACCACATGACTACATACCCAGAGAATACACCAAAGGAACTAGCATACCCAGAGAATACACCACTGGATAGCATACCCATAGAAATACACCACTGGACTAGCATACCCAGAGAATACAAAAAACCAGACAAGACAAGCATACCCCAGAGAAAACTCCACTGGACTAGCATACCCAGAGAATCCACCACCAGGACTAGCATACCCTAAGAATACACCACTGGACTATCATACCCAGAGAATACACCACAGGACTAGCATACCCAGTAATACACCACTGGACTAGCATACCAGAGAATCACCACAGGACTAGCATAAAACCCAGAGAATACACCACTGGACTAGCATACCAGAAGAATACACCACTGGACTAGCATACCCAGAGAATACACCACAGGACTACATACCCAGAGATACACCATGGACTTGCCTACCCAGAGAATAACACCACTGGACTACATACCCAAGAATACACCACTGGACTAGCTACCCATAGAATACACCACTGGACTAGCTACCCATAGAATACACCACAGGACTTAGCATACCCAGAGAAAACACCACAGGACCTAGCATACCCAGGTATTAATACACCACAGGACTAGCATACCCAAGAATACACCACAGACTAGCATACCCAGAGAAAACACCACAGGACTAGCATACCCCAGAGAATACAACCACTGGACTAGCATACCGCAGAGAATACACCACATGACTAGCATACCAGGAGAAATACACCACAGACTAAGCATCCCCAGAGAATGACACCACAGGACTAGCATACACAGAGAAAACACGCATTCTGGACTAGCATACCCAGAGAATACTCCACTGGACCTATAAGCATACCCAGAGAATACACCACTGGACTACATAACCCAGAGAAATACACCACAGGACTAGCATACCCAGAGAATACACCACAGGACTAGCATACCCAGAAGTATACACCACTGGACTAGCATACCCAGCAGAATATACCACTGACTAGCATCCCAAGAATACACCACAGACCTAGCAATACCCAGAGAATACAACCACAGACTACAAACCCAAAATACACCACAGGACTAGCATACCAGAGATACACCACATGACTAGCATAACCCAGAGAATACAAACCACTGGACTAGCATACCCGAGAATACACCACTGGACAAAGCATACCCAAAATACACCACTGGACTAGCATACCCAGAGAATACACCACAGGACTATGCAATACCCAGAGAATACACCACCGGACTACATACCCAAGAACTTCACAACTGGACCTACATACCCAGAGAATACACCACAGGACTAGCATACCCAAGAATACACCACAGGACTAGTATAACCCAAGAATACACCACAGGACTAGCATACCCAAGTATACACCACAGAATAGCATACCTAAGAGATAACAACCACAGATCTAGAAACACAGAGAATACACCACAGACTATGCATACCCAGAGAATACAACCACAGGAACTAGCATCCCAGAGAATAACACCACTGGAAAACTAGCATCACCCAGAGAATAAACCACAGACTAGCCATACCCAGAGAATACACACAGGACTACATACCCAGAGAATACACCACTGGAGAAGCAACCCATAGAATACACCACTGGGCAAGCATAACCCAGAGAATACACCACTGGACTAGCATAACCCAAAAATAACCAACCAACAGGACTAGCATACCCCGAGAATACACCACTGACCATACTGTTTTAGACTGGTCAAGGAAAGTGTTATCATCTCGGTTATAAACTTTTCATTAACAATCGATAACTAGGAGGTTAACTGCGAAAAAACGTTGTAGTTGTAAACATCAATACCATGTCAACCGCGAAAACACGGCTACGAGAAGAGTCTCATAACTATCTCAGTGGTCTGATTAAAATTCCACTAGAATTCCAGTATTTACAGAATTGAATATTGGACCCTAGTTATTTATTAGCTCAATTTAATAAACAGATTGTATTATATGTCCCAAAAATAACGAAGTTTTTGTGGTTTTATTAAAACAGCTACAACAATCTGATGCAAAAATTGGACCAAACTGCCAAGTATTAATATTTTTCCCTGTAAAATACAACATATGACTTGAAAATAATTTTCCACAGTGAGTTGCAAAACTAACAATTACAAGTCAAACTATTTTATTTTTGTAAAACTTCACTTATGAGTTTGAATTTTTAATAAACAAGCCCCTGTTTAGGAGTTTAGATCCAAACAGGTGCCACAACTAAAATATAAAGTCTGTGAAACTAAACCTGATTATTTTAAAATGTGGTATAGAACACTGAGGGAGTAAGCTAAGTTTGTCATTAAAAAACTCGAATCTTGAATCCACCGAATCCTGACAATTATCGAGATTCGAGAATTCAATGTTTAATAGATTTTATGGTTTGAATCTTTATTGAATCAAAAATTACTAAGTTAGGCCTACTTGAAAAGCACAAATTATCCGTACTCCTTATTTGTCGGACAAAAGAGATAAATGTAATAAAATCTTTTTTTATTATAATAATGGTTGGTGTAAATATTAACGTGCATAATACCCTGCCCTTAACCAAATCTAGGAAACATTATGGATTCAACCGTTTAAGGCGTATGCTTACTTCTGAAACTTTCACCTAAAAATTTTAATGAACATATTAAAACTCATCCAAAAACTGAATAATCAAAACTAGAATTAAACTCAAAATAAATAAGAGAAATACGGCTTTTTAAAGAAAAATAAGTACAACACTACACAAACAAACACGCGATACAAAGTCAGCCGCCATGACGTATATTGTTACTCGCCAGAGTGATGATTAAAATAAAGATACTGTTAATTCTTAACTACCCCACTGTTTTTAATTATCTACATCTATGCAAAAACCCCAATTTATTTCATACGAGTCTTAAGTTGAATACATTTTGTTGGGTGATCTTGAAAAATAAATAACTACTCACAACAGTGAGAACAAAAACTGTTTTATTTACCCTCCAACACTATGTATTGTGTATCGAATCTATAGTTTATAAATCGATTCAGGTAATCTGACACTTGGTAAGTGTCTGTCCAGTTTTAAGCATCAAATAACTACTTGCTAATTGATTTTAAATAAGAGTTTATATTTTTCAAATATGTTATTGAAGTAATTGCAAAAATCATCAAACACAGTCTTGCCTAATAAAATAGGAATGAACGCAAGAGTTGAAAATATGTCATCACTTTTAAATATAATGTCTTTTCAGAAATCGATATAATTGCAAGAAATCGAATAATATTTCTTGTTTTCTATGCGAAGAAAGATAATTGAATATAAAGAAAAATAAGAATAATACATCTATTTCCAATGTAGTTTTATTTGCTTAAACCTTTTGTTTTAGTCTTTTTCTTTTATCTGTTTATATTTTTATTTTAGCTTATCAAAATAAATTATTATTCACAATATGGTTAAAGAATGATCAAAAGGACTAGGCATAATATGATTTATTTAGAAACTAGACACATCAAAATTTGATTGATTTTAACTTCCAAACAAAATAATGATCTTTAATTTGCTTGATTTAACCAAGTATTTTGTGAGGGGGATTGGGGAAGATTAAAATTAAAAGCATGACTTGAAATAAATTCTTAATTTACAGCTTAGAGGCCTATAGTTGTGAATGTTAGGTCTATGTGTAAATAATTAAAAGTCGATTCGGATTCAACCCATCTCTAATTTAAACTTTCACATTAAAAAATGCACAAGGAAACACTTTAAAGCTTTTTTTTTTGTAGTGCATTTGTAATATTGAAAAATTTAATAACCAAATATTTGGCAAAAGAGATTAACGACTCTCAATCCCAATTGTGTTCTTACTTCTTACATAAACTAAGAATTAATATAAACAAATTTATATTCATATTCGGTAATACAATAGACTAGCACATCTATTACTTGATCTAATTGGCGGTTTGCCATCTGGTTAGCAAAAAATCTGGATCTTGATGTGATTGAATTTTCTGTGCAGTCAACACACACAATGTTTTTGTAATAACATATTAAGTAAGTGTTACTTAGCATTTTAAATTTGTGATTTATCAAGTAGGCATACGTTCCAAACAAGATTTAAATTAATTTTACTTAGATATAAAAAGAAAAGTTAAATGAAAAAATTGTTAATAATCACAAAGCCTTGACAATTATTTAATGAATATTATGGAAATTACATACATCAGCACTTTCAAAAATGAGTGGCCAATGGCTAGAGTAATTTTATAATAAAGGAAATAGACAAAACAAAAGAAAAAGGAAAAATAAACTACTAAGTAAATTTGGATGAAGAAAGCCCACCTAGGGAAAGAGTAAAAGATTGGTGGGAAGAATCCAATACACAAAGGTGACCTCTTCTTCCTTTCTTCTGTCTTCTATAGTAAGAAGTATCACAACACAGACATTTTAAACACAAATAAAAAATATTTCGGCATTGTTGCCTATAATCAAACACAAAGAAAGAAAAAATAAGTACAAATAAACACAAACATGGATTACTCATTTTGAATTTAGAATGGAAACTGATAAAAACAAATTGTGCAACTGTTTTTGGGAGTAAAGATAAATCCTTGGCCATTGTTAATATTTGTAGCAAACTGATGAAGATGTTGATAATAATAATAGATAAGAAAATAAATAATAATAATAATGTTTAATTTTGAAAAATAATAATATTATTAAGAAATAGTAAAATACAAACTTATTTCGTATTGTACATTACAACCCCTCCCAACCATGATATTCCATGTTCAAGTCCCTTAACGCATACTACCCGCCCCAAAAATACCTTGAATGACCTACAATAGTAATTCTTCACTATTGTATCCCAATGTAGCCACAACAATCATACATTAAATCAGCGATCCCTACAATATTCAATAACAACTGGTCTACTTCTAGATTGTTACACAGTCCAAATACACCAATGTGAACGTGGGGGGCGACACGACTAAAAAGTCCGTATTAGATGATCTACCGGCCCGAGAATAATATTAACACTGGGCGATGTTTTTCCTAGAGTCCAGGCACTAAATCAACACGCCCTGTATTGCACCCTGGAGGAGGGATAAGGCCACCATCACCGACATCAGATGTTCCAACAGCGGTCAGAGAATCGAAAACAACTGCTTTGCGACGATAGACATCCAAATCAGCGACCAGAGAACTTGTGAAATTACAGGCATGATGACGGGGAGGTGGGGGGGAAAGGGGTCGGCTATGTACTGGCGGAGTTGACGGGGGGGGGGGTGGGGGTCGGGTGACTAGAAATTTTAACAATCCGAAGCCCCCATTCCTGGTTCTCTAGACTCAATAAATAGGAAATGTACGTGTGTGTGATGGATCAAATATAGTCATTATTGAATAGAGCTTCATCAGAAAGCGTTATGATAGAGCGGACTACGTGACGGGGTCATGGAGGAAAAGACCTATGAAAATCATACGTTTGATATAACTTTATTTTATAGAACAACTATTTATTTGGGTCCATGGAAAGAGACTAATGAATAAATAGTTAAATCTTTGAAGTCAGATGCCATGTGGCAAGGTCTCGGTCTGGCATTGTAGTGATTTGTAGAACAGGGCTAACTTTATGGTGGAATTGTGGTCATGGGGAGGATTGGCCTATTAAGTATGAAGGGGGGGGGGGTGGGTAGTAAGGGGTGAAATCGATTGAGTCAAGCGGGTTAGGATGGGAGGGGGGATTTTTCGTTTTGATGTTAGTTAATGTAATATGTAGAACAGACCATATGTTAGCCGTCTTGGGAGTAAGACCTTTTTCTATATAAATTTAAACTTGTTATAACTCAAGCAGAGTTTATGGAGGAAAGTACTTTAAATGAATTAATTTCATACTATTGACCTAGGTCATAGAGGCTATATTAATAATTCCTAGCATGTCATGTAAGTTATTACCTATAGTGTTGTAACCATTAGACGTTACAATCCTCATATTAAAGTAAAGTATACAATTTGTAGCTAGACCAACTTTGTGCGTTTTGATTCTCTGATCATGGAATATATCCATGAAGTGTCTTGCAGGTGTGGAGGCACGGGGGGGACGGGGGTAGAGGTTGGAGGGGAGGCGGGCAAAGATATGACAAGATTGGTTGATGTGTGGTGGAAGTACTTGAGGTAGGGTGTGTGGGGACGGGCTATGGACTGGGGATGCGAACTCGGGGATGGGAATGTTTGTATACATTAAAAGCTTATAACCTTTATTTATGGGTATCAATAGGCATATTAATATTGTGTACCATTTGTGGGTAACTATATTTTAAAGACCTTATTGTCAATGATGTTTTAGGACAGTAAATTGAGAGAGATGTTTTTTGGGTAATATTTTCTAACAGAATACCTGAAAGACGAACAATTATATGGATGCAGGATGTTTTCTTTTAACATAGTAGCTAATTGGAAAGTTTTTGAATTAATAGGCCATATGTTCCTTTGTACTGTTTCCTGCTTTGAACAAATTAAAATACACATGATTGAAAAACTGTGCTATTCTAATCTGTTGTCAATTATAATATGTACGTTACGTCCCCCCTATCCTGTAGTTTTTAGGGCCTTATCTATAAGGAATAGCGGAGGGAGTTGCAAAATAAACTAAAACAAATCTTCTGTTGAGAGCCTGGTAGGGTGATTCCCATGGAGGGGGCCAGATCCCATTGTCTAAGTTAAGAATTGTTGCACTGTTTGGAAATTCTCTTAATAATTTCGTGGTGTGTAGTAGCACTTGTGATTGAAAAGTAGTGTACCATATTAAAATCAACAGTTTTCCATAACTCAATTTTGTGATACAGTACTGTAATTCATTGAGCCCTGGCCGGATATATTCTTCACATTGAGGACTTTGCCACACCGTCATGGACAGATGTGTTAATGCCACCCCAACTATCACTCTCTCTCGATAGAGATTAAACCGTTTTATACCGCCAGCCCAACGTATACACGTCTTGTCCTTTTATTAATTATTTCCTTACTTAAATTTTTTAACTCAACTTCAATATATTTTTAACATCATTATAGCTAATTGTTAAGTTGTTACCAAGCTAATAATTAATGAATAAGTGTTCCTGTATGGATTTAGCCATATTTTGTCTGGTTATGAGTTTAGCCTAATGGCTGTTTGTTTTTGTTAAGAAATTTATTGGTAATCTCAATCAAAGTTAAAAGTTTTCTATATCCACCTTTTTAAATGTTATATCAATCTCAATGTAATTGTCTAGTGCTAATCCAGTTAAGAGTTTGGAGGCCCAGAGATCCATATTGTAATTCCTTGTAATTAATATATATTTTAATTTTCCATTATAATATATATAAAGTTAATTGTTTATGTCTATTTCACTCCCACTAATACTTATTTTATAAGCAGCCATTTACAGGCATATTTGTATTGTATTGCTATACTGTACAAACCCAGAAACAAAGGGTAAAAGTATTATCTAATGGTTTAGTAAATGTAATTAAATGCATTATTCTCAACTTGATCTTATCTTCCATGGATGTTTTTGAACTCAACATCAATATCAGTCTTTTTGTATGATAAATGATCATTTCTACTTGTTTGTGAGGATTATTGCTATCACGAGGACTGACTATGGATTGTTAGTGCAAAAGTTTACCACATGAATCTTATTTATAGCTCTAGTAGAGTCAAGTACAAGAAATAGTTTTCCTTGACTCAGAGAGATGTTTAACAGAATCAAAAAGTAACGATCAAGGGAGAGGGGGGGGGGGAGTTCTTTAATATTGTTTTTGAGTAAAAAAAAAAAAAAAATTGGAGCGAAATTTCCAGTTCATCTCGTCCCAAGGAATTCGGTGTGTATGGAGAGGGGAATGGACAATGGAAACAGATTAAGGTGGGGAGGAAATAAATAATTAAAGTCTTAGAGTGTAGGTACCTAGGGTCCAGGTGGCCACTAAGGTTCATCGTGTCCTCGTTTTTTGGAGTTTGGGCACACTAGTCTTGTAGATAAATATGGAGGAATATCATCTAAACAACAACCGTTGTCTGGGATAGTGAAGTCTCACGTTTTCTATCCTGGGGGTGAGCTCGGTACTGGAGATGGTGAATTCCGGCTTAATGTAACTTGTCTAAAGAGTTCTTCGTATGTCAGAAAGATATCCCTAGAGAGGAGAGTGGGACAAGAGTATCTCTGGGGAGCCATATCTAATACTATGGCATTCCTATTCTAAAGAACACCGTAATTGACGGGGAAAGCCTCTCAATTACACAGTAACAACAATTATATTTTAAAGTATCTACTTTATTATAATATGATTATTCAATCGTTATTTGAAGCCGTGTCTAGCCCGAAGGGTGGGGGGACGCTTTCTCTCATTCTCCCTAGGATAGGGCGAGCGCCTACTCGGGGTTCTGACAACTTTAGTGGTGTGGGTGTTACAGCCAATGTAAATAGAATAGATAGGAACGCCAATTGGAAAGACATTTTGATTGATGTCATCGCTACAGTCAGCCCACGAGCCCTACGTTACCCAGTACATACCATCAGTTGTGCAATCCATTGATCGGGCGATTTCTTCTTTTTCCATTTATCATTATAATGATTTATTTATAGTGTATGCTAGTAGTGATTTTATCGTGTATAGTAGTTTAATTTATTATGTTTTTACCACTCGAGTATCTGTTTTTAAAGGCACAGACAAAAATGGATGAAAACATGTAAGATCAAAGTCTTAAAAAAAACCTTTTATTAGGCTTCTAATTATCCGTTTTGTGATCTAAATCTTGAACATTTTGAATACTCGTTAGTAGTAAATTTGGTTAGATTTTAGAACGTTATGAACATAAGCAAATCTTATAGTGCACGACAAAACTTAAAATATTTATCTGCCTAAGGTTAACCAATGACTATTGTACATTTAATATTTTTATATTAAACTTCAAAAACAAAAATTTTATTGAACAGTTGCGTTATATATAATAATAAAGGTTGATAGAATTTTATTTTTAATTTTTCGTTTATGTAGAAATTTTGGGTGCTTAAAGTTAACTAAAATGTCAAGAACTTTCAAAAACACTCGAATGTTTGCCAGTGTTAATAACAATATTCAAACGATTAAGTAATTTTTAACATATTTTACTAGTTGAAGTGTACTTTATTAAGAAGTTCATTTATTGGTGTGGATTTTAAATATGCATAATATGTTGTAAATGTTCCAAACTGATATTATGAATTTCTAAAAATAATTATTTAGAAAAGACATAATTTTGTCTTCATAAAGCTTTAAGTATGTTTAAGGCCAATTTCTCACTATCATTTACAGGGAGTCATAGAAAATTAATACAAATAAACCCCAGAACAATAATTCCATTAGAAAGAATCATTAGTTTTCACACATTCATTAAATTTTAAAGGAGGTCTAATTTTCTTAACTGTTAACTAACCTTATTGAAAAATTAAAACATAATGAAACCGTGGGACAAGTAGGCCCTACAAGAAATTTAATTTCATATTTATTTAATTAATTGCAAGGAGTTTATTTATATATTTCTATAGACATTGTACTGTTACATGATTTCTCAAAAATTTTATTCAATGGAAAGAAGAACAAACCAATCCATTTTTTGACTATTACAGAGTTTGAATGTTTTGTTTTAATATAAGCCGGTGAAGGTGAGTTATATAAAATAAAACAGCACGTGTGCCATGATTAATTAACTAAACATAGATGATTATTCTCAACATGAAAGATATTGATAAATTACACGTGAGAACAAATTTATTTAATTCTCTCATATTTTCATTAAAAATAATCATTTGAAATGATTCACTGGAAATTGACATCAGAACATGGCTTTTAAAAGCGCTGGCTAGAGTAATGGGTTGACGTCACAACCGCTCATCCAAACAGGAACTCTATTCTCCAACAGGCGCTATCTTCGTACTTTCCTCTTTACATTGGTTACACCCAGCTTGTTAGGGGTGAAAAGGTCTGGTTGGTAGAAGGGGAGGGTGTCAAATTAGACTTTTTTCTAGACACAGGGAATTTTGAAAAGGGTTGTTTTAATAAATAAGACATTGATAAATCTGTGTACCCAAACTGATTTACAGTAGTTTTTATTATAAATTAATTAATTAGTTTAATTTAATAAAAATTAATTTTTTCGGTTTCTATCATGAGTTAATTTTTCTTTTTCTATCATGAATATATTTAAAAATTAAATTTATAATTTACACGGCTCATTTTTTATAATTATTTAAAAACTATTTATTTTTATTTTAAAATGTGTAATTTTCATTTGAAAAAAAACTATTTATAGTACTAATGTGATTTAAAAGACACATTTTTTTTTGTTTTCAATACCTAATTCTTAGTTTTAATTTTAAATATTAGAAAAATTAAGTTTTTAACATAAAAATGTATATTTATTTTACAGCCTAAAGTATTAAACGTGATATGTTTAATGACTCAAGCTTGAACTCGAATTGATAATAATCAGAGTTCTAGAAACTTATTGTGGTTAACATGAATCAAGAAATCACAAAGACCTTAGTGTGTAGATTTATTTTATTAAAAAAATTTGCACTTTAAAATCACACTTAAGTCACAGAAAATCTAGTATTCATATGAGAATCCATCACTAAATAAGATCAATAAATGCGCTTATAATTGCTAATAATCTGTTTTATCAAATAAGCAACTTATTTTCTGAATAAAAAATATTTGCTGTAATTATATTAAACCCATTAAAATGTTGAGTATATTATTTATCTAACTATACATTTAAAAGTCGAAAAAAATGTCTATGATAAATTGATAATAAAATTAATGTACATGGTGTTTTTGTATTTGTTTGATTAAAATGGTTTAATATTTGTTTTTGTGTTGGAGGAACATTGACAAGCAATCAAATTATTTAAAAACGGCTAAACATCTCCCTATGCTGAATTATCAGTGAGTAATATTTTTTCTCTCCTGGTTTGAAATGCAGGCATCCCAATGTAAGACAAACTGGTGCAGCGAAAAGGCATCTCCCAGGTAACACTAGAACAAGATCACATTTCATAATAAATTACCAAGTAAAAGACAGTGTTTAACGCTGTTATACAAAAGAAAGCTTGATGTGTGTCACATCATTTTTGGTAAAAAAATCACATAAGTATATCAATATTTCTTACATATTTAATAATTAAATTGAGAACACAGTTTTTCTAAGCACACTGTTCATTACAAAAACTGATGAAAACGTCTAATTTAAAAAGATTCCCCCAACTTTTCCAGTTTTTCCAATTTTTTCCTGCCTTAAGTATTTTTCTATTTAATTTTGTTTGATGAATGACAACTTTTATGTTTATTTAATCCCATATTAAAAATGCTAGGAACCACTAAATGTGCCATATCTCTAACTAGTCATAGATGTACTATGATACCATTGGTACTCCAGAGGTTTGTGCATATAACTAGACAAGATGTACTATTGGTACCAACAACGTACCCAGAGGAGGCTTTGCAGTATACTATCAGATGGTATATTGTACGTACTCCAGAGGTTGTGCAGTATACTAGTCAGATGTACATTGGTACATGTACCCAGAGCTTGTGCATATACTAGCAATTGGTAATTGGTAATGGTACTCCAGAGGTTGTGCATATACTATCAGATGGTACTATTGTATGACTCCAGAGGTTGTGCAGTATACTACAAGTGGTATATGGTACATGGTACTCCAGAGGTTGTGCAGTATATAGCCAATGGTATATTGTACCATGGTACTCCAGAGTTGTGCAGTATACTAGTCCAGATGGTCTATTGTACCATGTACTCCAGAGGTTTGTGCAGTATACTACAATGGTATATTGGTACCATGGTACTCAGAGGTTTGTGCAGTATCTAGTCAGATGTACTATTGGTACATGTACTCCAGAGGTTTGTCAGTATACTAGCAAAATTGGTAATATTGGTACCATGGACTCCAGAGGTTGTCATATACTAGCCAGATGGTACTATTGGTAATGACTCAGAGTGTCAGTATACTAGTCAAGATGGTACTATTGTAAGTACTCCAGAGGTTGTGCAGTATACTAGTCAGATGGTATATTGGTACATGACTCCAGAGTTGTGCAGTATACTAGTCCAGATGTACTATTGTACATGTACTCCAGAGTTGTGCAGTAACTAGCAATGGTACTATTGGTACCATGGTACTCCAGAGTTTTGCAGTATCAGTCAAGATGGTACTATGTACCATGGTACTCCAGAGGTTTGCAGTATACTACAAGTGGTATATGGTACCATGGACTCCAGAGGTTTGTGCATATACTAGTCAATGGTATATGACATGGTACTCCAGAGGTTTGCAGTATACTAGCAAGAGTACTATTGTACCAGGTATAGAGTTGCAGTATACTAGCCAGATGGTATATTGGTACATGGTACTCCAGAGCTTGTCAGTATACTAGTCAAGATGGTACTATTGGTACAGGTACTCAGAGGTTGTCAGTATACTAGTCAAGATGGTACTATTGGTACTATGGTACTCCAGAGGTTTGTGCAGTATACTAGTCCAGATGGTACTATTGGTACATGGTACTCCAGAGGTTTGTGCAGTATACTAGTCCAGATGGTACTATTGTACATGGTACTCCAGAGGTTTGTGCAGTATACTAGTCAAGATGGTATATTGGTACCATGGTACTCCAGAGGTTTGTGCAGTATACTAGTCAGATGGTACTATTGGTACCATGGTACTCCAGAGGCTTGTACAGTATACTAGTCAGATGGTACTATTGGAACCATGGTACTCCAGAGGCTTTGTAATATACTAGTCCAGATGGTACTATTGGTACATGGACTCCAGAGGTTGTGCAGTATACTAGTAAATGGTACTATTGGTACTCCAGAGCTTGTGCAGTATACTAGTCAAGATGGTACTATTGGTACCATGGTACTCCAGAGGCTTGTGCAGTATACTATCCAAGTGGTACATTGGATATGGTACTCCAGAGGTTTGTGCAGTATACTAGTCAGATGTATATTGGTACATGGTACTCCAGAGGTTTGTCAGTATACTATCAGATGGTACTATTGGTACCATGGTACTCCAGAGGTTGTGCAGTATACTAGTCCAGATGGTACTATTGGTACCATGGTACTCCAGAGGTTTGTGCAGTATACTAGTCCAGATGGTACTATTGGTACCATGGTACTCCAGAGGTTGTGCAGTATACTAGTCAAGATGGTAATATTGGTACCATGGTACTCCAGAGGTTGTGCAGTATACTAGTCCAGATGGTATATTGGTACATGGTACTCCAGAGGCTTGTGCAGTATACTAGCAAGATGGTACTATTGGTACATGGTACTCCAGAGGTTGTGCAGTATACTAGTCCAGATGGTACTATTGGTACATGGTACTCCAGAGGCTTGTGCAGTATACTAGTCCAAGATGGTACTATTGGTACATGGTACTCCAGAGGTTGTGCAGTAAAACTATCCAGATGGTACTATTGGTACATGGTACTCCAGAGGCTTGTGCAGTATACTAGTCAAGATGGTACTATTGGTACCATGGTACTCCAGAGTTTGTGCAGTATACTAGTCCAAGATGGTACTATTGGTACCATGGTACTCCAGAGGTTTGTGCAGTATACTAGCCAATGGTATATTGGTACCATGTACTCCAGAGTTTGTGCAGTATACTAGTCCAAGATGGTAATATTGGTACATGGTACTCCAGAGGTTGTGCAGTATACTAGCAGTGTATGTACTATGGTACTCCAGAGGTTTGTGCAGTATCTAGTCCAGATGGTACTATTGGTACATGGTACTCCAGAGGTTGTGCAGTATACTAGCCAATGGTAATATTGGTACCATGTACTCCAGAGTTTGTGCAGTATACTAGTCCAATGGTACTATTGGTACTTCCAGAGTTTGTGAGTATACTAGCACAGTGGTAATATTGGTACCATGGTACTCCAGAGGTTTGTGCAGTATACTAGTCAAGTGGTACATTGTATTAGTGTACTATACTAGTCAGATGACTATTTACCCAAGGTTGTGCAGTATACTAGCCAAGTTGGTAATATTGGTACCATGGTACTCCAGAGTTTGTGCAGTATACTAGCCAGATGGTACATATTGGTACTATGGTACTCAGAGCTTGTGCAGTATACTAGTCAAGATGTAATATTGGTACCATGTACTCCAAGGTTTTGCATAAACTAGTCCAGATGGTACATTGGTACCATGGTACTCCAGAGCTTGTGCAGTATACTACCAAGTTGTACTTTGGGACCATGGTACTCCAGAGTTGTGCAGTATACTAGTCCAGAGGTATATTGTACATGGTACTCCAGAGGCTTGTGCAGTATACTACCAGTTGGTACTATTGGTACCATGTACTCCAGAGGTTGTGCAGTATACTAGTCCAGATGTACTATTGTACCATGTACTCCAGAGGCTTGTCAGTAAACTAGCCAAGTTGGTACTATTGGTACATGTAACTAGTCAAGATGGTACTATTGGTACCATGGTACTCCAGAGGCTTGTGCAGTATACTAGCCAAGTTGGTACTATTGGAACCATGGTACTCCAGAGGTTGTGCAGTATACTAGTCCAGATGGTAAATATTGGTATCATGGTACTCCAGAGGCTTGTGCAGTATACTAGTCAAGATGGTACTATTGGTACCATGGTACTCCAGAGGCTTTGTGCAGTATACTAGTCAATGGTATATATTGTACCATGGTACTCCAGAGGCTTTGTGCAGTATACTAGTCAAGATGGTACTATTGGTACTATGGTACTCCAGAGGCTTGTGCAGTATACTAGTCCAAGATGGTACTATTGGATACCAATGGTAACTCCAGAGGCTTGTGCAGTATACTAGTCAAGATGGTACTATTGGTACCATGGTACTCCAGAGGTTTGTGCAGTATACTAGTCAAAGGTATGGTACATATTGGTACCAATGGATTGTAACTCCAGAGGCTTGTGCAGTATACTAGTCCAGATGGTACTATTGGTACCATGGTACTCCAGAGCTGTGCAGTATACTATAGTCCAAGATGGTACTATTGGTACATGGTACTCCAGAGGTTTGTGCAGTATAACTAGTCCAAGATGGTACTATTGGTAATAATGGTACTCCAGAGGTTTGTGCAGTATACTAGTCCAATGTAATGGTACTATGGTACTCCAGAGGTTTGTGCAGTATACTAGTCCAAGTATGGTACATATGGTACCATGGTACTCCAGAGGTTTGTGCAGTATACTAGCCAAGTTGGTAATATTGGTACCAATGGTACTCCAGAGGTTTGTGCAGTATACTAGTCAAGATGGTACTATTGGTACCATGTACTCCAGAGGTTTGTGCAGTATACTATCAAGATGGTACTATTGGTACCATGGTACTCCAGAGGTTTGTGCAGTATACTAGTCCAGATGGTACTATTGTACTCCAGAGTTTGTGCAGTATACAGTCCAAGTGGTAACTATTGGTACTGTATCCAGAGTTTGTGCAGTATACTAGTCAAGATGGTAATATTGGTACCAGGTACTCCAGAGGTTTGTGCAGTATACTAGTCCAAGATGGTACTATTGGTACAGGTACTCCAGAGGTTTGTGCAGTATACTATCCAAGTTGGTAATATTGGTACTCCAGGGGTTTTGTGCAGTATACTAACCAAGTTGGGTAATTTTGGGTTACGGGGGTTTACTCCAGAGTCTTGTACAGTTAACTAGCCAAGTTGGTAATAATTGGTTACCATGGTACTCCAGACAATTGTGCAGTATATAAGTCAATATGATATTTTTTGGTAATATGGTACTCCAAGGCTTGTGCATATACTATCCGGGAGGTAATATTGGTCCCAAATGGTACATCCAAAAAGGCTTGTGCCTTATCAGCCAAGTTGGTACTATTGGAACCAAGGAAACTCCAGATTTTTGTGCAGTAAATTCTGGTACTATTGGGTACTCCAGAGGTTTGTGCAGTATACTAGCCAAGTTGGTAATATTGGTACCATGTGTAACAACTTACATTGTAACAACACTCACCAACTGGGAAACAGCCAACTAGGACAGCCCGACGGTGAAAAAAGCCAACTGGGTCAACCCCGCGGCACTCGCTTGACCAGCGATCCTTTTCCGGGCTCTCACCAAATACAATAAACTGACTGAAGGCGGTGTCGCGCCTCCCGGGCAATTTGAAAACTCGACCACGTGTTCGGCCACAGAGAAAACGGATAGAAGATTCCTTTTTCCGCTTTCGCGAGCTTCCGCGAAGGTTCTACGTGTTCGATATGAGTCCCTCCGAACTTCTCCTCCCCCCTTGTTGTAATGTTTTTCCAACCTTTTCCCTTCCTTCGATCCCCCCCCCCCTTTCTGGAATTATATTTCGTTTTAAATACACGGTACCAGGGATCTCAGGTCACTTACTACCCCACCGGCTCGAGGATAAGAGGTGGGGGCAGCGACTGGGTTTCGGGGGAATTACCTTCCTCCCAAAATTTTTACTGTTTCGGCGCCCCATGGGGGAACTCTTTCTAAATTACTTTTTGGGACCTTTTTAATAACTTTTTTTTTATTTGAATTTTGACTATGCTACCGCTTATCGCTGCTGGGATTAGACCGACGCTTTCTCCCCAAAACCGCTTTAAAATCCAGGGTCTGGGCCCTATTCAAATGTATTTCATACATTTTGCCAATATTACTTTTAACCTGAGATTGTCGGGTCCGTGGGTTCGAACCCGGCTTATGTTATTTTCAAGTATATGCTTTTTCTGGACTCATCTTTGTTCGCCAAGAAAAAACGCCTAGGGTTGTTAAATTAATTATTACCATTGGGCCTTGTTTGATTGCTATGACGTCTTTTTTGGGCTACGGGCGCCCTGTAAAAAGATATATATTTATACTAGGGTGGATAACTTAAACCTAGAAAACCATTTAGGAACTAATAAATTTTTAACGAAAGTAACCAAAGACCATGTCACTGAGACCCCGGGACCGTTACCTTTGAGGGGTTTTAATGTAATGTGATTTGTTTTGAGGAAGGTAACGTTTATGTTTACCTTTGATGTAATTGTTTTCCGCAATGGACGGAAAAGCGCGCTTCACGCGGTGTTGATTGTTTGCTCAGCTTGTTATTGTTTTTTTTAAACTAAATAAAATTGTTAGGGTTTTCATTCAGGTAACTCTTTACCTAATTTACTGCCTCTCTCACCTTAAAGAATATAAGGGGGGGGTTGAAAAAATGGAAAGCAAGCGGGGTTTTTTACGGGGTTTTAGCGTGTTAGCATGGTTAACGTGGTTAACGGGGTTAACATGGGTTTGCGTGGTTAACAGTGGTTACATGAAAGATGGTTACTTTGGTTTTGTAATTATTGCTTTATAAATTTCGACGTTTATTTCTATATTGTGCTTTTTGGTCCTTAGTTCATGCTCGAATGACTATGGCTCTATAATGTATGGGGCTTGGAAAGATGCCGAGAAATTAAACCCAAAAAAAGGGAAAAAATGCCAGAGGGTTTTTATTTTATGTAATACATTGTACTAATACCTATTTGTATCTTTTTTCATCCTCATTGGCCATGGCTCCCCCCCGCCCCGAAAACCCAAAGGGGAAAAAGCCCATCAACCAAACTGACGAGATCTGATGTCTACAGACGAACCGTGAACAACTCATCGCCGAGCTCCAAAAATTGGGGCCCCCCCTACTCCACCCAACGCAAAAAGGTGGGTGAGTTAGGTCAATTTTATGCGAACTAGGTAGTGAGTGGTGGGAATCTCCGGCAGATTATGGCATGGACACAGTTTCGAGTGGTGGGAAAAAACCGATGACCGCCCTCCCCTCCCCCCGTCCTCCAAACCCAGCGTTAATCTGTTAAATGTCCCTAGTAAAAGGGACAAAAAGGAAAATATTAGGTCGCATTCCTGTGTGTAGTGGTCAGAACTACACGGAGTTAATTTTAAATTCTTGGTTGAAATTAGCCGGGCATCCCCGCCTTAAACTCGTTAGTGAGCCGAGTTTTTGACATTGTGTTTGTCCAAAACGTCGGGATTTCTTTTAAACCCAATTATTTTACCGGGGTAATTCATGGGAGGTTTATCAGTTAAGGCTGTAACTGACCAGATTCTTTAAAACGTTTTTTTTACCTATTAGAGTTAGACAGAATTATGCAGGGAGGTTTGTACATAGATTTCAGTTTTTCCCCTTTTGAAATTTTAGGAACTTTGTTCTATCTATCACGGAGGCAGCTCGCGTACTCAATGCCGATCTTAAGGGGCCTGAACTTGTAAAAATTATTTTGGAGAATGTGTCGCCGCTTACCAGGCGCCATTTTTGTGTTCCAAGTAAACCAACTTGTAAAACTTGATCTCCTATACCTTGGATCGCCCCGTTTGAAAGACTCTTCTCTCAGAAAGGAATATCTCAATGCGCGTACGCCTGAGGGTTTTAAGCCGCCGCAAAGTCGGGTTCAAATCCCGGAGCTAGTTCCCTGTGCCGCTTATCGGCGCTCGTCCGCTCGGGAAAACCCTTCCTGGTAAATTGGGAGGTAGTAACCCCCGTGGGTGCTAAACCAAGGGGGCCCCCGGGCCTCGGGACATTTCTAGATTTATTTCCGCTGCAATAGTAGGGCACGTTTTAGAGGGGGTGCAGGCAGGTAAACTAATAAGGCGCGTTCGCACCGTTGTACGGCCGCGTCGTAAGTTTTAATTCGCGGATTTTTAATCCCATGGGTTTAAAGTTTGTAAATTTGGTCCTGTGGGATTTTTTAGGGTTATTTGATACTTGGGGGGGCAACCCCCTTCATTTGTGAGAAACTTCTTGGTATTATTGGGGGCAAAGTAATATTATTGTGAAGATATTGGCCCGAAATCGTACACTGTTGCGAATGGGCAGATGTTCAATGGTATACCATAGATACAACGTCTCTCCATTAAAATAGACATGGTTTTCTTGGAAACGTTCCTTTATACGTAGTGCCGACCCTCCCGTTTGACAAGGATTTAGGGAACAATGTTTTTGTTTGAAACCAAACGCTAGTTGGAATGTGAAAAAACTTATAGTCTTCCTTTAGTTTTGCGCCAGGGGAAATTTGTCTCGATGCACCGAGAAAAACGTCGCCCGCCATGCTGTTTCCTTTGGAAAGGGATAAAGAGGCCATTCGAAGGGTAGTTTTAACCGTTTTCTGAAGTAATCACAGATAGGTGGGGAAATGCGACATTACCCCATACGACATTGTTTTCTCTTGACAACACCCCGTACGGTCAGGGCCATACCATGACGCTCCTCCAAAATGGGAGATTTTTAGAGACCTTATTTCGACTTAGAAAAAAAAGGAGACATTTCGCCCGTCTAAATCACCGTATGCCCAGCCCCAGCGTTCATTATTCCCCGCAAAGGGCAAGGGGCATCGCCATCATTGTTGACTACAGGAAACATAATAAGAAACTTGTTTTATCCCGATCCTATCCGATGCCTACCTAGAGTCGCATTCCAACACCTTTTGGAAAGCCAGGTACTACATCATCATTGATCTTAACGCTAGCTTCCCCTCCAATGCGCGGCTCTCTCAGAGCCATACCAAGAAATTTACCGCCTTTATAATCTCCGTGGCAGTTTTATGAATTTAACTCGAGTCCCGTTAGGGCATTAGTTTGCGGGGGACAACGCTTAGTAGAGTGTTAGATATATTCCTTTTGCCCGACTTAAAATTAAAATTTGTTTTCAATTATTCACGATGATATTTGCATTTATAGTAATTCACTTCAGACCATATTGCGTCACTTAGAAACTGTGTTAGAACGACCTGCGCTCTGCTGGACTCACTGTAAATCCAGAAAAGTTTTACATGGGCTAAGAGTCTGTCCCGTATCTGGGATATGTTTATTTCCCGGGAAATTTGGCTCGTGACGCCTGAGCGAGGCAAGCCTATTCTTGACTTCCCTACCCGAGAATTTAAAGGAACTTCCTAGGTTTTTTTGGGGATAGTGCGCAAATTACGCCAGGTTTATCCCCGTCTATCTCTGAGTTAGCTTACCCGCTAAACAGCCTTAAGAAAAAGGGATGCTGTATTTGCTTGGGGTCGGGAACTAAATTATGCTTTTTCCTCGCCCTCAAACGGCACCTTGTTCTCTCCGGGCTGTATTGGCGCAATGCCCGACTTCTCCCCTCCCTTTTATTTTTAGCATGTTGATGGCTCTGTCAATTGCCCTTCGCGCTACAGGGAGGTGCTTTCGCAGCGAACCCCAGATTGGATGTAGGCCGGTAGCCGTCTGCCAGCAAGACCTTAACTGCTGCAGAGAAAAAGTACAGTATGTACGAAAAGGATGCCTAGGTTGTGTTTTCGCAGTAGAAAAGTTCTCAGACAACCTAGACTTAGAAAAGTTTTGACCTGTATACCCCAGACAACAGGCGCTGACCTGCTATGGAACCACCCCCAAACAGTTGGGTAAAATAGGCCGCTGGTGATCTGGAGGCATTCTAGTTTTGACTTCACTACCCATCCATGTCGCGGGGTAAAGAAAAGTTGTAGCTGGATGCGTTGTCCGCGGTGGCAGAGGGATCTTGACCCTGTAGGAGATGAAAGCGGAGGCGGGAACGCTAGGCGTGATTGCACACATCCCAGAATCTTTTTATTTCAATTGGTGCTAACATCAGGCCGAGGATGAATTTTGTAAAACAGCTCGAAGATATAGGAATAGAACTGGAGAAGTAGTTGGGAACTACTATCGCCTGCGCAAGGGTCTCCTTATGACTAATATTAGGGGAGACCCAAAGACTATATTCCCGAGTAAGCTCAGCCTATGCTACTTAAGTATTACCACGATTCTGTTTTGGGTGGGCATTGTGGGTTGCTCAAAACTGAAGAAGAAAGTTTCCAAAGAGTTTTATTGGCCCAACTGCCCCAGGACGTGAGGGTATGGGTGCGCAAGTGTGAGGCCTGTCAAAGGGCCAAACCCCCTCGCAAAACTCGAAATTGGTTTTCATTCTGCTGACGTGCCACACGCCCCTGGGAGAAAAGTATTTTGTTGACTATGTTGGGCCCCCTACGCGTTCCTCCCAGGGCTACTACGTCTATTTTGGTAGTGCTGATGCATTTTCTTCTAAATTTGTGGTGTTAAATTCCCCTTAGGAACATGAAGGCATCTACCGACTGGGGGTTTGAATGCCTTATCAAAGGCGGGAGTGGGGGCGTTCTGGGAACCCCTAAGGTTGGTGGTTAGACAATGGCCCCTTTTTTTTCCGTTCAGAAGGCTTTCAAAGACATGATCGTCTCATGGGGGTCAAACACGTGACCACCAAGCCCGTACTACCCCTCCCCAACCAAGTTTGAGCGTTTTAAATAGGAATTTAAATGTGGCGCTAACTATTTTCCACCACCAGGTACCCACACTCATAGGGACAAGGACCTCGACTTTCTGAACGCACGCGTTCAACTCTGGCGTACCACGAGTCAGTCGGAGCCACTCCTAGCCTCGGTCTTCCTTGATAGGGATTTAAAAAACCACACCTCCTCTTAACCACGTGGGATGTACGCCGCTCTGATCGGACCCCCTGACCCCTCCCTTGAAGAGAAGTGGGTGGACTCGCCTATAAACATTTGTTAAAGTCTAAAGGAAAGTAGCTGCTTCTTACAATCGGCGGGACTCTCCCCTTCCCGTTAATGTGGGTGACAAATAGTTTGTAAATGCTTCCTCTTGAGCTCGCGAAGGACAAGACGTCGGCTAAGCGGCATTCAAATGGAGTGGCCATGTCACATCGACAAGTTCCTAACGCCCGTCCAGTCCTACTAGTGGACATTTGGCGGACCCTTCTGTAACACCGCCGCGCCCGACGTTAGCCACCTCAAGGGCGTTGACGTAGTGAGTCCACGTCCTGTGCAAGAAGCAGGACTTGTTATGGTTAAGTATTATTTTTATGTGATACCGGATTAAAATTTAGGAATCATCATAGAGTAATATAAGTATATAGTGTAAAAGATTAGGATTTATAGCGAAGGTTATGCTATTTGTATATTGGACATTGATTCCCAATCTTAGGGTAGGCCTACCCAACTTCTAAATATACAATGGTTAGTGACTTATTTTGAGTGTGCCTCTGGGAACTTGGAAATAATCCATAGCGTGTGTGCCCCGCGTACCTATAAAAAAAGGAATATGATACAGTGCTTGCCCATGAAGACCACTCCTTGATCCTGTTGTGTCCCTACTTGGAGGCATAGCCACCATGTGGATGCGCACCTAAGTGCCGTAAGAACTGGATTAATAGATGGACTTCGGGCGCCTGCCAGCATCCTGTGTCCAGAGCATTGTAACTGTACAACTTATATTATTTTTGTAAACTGTAGTTGATTTGTTCTCAAGAGGTCCTTCACCCCTTCCTCCCCTTCCCTTTTGGTCGGGGCGAGATATCGAACGCGTCCTACAACTGAAACGGAGGCTGGGCTGGGCCGACAGATAAGTTGGACAAGTCTCAGCTTCAGTGGGTCCGCAGAAAAGAGAGAGCGGGAGCGTCAGATGCCGTGCGTGAGACTCTATCCCCGGCGTGAGCTACTCTCAGGATCTGTCATAGCACCACTACCGGTGGGCCAACTACTTGACCGTGAGGCCACTATCCAAGAATGTTATGAGGTTCGTGTGGATCATCACCCCATTGACTAGCTACTAACGGCAGGGAAGGTACCACCGCCCTGCCGTTACGCCTACTGTGAGGACTTTCCTTCTGACATATCCCGTCAGGGGGGAGGATTAACAATCTTACATTGTAGCAACACTCACCAACAAGGACAGCCAACCTAGGACAATCAGCCGACTGACAGCCAACTGGGTCGACACGCGCACTCCCGCTTGACCAGCGACCTACCGCTCTCACCCAAATACAATAAACAGACTGAAGGCGTGTCTGCGCCTGCCCCAATGAAAACTCGACACGTGTTCGAGCCAGCAGAGAAGACGGATAGAAGAGTTCCTTTTCCCCGCCTTCGCTGAGCTGTCGCGAAGGTGCTACGTTTTCGATATGAGTCTCGAATTCTCCTCCCCTTGTTTTGTAATGTTCTACAACCTTCCCTTCCATCGATCCCCCCCTCTCTTTCCTGGGAATTAATTTCCGTATAAATATACTAGGCTGTACCAGGGAATCTCAGAGTCACTTACTACACCCCCACCCGGCTCGAGGATAAGAGGTGAGGGCAGTCGACTGGGTTTCGGGTGGATAAACCTTCCTACCAAATTTATACTGATTCGTCGTCATGGGGGGGAACAACTTTCTAAATTACTATTTGGAACGTTGTAAACACCATATGTTTTAATTTGAATATTGACTATCTACGAGAGCTTAACGCTGCTGGGATTAGACCGTCGCTTTCCCACCAACCCAGACCCCTATCGCTTATATCCCAGGGTCTGGGACCTATCAAATGTATTTTCATACAATGCCAAATATTACTTTTAACCTGAGATTGTCAGGTCCCTGGGTGTCGAACCCGCTTATTTATTTGTCAAGTTATAGCTGTTTCTGGACTCCATCATTTGTTCTCCAAGTTAAACGCCAAGGGTTGTTAAGTTATTATTAATTGTGGCCCTGTTTGATTGCCTATGACGTCACGTTAGCTATAACGGGCGTCTGTAAGAAAGAATATATTATATACTAGGGTGGATAACTTAAACGCTAAATATAACCAGTTTAGGAACTAATCAATTTTAACGAAGTAACCAAAGACCATGTCCACAGATATCCCGGACCGTTACCTTTGATGTGTTAAATGTAATGTGATTATGATTGATGAGGTAACGTTTATGTTATACCTTGAATGTAATTGATTTCCCGCATGGACGGAAAAGACGCGCATCAACACGCGGTGTTGATGTGTTTGCTCAGCTTGTTTAGATTGTTTATTTTTGACTAAATAAAATTGTTAGTTCATATAAGGTACCTCTTTACGCTAATTTACTTGCCTCTCTCACCTTATAAGATATTAAGGGGTTGCCAATGGTACTACCAGAGGTACATGTGCAGTAAACTAGTCAAGATGATATTATTGTAATAGGTACTCCAGAGGTTTTGTGCAGTATAACTAGTCCAGAGAATACTATTGGTACTTCCAGAGGATTGTGCAGAAAACTATACTAGATGGTACTATTGGTACCATGGTACTACCAGAGGTTTGTGCATATATCTAGTCCCAGATGGTAACTATTGGTAACTCCAGAGGTATTGTTGAAGCATACTAGCTATGTAGTAATATTGGTACCATTGAACAACTCCAGAGTTTTGTGCAGTATATAGCCAAGTTAGTAAAATTGGTACCATGGTTACTTCCAAGGTATTGCAGTTATACTAAGCCCAAGGTTGAAATATTGGTACCCTATGTGTACTCCATAGTTTGTGCAGTAATACAAGTCCCAGGATGGTACTATTGGTACTCCAGAGGTTGTGCAGTATACTAGTCCAGATAGGTACATATTGGTACCATGAACTCCAGAGGCTGTACCGTAATACTAGCCAATTTGTAAAATTGGTACCATGGTACTCCAGAGGTTGTGCAGTTACTAGTCCAGATGGTACTATTGGTACTCCAGAGGTTTGTGCAGTATACAGTCCATATGTACATGTGAAACTCCAGAGGTTTGTGCAGTATACTAGTCCAGATGGTACTATTGTACTCCAGAGGTTTGTGCAGTATACTAGCCACAGTTGGTAATATTGTACCATGTACTATCCAAAGGTTTGTGTCAGTATACAAGTCCAGATGTACTATTGTACTCCAGAGGTTTGGCATTATACAGCCAAGTTGGTAATATTTGGTACCATGGAGTACTCCAGAAGGCTTGGTGCATATACTAGCCAAGTTAGTAATATTGGAACCAAGGTACTCCAAATTTTTTGCAGTATACTAGTCCAGATGGTAATAATGGTGACCGTATGGTACTCCAGAGGCTTGTACAGTATACTAGCCAAGTTGGTACTATTGGTACCATGATACTTTCCAGAGGTTTGTGCAGTATACCAGGCCAGATGGTACGAATTGGTACTATGGTACTCCAGCGGCCTTGTGCAGTATACTAGCCAAGTTGGTACTATTGAGTACTATGGTAGCTCTTCCAAAGTGTTGTGCAGTAACTATCCAATGTAACTGAGAGTGTAACTATGGTACTTTATCCAAGCTTGTCAGTATACTAGTCAGATGGTAACTTATTTGGTACTATAGTACTCCAAGTTTGTTGCTAATACTCGCCAAGATGTGTAAATATTGAACCATGGTACTACCAAGGTTTGTGCAGAATACTAGCCAAGTTGGTAATTATTGGTACCAATGGTACCCAGAGGTTTTGTGCAGTATAACTAGTCCAGAAGTTACTAATTGGTACTATGGAACTCCAAGGCTTGTGCTATACCTAGTCAAGATGGTAATATATTGTACTCATGGTACTCCAAGGTTTGTGCAGTATACTAGGTCCAGATGGTATATTGGTACTATAGTACTCCAGACCAGAACTATGTGCAGTAAAACTAGCCCGTTGTACTATGGTACTCCAGAGGTATGTGCAGTATACTAGTCCAATGGACTATTGGATAATGGTAACTCCAAGGCCTGTGCATTTTACTAGCCAAGTTGGTACTAAATGGTACCATGGTACACGCATAGGTTGTGCAGTATACTAGTCCAGATGTACTATTGGTACTAGGACACCAAGGCTTGTGCAGTATACTACCAAGTTGGTACTATGGTACTATGGTACTCCAGAGGTTTGTACAGTAATAATACTAAGTCAAGATGGTAATATTTTAATAATGGTACTCCAGAGTATGTGCAGTAAACAAGTCCAGATGGTAATATGGGTAACCATGGTTACTCCCGTAGGCTGGTGGAGAATACTAGCCAAGTTGTACAATTGTACCATGGGACTCCCCAGAGGTTTGTGCAGTATAACTATCCAGATGGAAATATTGGTATCCTAAGGTAACCCAGAGGTTTGTGCGTGATACAAGCCCAAGTTGGTAATATTGGACCATGGTACTCCAAGTTTTTGTCTTATTTTAAACTGTGAGTTATAGTTACACAAACCACCTACCTTTCAGTGATGCTAGGTCAGGTTTCTTCAGGTCTTCTTCATCTAAGAGAATGTCTGGATCAATTAGCTCAGTATCATCAATATCTAGTTTCCAAACTGCTTTTGATTCCTTGGAATGAGACATTATCTGCGGGACTCCAATGAAAGAAATTTTAGCAGAGGACCCTACCTAACAATAAAAAATAGTGGTAAAATAATAATAAGTAAAACGTATTCACAATATAATATATGCACAACCAACCAAAATTAGCTGATTGCCCTAACTGCTGAGCATTGTTAGAATATTTGTTTTAATTACATAACTCGAGTGGACGCACGGGCTGAAAAGTGCTGGATTAGCGTATATGAAGTAACAAACTATAAAGGTTAAAAGAGAACAGTAACAATCATAACAACGATTGAACTGGTTGGCCAGGAAAAGGGCCAATGCATAACATACTTTTATATTCTGGCATTGGGGCTGTCACAATTCCATCGATATAGCCGGCAGTTACGCTGCACAATGTTGTACCATATCAGACTACATCTTCGGGTTATCACTAGCACTTGTACTTAGAAGTCATCCATGGAGTCCAGGGTTCCAAGATCAAGTTCTGTACCGGTCACGCACACTCAGTGTCAGTCTAAGTTTCCACGAGTTAAGCCAGTTCTTCCAAGAGTGTGGGCATCCAGTCTCATTATTTCTTTATATTTAATTTAAACATCACATTTTGTATTATCTTTAAGTAACTTCTATTAAACTAAAATTCGTAAACCCAAATATTATTTCGAGCCTACACAATTACCTTGCATGCAACCTAGCCTTTCCCGCAAGCTATTCTGACAAACCGAGCCCACAGGTGGAGAGGGGGCACAGGGTATGTCATGACATAATTAAAGTTATGGCGTGTTGAAATGTATGACATTGTCAACATAATATATAACAGCAGTGGTGGTTGCCCGGTCTAATGCATCCCTCCTGTTTTAGATTGGATTATAAGGCTTGGTAATGCATTGATACATATAGAAAAAACAATTTAATGTAAGTAATAATTTATATTTTACAATTTTGAATGTGGTGATGGATCATCTACCATAATGCAATGTGTACGACAAGTATGCACATGTGTGTGAGGATGAATTATTTATCACAATACATCATCTACTGCAATGCATAATAATAATAATAATAATAATAATAGCCTTTATTTATCTGGCGAAGTTAAGGCCTCAGCCTTCTCTTCCACTTAACCAGAGTTGAGTACAACATACACTATTAAATTTATTGATATACAATTTAATAAAGAAATATTCAAGTATAAAAACATTCGCACTCTCATTCATACACTCATTTAAAGCTCAAGTAGTTTCAAGAACTCAGTTTAGCTCGTTAGACACGCGCACTTGAAGGGGTGTCTAGATGTTAGATGACGGGTAGAGTTATCTAATTTGTTCCAAGTCTGTGATGCCAGGACAGTAAAGAACGAGCATATGTTTGAGATCTATGTATGGGAATAGACATCTGTAGAGTGGATTCTGATCTAGTAGCTCGGCATTGGGCACAGTGATCAATTCACAATACATCATATACTGCAATGCATTGGGTACAGTGATGAATTATTTACCACAATACATCATACACTGCAATGCATTGGGCACAGTGATCAATTCACAATACATAATCTACTGCAATGCATTGGCACGGTGATGAATTGTTTATCACAATAAATCATCTACTGCAATGTTAGCTGCAAAACACAGTCCATCATGATACACACAGTTGAATGTGGTTATAGTGAGAATGAAGAAACCAACAAAAATCCCCTCATAACAATTACTCACTATATATTTTTAATTCATAATAACTTGATTACATATCTTATTCTACTAAAGTGGCCATTGCAGCTTGAAATTGGGATATTGTGGCACTGATGTGATTTACTGCCATTTGACATCATCACAGTCATCATCATCTTTGTTGAGAATAGCATCAATGATAACACTATGTGAAGATCACTAAGTAACAAGTTGTCTTTGACCTACACAAATTCATCTTCATTATTAAAACCTAAAAAGTTGTTTCATAGAAACCATTGGGATATCTAGGGTTCTTCATTTCCATAATCATCTATGATTAGAATTCCATTTGAATTTAATTTTGATTTGTTAAAGAAATTTGATTTTGAATGTTTGTCAAAATAGCATTCTTCAATAAATTTATAGCATCTAATATAGATATATAGACACATTACATGTCTATTTTCTTTGACAAATGAGATAATTCTTTCAAACACTTGAATACATGACCATTGGTTGTAGAATTGATGTCGCCATGGGAGACAGAAATAGCTACTAGTTTAATGTTGTGCAACTTTTGAATCTGGAAATATTCAAAATAATTTTCTACTTTTTAATAGCTCCTTATTCTAATCATTATGTACTGCCAAAATATATATATATTCAAAGTCACCAAAGCTTTCCTGCTCACGTTATAGTCGACCAGAGGGTTCCTTGTGTTCTTGAAACCACTTCCCTATACCAAATGTTTTGTTTATCAGTTTCTGTCATTGTTCAGCCTCCTAACTGTATATATTTAATATTGTAAAATAGCTTTTGTGTAATAATTTGTCTAACATAGTTTTTTTTATAAAGCTTTATACATATTGGTTTTGTATTTGTTGCTTATTCTTCGGACGTTTTCCCACCGTTTTGAGAGAGATGAAAGGGAGGGGGAAGAAAGGGCGTTTGTTTTTGAGAGAGAGCAGTTGAGTTGAGTGTGGTGGTCAGGAAACATAGGGTGTCTGCCAAAATGGGTGCACTAATTTATGCACAAATCGGTGTCCGGGTGTGGGTCGGGTGTTACAGTCCCTAAAATGGCCTTCTTTATCAAGGAACAACAAGAGTTTGAAAGACGCCGCTAAGTCAGCCACCCTGTTTCCCATTCCTTCCTACTCTTAGCCCAGCAACCCACAAGGTAGGTCTCCATTGTCGGAGAACCTCAACTAGACGAGGAAAGCAATTCCTATCACAATTTTATATCGAATACAGTGCATTTTCCTTGTTTTCACTGGTTATTTTAATCGTTTTAGATTGGAACAAACAGTCGTATTTAAGAATATAAGCACCATCAAGCAGGTTTCTAGTTTTTAACCACCAAAACATGTTTTGTCAGGTGTCAAATTATAAAAAAAGAGTCCTGTTTAGTCGGCGTTAAAAAATCTGTCATTGAAATCTTTACTGATTTCTGCCTAAACAGATCAATCAATTCATTTTCCATTATTGGATCTACAGAACCATATCCTCCACTTATTTTTTCATAAACAATGTTATGTCAGTTTTTAAATCGATCCAGCCAACTGTTATTACATACGACCTGACCCTGCATTGTTGCAATGCTTCATCACCTTTGTGAGCTCAAACTTTCTGTTTTTTAGTACTGATATGTTAGCATCTTTATTCTTCCCAATTCTTATACTCTTGAAAAGACAAACACAGTGGTTGTTTAGTGGCCCGGGAGATGGTGGTCTCCAAACTATCATTTGTAGCTTAATTTTATTTTGTCAAAATGTTTGCTTGAAAGATTTAAAAAATTTGACAGACTTGAACAATAATCAATAAAAGTAGTTCTATATGTTGTGTGAATACCCTATTGTTAACTGGTAGCCTCAGTCTCACTATTTACCACATGCTACTAGTACTGTATACAAGTTAAAACATGCCCCATGCTAGTGTAGAGTATACCATTATGCTCTTAACCTCTGAGCCTAACATGGGGGCAGGTCAGACGGTCTTGATTTCTGGCTTCCACATGGGCAGGCCCAGGGTTCTAAGCTTACACACTTCCATTCTGCTACTTGAATATTACAGTTCATTGGAGCAACAATTTACAAAACAGTCCTCAACGTTTAACATTTGTCTAAATGTGAGCTCCCGTTTGTTTTTGAGAAATCAACTCATCACTGTGTTGTCACGGACGAGACAAAATGTCTCCAGTACATCCAACAATGTCTCAAAAAGAAAGAGAGGATTTCAAGGTAGCAGATATTAAAAACATGTACATGAAAGTACTGTATGAAACCCAGGAATGCATTATGTGCCTCATGGTAACTAGCCATGAGGACTTTATCACTTATACACCTCCCATCTCATTCTTGGCCTTTTTTTTGTGGCATTTTACCTAGGTATGTATACTGTCTCCCTTATGTACGCTCACCTCTCTTCTTTAATGTATGGTGAAAAGGGAACAAGAAACTAATATCCAGAGAAATATAATAACTCTAAAAATAAGGAGAGCCTTTAATGATTATAATTATTGACCATCACGGATTCCAGACATCATACTCTTAATAGTATGAATGAAAATTACCAATAACAACCATTCACATAAAAAAAAAATTAAGATAAAGAAAACACAAACATTAATATCATAAATAAAGATACCCAACAACAATTCATGACAATGATGACTTAACGAACTGCGATAAAACCAACAAATGCAATAATGCTCCTTACCCTTAACATTAAAATAATACACCACAGAAATGTATTGTAAGTAAGACGTTCCCCTTCCCCCCCCAGCAGCATTACAGGTCCTCTACAAGTAATTATATTATAATAGGAGAGATACTCAAAACATAAACCTTTCGCCACCCTTTTTCACAAATAATAATTTTCCAAAACACGCAGGCCGAAAGATGAGGTTAGAGAAAATAGAACAATTAAACTCACCGAGTTCATCTTACCACCAAATAACATGATTATATGAAACCCTTACTCTGTCACTTGGTTAGTAATCACATCGAGTACGAAAATCTGTATAGCCTCCACCAAATGGAAGATTAGAAGAGGAGTCCATACCAACTCACAAACTTCAAGAAAACTTTTACGCGTCTCTCACTAAAAAAGCTCCACACATTGTATCAAACCGCCAAAAGGTGGCAAAAGTTAATGTTTTTTTTAACCTCGTTCTCCCATAAAAGAAACAATACCTATTCAACCTATAAAAACCAAAGAGAAATTAATTTAGATCACTAATGATGAAAACAAAGATAAATTAATACGTAAATTAATAATGTTAAAGAAAATAGTTATAAAGTTATCCACGTCAGTGTCACCATCTGTCGATCTTGCAAAAACACTCAACCCCGACCCCCACCCCCTCCTTTTCCTTCTGCGTAATGGGTGACATCGCACTGCCCGATCTCGGTACCAAATCACAACAACTCAGTGTGGGCCACGTAGTCCAGCAGGAAGTTGAAAGTTTGGACCGTGTTCGCGCCGCACAATTAAAACATAAATGCCTTCCTTTATTATATTTAAAAAAGGGTGCACAGCACATATGTCTTCATATCCATCATTTTCTTTGGCATCCTCTCATTTTATATCCTCATTACATACCATCTCAATCTTGCTTCCTCTACTATCTCATGTACTCCCTGTACCCCGACTCTTACCCGGATATCTTAATTCCTAATCTTGTTTCTCCTTGTGAGAGCTAACATGCTCCACTCCCATGGCCTCCACTTTCCTCTCTTACATTCAATAACCAAAATTCTGCTGCATATGTGACAATAGGTACAAAATATGTGCTATACAACATTTCCATGCATTTCAAGAGCACTTCTCTTCTCCATAGCAGGTCTCTCTACACACCTATAGAACAACTCTCCATGCTGCCCTCTTCTCATTAAATCCTCTTTATTTCCACCTTTCTCCTCAATCACGCTCCCAAGATATTTTACATTCGGTGCTTTTCTCAGCTCTACTCCATCCAACCTTATAGCTTTATTAGGCCTTATCGTTTTTTCCTTGTCATTCATTACCTTCACGTCAAACTTCAGCATAATGTATTTAATTCCACACTTTTTTATATCCTCACTTCATTTCTGCAGCTGTTCCTCATCTTCTTTCTCCCCATAGCATCAAATCATCAACAAACATCATGGCTCTCATTATTTCCTCCCAGAGTTTCCTTACCACTTTATTCATTTCCATTACTATTAATATTACCATTACAAATAGTAGTGGTGAGAGGGCGCTCCTCTATTTCACTCAATTTTTTATTTGGAACCACTCCGTCCACACCTTCTCTGTCTTAACACAACTCCTGTTACCTTCATACATCTTCTTTACTCTCTTTATAATTCTTCTTTTCAATTCAGTCTCCTCCATCGCTTTCCAAACTTGATTTCTATCCATGCTTTCATATGTCTACATCCATAAATACTATTACAAAGTCCTTCCAAAATTCAACCAATTCAATCCAACCCTCAGATGTTGTATAGCAGAGATCAAGTTTATTGTATACCTCCATTACTAAATTCATGTTGTTCTGCTTTCCACCTTTCTTTCATTTTATTTCTTATTCTCTTTTCCAGAAGTTTTGAGATTTTAATATATTTACAAGACGTCCGGTTGTTTATATAAATGCCATTTATATAAAAGGTTCTCAGAAATCAAAGGGCATTAATGCATTAGTTTTAATTTAGATAAAGTTGGGTTTAAAAAGTTAAACGCACGAGGAAAAAATCTTGTAAAGATATTTAACTTAAATGTAGCTGAAAAATAGGCATGTTTAAATTCTTTGTTCTATAACCTATAATATTCATATAATCCCATAAGATAGCACAAGATTATCAAAGTAAAACAATTCTGTTTATATTATTTTTATAATTACTCACAACCAAGATTATTTATCTTATAAATAAAACTCATTTTTCATAAAGAAAGAATCACAGAGAAATAAAAAATTGAAGTTGATTCAAGCACTTTTAGAGATTAAGTTTATAACGATTAAATTGTAAAATGCAGACAAAAATAAGGTATTTTCTTTTGAACCTGATGTTATTTTTTGTTTCCAATATAAGCTTTCCTCATAGTCAAGAGCTTGTTTATATGGCCCTGATTAAATGCTCTGGAAATGGATCATATTATTTGAAACAGTCACAATTAAAAGCCAGCTGCAGAAACTCATCTTAAAAGTTACAAATATAATAAAGCTGCCCTAATGCAAGTTTTTAACCACATTTCTTATTCAAAGAAAAGCTTCACTTTACATCATTGTTATTGAAGAGAACAAGAATTTACTTAAGTGGAATGATGCGTTCGTAAGGATTCATTTTATACATAGTAAATATCCATCAACAAAGGATTTAGTGTGTAGCCCTTTAATTGAATCCAAATAGTATATTCCTACAGAATCAGCTTGCACACCAGATAGTTGTTTCTTCTCCACTGGAAGTTCTTCTACAAGATTAATCACAAATGTAAGAGAAACTACTAGCACTTTTGACAATCGTTTTAGAGAGAAGTTTTGTGCCTAAATCAACCAGAAATGTTTGAAAATCACCTCTAAAACGAAACCTTAATGTATTTAATGCCTTCCAAAGCTCTTGATGTTGCCAACCCAGTCTGGAAGAATTCATAGGAATAACAGTAGCTACTGTTTATTAGAATTAATGGACAAACATGTTATTTCAAAAGTATTTACTGAAATCAATACATTATTTTTTTACAATTATGTTAATCAATTACTCATGCAATAGAAGTAGAGGTGGATTTATTTGATATTCTGTGAGAAGTATCTCTAACTCAAAAGAAAGATTTAACATGAGTTCTAAATTTGCTGTCCTTCACAAAGGATTAACCAATATTAATTAACAAAGATGAATGTTTGAAAATCATCAAATTTTGGAGGAGTCAACATACATTTGTAAAATAGGGTGGCATTCCCATTGCTGTTATCTTATAGACTAAGACTTCATTGACAAAATAAATTATCCTGTTATCTTATGTGGTCTACAGGTTTGGTCAGAAAGTATTTGGACAGTGGTGAACATAAGAATTAGTTTAGAATCCAATATCTAGTATAAGCACTATCGACAATGTCAATAAGTTCTGGACTACATACAGTAACTCGGAATCTAATCTTACGGTATCTTTTTGTGTCAGTTAAAGTTTTGGATTTACATTTGGTCTGTCTATGGGAACTTAAATAATTTTTTTTTTTTAAAGATTCAACCAGTCTTCTTTTAGTCCAGTCAGTGTTCAACTGCTGAAGAAAGGGCCCGATGTGCCCCAAAAATGACTATGAAGTGTTTTTCTGGCCTGTTTTATCTTACCGATTTGTCACTACCTAAGATTAAGTTTAATAATGATAAAAAGGTGACCTGGTGGTCTAGAGATAAGGTGTCGGGCTTCTATGCTGGGGTCCGGGGTTCAATCCTTGGTCCTGGCAAAGATTTATCTGATTACCAAACCCTTCCTTCACCTCTGACAAGACATGTGTTAATCACAACTTGTGAATGTGGGGAATGCCAGGCCTCCACCGTGGTTCGGATTCCACATTAAACTGTAGGTCCTCCATTTCATCTCACAATCACCCTACCATTACACATTAGTGTAAGCGCGTATAACCCGAACGGGTAGTAAGACGCGGTGCTAATAATAATAAGGATAAAAACATATAATTTGATCTTTGATGCACTGTAAATATTGATATTTTTCTGAGATGTTGGTCATAATACAGTGTGTAAATACACATAAGTATGCTTTATGATGTCCTGATTTCAAAAATACTATTATTATGAATTTTTTAAAGATATTCTACATATTATATGTTATTCATGGTATTTTATTGTATTTTAATTGAAAGTGATTGTAATTTCAACCAATAACATGCTTTAATATCTAACAGTATGCCTGAGATATTGAAGTCATAATGATAGTTCTCATAAGTGTTTGTACTGTGGGTACAACATTCCAAACCGCTGTAATAAAGTAAATATAATTCCTGAATTGCAGGCACAGTTACTTTAGGGGGAGGTGAGTCAGTATTTCTAGATAAGGTGAAGTGAAGGAGGTTAGTTATCATCACAGTTGAAATTTGGTAGTTTTGAGTGAAAAAGTGAAAGGTTGTGTAAGTAATGACAAATTTACTTTGTCATCTACCTATTAAAATTAATTTTTGAGTTTATAGAAGGTGTCTTTTCTACAGCTGAAATAAAGATGAAGACAGAATGGACTATGCATGACCTTTGTTGTCCACTACAACATAATAAGGCTAAAAGAGCAGCAAATTTGCAGTGAGGCAAGTTGAGCCTGAACGTGTACACAGCCAAGGCAACCTCGATTACACCTTCAGATTGTTGTCTATTTCCCTCTCCTATCAGTGGGACTTGATTTTAAGTTTTATATGCTGTATTGATAGTGAATAAGGCTAAATATTTGAATAAAAATAAGAAAAAGTTAACTATTTTAATTTTGAGGTAGTTTTTTATTTTAAGTCATTCAATAAATGTATATTTGAGAAACCTTTTAGATCATCAACATTTAAGTCCTAGTAGTAAAGTTTAAAGTCACTAATTATGATGTATTCAAATTCAAGTTTTAAAAATAAACTGTTAGCTTACCTCAAAATTTGGTTTCTGTGATATAATTTCAACAATAGAAATATCTCCATCCAATTTTAAGTGGTCTCTGATATTTTGTTCATAATTACCACCAGGCAAAGTCACATACTTTGGCTCAGATATGTTTGCGAAACCAGTAAATTTTAACATACTCAGTAGTTCAGTTGGTGCTTTCAACAGGCTATGATGGTTCTCTGAGCGCACGACCTCATTCAATACAAACTTGCCGTCAGGTTTCAACAAATGCATTATATTTTCACACAGTTCCAATGAGTGGCTGATGAGAGGGAGCAAAGCCACACCAGATAGCACTAAATCAAATGTTGAGGAGAGCTGCATAGCTGAAAATTAAACATTTAACTTACTACTGATAAGTTATAACGCGTGTGCATAAAACATAGCAAATAACAGATATAAAAACTAACACATTTATTAAATTATAATATACTAAGGTAAGATATTCCAGTTTTAATAACATTATTTCTTGTGGAAATAAAACAAAACGAAATAGCAAACATATTTAATTATTATTATTATTATTATTATTATTATAAATTAATGTATACTCCAGTGGGGTCACCTTAGCCTCTCCTGATCTCACCGTCAAGTGGTGTACCCCAGGTCTGGTGCAGGTGAGAGACAGGAGACTGGGAAGGGCCAGAACCAACAAGCTTGGAACAGGGTCTGGCCAGTTGGCTGGCTGGGAATGAATGGGAGGGTTGGTGATGATGAGGTAAGTCGTCATCAGCACCCATAGCCTCAGTTAGGTAAGGTTACCACCAAGAGAAGATCTACCTGAGGACCTATAAGCGGCAGCCCTGCTAGTCTGGTGTAGGCCACAACAGGCTTAGTAAGCTGGTGGCCGAAACAAACCAAAGTACTCAAGAAAAAGTAAAATGCCAGATTGTAAACATTGTTGACAGCCATAAGGTATGAATAGTGACTCTGAACACTGGCACACTGACTGGAAGAGTGGAGGAGATTGGACAAGATGATGGAGAGGAGAGTGGATATTCTGGGTCTAAGTAAGATCAAATAGTGTGAGTGGCATGAGGGGAAGAATGGCTTCATTCTGCACTGGATGGGAAACAATGAGAGAGAGAGTCACTCAAGATCTGGGAGGAACAGTGGGAGACAACGAACCAAAGAGTCACTCAAGACATGGGAGGAACAGTGGGAGACAATGAACCAAAGAGTCACTCAAGACATGGGAGGAACAGTGGGAGACAATGAACCAAAGAGTCACTCAAGACATGGGAGGAACAGTGGGAGACAGTGAACCAAAGAGTCACTCAAGACATAGGAGGAACAGTGGGAGCCAGTGAACCAAAGAGTCACTCAAGACATGGGAGGAACAGTGGGAGACAATGAACCAAAGAGTCACTCAAGACATGGGAGGAACAGTGGGAGACAATGAACCAAAGAGTCACTCAAGACATGGGAGGAACAGTGGGAGACAACGAACCAAAGAGTCACTCAAGACATGGGAGGAACAGTGGGAGACAGTGAACCAAAGATTCACTCAAGACATGGGAGGAACAGTGGGAGACAGTGAACCAAAGGGTCACTCAAGATCTGGGAGGAACAGTGGGAGACATTGAACCAAAGGGTCACTCAAGACATGGGAGGAACAGTGGGAGACATTGAACCAAAGGGTCACTCAAGACATGGGAGGAACAGTGGGAGACAGTGAACCAAAGGGTCACTCAAGACATGGGAGGAACAGTGGGAGACAGTGAACCAAAGAGTCACTCAAGATCTGGGAGGAACAGTGGGAGACAGTGAACCAAAGGGTCACTCAAGAAATGGGAGGAACAGTGGGAGAAAGTGAACCAAAGGGTCACTCAAGATCTGGGAGGAACAGTGGGAGACATTGAACCAAAGGGTCACTCAAGACATGGGAGGAACAGTGGGAGACATTGAACCAAAGGGTCACTCAAGACATGGGAGGAACAGTGGGAGACATTGAACCAAAGGGTCACTCAAGACATGGGAGGAACAGTGGGAGACAATGAACCAAAGGGTCACTCAAGACATGGGAGGAACAGTGGGAGACAATGAACCAAAGGGTCACTCAAGACATGGGAGGAACAGTGGGAGAAAATGAACCAAAGGGTCACTCAAGACATGGGAGGAACAGTGGGAGACATGAACCAAAGGGTCACTCAAGACATGGGAGGAACAGTGGGAGACATTGAACCAAAGGGTCACTCAAGACATGGGAGGAACAGTGGGAGACATGAACCAAAGGTCACTCAAGACATGGGAGGAACAGTGGGAGACATGAACCAAGTCACTCAAGACATGGAGGAACAGTGGGAGACAGTGGAACCAAAGATTCACTCAAGACATGGGAGGAACAGTGGGAGACATGAACCAAAGAGTTCACTCAAGACATGGGAGGAACAGTGGGAGACATGAACCAAAGAGTCACTCAAGACATGGGAGGAACAGTGGGAGACAGTGAACCAAAGGTCACTCAAGACATGGAGGAACAGTGGGAGACAGTGAACCAAAGAGTCACTCAAGACATGGGAGGAACAGTGGGAGACAGTGAACCAAAGGTCACTCAAGACATGGGAGGAACAGTGGGAGACAGTGAACCAAAGAGTCACTCAAGACATGGGAGGAACAGTGGGAGACAGTGAACCAAAGAGTCACTCAAGACATGGGAGGAACAGTGGGAGACATTGAACCAAAGAGTCACTCAAGACATGGGAGGAACAGTGGGAGACATGAACCAAAGAGTCACTCAAGACATGGGAGGAACAGTGGGAGACAATGAACCAAAGGTCACTCAAGACATGGGAGGAACAGTGGGAGACATGAACCAAAGAGTCAACCTTCAAGACATGGGAGGAACAGTGGGAGACAGTGAACCAAAGAGTCACTCAAGACATGGGAGGAACAGTGGGAGACATGAACCAAAGAGTCACTCAAGACATGGGAGGAACAGTGGGAGACAGTGAACCAAAGAGTTCACTCAAGACATGGGAGGAACAGTGGGAGACAGTGAACCAAAGAGTCACTCAAGACATGGGAGGAACAGTGGGAGACAGTGAACCAAAGGTCACTCAAGACATGGGAGGAACAGTGGGAGACATGAACCAAAGAGTCACTCAAGACATGGGAGGAACAGTGGGAGACAGTGAACCAAAGAGTCACTCAAGACATGGGAGGAACAGTGGGAGACATGAACCAAAGAGTCACTCAAGACATGGGAGGAACAGTGGGAGACAGTGAACCAAAGAGTCACTCAAGACATGGGAGGAACAGTGGGAGACATGAACCAAAGTCACTCAAGACATGGGAGGAACAGTGGGAGACATGAACCAAAGATCACTCAAGACATGGGAGGAACAGTGGGAGACAGTGAACCAAAGATTCACTCAAGACATGGGAGGAACAGTGGGAGACAATGAACCAAAGTTCACTCAAGACATGGGAGGAACAGTGGGAGACAGTGAACCAAAGGTCACTCAAGACATGGGAGGAACAGTGGGAGACAAGTGAACCAAAGGTCACTCAAGACATGGGAGGAACAGTGGGAGACAATGAAACCAAAGGTCACTCAAGACATGGGAGGAACAGTGGGAGACATGAACCAAAGAGTCACTCAAGACATGGGAGGAACAGTGGGAGACAGTGAACCAAAGAGTCACTCAAGACAGGAGGAACAGTGGAGACATGAACAAGGTCTCAGACATGGGAGGACAGTGGAGACATGAACCAAAGAGTCACTCAAGACATGGGAGGAACAGTGGGAGACAATGAACCAAAGGGTCACTCAAGACATGGGAGGAACAGTGGGAGACAGTGAACAAAAGTCACTCAAGACATGGGAGGAACAGTGGGAGACAGTGAACCAAAGGTCACTCAAGACATGGGAGGAACAGTGGGAGACAGTGAACCAAAAGTCACTCAAGACATGGGAGGAACAGTGGGAGACAGTGAACCAAAGATTCACTCAAGACATGGGAGGAACAGTGGGAGACATTGAACCAAAGAGTCACTCAAGACATGGGAGGAACAGTGGGAGACATGAACCAAAGAGTCACTCAAGACATGGGAGGAACAGTGGGAGACAGTGAACCAAAGGGTCACTCAAGACATGGAAGGAACAGTGGGAGACAATGAACCAAAGAGTCACTCAAGACATGGGAGGAACAGTGGGAGACAATGAACCAAAGAGTCACTCAAGACATGGGAGGAACAGTGGGAGACAGTGAACCAAAGGGTCACTCAAGACATGGGAGGAACAGTGGGAGACAATGAACCAAAGAGTCACTCAAGACATGGGAGGAACAGTGGGAGACATGAACCAAAGGGTCACTCAAGACATGGGAGGAACAGTGGGAGACAATGAACCAAAGAGTCACTCAAGACATGGGAGGAACAGTGGGAGACAGTGAACCAAAGGGTCACTCAAGACATGGAGGAACAGTGGGAGACAATGAACCAAAGGGTCACTCAAGACATGGGAGGAACAGTGGGAGACAGTGAACCAAAGAGTCACTCAAGACATGGGAGGAACAGTGGGAGACAGTGAACCAAAGAGTCACTCAAGACATGGGAGGAACAGTGGGAGACAATGAACCAAAGGGTCACTCAAGACATGGGAGGAACAGTGGGAGACAGTGAACCAAAGGGTCACTCAAGACATGGAGGAACAGTGGGAGACAGTGAACCAAAGGTCACTCAAGACATGGGAGGAACAGTGGGAGACATGAACCAAAGGGTCACTCAAGACATGGGAGGAACAGTGGGAGACAATGAACCAAAGAGTCACTCAAGACATGGGAGGAACAGTGGGAGACAGTGAACTAAAAGTCACTCTTAGAGACATGGGAGGAACAGTGGGAGACAGTGAACCAAAGGGTCACTCAAGACATGGGAGGAACAGTGGGAGACAATGAACCAAAGAGTCACTCAAGACATGGAGGAACAGTGGGAGACAATGAACAAAGGGTCACTCAAGACATGGGAGGAACAGTGGGAGACATGAACCAAAGAGTCACTCAAGACATGGGAGGAACAGTGGGAGACAGTGAACTAAAGAGTCACTCTTAGAGACATGGGAGGAACAGTGGGAGACAGTGAACCAAAGGGTCACTCAAGACATGGGAGGAACAGTGGGAGACAATGAACCAAAGAGTCACTCAAGACATGGGAGGAACAGTGGGAGACAGTGAACCAAAGGGTCACTCAAGACATGGGAGGAACAGTGGGAGACATTGAACCAAAGATTCACTCAAGACATGGGAGGAACAGTGGGAGACAGTGAACCAAAGAGTCACTCAAGACATGGGAGGAACAGTGGGAGACAATGAACTAAAAGTCACTCTTAGAGACATGGGAGGAAAAGTGGGAGACAGTGAACCAAAGAGTCACTCAAGACATGGGAGGAACAGTGGGAGACAATGAACCAAAGAGTCACTCAAGACATGGGAGGAACAGTGGGAGACAATGAACCAAAAGTCACTCAAGACATGGGAGGAACAGTGGGAGACAGATGAACCAAAGATTCACTCAAGACATGGGAGGAACAGTGGGAGACATGAACCAAAGAGCTCACTGCAAGACATGGGGATGGAATAAGCAGTGGGAGACAGTGAACAAAGAGTCACTCAAGACATGGGAGGAACAGTGGGAGACAATGAACCAAAGAGTCACTCAAGACATGGGAAGGAACAGTGGGAGACATGATGAACAAGTCACTCAAATGAGGAACAGTGGGACGTGACAAGTCATCAAGACATGGAGGAACAGTGGGAGACAATGAACCAAAGAGTCACTCAAGACATGGGAGGAACAGTGGGAGACATGAACCAAAGAGTCACTCAAGACATGGGAGGAACAGTGGGAGACATGAACCAAAGAGTCACTCAAGACATGGGAGGAACAGTGGGAGACATGAACCAAAGAGTCACTCAAGACATGGGAGGAACAGTGGGAGACAATGAACCAAAGAGTCACTCTAAGACATGGGAGGAAAGTGGGAGACAGTGAACCAAAGGGTCACTCAAGACATGGGAGGAACAGTGGGAGACAATGAACCAAAGAGTCACTCAAGACATGGAGGAACAGTGGGAGACAATGAACCAAAGAGTCACTCAAGAATGGGGGAACAGTGGGAGACATGAACCAAAGAGTCACTCAAGACATGGGAGGAACAGTGGGAGACAGTGAACCAAAGGGTCACTCAAGACATGGGAGGAACAGTGGGAGACATTGAACCAAAAGTCACTCAAGACATGGGAGGAAACAGTGGGAGACAGTGAACCAAAGAGTCACTCAAGACATGGGAGGAACAGTGGGAGACAAGTGAACCAAAGAGTCACTCAAGACATGGGAGGAACAGTGGGAGACAGTGAACAAAAAGTCACTCAAGACATGGGAGGAACAGTGGGAGACAGTGAACCAAAGAGTCACTCAAGACATGGGAGGAACAGTGGGAGACATGAACCAAAGAGTCACTCAAGACATGGGAGGAACAGTGGGAGACAGTGAACCAAAGAGTCACTCAAGACATGGGAGGAACAGTGGGAGACAGTGAACCAAAGAGTCACTCAAGACATGGGAGGAACAGTGGGAGACAATGAACCAAAGAGTCACTCAAGACATGGGAGGAACAGTGGGAGACAGTGAACCAAAGAGTCACTCAAGACATGGGAGGAAAAGTGGAGAGACAGTGAACCAAAGAGTCACTCAAGACATGGAAGGAACAGTGGGAGACATGAACCAAAGAGTCACTCAAGACATGGGAGGAACAGTGGGAGACAATGAACCAAAGAGTCACTCAAGACATGGGAGGAACAGTGGGAGACAGTGAACCAAAGAGTCACTCAAGACATGGGAGGAACAGTGGGAGACAATGAACCAAAGAGTCACTCAAGACATGGGAGGAACAGTGGGAGACATTGAACCAAAGAGTCACTCAAGACATGGGAGGAACAGTGGGAGACATTGAACCAAAGAGTTCACTCAAGACATGGGAGGAACAGTGGGAGACAATGAACCAAAGAGTCACTCAAGACATGGGAGGAACAGTGGGAGACAGTGAACCAAAGAGTCACTCAAGACATGGGAGGAACAGTGGGAGACAATGAACCAAAGAGTCACTCAAGACATGGAAGGAACAGTGGGAGACATGAACCAAAGAGTCACTCAAGACATGGGAGGAACAGTGGGAGACAATGAACCAAAGAGTCACTCAAGACATGGGAGGAACAGTGGGAGACATTGAACCAAAGAGTCACTCAAGACATGGGAGGAACAGTGGGAGACAGTGAACCAAAGAGTCACTCAAGACATGGGAGGAACAGTGGGAGACAATGAACCAAAGAGTCACTCAAGACATGGGAGGAACAGTGGGAGACAGTGAACCAAAGAGTCACTCAAGACATGGGAGGAACAGTGGGAGACAATGAACCAAAGAGTCACTCAAGACATGGGAGGAACAGTGGGAGACAGTGAACAAAAGTCACTCAGAGACATGGGAGGAACAGTGGGAGACAGTGAACCAAAGAGTCACTCAAGACATGGGAGGAACAGTGGGAGACATGAACCAAAGAGTCACTCAAGACATGGGAGGAACAGTGGGAGACAGTGAACCAAAGGTCACTCAAGACATGGGAGGAACAGTGGGAATGACAAATGAACTCAAAAGGAGTAACTCTCAAGATGACATGGGAGGAACAGTGGGAGACAGTGAACCAAAGAGTCACTCAAGACATGGGAGGAACAGTGGGAGACAATGAACCAAAGAGTCACTCAAGACATGGGAGGAACAGTGGGAGACAGTGAACCAAAGAGTCACTCAAGACATGGGAGGAACAGTGGGAGACAATGAACCAAAGAGTCACTCAAGACATGGGAGGAACAGTGGGAGACATGAACCAAAGAGTCACTCAAGACATGGGAGGAACAGTGGGAGACAAGTGAACCAAAGAGTCACTCAAGACATGGGAGGAAAAGTGGGAGACATGAACCAAAGAGTCACTCAAGACATGGGAGGAACAGTGGGAGACAATGAACCAAAGAGTCACTCAAGACATGGGAGGAACAGTGGGAGACATGAACCAAAGAGTCACTCAAGACATGGGAGGAACAGTGGGAGACAATGAACCAAAGGGTCACTCAAGACATGGGAGGAACAGTGGGAGACAATGAACCAAAGGTCACTCAAGACATGGGAGGAACAGTGGGAGACAGTGAACCAAAGATCACTCAAGACATGGGAGGAACAGTGGGAGACAATGAACCAAAGGGTCACTCAAGACATGGGAGGAACAGTGGGAGACAATGAACCAAAGGGTCACTCAAGACATGGGAGGAACAGTGGGAGACAATGAACCAAAGGTCACTCAAGACATGGGAGGAACAGTGGGAGACATGAACCAAAGAGTCACTCAAGACATGGGAGGAACAGTGGGAGACAGTGAACCAAAGAGTCACTCAAGACATGGGAGGAACAGTGGGAGACAGTGAACCAAAGGGTCACTCAAGACATGGGAGGAACAGTGGGAGACAGTGAACCAAAGAGTCACTCAAGACATGGGAGGAACAGTGGGAGACAGTGAACCAAAGAGTCACTCAAGACATGGGAGGAACAGTGGGAGACAGTGAACCAAAGGGTCACTCAAGACATGGGAGGAACAGTGGGAGACAGTGAACCAAAGAGTCACTCAAGACATAGGAGGAACAGTGGGAGACAATGAACCAAAGAGTCACTCAAGTCATGTGAGGAACAGTGGGAGACAGTGAACCAAAGATTCACTCAAGACATGGAGGAACAGTGGGAGACAGTGAACCAAAGAGTCACTCAAGACATGGGAGGAACAGTGGGAGACAGTGAACCAAAGAGTCACTCAAGACATGGGAGGAACAGTGGGAGACAGTGAACCAAAGATTCACTCAAGACATGGGAGGAACAGTGGGAGACAGTGAACCAAAGAGTCACTCAAGACATGGGAGGAACAGTGGGAGACAGTGAACCAAAGATTCACTCAAGACATGGGAGGAACAGTGGGAGACAGTGAACCAAAGAGTCACTCAAGACATGGGAGGAACAGTGGGAGACATGAACCAAAGAGTCACTCAAGACATGGGAGGAACAGTGGGAGACAGTGAACCAAAGATTCACTCAAGACATGGGAGGAACAGTGGGAGACAGTGAACCAAAGATTCACTCAAGACATGGGAGGAACAGTGGGAGACAGTGAACCAAAGAGTCACTCAAGACATGGGAGGAACAGTGGGAGACAGTGAACCAAAGATTCACTCAAGACATGGGAGGAACAGTGGGAGACAGTGAACCAAAGAGTCACTCAAGACATGGGAGGAACAGTGGGAGACAATGAACCAAAGAGTCACTCAAGACATGGGAGGAACAGTGGGAGACAGTGAACCAAAGATTCACTCAAGACATGGGAGGAACAGTGGGAGACAGTGAACCAAAGAGTCACTCAAGACATGGGAGGAACAGTGGGAGACAGTGAACCAAAGATTCACTCAAGACATGGGAGGAACAGTGGGATGAGACAGTGAACAAAGAGTCACTCAAGACATGGGAGGAACAGTGGGAGACATTGAACCAAAGAGTCACTCAAGACATGGGAGGAACAGTGGGAGACAATGAACCAAAGGGTCACTCAAGACATGGGAGGAACAGTGGGAGACAATGAACCAAAGAGTCACTCAAGACATGGGAGGAACAGTGGGAGACAGTGAACCAAAGAGTCACTCAAGACATGGGAGGAACAGTGGGAGACAGTGAACCTAAGAGTCACTCAAGACATGGGAGGAACAGTGGGAGACAGTGAACCAAAGAGTCACTCAAGACATGGGAGGAACAGTGGGAGACATTGAACCAAAGAGTCACTCAAGACATAGGAGGAACAGTGGGAGACAATGAACCAAAGAGTCACTCAAGACATGGGAGGAACAGTGAGGCTTTCCTAAAGCAAAAACCTAATTTTCTAACTCACAGTTTTATTAAATGCCAACACTGTACATTTTTTTGAGAAAAAAATACAAGCTAGTAAAGAACACATAGTTATTCGAGTGGACTTTACAGAAAACTACACTGTGTAGCCACAAAATGAAATTCAATGTGCACATTGGGCCAAGTCACGAATTACCATCTTCACATCTTATACATGAAATGAGAAAAACACATGATATCCATGTGCAATAGTTAGTGATGAACTAGAACACAATAAATATATTGTTCACAGCTTTCTAGATAAGCTTGTGACCCAAAAACAAAGACTATCACATTCTTGAGTGTTGTTGCAGCAAGTCAATTTAAACAATGATTTTTGTTTGCCAACTTAACATTTTATAAGGAAAATTATAATGTCCATGCTTAATGGCATTTCTTTGCCATATCCCATGGCAAAGTTGTTTATGAAATTGGCAGCACTCTAAAACATACAGTTTGGACAAGGTGTAAAGCTGGGAAATATGCTGCGCATAATGCTAATATGTTTGTAGACATTCCATACTGCCAATGTCCTAATATAACACTAATCCTTGTTCCTGCCCAAGACATAAAGATCCATCTAACTGAATTAGATCAAGGTTCTCCAGTTCTAGAGACAAAGAGCCTTCATGCAGTAACTCCATTAATTTTTAGTGTTATTTTTTGTTCCCAAAAGAGCATGTTCACAAGTTCAGAGATGAAGTTGCAATTTGTCTCCTCAAAAATACAAATGTCTCAATCATAATTCTACTTTTTTTCAAGGAGACTTTGGTTTGGTTTCTTTTGCTGGAAAAAAGTCTTAATGATTCTTTGTAGTGCAAGTAACACAAGTTTATGTATGTAGTACAGCATGTTATGCAATGAGGTTTTCAAGGAAAAGTGATGTGTAAACTCTTTACTTTCCTACAAAAGAGAACAAAGAATTGGGTTGAAGCAAGCCAAGTCATTAGGAAATATTGTCACCTAATATTGATAGCAAGGATAGGTACTTTTTACACACATGAAGCACAATGAGAAGGCCAATATTGTCAACTTGTCATTCGGTTACCACATACTGGTCATTCTGTTACTTTGAAATTTAATGTTTTCTATAAGTAGAATATTTACTAAATGTAACTTCTAATAATCATTGTATAGCTGATAAGTTTGTCTAAGTGGTTTAAATTTTGTAGCTTCTAGATGTGAGTTGTTGGACTACGTTTGTACTTTTTTCATGTTAAGTCAGATAACTGTGTCCGAACTATGTCATTCTGTTACCAACTAATAATTAATTAATAAATAATATCAAAGTGCAAACTTTTTTTGAGGTTATTAAAATAAAGTTTATGTTGTTTTGTAAAGAGTTTAGTAGAAATTTAATTAATTTGAATTGTTCTTCTTATCAAATTTTCTTTAAAATACCACAAAAGAACTAAACATTGTCATTCTGTTACTCATGGAAGACAACTCTTACTACTAGTGAACGCTAAGAGAATGTTGAGTTAACCACATCATGATGGCTTCTATTTAAAAACACGAAAAGAACCTTTGCGTTAAGTTATGTTAAGTTAACGTTAAGTTAATCGGGATCCTGGCATATACGTGAATGATACATCATACAATGATATCATAGGCATTTTAGTGTGCACTGCACAATATCAAATGTGTAACGCAAAGCATCATGGGATGTCATACATCCAGTGCGCAGAATCAAAGGAAAGTCACATGTCATTGTCAATATTCAGCCTACATTTCAAAAATGATTTTGTGCGATGTGTTGTAGAGTTTTATTTAAATATAACTTGGTATTTAATAGAATTGTAAAAAAACATTCTAAATCTCCCAGGTGTTATTCGATTCTACGTACTATACTGTGCATAATAAAGTGAATAAAATATCAACACATGGTACCATTTCTGTGAAAAATAACAAATGTGGAACGGTTAAGATGTACTAGACTCTTATTTTTTCTCTGTCATAATTTTTTTTCCACATAGGCATATCATAGTGGCTAAAAAACAAACCACTATTAACCTTGAATGAAAGAACTAAACTTTTAGGGAATAAAAAGTTGCATAAGATTGATATAACTTATTATAAAAATATTTTGACTAAAGCTCAAATAAAACTTTATCATAGTGTATATCAACTTTGTACTCCTAAAAAAAATATCAAATATAGCTAGACATGTGTACTTCAAAACATAAGAAAATGTGTTTGACTAAATGAAGCCCTTATTTAGGAAACAATAGTTTAATGGTAACATGAACAGCCTTAACCAATGTTTATCATTACGTGCCTATGCACAACTTTAAGTACAGTACACTAACCAGTAATCTTAATTTATCGCTCATATGTAGTCAACAATTTCCGTGGGTCCGTCACTGATTCTGCCTTAAAATATGTGTGAAAAATGACCTTGGACACAGGATGAATCCTGTAAAGCTCAGTAGGAAGAGGATTGGCATACTAAGTCAAAGTCCCGGGTTTGATTACCGTGTCCAGGTGTCAGTTTTCAATTTAAACACTTTTAGACTACCTTATGGAATTATGTTATGCCTAGGCCCACAGTAAATTTATTTTGTTATCATTATAAATTTGCTTAGTTGTGTGTAGGCCTATAGATGATCCAAAATATTTAATTTAGTAGGATAATGAAAAATTTAAATAATCCCACCCTCAGTTAAAAAAGGAAGAAGAAATTACTGTCTTGAATATTCTATAGCTCTGTTTAGTTAGGCCTATACATGAAATAGGCTAGTAGGCCTAAAAAAGTTCATTTATTAATTTATAAAAATACGTTACATTATGCCTCCCCTTAGCGCTTCTCGTCTTGATGGAAAACTGATTGTTGAAGGTTGAAGGGTTAGAAGTGAGACTGTTTATCGGTATTAATAGCCTACTCCGGAGGTTCTCCCATCTCCACCATTGCATGTTAGCCTCTGTACGTAGCCTACTACTGGTCTTGATTCTCACTCTTTAGAGAGATCGCACGATGGAAACAACACAATATCTCCTCGAGCTGCCAAGGGAAATTACATCTCACATTATTTGATTTTGATCAAAGAGTGACATATTTAACCCCTAAATGGTGATATTCTCGGACCAATCAACAGCAATTAGCTCCCTTTTGGGTCACAATAGTTATTGTTTAACATTTGTTGTAAGAACCTTACGTTGAACTAGTTGAACATATATAAGTTGTTTGGATATAAATGAAGTGAAGATGGACGGACAACCATCAGAAAATACCTCTGAGACGCTTAACTAACCAATTGCTTGGTTACATTTGTCTCACTCTTAAAGCCGTGGTTCCCAAAATATTGTTTTTTAAAGTATGTCCTATTTTAAGGTAGACCTATGCATACATTTAACTAGCATTGTTTTAAAAATTATAAAACATAACTTAAATGTATGTAAATTTCATTCATCACTGAGCCTAATAAAACATAAAACTAATATTATTTCATTTCTAGTGACTGTGTCATTCCGTTACCAATATGAGTCATTCTGTTACCAATATGACATTCTGTTATAGTTAAATTTGGGTCTAATAAATTGCTGTACTTTTTTAAAATCTATATTTGCATACAAATTTTAAACTTTCTGGGAAAATGATTCCTTCTCAGAGAACAACAATTAGCCTTTTAATGTTAATAGAATGACAACATGTTGCGTATGGGGAAAACTGTTTTGCACATCTCAGATTTGATTTATTTTTATTAACTCACTTTTGACTTATCTAGTTAGTATAAACATTATCACAATTTAAATTACTTAAAACTCTGTTAAAAACCATCTTTGAATACCATAAAAAACAATGCTTTAATTCAAATAGGGTTTGCTATCATGTGACTAATGTTTGATAGTAATTTACTATTTGATAACTATTTTGTTAAATTGTTTCTCGATTATAAAACTACAATATTTTAGCTATTCAACTTGATTATAAACTAATTTTTAATTTTTGAGCTCCATATCTGCTTTCTCATGGAACTGCCCAGATCTTTCATGTTAACACTGATATTTAGTACTTCATCTGTTTCGCAAGTACCATATTACTTTATTTGTTTTGATGTATGAAAGCTATATTTTACTTTTACATCATGATTGACGACGAGTATAACATAACACTAAAATAGGAAAAGTAGAAAGTGCAAAAAAAAACCTAGCTTTGATACAATTAGTTTGAATGATAAATTTGTATTGCAATGTAATTAAATAATTATTTCAAAAGTCAACAACATATATAAGTCACAGATAACACTGTTAACATATAGTAGGCCTATAGATCATAGATTAACAACTATGCTCTTGAATGCTGATCTTTGGCTCAAGCTGTTGCATTAAGTTGTGTGAATCATGATCTTTACGATAAGTGAATGTTACATTAAGTTAAAGTTAAGTTGATTGTGAGCCCGGCATATGTTATTACATTGAATTACTTATTTTATCTATAGTTATTAATTTAATTTACTTACACATGAAAGGTTAGGTTAAGTTGGGTTGATTTAGTATCATAATAATGAAAGGATAGGTTAAGCTGGGTTGTATAAGTGTCATAATAATTAATTTAAACTAGTTGTGTTATTTCAATGACATCATCAATTTTATGCATCTATAATTTGGTCGTTATGGATGTAGGTCTACTTGTGATCACCTACAACGAGTTTAATCGTAAGAAGTTAAATTTACTATGACATAAAGTTAATTGTAGTTGTCATAGACGGTTTTAACAACTTTGTAAAGACGATAAAACTTATGTTTGGTGTTTAGTGTAATATGTCCAAATAGTTCTAGAACAGCCGAAAGATATGTATATGTGGAACTTATTTAACTTTTTTTTTCAACTCGATTCCACGTGTTTTAACATTTGGAATAATGTAAGGCAGATATCAATCTTTTTGATATTTTAAGAAATGGCTTGAAATGGAACGGTTGGACCCAAAAATAATCTCGCCCTCAGTGTGTAGGCCTACTATTCACACCACTTTAAATACAAAAAAATGAAAAATAATGAATATGATGGATCAGACACAACCTTACAAGATGTGTGCTCAAAATGCATCTTATTGTTTGGGAGTTACTCGGACCATGTGGTGTTAAGCAAGTTTATTAAAAAACAAATATTTAATCGTAAATAATATTAGTTTTATAATATCAGTTTGAGCATATTAGAGTACTACTTACCAAAAGATAATCTATCAATGTTTTCAAACAAAACTAGTCCTTTTGGAGCAACTCTTTGTTTCAAATTTTCCATAAATACATTATTATCGCCATTTAGACCCCCCTTTCCCCAAATAACAAGCACTTTGTTGCCTGGCATAACTAGATCCATTTTTATATTTAGAATTTACTTTTCTGTGCTTTAAACTTTACACTTTAACATCGTTTACAAAGATTGAACAAAAACGTTTATCTCATGTAGTGCTCTTTATAGGACATAGATGAACCAGAATCTAATTCTGTAGCCCACCGCAAAGCGCTGCTATCAACTTTATTTTATGTTACGTTGCTTATTTAAAAACATTCAAAATAAAATAAAGTCCATTTATTTCATGGAGGAAAGAAATTTATAAGATTCATTTGTTGTTTGGATTCTTATAAATGATATTTATGCATGTTTTGTGGTCGCTGAACTGTGCAAGGTGTTTCTTTAAGATTAACCACCCCTATGACACTCTACTCAAAACCTTATGTTAAGTTGGATTCGTTTATGTGTACTGAGGCCAGTTTCCTCGTTCATCCTTTCATGGAATTGTGCCCCCGGCGGGTAGTAAGAATAAACATATCCTTCTCTTCTACCATGCCAATGCGGGTAAATTTCTCACTTCTTATTTCTACTCTACAAACTAGCACATTAATGTAACTTTGCCCACAGATCAAGTTAAGGCCTACCCTCTCTAGGGGTGTGTTGAACTTTCAGCTCTCAAAATAGATGGCGTTGCTAACGTTATGCAAACTGGTGGATTCCAGCCATCAGATTGGCAGCATTACTGGTTTGTTTAAACAATTGGGAGGCTGGCTGACCGGTAAGCAGCCGCAAGCAGACTTTTCCTAGAACTGATAGATATAAGAAGTGTATTGCCGGACCGTTAAGTGTGTAAGTGACCAAGTTGGACTAAACGTGGGGAGATAAAACGTCAAGATACAATCATACTCTCGAGCAGAAAAATTAGAATATTCGTCCCAGCCAGCTAGACGCTTCTCTCTGGGGGTTTAAATCCCTGCTGAGGGTATTATGGGGAAATCTCATTCAATCGTTTCCTTCTACTCTCCCACGCAAATGTGGGTACATTTCCTTAATTAATTCTGCTTGTTTAGGTATGAACTAATTACGCCAATGGTTTAGGGATGCATACGTTTCAATTTAGAGGAAGTGTACCCGCATTCACGTGGAGAGAGAGGGGGAAATATTTAAATATCACCCTATCATGATTGAGCCATGATCTTCCAGTCATCGGCAGACTAGTCAATTGCGAGAATGATATCTTAGACCATGTGGCCACCAAAGTGGGATATTACCAATCTCATGTCTAAAAATAGCTAGAGAGGTGGGAGGGAGCTTACGAGAATTCTTCCGTTCACCCATGTGAGGGAGGGAGGATCTAAAATCATGTAAAAATAAGCCTTACGTAATTTTAGGATGGCCCTCTTGCAATAAAAACCATGGACCATAGATACAAGGCCTAGCAGCCGGGTCATATTATTTAGCAGAGTAGAAACGATCTCAGGTCATTGCTTTATAAATCACCTTTTTAAAAAAGTCTTGAACTATATTTTTCAAATAAATATCTGGGGAGGATAGTGATAAATAATACTTCATACTTATTAATCAGGGAAAAAATTATTTAAGGTAAAATTAGAGATAACTTATTTTTGAAGATTTTGTCACAATTTATAATAACCTATACGAGAGAGTATGTAGCTTACGATTTTGTCGTATCATTTATTTGGGTTTATCAAAAAGGAGGTAAAATAAAAAATAACTAAAATTTAATATGCTAAATTTGGCCACTGTGCTTTGATTAATTTTTAAACTTTAAAGGCTAAAGAGGCAATAAATATTTTAAAAGCAGTTTCATTTCGAAGACTAGAACAATTTTCACTATAAATATATATATATATATTTTTACTGATATCACCGCGTCATACTACCTGTTCATGTTTTACGCATATATGATAATCTAATTGGGTAGTAATGAGGAAGGAAGCATTTGAGAGGTTATCTACCAGCATTTTTATTTTGGGAGATGGGGAAACAATTTAGGAAAAACGACCCTCAGTAGATCTGAACAGATTTGAATCCCAAGCGCTCCGCTATCAGCAGGTCAATTTAACACTGGAGTGACGCCTTAGACCACTTGGCCACTGAAGTGGGTATCTGTTATTTAATACGGTGTTTACAGTTTTCAAACATCTATAGGATTTACACAATTTTCCAGAAATAAATGTTTTTGGGAATAATTTTTCATCCTATTGGTAGATTTTAACTTTACTAATATCTCCATGATTTCAGCTTGCAAGCAGGCTATACCAATCGAGAGGCTGCAGTATGTTGGAAAAGATAATGCTAACATTTTTGGGTTGAGGGTGCCATGTGGTCTGCACAACCAACCCTCCAGTCTTCTATCTCAGTTTTCTAGATTGAAGCGCTACTTATTTATTCAAGTAGCTCCTCATTTGTCCTCACGAGGTTGATTTTGGTTCCGTTTAAGACCCACTGCTTTGCAGACAATAATGGAAGCACTTGGGATCTAACCCGGGACTTCGGGACCTGATATCAGTAAATCTGACCACTATACCACAGATGCTGTTGGGTATCAACTACTTACTTACTTTGTGGCATTGGGAACACAAAAGTTCATTAACTTTAATGGTTTTAAATATATTTTACTTATCATCAACTCCATGTTGTAGTCAAAAATACTAATGAGCAATGATTGCGTAAATTAAACAGCTCTAGTAACTTTGCTAGTTCGATTCCTTGTTAGGTTGAAATTACTTAGTACTAGCGTGATACGAATCGGCCAAGGCACAAGAGATTTTGAACATACTATAAGTGCTTTACAGAGTGTTAGTAACATTTACTTTCAGCTAAGAGCTTTTTTAGTAAAAGTACTTGAAACATCAGAATAATCGCTACATTGTTATATAGAAATATTTATTTGTATCTTAATTTTGATATTATTTCTACAATAAATAAAATAGTATCGCTACTCAATCGTTGTACTTAAATTAGTAAATACAAATAGCCTAAACGCCAGTAATATGTAACCATTAAACAAAACTTGCCCTTTACGCCAAGCAATCAATTATATCTTTGAGTTTATTTGTGCGCCCTTTCTTCCATTGACCCATGCTTCACAAACTAGTTATTCACAAGGATATAAAATAATATTGTGTAAATACTTTTTCACCTCAAAATTTATACAATCCATTGGATCTTGTTCGAAAGCAAACAGTCACATTTTATTAATTATACAAAAATAATCATTGTGGGTACTTATTGTTCGGGATTCGATACATTTCCTCTCTGAAAATAGCGCACAAACTGCGAAAATGCAACAAATTCAAATTAAAAGTACTCACATTTAACAAGCAAATAAAATAACATGTCCACACTTTAGTACAAAAAACTTCGTTCATTAATTTTTTGAAAAATAACTTTTTTCAAAGTCAAATCTTAGACCGTAAAATAAATATAGTAGATAAAAACATACTGAGAACGTCTCCAAATTACATTTAGACCAAATTTTATTTAAAATAACTATGATATGAGCAGGAATGTTTATTTTTATCTATTATAATAGTGGATTAAAATTTCAATGTACAGAAGTTTTCATATACTCTGAATATTAATACTTATTATTACAACGTGTAGTGCTCAAAAATGAGAAAACCCGTGTAAGAATGTAAGATAGGAGTGAAGAATTTTACATGTTTTACTGCCTCAGGTAAATAAGGGCTAATGTCGTAAAACTTTGTGTATTAAAAAGCGTGTGGTTTTTCTTTGAAAATATTGTATCACTAGAGTAATACTCTAATTGAAGTAAGTAGGGACCAACTATATTTGTTCACACAGCGGTTAAGTATTGTGAGTATTTTAGTTACTGAATATATTAAGATGTTTATATTTAACTACGCAAATTCTCATAATTGGACATTGGCCCATCTTATCCCAATACACATGGTATTAATGTTTCTTTGACTCAAGGTCACAGAAATGAGCTTAACCCTCCATTGCCACCTGAATTCCGATACAGCAGGTTATCCAACGCTTGCAAAACGATAATACCTTGTAAATGGTTAATGATCATACTAATGGTACGTATTATCAACTAAGATAACTATTTGTAGAAGTAAAAGCTGTATTGAAAACTATGTATACTTACTAAAGTGTTGACTTGCGAGTCATTGGAGCTCAATATCGTCGTGATTATTGAAGCCAACCCAAATTTAAAAATACATTTAAAAAGAAAAAGATATGATTCATTAAATAATATGTTATATAACAAACACTCTAGCTTAATTGTACAAAGAAAATAAATAAATCTATTGATAATTTTTGTTTTCCCATTTAAAATGCATTGAAATGGAAACATTTTAACGAAAATATTTCAATAACTATTTTTAGCATGGTTAGAAAATTCCATAAGAATTGGAAAGATGTCCCGATATGTTACTAAAATAAATAAAAAAAAACAACAATGTTGAATTATTAGATATTTTTTAAACTTTTTTTTTATAACCGTGCATTTATGGATAGGCTCAGCCTTAATACGAAAGATCTGTTTAACGTTGTGCACAGGCTGCTAGGGACAGATATATTCCGATAGAGTGTAGTACTATCGGATTGTCGTGCTCGTGACGGCCCGGTCAAAGAGGGAGACACTATCATTACCTCTCACTCTCACTTAACTTCTCACTTTGAGTACAAATAAAAGTAAGGAAAGAGGGGATTAGTAGCCTAACAGTAAATGTTTACAGGGGGGTTCGGTGGAATACAATGCTATAGTTAGAAGGACAAATACTTTTAACAACGCCTAGCTCAAGGGTGGATCCAGGGCTAGTTGAAGAGGTAAATTGGTTTTTACAAGGCTCCTTCAAGGATACATTTAATAATTTTGATTAATAAATATTTTAATTTATAATATTTTAATTATAATATTGCGAGTTTAACAAACTAATTGAAATTAACAATTAATTTAATAATAATAATACTTTAAGAAAGAACACAATTTAGATTAACCAATTTGTAATTTTAATACAAAAATAACATAAAACAAAAAAGTCACCGTCAAAATAAAAATAATAAATATAACTGTGCATAGGTCTAAAGTGATTTAGTAATAAAAGAAATAATATGTATTTTAATACTAAACTTAATATTAATACTAGAACATTTTAGTTTTAATCCCTTTTCTTTGCTCTAGAGCTAAGTTGAAAGAGATGTTGCCTAATTTTGATTAGGTCGTGTAGGAGATAGGGTGAGGAAGGTTTTAGTCAGTCATTCTTTACAACTTTAAAGTATTGGTTTCAATATTTATGATTATTTTCAATGCAGGAGGGGACGATTGCACCCAACCCCACCTGGATCCTCCCCTGGCCTAGCCAGGGAAACTCTAAATAAATATATGATTTTTAATGTTAATGAGAACAAATTCACTGTGAGGTTTGTAAGATGATTACATATTCCAACAAGTTAATATACAAAATTAAGTACACTTTTTGGAATATGTGGGATAAAAATGACATTAACTAAAGGTTTTTTTAATTTAAGATAAACATTTTTTTTAAATATGATATTCAACGAAATACAATAAATGCAATGATCTTGATATTTTTTGGACACAATTATAATTAACTAGGACTGATTGCCATTAATGATATGATTTAAATTTCTAGGCCTAAGTACTATAGTTGTATTTGTATACAAAATTAGTTACAGGTTCATATTGTTTACACTGTAATCATACAAACTGGTCGATAAGCTGTAAAAAAATATCTCGAAGGTTAGAAACATGTGGCCGACACGATTTGGAACAACTGGTTGACATGTTCATGCTTATGTGGATAAAGTGACAACAAACTGGCTGACATTGGGGCTCCAGCTAACTGATCGACAGCACACTGGTTAACATGTGTGTAAAAAGTGGTCAACAGACAAGTGACTTGTCATGCAAAAGCCGTGTCGATGATATGGTCGATGTTAGTAGGACCATGTGATAAAGAGCCAATTGATCGACAAAAAGTATACAAATATTTGGAATGCTTGGGGGTTAATTATCTGACCCTAGTATGACCTACTGGTCGACAAGCTCATGTATACGAGGACAAAGTGATATACACACGAATAGTTGACCAATTTGGGTGCATAAAACAAATCAACAATAAACTGGTCGATACGTGTGACAAAGTGATAGACAGATAAGTAATCTACACGAAGGAGTACTTAGACCAAGTTGTTGATAAGGGTAGGACCATGTGCTAGACGACCAACTGATCGACAAAATATTAACAAACATTTGATAGACTAGGTAACTAGTGGCCGTCGACTCGTCGAAAAATACGTACATAGAACCACAAAGTGATAGACAGCCAACTGGTCGACAAAAAAA
>JBCFYV010000935.1:11493408-11527905 GCA_039000515.1 Timema cristinae
AAATATGTTTCCGGAATTTTGGAAATTTTATTTAGTAAGGGATTAAAAAGGGGGTGAAAGTTTGTATCGGACTTGCATTATTTTTGATCTGAGGTCAAGTTATGGTCATCAACGTAACGTAATATTTTAAATTAATCTGTAAATACATATGTATATTTTCGTATTTGTATATAATCAACTTCCACGCGAGCAAAGCCGCGGGCAACAGCTATCTAGTATGACATATTTTAACAAAGTTTACATAGTTTTTAGTTAAATATTCCAGGGAAAAGGGGGTGGGTGAAAGCGCTATGATAAAGCAACACAATCAAATATGATTTTTAATATAAACTTTTAAAGCAACTATAACCATAAATTTTTATTATTATTATATTATTATTAGCACCGCGTCTTACTACCCGTCGGGTTATACGCACTTACGCTAATGTGTAATGGTAGGGTGATTGTGAGATGAAATGAAGGACCTACAGTTTAACGTGGAATCTGAACCACGGTGGAGGCCTGGCATTCCCCACATTCACAAGATATCTTGACAGAGGTGAATGAAGGGTTTGGATATCAGATAAATCTGTGCCGGGACCGAGGATTGAACCCCGGCCGCCAGCATAGAAGTCTGACACCTTACCCCAAAAACACCAGGTCACCTGTTAAATTTTTATTAAAATGCTTACATTGAACACATACATTGGACAAACTATAGGTAAGTTATAAACTTCAAAAGTCAAACATTTAGCTCAACTTACGCTTACATTGTATAAACATGTAATGAAGATGGAAAAGAAGAAAAAACCAAGGATAATGTTAATTCATTTATATCACAAACTTATATGTGATGGTTATCCATTAGATCAGTCCTAATAGTTGAATACAATTCAATTAAGTGAAAAATGACAACCTAGCCACCAGAATTGAACCCAGGACCTTTAGAATGGCGCACAAAGCAAATAAAGAAGGAATTATGGTGGAAGTAAAAGGGAAGAGGATAATGATAATTCTTAGTTACAGAAGCCTAAGAAGGAATCACTAAAACTATGACACATTATATATATCATTATGTTTAATACACAAAGTCTTAAACATTTCATCTGCGTGACACAAACTAATGTTTCGTACTAAGTTTATCTCCCTTATGTTGTATTTTTGTGTAGGATGGTTGTCAATACTGGAAACAAAACATTAGTTTGGTCAGAGCCTCACAGTTTTGATAATTTTGATAAATCTTTAGGTCGGTGTAGAGCAGAGATTCCCTAACTGGTGTATTGCAAAATTTCCTAAGTCCCATGAAAATTCTCCACTAAGATACTATTTTAATACCAACTGCAATATATATCGCTAAGCTTGCCATCAAACTTTATTGTTTTGGTACTTGCAGGTGTCAGCCCACCATTAATGAATTTATTTATGGATGTTTTTGTTAGTAGTGCTGAACAAAGATATACTTCATAATCACATCACTTGCTTGCCAGGGTTGTTGAGAGGGCGGCCGATAACTGGTGACACTTGGAGGGAGAGACGTCGGGTTTCAAGGACCGAGTAGCATTGGGCGGCTTGCTTCCCCCACCACTGAACACTGACTGAAAACCTGTTTAGCCGTTCAAGGCCAAGCTTCACCACTTGTCGGATGCCCTCTACACAGGGCATATTTGTTAGTCTCAGTTGCTTTGTTTATCTGCGTCACTATAAACGGCATTTTATCTTCACTTGTTGATTATTTACTAACAATGGATACGTTTTTGGTTAAGAAGCGGAGAAATGAAGAAAACGTGAGAGATGTTAAACTTTGTGTGAGTGTGAGTTCTTCCAGTAATGTTAATGTAAATATTGAAGTGATCATTATAAAGTCAAGAGTAAATGAGGGACAAGAGAACAAATTATCTCATGAAGAATCTACCACTAGTTCCAGTGTTATGGAAATATAACAATAACTATTTAGCTTTTGGTTTCACTTGGAATGAAGATTGTGACTGGGCAGTTTCCATCTGTATTTTTTGTGGAAAATGGCTGAGCAATGAAGCAATGGGTCCAAGCAAAATGAAGCGGCATCCAAAAAACAAACATCCCAGTGAGTCTCAAAAACCATAACACAATGCAGCAACTAAAATGAAAAAAAGGGTTTAGGTTTCAGATAATGCATTTAAGGCACCATTCAAAGTTTCTGAATTGATAACAAAAAATGAAACCACATGTTATTGGTGAAAATTTAATTGGTCCAGCTTGTCAGATCATCATTGAAATGATACTTGGAAAATAAACTAGAGAGAAAATTTCCAAAGTGCCTTTGTCCTATAATAAGATAAGCCGACATATTGCTAAAATATCTGAGGAGATCAGTCAAAATGTTGTTGAAAAAAATTAAAGTAAACAGGCAATTTATTCCACAAGTAGATGAGAGCATCGATAGAGAGAACAAAGCTCAGTTACTTGATTTGGTAGCTTTGTTGACGAGACAAGTATTACTGAGCCATTTTAATTTTAATTTTGCTTTGAACTGAAGACTACAACTTGAAGTGACATATTTGAAACAGTTAGTTCTTACTTAGCAGATTCAGATCTATCATGGTGTGATTGCTATGCCCTATGTACAGAGCACCATCTATGTTGGGGAAATTTAAAGGGTTTGTTTCCAAAGCACAGAATAAAAATTCATCAATAATAGCTACACACAGTTTTCTTCATAGGGAAGCATTGGTAGCAAAAACAGTTTGAGAAGGGTTATCTAAAGTCCTCAAAGACGCTGTAAAGATGGCGAATTTGGTAAAATCTCGCCCTTTTAAGGTTAGGATTTTTGAGAAGCTTTGCCATGAAATGAATTCTATACATAAAACCCTACTTTTCCACACAGAAGCGAGCTGGATATCTAAAGGCCAAGTTTTAAATTGAGTTCTTGAGCTGACGGAAGAGTTAAGTACATTTTTGAGGAGGGGATTTACCCTTCATTTACTAAACAGCGAACGCTGGTGTTTAAACTGGCTTTTCTTGCAAATATATTTAAAAAAATGAATGATCTAAAACTGTCCATGCAAAGACGCCAAGAGAATATACTTATGTTGACAAACATAATCAAAGGATTCCAGAGGAAGCTAAATTCTTGGAGTAGTCTGTTTCAAAGGGGGATCTATCAAACTTCGCTACACTGCACAATATTGGATGATTGGGTGCTTATATTTTGTTTTGTCATTCTAACTGCTGTTTATTTTGAGCTTTCAGTCACTAGTATCTTTTGTTTTAATGTTTTAAAAATGAATGAAGAAACTAACTCTTAGTCAGAGCAAGAATCTGTTCAAAGAATACATGGTAAAAGAGATGAGAAATCATGGAAAAGAAATAGCATAAAGAAGATGAAGGCTTGTGGTCAAACTCACTCATCATAGAGTGGAAAACAAATCACAGAAAAGGCTTCTGGACCAGATTGTAAGTAAGTAGATTTATGTCCTTAAAGATGCACTTAAATAATATATTATTTTAGAAAACATATTAAGAGGTGAAAGTAAGTAAGGAACAAATCAAATAAGGAATATATAAGACTTAAAAAAATAGATAGGTTTTGTTTATTTAAGGTAATATATTCACTATAGCATGGGAGTATATAATTTTATTTGGTTCCAGGTGCAGGAAGAAGTGCTTTCAGAAAATCTCCGAGACTGAACATAATGATCTCTGCTATGAAGCATCCCAGGGTGGATTCTTCTCGTCCAAAATCTGCTTCATACATTATTTTTTTGTAAAAGTTAAAAGGACACGTTTATCAAGACAACCTTGGGTCATCACTGAATTCAAGATCACAATTTCAGCAGTCCGTTGGAGGAGCAACTGCAGACAAATTTTAGACACACAGGATAATCTGTTAGGAAATATTTAGAAACCAAAGGGCAACATTAATTTTAAAATATGTTATAAAATCAGTGTTTATTTGTCTTATATTTGGAATTTGTAGAACAGCATATTTTAGTATTTTTAGGGGAAGAGAATCCAAACAGATTTAAAAGCCTACGTTCCAAGGATATTGTTCCATGTGAAGGCCATGGGAAACATCATAACAGATCGAATAGATCTGCTGAAGATATGTTGAAACATTTTGACGATCACATTCGTTCCTTTCCCTTTCACCAAACTCGTCAAAAGTTAGCTACTACCTCTCAAGTGGCATGACTGTTGCACCTGGAAAAGAACTAACTAACCATGCTGCTATGAATTTGTAAAGAAAGGAGATCAGGATAAAAATTGTTTAAGTATTGTTACTATTTTAATGATAAGTTTAATCTTCAATTTATTAGACCCAAGTCAGATTATTGTAACATGTGTGAGGAACTCAAGATGAAAGAGTGAAATTCTCGAAAATCTGGAAATGAAAAAGAGGCTGTAAGTTTGGTCAAATGAAATAAAAATGTGGACTGTCTAGTTTTTGACTTCATGCAACATGTACCAGCGCCACATCTTCTCGTTTCTGATGTCTTTTATCTACGACGGATGTGGCTGTACACTTTTGGCATACATAGGTTTAACACCGAGGAAGACAAAGCTTACTTTTACACCTGGAGTGAATGTGATGCTAAAAATGGTGGGACTGAAGTACTTTCCTGTCCAAACCACTTCATTTTGAAAAAAGTAGAGCCTGAATGTGACACTACTTATTTAGTGATGCACCGACAAAACTGAAATCACACAATGGTTAACTACATAAAAACCCTGGTAAATATGATGTGGTTTAAAACTGTCCGCCAGTACTTTCCAACCAGAGGTCATTCCTTTTTATAGTGTGACATTGACTTTGCTAGCTCGGGTAGAATTAAAAAACAAAGAGAGAGCTGGGGTCCCAGCCGAATGGTTGAAAGAATTTAATGAAAGTCATGATTTTTTTTTTCCAGATATTTGTTTCTATGATTTTACTGATCATTTTTCAAATATTTTCAAGAAAACTGTGACATCCAAAGGAAGAATTTTGTAGTAACAAAGAATAAGAGATTGGTTTATACCAAAGAAACAGGTTGTGTTCACGTCTCTCAAACTAATAATGTGTTGTCAAAATTTAACCTTCTAAATCCACATGTTGCCCCAGGGAATTTAATTATGTCTGAATGTAATGAAAGACAGTTTCTTGTTCCATTTACTGTGCCTTTGGAGGAAGAAAACGTAGACGATATTAAAAAGTTGTATAAATATTTTAATGAGTGAAAGAGAGATCTATGACAACCTTAACTCTAATGCTAATTCTAATGCTCATGCTGAAAATTCTGATGTCGACTTTGACCTTGATATTGATGAGTAAATAAATAATTTAAATATGATTAATCATGTATTTTTACCCATGAATCTACAAGAACTTTAAAAAGTTATCATTAGCACATAGTTTGCCAACAACTCAAGCGAAAAGTGAAAACCATGTGATTCTCATACAAGCTAAAGGTAAAAATAAGACACGATAAGCTTAAGTCAAAAACAGGCCAAGTTTTAAAAATTGGCCGGCATAGTCCACACCCGAAACTCCAAATACTCCTGTCCTTGGGCAATGGCGCAAATTCTGTCTCTGTATGACTCAGCTTTGCAATCAATACATTTTTAGATAACTTGTTTTGCTGATTTTTGAATCCTAGTATCTAATACTTCTCCATAAATATTGCTAGTAATGTCTGCAGACCTACGTGGAGTGAATGCTGATGTTCCTGTGATATTAATCTAAACACTACTTCATGATCAAATTGTAGAAGAATGGGGTTTTGAATTCTTCACTTTCATCACTATGTACGAGGGTCATCCAGAAAGTAAGGTTACAAGTGCTCCTTAGGCCGGGAGAAATTTTTTGTTTCAAATTTGGCACAACTGGCGTGTAAGGGGGATCTCAACGGCACTCCCGCCACCACCTGTCCATGCGAGATCCACACAGTCATCCGTTTTTTGACTTTGCAGAATAATACCACCGCGATTATCCATTGGAAGCTCATGGAAGTTTATGGTAGTGTTGCGATGAGTCGACAACATGTCAAGAAGTGTGTTAGATTGTTCAGAGAAGGCCGTACTGATACTCACGACGAGGCAAGGAGTGGGAGACCATCAGTGATTTCTGATGAACTTGTGCGAAAAATTGAATAACAAGTGCGAAATGACGGCCGTGTGACGCTTTACAACATTCACGAAAAATTTCCTGATATTTCTCTAAGTTTCCTTGGTGATATTGTGTCAGAAAAACTTGGTTACAAGAAGTTGTGTGCGAGATGGGTGCCCAGAATGCTCACATCGGAGCACCGTCAAAATTGTGTGGCCGCCCCACGTGAATTTTTGGATTGTTTCGCACAGGAGGGAGAAGCTTTTCTGGACTCTATCGTGAAGGGGGATGAGATTTGGGTGTGTCAATACACCCCAGAATCCAAAAGACAATCACTTCAGTGGCGTCATTCATCTTCCCCAGCCACCAAAATGTTCAAGACAACCCATTCAGCAGGAAAAGTCATGGCATCTGTTTTTTGGGACCGTAAGGGGGTCCTTTTGGTGGATTTTATGCCTAAAGGGCCTACCATTAATGCAGAGGCTTACTGCAATACCCTAATAAACTGAGAAGAGCCATTCAGAGCCGCAGAAGGGGAATGCTGACCCGGGGAGTCAGCCTCCTGCATGACAACGCCAGGCCTCACACCGCGCGAGTTTCACAGGAGCTGCTGACATCGTTTGGATGGGATATTGTCACCCACCCCCCCATTCACCCAACTTGGCGCCTTCGGACTATCATCTTTTCAATAAACTAAAGGGGTTTTTGGATGGGAAACGTTTTTACAACAATCAGGAGGTCGAGGAAGCTGTGAAGAAGTGGCTGAAAGAGTTGGCGGCAGAGGTCGATGACACTGGAATACAAAAGCTGGTGCCCCGACTACAGAAATGTCTCGATCTCGACGGCGATTACGTTGAAAAATAGTTTAATATATTTGTGAAGTATCCTGTGAATTTCAATTAAATACAAGCATTTTTCGATCCTAAATAAATATTGAAACCTTACTTTCTGGATGACCCTCGTATAAGCCTCATTTTCACTCTTAAACTTCTAAATCGTCCTTGAAGACCTTGATGCCATTGTCAAACTTCTGCTCCTCATTTTGAAAACTTTTCGTTTGGATTATTTTCAACAACTTCATTTCCACCTTTTGTATTTCCTATCCTGTGAGTTCCTCTTTTTCTACTTCCTTTTTAAAGACAAAGGTTTTATAAAATCTGAGCATCCACCCAAGCATTCATACCATTTTGTTGTAGTAGGAAAAATATAGAAGACGAAAACCAAACCCCAATGAGCAGCTTGCTACACTTAAGACAACAGTTTTCTGTTTCTCAATGTTGACCTCATCTTCAGGAGCGACAAGATTGCAGAAAGGTAATTGTTCTGAGGGATTCAAAGTAAGATCCACTGCGTTCATAGACACTGGAAGATGATGTCAATCAACTTGATTACTGTAGTGGCATATTTCTTGACATCTGTTACTGACGAATGTGTTCCAATTGTTCTCTTAAAAGTTTAATTCAAGTATGAAGATTGGCGTAAAAAAGATAGATTATATAAGTGTTAGAATAGTAGAAGTTTATGAATTAACAATATTAAAAATGATATAAGATTTTAGGTTAATATGAACTAAAATAAATTGAATTATATTCTTATCTGGTTTTAATGCCCTTGATCCTTTTTCCTTAAATGCTGGTACATTCCAGCAAAGATTCACGACATGTTTTAACGCTACATCAGCTATCAGCAACGCTATATCATCTGTTTATGAAGTTTATGGTTTTGGAGACATAGTCATTGTGGTTAATGAGGACTATGGTGTTTCCTTTATCTGCTTTGACATTTATGATATTATTTCTATTAAATTTGTTGTTGTGATGTTTGAGGATGAGGTGTTCTTTTAGGTTGGTTTTGTTATGATTACTATTATTGATGATTTTGTGGATTTTGTTAGCGACTAAGTGTCTATTAAATTTCATTAAGTTCAGTTTTGTTTCATCACAGCTAAAGGATTCACATTATGAGTTGTTAGCTGGTAAATATGCTATTTCATTATCTATATTTGTTTCCTAATCTAAATATTTTTAAGCTTTATTATTCTGTCTGAGTATCTCACACGGGATTTGCACCATGACTTATTGTGATTTTTATTCTTTAGTCCTGATGATGGCGCTGATGTAGCGTTAAAACATGTTGTGAATCTTTGCTGGAATGTATCAGCATTTAAGGAAAAAGGATCAAGGGCATTAAAACCAGATAAGAATATAATTCAATTTATTTTAGTTCATATTAACCTAAAATCTTATATCATTTTCAATATTGTTAATTCATAAACTTCTACTATTCTAACACTTATATAATCTATCTTTTTTACACCAATCTTCACACTTGACTTAAGCTTATAAGTTTATATTATATTATTTTAATGTGATGTGAATTATATTAATCTAAAGTGTTTTTAACTCTTTCGTATTATGATGAAAATATAGTGGAGTTATCTAATTGTCAATCAATTTCTACTCCATTCAATGTCCATATCTTTTGCTCTAGTTGATCTTTGGAATTTTATACTAAATTCCCAATTTTAATTATGTTCTGCATTGAATTCTATGATTATATTTAAAAGTTGTTTCCTTACTACATTTCATTATGTTTTTCAGACAATGACAATTTTTGAGTACTTCTCTTGCTTTGAAGCAATCTTGTGATAGATGTCGCACCAAGAGGCAAGCCTGTTGCCACTTTTTTTCTTGGCCTGAGAAAATGGTTGCTGCTCTAGGCAACTTCTTATCATTCAGAGTTTCTGTACCACAAGCACCAATAAAACTAGTTAGTGGAAGAGAGAGTCTCTCCTCACTTTCTACTTCTTGTCTCAACAACTCAAGAAGCTTCTCAAGATGGTTTGATCGATCACCTTGTTTGCTTGATTGTCAAGTGCAAAACCTTTCATAACATCCTCTGACTCCACAAGTGGATAGAACATTGCAGCATATTCGTCACTGGTTACACCTAATGAATCCAGTGCCCTTAGTTATGATCCTAACCTATCAAATAGGCTGCGCAAAGTAACATCATTTAACAAGGCAGTCTTCTGTCGTACTAACGGCAACAATTCCCGTACATAGATTTCAATAAGATAATCCCTTATGATCCTTGCCTTTAGTTGCTTTATAGTCACCTGATAATTGGCTGCAGATGGTGGGAAGCTCTCCACTAGTTCTCGGGCTGATGACCCATGAGTGGTGGCTTGATAAAGGATTGGAATTTAGATATTCATGGATTTTTTAAACTGCTCTCAGAAAGCAATCCAAGTACGGACATCTTTGTTGAATTGATTCAATCCTAACTCAAGTAAGCTCATATTTCTTCTAGACCAAAGTTAGAATGAATTATTACTGGCCACACTTCCTGCCATACTATTATTCACAACATTATGTAGTAAGTTTTATTTCTTGCTCTTTAAAGTCAGCCATATTTCTGATATTCTTCTATAGCATCATACTCCTTGTTGTTCTCGTCATCTTTTCGTTCTGATGAGTACCACCCTTCCGGTATTTTCTCATCAAGATAAAATAATCTTTCAGCTTAGTCCTCCATTATCTTAAAACATGATGAAATATCTTCTCCAGATGGTTTTTCAAAATCATTTCTAGAACATGTAAACAATCTGCGTGGTTGTGTTCGATCTCTACTTAATATTGTAACTTCAGCCATATTTATGAAAAACAGAATCCTGTCACAGTCGCCAGATGTTCAGAAAAGAACTAACCTTTTAACTTTAATAACATTTATAATATATCATTTATTAATTGACAATGTTTAAAAGGAAATACAAGCACAATTACTCATTTACTGATAAACAAAGATGTGTCTTCTTGGTACTACCAACTTAACTAGGTCACTAACTTCTCGATCCCCTTTTCTTGCTGCATAATACAAAACATCAATATTTAAGGAACTGAAAGGAAATATTACAATAAGAATAGATCCCAAAAACTAGATACAAATCATTTTACCTAAATTTAATAGAAAAATGTATTAAACATAATAAAATACGTATATTTGTACAAGTGTGCCGTGAAAATAATGTCTTCAACTAAGTATGCTATGAAGGGAAAAAGGTTAGGAATTCCTGGTGTAGAGTTTAATAAGGAAGTACAACTTCTTAATAACCAAGAGCGCAAAACTAATGTACGTAGTAAGATGCTCAGAGTCACTTAAGTTATAAAATTATGAAGTTGTGGTTTAAGTTTAGTGCTACTCTAATATAGTTCTTAAGTCTCATAATGATTTAGATGCTACTTACTGTGGCTTAATCAAACTTATTATATCTACTAACATGATAGTTTTCCCCAAGTGTAATTTTTTTTCTGTTTAAAATAAAATTAAAAAATATGTTAGATAAACAAATTTGTACTTAACCATTTTTTAAATAAAAAACAAAGCAAATATATATATTTTTTCTAATGTTATTGGCTAGGCATTTTACTCAAAGAGCCGGCCACAGGGTGGAAATAGTTGTTGTTTATGATACTTACAGAGCTATCCAATTATCTGTATCATGTAGATCAGCGCTATAAACCTTTTTACTATTATAGACGGATTGCCCAAAATATCCCATAGCTCTTTTGCCAGAATGTTGAAATAACCACCATGACCAGTTCATTAGGTACAAAGATGTCAATACCTTGGTTTTACTTAACATATGAATAGCTGGGAACAGAACACATTAAAGAAAATTATTATGAGTTTATCATATTTATTTATATAAGAAAAAGGAGAGTCACAGATACACAATCCATATTTTATTTAGCACTGCATATTACTACCTGTCTGGGTTATATGCATACACACTAATTACAATACTGTACTAGGGATGAGAAAGGTTGCGTTTGGATGAAGTGTAGCCATATTTGTGTGGAGGGAGAGGGAAAAAACAACTTCAGTACACACAGTAAGGATTCAAACCTTTATATCCACGTCATTGGTAGGGTAGTATTACCTCAAACCATGTGACCACCGAAGTGGGCTCACAATATCTTATTAATAATGGTGATAGTTTATTCTAATCTAAAATAAAAAAAAATTGTTCAAAGATCGATCTTCAGCTGTATATAATATCAATGTTACAATTGTTTAAGTGTTCTTTATATAAGAAAAATATTTCTATTATTAATGTTTAAATTATTTATACTTAACATAGATTTACTATTTAGGGAATTAGAAATATAATCATGCTGCCTGTCGTTGCTAAATAATCTATATTCCACAGCAAAATGTTTATCAAGTAGCAATGAATGGAAAATATTTTGCAAAGATACACAAGCTATATTAAGTGTATTTGAGAAAACAAAGGTTTACACAACCCCAGAGTCAGTCAAATGTTTGTATTACTTTAATTTTGTTTATAAACAATCTTACTTGTATTACTGATATATTTGATGAAATTTAAAAAAAGACCCTGACCTTTCTAAACACACTCATACTAAAATATAAAATATATTATGTTTAGTTAGATAATTTAAAATAACATTATATTGTAAGTTAATGAGTAAGTCCAGGAATTAGATTCCCTCTTCATGTTCTGTTGCTTCATCTGCTTGCAAAAGTTCATCATCATCCTCTTCTGTTCCATCATCCTAAAAATGTTGACAACTAAAGATTTGGTTAAAACTACTCTTCAAACAATGAAAATTAAAAGAGAGTGTAAAACACAATTTTCAAGGATTTACCATTTTGACACATAATATTGAGAACTTCAAATAAAATATGTTGTCTTAGAATAACTATACACACATTTTTAGTTATAGTTATACCTGTCCCATCCTTAAGTTTGGGTGTTTATGATTGATGTATCTATCACCTTATATGACCGATAATAGATGTGGAGTGTGTGAAATTATCTTGAGAACACTCTTGTGTGATACTCCCTACAGATTTGCCCAGAATGTGTTCCTCAGTTGAGGGCAGCACCTTGTCAATCAGTGGAACTAGAGGCTTGTCTCAAATTCTAGGCAATGGCTGCTCTCAGGTTAAGTAAATCTGTTATGATGTCTAATTCATTGTTTCTCATTATTTATGACTTAACTCTATGGTGTGAGACTGCAATTGAGTGGCCATTGCTGTTAGCAATGATAGTGCCAACATTTATGGATAGAAGGTATAATGTGGTCAGCATAACAAACCCTTTGGACATTCATATCAGTTTTATAGACTGTAACTGCTACTTATTTATTCAAGTAACTCTTTATTTGTCCTCACTAGGCTGAGATTGACCCTGTTCCAAACCCACTGCTTCACATCAAAATTCTGGAAGCACCAAGGATCGAACCCAGGACTTCAGTGTTTGTAACTAGGAACTCAGACCACAGGGACGATTATTTATCTCTAATCTGTTTTGAATTACCTCCAAATCCTAGTCACCCTCCTTATGATAAGACAGGACAAGACAAACCTGATAAAAATATAAAATTGTGTCTATTAGGGCCATATTAAGAATACTTGAGAGTGGCATTAAACCTGCTGTGGATATGGATTGAGTAGGCAATACAAAATATATATATATATATATATATATATATAATATATTATATATGATTCATTTCAGAGAGCAAGGCTCAGAGTTTGAGAACAGCCTAAATCCATAAATTATTTATTGATTGTGGAAATAAGAGTGTGTTACTAGTGGTGCATCTATGAATGTGTATGTGGGGGTGGGCAAGAGGGTTGAAGTTGGAGGGCTGTGGCATAGGAGCAAGATGGAGGGGGATGGGTTTTAAATCCATCTTAGCTTGCCAATAACACAATCTTTACATACTATTATTAATTGGTCTGTCTTTTTACATATATGTTACCCTAAGCAAATTGAGCAGCTTCCATTTTAGATCTTGAAACTTCAACTTTTTCCTTGTTTGAGGTCATCAATCAGTTACATTTGTGGCCTTCCTTCTCTCAGTAAGCCATTTATTCATCTCTAGGTTGTTTGTAGTCAGTTACATCCTCTTCTTGTTGAAAATAGTCTCGACTATTGCTTTTCTTGCTTCACCCCTCATGAACACTGAGTTTGTCACAGTTAAACTTCCTATACATTTGAAATGTTCCACAAGCTCTAGATGTTTATTTGCCACCGCAATGTTCAGTGGTTCTTATATATGGGATATCCTCATTACCTTTGACTCATCAATGCTAATTTCCATTCCATATACTCTTCCAATTTCAACTAGTTTAAAGCTGTTATTCCTTTGCCAGTACTACCGAGTCATCTGCAGATTTCACTGTATTTATCACACAGTTTCTTATTTTCAAATCTCCAGATCCTTCCAAAGCTTCCTTAGCAAAATATTATCTATACAGACTGAAAATAATTGGTGATAAGCAACAAATGTGTCTTAATATATTTATGTTCATGCTAAAGTCCAGTCAATAGATAGCTTATACTAACAAAAAATCCAGGAGTTTTGAAATTTAAAATGGTCACATAGTTCTGAATCCTAAATAATTTTCTGAGTTTTTGACCTTGATGCACCACCGCTTGCGCCACCATCTCTAAGCTATGGCGGACAAAACTTTTTTCCCCTCTCTATATATCATTTCTGGTTGGTACTATGATTAAGGTCATAATCAATAATACATATACATATATATATTAAAAAAATTGCTACAGCTTTTGTATAAAACTTTCTTTGTTAACGAATAGTTTCCAACCTTCAGAGGAGTAAATTAGATAACATTCTCGACATCTTTGAAAACTCTTGCATCTCCTCGATTTTTTTTATATATTAATAATTGCAAATATACTCTTTGCAACATTAATAAAATGTTAATCAGCTCATTTCCACATCACCATGAGATAGAGCTACCAGCATGTTTAAAAAAAATGTGTTGTAGGCCTAATCCACAGCTGAAATGAATTTTTAGACAACTTTTGGAATATGCTCCGCTTTGAAGGTCCAGGTTGAATTACATTTATTTCTTCACTGCTTCTGCGATTATTTCTTGATTCAAAATCTTTGTTGTACACAAGAATAATATCTAGAATCAACCTTATCCTCAATTTATATATCTCACCATAGATATCTGCATTGTGTTTTGATGGAAAGGTCTTCTCTAGGTTCCTAACACGTGATTTAAAGTACAGTAGTCTCCGATGAATCTGAAAACCGGTTCACTGCCAAGGTTTGGTTCACGAATAGTCTATCAGTGCGCCAGCATGGCGCAGGTTGTGGACCAACAAAACCCACAATAGACTCTCACTATATCACACCCTTTGTCATGGGATGTACCATGTTGTCTCGTTCTCCTTTATTTATGAAGTGCGTCATTGATGACACTCCAATAAAACCATAGAAAGAGATTTCGTAGTCCCTTAAATACTACTTGTTTCGGCTAGATGCTATGTGCTTTAAGACCAGATCATGTACAATAGATCTCGTTTACACCATAACTGTACATCTCTGCAGGAAGAGCCTTCGGATAAAGTCCTTTAAAGTCATGTCCTTGTAGAACGATCTGGTTTCAACGAATCCATTTTGAGCCAGAAAACACAGTTATGCCTCCATAAACTCTTTCGTCCATCTGTGAATCAATGCTCTGGCCAACATTATGTGTCGCTCTGCCTCATTGACACTCATGAGTCCCTCCCCCCCACCATAATCCCCATATCTGTTTTCATCGAAATCTTGTATCCCTACAAAATTTTCCACCTATCCTGTCCATCTTAGTCCCTCCTACTTCTTTTTGCTCTGCGTGGCATTGGGATACGATATCCTGAGGGCTGCCATTTACTTCCTCACTTACCCTTTTCTTATTGGAATCTGATGCTATTTATTCACTTTCACTTACCCCTTGATTGGGCAAACGTTTCTCCCTGTGCATAGCTGCTCTCCTTAGTTTCCTTACTCTTTTGGACGGAGATCTCTTTGTCTTATTCTCCGTCCTATCAGACTTTATATCTCCCCTACTGAACCTGTCTTGCTTAACGTTTATCTGTTTTAGTATACCTGGTATTTCAGGCAGTACGTCAGTTACCTTTCAATTTGTCTTCTTGGAAGAATTTGATGCGTATGGTGGTCATGGGAGTTGGGCTTCTTGCATTTTTCTTTCGCTTTCTTGAAGCGCATGGAATACAAACCTCATCTTTGCTTTTGCAATCTTTCTATTTGTGTGCCAACTTTCTGCATCTGCCACACACATCCTCCTACTCTTCACAGTGGGTCATAATGTGGACGAAGTCTCTGCATATAAAGTACCTCGTAACGACTGTATAGTCTTTATTGAGACCACTCCAAATGAGATATATATTCTCCTTGATCACAATTCATTCCTTACTTTTGGAGAGACTTTCACCACTTGTCTGTCTCTCAGACCAGTCCTGAACTGGAGCTTAAACTCCTCCAGAAATTTTCCCTCTGACATTGTACCCATCAGGTTTTGTTCGTAAATCTAGTCTAGTCAGTTATTCTGCCGTCATGTCCTTGTCAAAGTCGAAGAATGTCACCAGTAGTCTCCTTCTCTTTGGCACTTCGCACGCAATAGTTTAGGTCAATTCTTTATGCGCCGAGATCACTTGCTTTGAGAATTAGTTTTTTTCCCCGCAGGTCTGATAGCTCTGATTTCAATTCTGCCCATATTGGTTTCCTTCATTTCTTTGCAAGGATGTGACAAATACAGCCTTGTACCAAACAACATTTGTCCCGGCTTTCCCACCTTATTTCCTCTAATTTCTTACTTTAATCTGTTGTTTTCCTCCCCAATTTGTTAATTTTCCCTTCCTGGTGTAGAGCCGTGAGGATCAGCTCTGCCATCTTGTCGATGAGCTCCCTGAGGTTGGCCTGTTTGATCCATCCATCTTTGTTATACCTTGATCTAACAAACTCTTCCGCCTCCTTAAGTTTCTTTAAGGTCACCAGGCACCTGCTTTCTTCCTGAGTGATTTTCTCCTTCTCCTCCTTCCTCTCTTTGTCCCCTTTCCTGACCTGACTAGATTTGATTTTCTTCAGCCCTGTCCCTTGGCCTTTCTCTGCCCTCCTCCACCTTTCCTGTACAACCTTATTGCCGGTCAGACATATCCAAGTCGAATATCTCCGTACTATTTTCACCGGTTTCACTTATACTTTATTCACATACTTGTTTTATTAATTGTTATGTATTGATAATTTTTATTCATTTAATTATTGATAGTTTTGAGAGAAATTACTTTAAATAGCTTTAGTTTTGAATTAAAAAGTAATTTAAGATGTTACTAAGAAGTTATTGACAATGTCACTAGAGGAGAGAATAAAGAGTTTATTGCAAGTTAACAGAAGTTACTAAAAAGTTACTGAGCTAAGTTACTAGAGCAGAAAAAAAGTTATTAAAAGCTACTATAAAAGTTACCAACAGACCAAAGTAGGTCAGCTTGCACCCAAGTTTCACCGAGCCAGCCACAGAGTGTCCACATGAACCTGTCCTCGTTTATTGCACCAGAAGTTTGTGTTATTATTATTATTATTATCATCATCACTGTGTCTTACTACCCATTCGGGTTATACGCACTTACGCTAATTTGTAATGGTAGGGTGATTGTGAGATGAAATGGAGGACCTACGGTTTAACGTGGGATCCAAACCACGGTAGAGGCCTGGCATTCCACACATTCACAAGTTGTGATTAATACACGTATTGTCACAGAAGTTTGTGGAATAACTCTGGAACCTCTTGTGCAATTTTCTTCCTTTTCCCAACAACTTCCGCAGAATTTTGTTGCATATTTTTTCATGTAGTTGCCACACATCCAAGCCTCCAGGATGCACCATAAACTGCAAGAGACTGCTGTGCCTCTGGCTGGACTCGAAATCAGTTCAAAATTGGTTATTCTGGTTTCACACTCTTTACTGTACAAGTTTTCTTAGAAATAAATTTTTACTATAACTTTTTATAGTTTAAAAAAAACAAAGACATGGAGCAACACTTCAACACTTTCCCTCAGTGCAACATCAAAGCAGGCACTTTAGCAAAATGATGCTAATTGTTTATTTACTTTATCAGCCTTGTAAACCACGACTAGAAAACGTTCTTCGGCTATAGCAATTCTCTCTGGGTCTATGTCACGTTTCTTGAACAGTTTCACAGTTTTGTTTAAGTGCAGGTTCTTCTCAAGAGTAGTGAAAAACATTTTTTTCCTGAATTGAAGATAGGAGATGTTAAGTTACAACTGCTAAATGAACGGAGGAACATTATGTTATCTGCTGCTGCTTCTTCATATGGAAAATTCTGAGAAGAGTACAGTTTTTCGGTAATATTTTTGATGCAACCCAGGAAAACATACCACATTTCACAAAAATAATTTTCCTGGTTTTTATTTCTACCAATAAGAAAATTTAATTCTGAACATTAAAAAAAACTACCTTTCTAGCTATAAAATTACATTTTTTTATAATATTTCAAACATCAATATCTATTTTTACCAACTTGTGGTAAATGGCCGCCAAAGCTTAAGAAAAGAAAAAATATCTATAAAATTAAATCTTAGGTTTTTTTACCATTTAAGGTTTTTAAAATGCTATGTTTGAACTGGAGAATAAATTTTTTCTGCTAAATTTTTTTTTATCAGCAAAAGGAATGAAACCGAAAAAAAAATCATCTACCTGCAAAAATAAAATCTGTGAAATTGTATTCTGTTGAAATCATTTGGATTTACGGAACTAAAGATGCTCATTTTGACTTGAAGGAAGTATTAATAATTGTATTAATTATTATAGCTATAGTTTTTACTCTTCTATCTTAAATTTTAATTAGCACATTAATTGAAAAAAAGTCCTAGCTTGGTTTACCAACTTTACTGAGTCTATAAGCTGGGGCTCTGTGTTAGCTTCAAGTGACCTCTTTGGTTGTGTGTGCTGGGGCTCTGTGTTAGCTTCAAGTGACCTCTTTGGTGGTGTGTGCTGGGACTCTGTGTTAGCTTCAAGTGACCTCTTTGGTGGTGTGTGCTGGGACTCTGTGTTAGCTTCAAGTGACCTCTTTGGTGGTGTGTGCTGGGACTCTGTGTTAGCTTCAAGTGACCTCTTTGGTGGTGTGTGCTGGGACTCTGTGTTAGCTTCAAGTGACCTCTTTGGTGGTGTGTGCTGGGACTCTGTGTTAGCTTCAAGTGACCTCTTTGGTGGTGTGTGCTGGGGCTCTGTGTTAGCTTCAAGTGACCTCTTTGGTGGTGTGTGCTGGGACTCTGTGTTAGCTTCAAGTGACCTCTTTGGTGGTGTGTGCTGGGACTCCGTGTTAGCTTCAAAAATCCACAAAACATAAGTAATATGACTATCAACTATTAAGCTTTCAGATCAGCTATCAAAATAGTGTTATCAATAGCTAGGATTATGAAAAAAATTCTGTTTTTTTTCTATAAAACTTTATTAATAATTATTACAGTACAAAACAGCACTAGAACAATTAAAAAGGCAGTGGTTTTATTATTGTATGAAATACTCAATGAAAATAGAAATACATCAATACCACTGAATATATATAACTTTCAATAAACCATGCCTTTTGTCGCTATGGGAATTTAGCATTGGCAACATAAGGCTTGGTTTCATTTCCCACACATTATATTGTTTAAAGCTAGATTTCTTGTATTATTAGTGACGTGGTAATCCTGTTTACTGGTTGAGATCATAGTTAAGGTTTGGAACTAATAGATGGCGTTGAAATCTAGAAACTGTCAATTTCCACCCGAATTGACATTTTACAATTGAACAATTTTTTCGAGAGACATGTGACATGTTTTTCTGGGCCACATCACATTTCCTTTGTCTGGTTTTCGAAATTAAATGTTTGGATGTGATCTTGCTAATCCTGTAAATAAAACTAGAAGATCTATGTTTTCACCTACAATGACAACAGAATCGTATGCTGAAGACATGTCAGTGGCTGTGTTTATTATCAAACTGTCAGCATCTTCTGTATTCTGTAGACTGTTTTACCGAAAAAATATCCTGCTCAAAATATTTTTTTGAGCATTGAGACTAAGCAAATTTTGTTCTTTATGCTAACCAAAAGATTTTCTTGCAAAACTGTCACAACTATTTCTTCATCGAAAATCATTTCCACAAAACTTTGATTTCTTGATCAGTGCAATCATTCTGCGCTCTTTATATTTTTTTTCAGTAGGATTAATTGAATACCCATTAAAAATAATCAATGCATGGTGCCATGGTGCCATTCTATGTATTACATGTAATTTGTACAAATCGAACAAAAAGGAACGTTTAGATGCCACACAACTCTAGAAAGTATCCACCGTCCAAAATTTAAATACTGTTAGTTCCAAGTTTAGTGTCATCTGATAGTGGCGAGAAAGCAGTGTATAATGATGATTTAATGCCCTTATACATCCCTTCTTTTGAAAATAATGACCAAAGGAAATGGAGCAAGTTTGAATTTTAGGTATTCCTTTAATTCTTAGTTTGAATGCATTGTGAAAATGTACATTCTCTGAAAAAGCATTAGTGGGTTTGAGGATTGTAATTTCTTTGAGATTCCATCGCATCATCCACGTTGTTAGAAAACCGATGCTCTCTTTTTAATCCAGTCAATGGTAAATGGTACAATTTTTTCATGTATACATTATGGTATTTTGAATCCACCGTGGCTAAATCCATCGTAAAATGTTGTATACAGTCAACTATCATTCGATCCCATATTTGCTATTCCCTGCTACTTTCAAGACGGTGTCTTTCAAAAATAGCTTCCGCACTTCATAGACTGTATTTTGTACAGTCAAACGAGTTGATTTTTTTTTTTGCTTACTTACAAATTCTTCATTCATTTCTTTACTGCATGGAAAGCAATAGTTTTTGAAAATAAATGTCAGAACAGCCGATCGCAGAAATGTCAATGACAAGGACCGTGGAGCCACACCACTACCTTGACAATAAGTCACCGCAATCAATTTATCATTGTTATAATACTTTTAGCACACACTGTGCGTGGTTACTTTGTTAAGGTTTGTCAAGCAGAACCTTTTATTTTGATGCAAGAAATTCGAAGAGTTTTTATACCTCTCTCTTGCACTTTAACTATTTCACTTTCATCAAAAGTTTGTTCCCATAAGAAACAAACGTTCACTTTAGAAGCATCCAATGCAAAAGCCAAAGCAATTATATGATGCACACATGCACACACACAAATAAATAAGCTAAGCTTTCAGTGGTGAACAAACATCTGACACACACTCAGCACAAACTTCCACTACGCTGCACCTGCAAGCTTCTTCCCCCTCCCCTTGTAAATGGTTCGGGAGGAGGGTAAGAATTTTGTTAACATCTCATAAGCTCCTTGTATGGTTCAATAATAGGCAGCAGTGCCCAAGCCACTTCTACAACTGGTCGAATAAAAAGGATGGACACAAAACAGTAACTTTTTCGAAAATTAGTGGAATATGTTCCAATTTACGCCACTAAAGATCGAAAACTATTTGACGAATAAAAAAAGTTTTATACAAAAGTTGTAGAAAATTGTCTCCTTTATAATATTCTTAGTAGCTATCTTGATCGTAGGATCAACCAAAAAGGAGATAGAGAGAAAAAATTGATTTAGGTTGCCATTTTTTTCAAGATGGCTGCGCGAGCGGTGGCACGCCAAGGTCGAAACCTTAGAAAGTCATTTAGAACCCATAACTACATGACCCTCTTAAAATATCAAAATTTCCGCATTTTTTTGTAAGCTAATCGTATTTTTTTTGGTCTCTTATTGACTGGGCTACTACTATTAGTGTTACTAAACACTACCCATTAATCTTTTCCCATTAATCTTCTCTCTCTCCAGTTGGTTCCTATTTCATTGAGCATCTTCCATCAGTTTCTTCCTCCAGTTTGATAGTCGAATGGCTCTTTACAGTCGATGAAACTAGAACCTAATTTTTCCTGAACGTCTAGGAATCTTTCCAATACTATCCTTTAAACTCCACTGGCATCTCTGGCTCCTTTTACTTCCTGAATACAATCTGTTCGTCTAATACTTCTTCTGCCTTCTTTTGTAGATGCTTAGTCATTATCTTTGCCACCTGCAAACTGAGGATCATGTATTCAGTACATTTCTTGGCTTTCATTTTCTTAGGTAATGCAATCATTGTCTCCCATCTAGGAGTCTTTGGACCATTCTGTTTTTTTTTTATCTTGTTCACTAATCAAGTAAAAACCTTAATTCATTTTTCCCTAACTGTTTCAGTAAATCTTCCAATAGTTCAGCACTCATAGCTTTTCTTCTTCAATCATTATAACATTAGGTCATTTTCATTCACTTTCATTTCTTCTTCTAATTATTGTTTCATATCTTTGGGTCTGTTGTCCTTATCATCTAGTTATTCTATGTTTTGCTACCATACTGCTTTTAGTTATTTATGGTTTTACCTATCTTCCTGTTTAATCTTCTATTTCTTGTATTCAAATTCAATTGTTTTCTTTCCATCCTAGTTCCTTCATATTTGCATACACCATATTGTATCTGCTGATTATTTGTAATCGTTCCCTTGTCTTTGCGTACACCATATTGTATCAGCTGAATCTTTGTATTTACTCCATCGTCTTATTGAATTTATCATGTATTTACTCTTATTATTATACCTTATTAGCTTCTTTTTCAGCCTCTATAATTGTATATTTTTTGTTTGATATTTGTAATCTTCCATTTCTTCCTTTATACCATCTTTACATACCTGTGTTAATTAACGTAATACTGCATACAGCCCAAACGAGTAGTAAGACTCAGTGCTAATTATTATTTTTATTATTATTTGTTATATCTTATGAGAGGTCAATTCCTTTTGTCAGTGAACTTAGATCGCTAATGCACCCTGTACTCTGCCTCCTTCTTCAGCTCCCAGAATTTTCTTATTTCCTTCAAGTCATCAAATATTTGAATCCTCCTTCCTAAAGTCCTCTTTCCCTCAAACTTGACTTCTATGACATTGTGCAGAAGACAGTTCCTCCTAAAGGCTTGACTTGCAAAACAACATCCATGTCAGGGGATGAGTGAGGCAAGAGGTGTGGTTTATATACTGCGCTTGCGGGACACGAAAGAAGGGGTGGTTTACAGCACAAGACGGTGCTATTCGTTGTTTTGATTAGTTGTTTCATTTGAAAGCAAGGCAAGAAAGATGTATAGTAATGTTCTGATAGGAAAAAGCTTTAAGAAAATACGAACTTATTTTTTGTTATCAACATAATTATTATTAGTATCTATCAAAAGTGACAGTCACAGGACAAACGGCTTGACATGAATAAATATGAAAGACATTTTAATAACCTTTGTAAATGTCAAACATGGTCCATCCTACCAGTATTCTACAATAGGTATATTACACAAAGGTATTATGGAAGAATAAGCTGATGCGGAACTTAATGTTTTCCAAATGATTTGCGGAGCGTACTGAATGGTCTGATTTCAAACAAACGAGAGCGTCATCTCAAGTTCTACTCTGCAGTTTGAGTTCAAAACAATTGAAGATAGAAATAAATATATTTTACTATCATCTTATAGAAAAAGATTGTGATGAAGAAATGTTACTAATGCTATCTCGTGAATTCAGGGAGAGCTAATAACATGTTTACAAAAAGGGAAAAACCAAGGTACATACAACATTTAATAAAAGAGCATTTACTTTCATCATCATCATTAACTGTTTGCAGCCTGTGGCCGGGTCAGTTTAGTAAAATGCCTCCATCCTTCCACAATTCTTTTTCATTAAATGTCTTTCATTCTTCTCCTCTAACTTGAACACTTTCTGTTGTCTGATCCTCCCCTATATTTCTTGGCCTGCCTTAAAAGCCTTATTCTTAAATGTTTCATTTCAACATTTTCTTTAGCATGCTCCATTTTTCCATCCTCATTTAATGACCATACCATCTCAGTCTTGCTTCCCCCACTATCTCATGTACTCCCTATACCCCTACTCTATCCTGGATAACTTCACTCCCATATCCTCCATTTTCCTAGTCTCTCTTACATTCACTGTCCATGTTTCTACTGCATATGTGACAGTGGGTACAAAGTACAGGGGAGCGGAATTGTATATCCATTCCGATAGTTTTGTAAAAAACTGCTTTTGTGAAAAATCGGAATTGTATCCACTGGAATTATATCCACAAAACTGGAATTGTATCCACTCGGAATGGTATCCATTCCGATAGTTTTGTAAAAAAAACTGCTTTTATGAAAAATAGGAATTATATCCACAAAAATGGAATTGTATCCACTCGGAATGGTATCCATTCCGATAGTTTTGTAAAAAACTGCTTTTGTGAAAAATCGGAATTGTATCCACTGGAATTATATCCACAAAAACTGGAATTGTATCCACTCGGAATGGTATCCATTCTGATAGTTTTGTAAAAAACTGCTTTTGTGAAAAATCGGAATTGTATCCACAAATGGCCGACTTGAGGTTTAACAGAAGGAACGTTTAACGTATAAACTTTATCACACTTCTGGTAGAGGGCAGCAGGATGGAATCCTCTTAACTTACTAATTGTATACTAGAGTGCAGCCTTGTCTAAAAATATCTTTAAAGATTGCACTGCATACTAGAAAATTAATTTGCAATCTTATTTAACTGGTAAGATTATTTTTTTCAGGTCAATACATTTTAAAGTATGTATAGACTTCTATAATTTTAAAGAGATAAATCAATTATTTTATTTGGCAACAGACTTTAACCACTATGTTAAAAAATGATTATTGAAAATCTAGCTTTAATTTATTCAAATCTAGTTAGAAACGAGACATTGTTTATGAATTCTGGCAAGAATTTTATTAATGTGAATTGGCAGCACTGCTTAGCTCATGTCCAATGCTCAGTGAGCTCTAGTGATGGGAAGAATCGAGTAAAAGTAGTCAACTACAGCTTTTGTGTATTGTAATCAGCTGTACTCGATTCTTCCAGAAATACTCAAGTAAAAATAGTTGCTCCATTTTTTTTTTATCCTAAGATATAATACACAATATTGGTTTTCTCACGTAAATATATGTATTTGTATGGTACTTGTGTACTTTCAGTGCTGGCCTGTTACAGGTCCTACTACTGTTGGCCAGCACTATGATAAAGCAAATTGAAATTGAAATTATTATTAGAGTTTACCAACATTTTTATTATCTATTACTATTGAAGTTTACCGACGTATCGACACAAGAAAAATCATTAAGATTCATTTATTCATTTTTATATGATCAACAATATCGATAATTTCCAAACTTTTTTTTTAACAACCTGTATATACGTGTGTGCATGTGAGTGTAATTTATTTTAAAATAAAGAAGTTTTAAATTAAAATCATTCGATGACAATTTTCAGGGGCAGAAATAATAGCTTTGACACACATGACCCGCTCCCCTAAATTAAATTCCTGGTGTAACATTACGTGGTATAATGTTACAACTGGACCCCGCCCCATACTGACGTGATTAGAGATTTGTAACACTACGTGGTATAATGTTACAACTGGACAACAAAGCTACTACTCGCTCGAAAAAATTCAACTCAATTAGGATCCCTACAATAGTATTTTTCTCTGTTGTAGTTCTTGTAGGCTAAGAAGACATAATAGAAACAATGCTGGACAATATATTTATTAATCAATCCAATCCTAAGTATTAATTTGTTCGTGTACTTACAATACTAATCTGCTCACAATAGAATCCTGCAAGGCTGGCCGGCACCTGGACTCCTAGATTGGCGAGTGAGTCAAGGGAGATCCAGTGGGTCAACAAAGCGACCCGGCACTCCGACTGTACTAGCGTGAAATGAACCGAGAACTATCAACATTAACTAGAAGACAATTATGTATCCGACCCCTGACGGAGACTAGAGGAACCTCCTTCAAAACATCGGGTGATTGGAGATATTCCCGGATATTCCGATGGAGCAAGCGGAATCAACAATGGTGTACGTGACTGTTTGAAGGCATCGTTGACGTCATCATATGCGTGTTTGGTGTACTCCCCCCTTCTTTCCAGAACAACGAAATCCCTATATAATGGCAAGCTTGCCATAATCGACTATCCTACGATCAACGATCGACAACAGACCATTGTCATGGATCTGGACAATGGCTGGAGAAAACTTGTAAAAATGTATCAAAATCGTCGCTTAGACGGGTGGAGTTATGAACTCTAACTTATTTATAAACTTTAAACTTTTTGCATTTAATATTCAGTTTCAAAATCTAACGTATTAATATTTTGATCGCCAAAAAATGTCTAAATATTCTATCTTAGATAGGTCGCCGCTCGGGCGCTGTAACTTTTGCTTATATTTTTATTCTCGTAAATATCCTCAGTTATGTGCTGATTAGAAGTTTGACTTGTTAATATTATATTGTTTGGAATTGTAGAGTAATTTTTTTATCGAAGTAACTTTTCATATTTAAAATTATGGTTTGATTTAACGTAACGTGAAGTAACTTTATTGGAATTTAAATTAGGATGACTTTAATCTTTTGCGACGTAAGTTCTGTTTGAACAGCTAAAGTTTTGTTAATTGATGGAACTGTTAGTTCCATATTCTAAGTCAGATCTGATAGTCCCGTGGGAGTTTGGCTTATGTCTGGTAGTCAAACCCTCACGTTGTGTAGACTCTGTTGTATAGTCGTCAAATTTAAGTCTTTATATTTATGATATCGTTTTCTGTGAATTACGATACCTTTAGAACCATATCAAGGTGCCCATTAGGCCTTTATAATTTTGTATCGCATTAAAAAATATTCGCTTTAGTATTGTCTCTTATAGATTGGACTATCAATATTATGATGGATTTCATGTTTCTTTTTGTTAAAACACTTGCGCAACTTTAATGATATAAAGTTGTTGACTTCGAGCATAATTTCCAACTGTACTCATAATGATATAATGAGACCAATTTTTGTTATCTGCGCTATTGTCATTTAATTGAATAAACTGCTCATTTTGTTGAATCTATATATTTTTTATAATTTCCATTTTTTGTATGTTAAGTTCATCCTCTCCCTTTTATCCCTTTTTTGGCCGGGGGGTACAGGACTCAGAGAGGGTGCAACACTGGATGCACCCCTGAATGTTAAAATCTTCAAAATTAATCCTGCTGTAAGTACTAAAAGGTCTTGTTTGTCAATAAAACACGAATAAAGCTATTTAGAGAAAGCATTTTTTTTTAAATTTATTTAGCACCACGTCTTACTACCCGTTTGGGTTATACGCTTAAGTACTAATAACACTAATGGGTGAGGGATTGGGAAGGTTTAATTTAGAGGAAGTGAACCCACATTTACGTGAAAGGAGAATGGAAAACCACCTTTGAAAAACAACCCAGTTCACCCGACCGAGATTCGAACTTTGATATCCCTGTCCCCGGCAATCTAGCTCAACACGAAATAGTATGTTAGCTAACTATGCCACCAAGGCGGGTGTAAGCATTTTCATTTCTTCTTACAAAACCAAAGTTATACAGATAGGTTTTATCTAATCAAAGCAACACTATATATGCAAATTATTTATAAGCTAAACAGAATCAAGCCTACTCTATAAAAAGCACTTTTAACATAGGGCCTAGGCCTATATCATTCAATACCTCACCGGTAATATTTTCAATAACTCAGGTTTGGAGGTAATAGTAGTAATAAAGTGAATGACAATTAGTGTCAAGTGAAGGGTTTTACCTGATCAGGATATAAATGGCGTGAGGGAAGGGGGAGTAGCTGGGCTTACAAAAAAAGATGGAAAGATAGATAATGCCAAAAAGGTGTTGAGGAGGAGAGGGAGAGGTGGTTCGTATAACAGTATTCTTGAAACCACCCCGAAATTACTGATTTAAAATTACCCGTTCCCAATCTCACTCAAAATAATAAGCTCTCAATCTTGAACTGAATCAAAAAGTTAACCTCTCACACCCCCTAATAATAGTAGTAAATATAAGTTTGTGGTTTTGTTTATGTTAATTAGATATTAATAAGAGAGTGAATAATCAATTATAAACCTTTTAAAAAAAACATTTACTTTTAAATATTAACAACTGTTTGTACCAGCTAAGCTAATAGGGTCTCTCACACACGCACGCACGCGCGCGCACACACACACACACACACGCGCACGCACACACGCACGCAACACACACACACACACACACACACACACCGGATGTTTCGAGATCATTTTGCCTAAATTATTTTCCACTTAATCTACATGCAAATGTAGATACACTCTCTCTAAATTCTACCTTTCACACAATTCCTAAAGTGTGAACACGAAGTTAGTTCATAGGGATATTGAGACGTGAAGAATTGAAAAAGCAGTAGACATTTCAATCAGGACCTCTATAAATGTTAAAAAAAAATACTTTTGATTTAATTTGTGGAAATAATTTTTTCTTTCTCGCACCGGTCGGGCAGAAAAAGTATTGCTATCGTTAAAATAAAATTTGAAGTTTTGATAAATATCGACGTTTCATGACTCCCTGAACAGAAAAAGTTATTTTTGCTGCGTGTTTGTATCTCTGCATAGAGTCTAAGCCATTTCATCGATCAGGCTGAAACTTGATATCTAAGGTTTTGATAGAGCTCCCCAGAGAGGTATTTGGAGTTAAATATCCAACCCTAAAATTAAAGGTAGTTTATTTAACGACGTTGCCTACTTGGCTCGCCACTCAGGAACACCGGCAGGTCAGCTTTTCAGTGATAGAGATTCAAATACAACCATTTCCCGTGCTGATAACTAAGTGAGCTAAGGCACTACAGTGACTAGACCAATGGCTTACAATCTGGGAGTCGTGACCACATTCAGGGTCGTGGCATTTTATGGTGTAATCACATTGCTTGTTGAGATTATAGGGTTGTTTACTTTTTAAATTGATTATTATTATAGGACGGTACAAAAAACAAATACAGTAAAACAGTTTGGTTACTAATTATGTTTCTTTTGGTCACCTAACTCAAGCAGTTGCTTGTGTACCGTGAATAGACTAGCCCAGCACCAACAACATCTTTACACTCACCCTAGTGATGGGCACAATCGAGTAAAAATAATCGAGTTACTCGATTGTGTTGTGTAATCGGTTGTACTCGATTCTTCCGTGATTACTCGAGTAACTTTACTCGGTCCTTGTTATTCTTTTATTTACTCTTTTCTTACCAGCTGAGTGAGAATCGACCTTATAGACTGGACTGTTTACCATGCTATTTCCATTTAAAAGGCATATTCCCTTAGAGCTCATTTCTCACCAACAGTTTCTGCCACTACGCAAAAATGCCCCTTAATGGTTTAAATGTTGCCCATGCATTTTCAATACAAAATACTCGCAGATGTAAAGTACACAATCGAAAAGCATGCTAACTAAGGTTATAACATTTCCGATTCTTTTTAAAAGTACTCGATGAAAGTTACTCGATTCTTTTTACTCGCACCTCAGTAGTTTTATTTCCACATACGGAACCAATTATTGTCTTTCTTAATTTATTGATTACTAGATAGCTGTTGCCCGCGGCATTGCTCGCGTGGAAGTTTATTATATACAAATACGAAAATATACATATGTATTTACAGATTAATTTAAAATATTACGTTACGTTGATGACCATAACTTGACCTCAGATCAAAAATAATGCAAGTCCGATACAAACTTTCACCCCCTTTTTCATCCCTTATTAAATAAAATTTCCAAAATTCCTGAAACACGTATTTATTTGTTTTACGTCAATAACCGAAATACAAAATTTTGTTTATGTAACTTTCAAAATGACGGACTTTCATACATATTATCATACATATTATCATCCCCTATTTTGACCCCTTTGGGGTGGAATTTTCTAAATTCCTTTATAAAACTGAATATTTGATCGAAGATAACATAATAAAAAAATCACGTCATACCGTCTGTTTAGGTTATACGCATATTGGAATTACTCTACTGGAGTGGGGATGAGGAGGGAAGCATTTTAGAGGTGATCTAACCGCATTTGCGTAGAAGAAGAGTGGGAAACCATTTAGGAACAAACCGTCCCAATAGACCCATCCAGGATTCGAGCCCCGCTCTCCCCGTCAACAGACCAGTCTAACACGAGAGTGAAGCCTTAGACCATCGGGCCTCATAAGTAATGATGTCACAAATAAATGTTTTCCCTTTTAAAAAAGTACAATTATTATGAATTATTTTAGCAAGAATTTAAAAAGAAGTTTATTTTATTAAAAAGATTAAAAAATGTTAATCTTTTTTATTGTGAGACTTCTTAAAACGCATACTTTTGTATTGGACTGTACATGCAACATGAAACCTGAAGATAACACTGTCAGTGTCAACTGCCCCCTACAGGAAGAGATTATGGACTTGCTATTAGTATCGAATTCCATTGCAAGACTCCCGAGTAATTCTAGAATCGAGTAATTATCGATTCTCTTAAAAAGAATCGAGTAAAGTTACTCGAGTAATTTTTAACGAATCGTCCCATGGCAATCGGTTGGACAACATTACTCGGGAGTCTTGCAATGGAATTCGATACTAATAGCAAGTCCATAATCTCTTCCTGTAGGGGGCAGTTGACACTGACAGTGTTATCTTCAGGTTTCATGTTGCATGTACAGTCCAATACAAAAGTATGCGTTTTAAGAAGTCTCACAATAAAAAAGATTAACATTTTTTAATCTTTTTAATAAAATAAACTTCTTTTTAAATTCTTGCTAAAATAATTCATAATAATTGTACTTTTTTAAAAGGGAAAACATTTATTTGTGACATCATTACTTATGAGGCCCGATGGTCTAAGGCTTCACTCTCGTGTTAGACTGGTCTGTTGACGGGAGAGCGGGGCTCGAATCCTGGATGGGTCTATTGGGACGGTTTGTTCCTAAATGGTTTCCCACTCTTCTTCTACGCAAATGCGGTTAGATCACCTCTAAAATGCTTCCCTCCTCATCCCCACTCCAGTAGAGTAATTCCAATATGCGTATAACCTAAACAGACGGTATGACGTGATTTTTTTATTATGTTATCTTCGATCAAATATTCAGTTTTATAAAGGAATTTAGAAAATTCCACCCCAAAGGGGTCAAAATAGGGGATGATAATATGTATGATAATATGTATGAAAGTCCGTCATTTTGAAAGTTACATAAACAAAATTTTGTATTTCGGTTATTGACGTAAAACAAATAAATACGTGTTTCAGGAATTTTGGAAATTGTATTTAATAAGGGATGAAAAAGGGGGTGAAAGTTTGTATCGGACTTGCATTATTTTTGATCTGAGGTCAAGTTATGGTCATCAACGTAACGTAATATTTTAAATTAATCTGTAAATACATATGTATATTTTCGTATTTGTATATAATAAACTTCCACGCGAGCAATGCCGCGGGCAACAGCTATCTAGTAATCAATAAATTAAGAAAGACAATAATTGGTTCCGTATGTGGAAATAAAACTGCTGAGGTGCGAGTAAAAAGAATCGAGTAACTTTCATCGAGTACTTTTAAAAAGAATCGGAAATGTTATAACCTTAGTTAGCATGCTTTTCGATTGTGTACTTTACATCTGCGAGTATTTTGTATTGAAAATGCATGGGCAACATTTAAACCATTAAGGGGCATTTTTGCGTAGTGGCAGAAACTGTTGGTGAAAAATGAGCTCTAAGGGAATATGCCTTTTAAATGGAAATAGCATGGTAAACAGTCCAGTCTATAAGGTCGATTCTCACTCAGCTGGTAAGAAAAGAGTAAATAAAAGAATAACAAGGACCGAGTAAAGTTACTCGAGTAATCCCGGAAGAATCGAGTACAACCGATTACACAACACAATCGAGTAACTCGATTATTTTTACTCGACATCACTACTCCCGAGTAATGTTGTCCAACCGATTGCCATGGGACGATTCGTTAAAAATTACTCGAGTAACTTTACTCGATTCTTTTTAAAGAGAATCGAATAATTATTCGATTCCTAGAATTACTCGATTGTGCCCATCACTACCTTGACTGTGTGTCTCGACAGTGCTGTGCAAGACGAAGAGTACCTGATTGGATATTTATGACGGCTCTATGATGTCATTCTTTCCTACCATGTGTTTCTCACTGAGCAGAATCGAATATATGCTTGTATCTAGCAATGTAAGGCACTCTTTGACGCCATTTAGTTGTAAGGTACACTTGGGTGCTATGTAGGCACCTAGGATTATTATAACGTAAGTTGTTGTGAAGGAAGGAAATTAATCTTAGGCCACGATCGAGTAGATTTCAGGCTAGGATTATAATCATGGCGTATATTAGGTAAATTATTGTAAAATAAAGGGAATTAAACTTAGGCCACGTTCATCCTTTATTCAGGTCAGGGTTCTAATCATGGTTAAAGGAAGCCTGTCTGTCCGGAGTGGTTAAGAGTATGTTTATTTATTGGGGATTCGCAGTCAGCAAACAGTCAGATGACTTTAGTTATTTGTTGCTATGTTTACAATCTTGCGGGGCATATTAGATGTTAGTTTATTTATAATGTTAACTTTCAAAAGACTTTAATTCTTTGTTGCTATGTTTACAATCTTGCTGGACATATTTGACGTTAGTTTATTTATAATAACTTACAGATGGATTTAATCTTATGTTACTATGAGTCCATTCCTTTGGGTGAATAGTGAGGTCTATGAACTATTGGAACCTCCCAACACATATGTTGTTTCTGACATTAGCGAACACACTGTTGTAAGCTTGTAATTGTGTATGTCTCTGACATTATTTTAGATGTAACAGCAAGTAATGGTTACAGATTTTCCCTTTTTCGAGATTGTTATTTTATATACAGGGAAGTAAAGCACATCTATACCTTGTTTAGTCTGGTCATATATATATATTTATACTGTCAAACGCCAAATATGATTTCCTTTTGTATATTCATTAACGTAAGGGGCATTGCCTTGTTTGTTATATCAGAGAATTGATATTTTCTCCAAGTCTAATATACCATATTGTATAGATTATTCAATGTTAATATCCATTCTAATAAACTAGCCGTTGGGCCATATATGTTACTTACGCTGCGTTCTTGTGTGTACCTTGTCTTACTCGTGGTATTTTCCCTTAGGCTTAGCCATAATAACTCTGGTGAAACTAGGGGTTGTTGGGCTTGCAGAGAACAGATCAATAAAGGTCCCCTGGTGATTACTTTTCTTTTAATATTGTAATATTACAACTCGCTATCTGTGGCGTTTAGTTGGAACTTAGGCGGTACTGCTAAGGTACTGACCCCACAGGTGTGCGGTTGACTTGTAGACTTAGTTTGCTGTATGAGTCTCGTGTTAGGCGAGAAGCGTTGCTATCAAGCTTTCTAAATACCAACTTGGCTTAACGAGCCATAACGAGCCATAACGAAACATCTTAGTCGCGTTCATATAAATAATATAGCATAAGCTAGTTTATAGGAATTAGATCAAACACGTGGGCTTAACGGCACACTAGTTTGGTTTAACTGATGAGGTTAGGATTCATATTCTGACTGACGGTTCTGGGATTGATTTTCCCTATACAATTTTCCACTCTTCCTCCTCGCAACTTCGGGTAAACTTAATCTTAATTCAAACTTTTTCATCCCTAACACATTAGCGAAATTAATACACAGGTTTATAATCCAAACGGGTATTAAGATGCAGTGCTAAAATTTATATAGCTCTGATTAGTAAGAATATTAAGAAACTAAAATTTAAAAACCAGGATATTAATATTTGTAGGCCATAAAGAGGTTGCAATGGTCTCCAAGACAAAATTGATGTCAAACCCGGCAAAAGTTTGGAAACCACTGAACTAGGCTCGCATCTCACCCACAGGTTAATGTTCGAATTATACAAGTGATTTGGGCATTTTCCTCTTCATACTCATCAAAATTTTAGTGGTGGATGTTATCATTTATCAATATATTTTATGGTTAGTAGAATTTAAAATGTGACTTGATCATTGTTGTAGAAGTTAATTCTCGACAATTAGCTATGATTAAACTCTATAATTTAGGCTAAGAATGGAAATACTAGGCTCAATAAGATTAACCAAACTCAGATCAAAACAGCCAATGATCATTTGATTTCGACGTCTGTGTCTGAAATTTTCGAGTATTTTTTCTCTTTTAACACTTGATAAGACACGCGAATTTTTAATAAATGTCAGGCTATGTTATTATTCGTGTGATGAATTGTTACTAAAATATCTAAATATCATAAATATGTACAAAACCTTTATAAATTTATGGAGCAAATAATGAATACTGATAGGTTGTTTCGCTCTTAGATTGTAGTAGATACGCTTATAGATATTTACGTCTCTTTCTATCCCATTGGTATCCCCGTTAACGCTATTCTTTTTCTAATCAGTGGAGTTGCAATTACGTAGCTTAAAAATAAACACAATTATTTATACGAAATAAGCACCCAATATTTTTTGTACAACATTCACTGATGCATCTAGTGAACGCAATATATACTAAAAAAACTGGTTCTTAAACCACTTTTTTTCAACCAAATTATGAAAATTAACATTGTCTTTCAGCTTCAAAAGTCTATATATTAATATCACTCCATAAGTATATTTCACTAGTGTGGGAAATACAGTAATTTTATGGTGGTTGTAATAATTGTGGTGAACATCGCTTGCAAATACTGTCACCGTTAGTAATGAGGTTGGGGCTCGAATATTTACCGAAACACCTAGCATAAATTCAACACTACCACAGTTGGTAGTGGGTGTGCCAACCAAGCTAGGCGACCTAAGTTCCATTCCCGATATGGTCATATATGTATTATTGATAAAATATCGAATGGGATTGAATATTGTTCTAAATCGTGCGCTGATAAGAGCATGAATGAAAAATGAACTGTATGGGAAAAAAGATTTTTATTAAAATAACACGTTAAACATGCCAACCAATATTGTGTATTATATCTTAAGATAAAAAAAGGGAGCAACTATTTTTACTTGAGTATTTCTGGAAGAATCGAGTAGAGCCGATTACGATACACAAAAGGTGTAGTCGACTACTTTTACTCGATTCTTCCCATCACTAGAGCTCATTGAGCATAGGACATGAGCAAAGCAGTGCTGCCAATTCACATTAATAAAATTCTTGCCAGAATTCATATAGAGTGTCTTGTTTCTCACTAGATTTAAATAAATTAAAGCTAGATTTTCAATAATAATTTTTTAACATAGTGGTTAAAGTTGTTGCCAAATAAAATAATTGATTTATCTCTTTAAAGTCTATACATACTTTAAAATGTATTGACCTGAAAAAAATAATCTTACCAGTTAAATAAGATTGCAAATTAATTTTCTAGTATGCAGTGCAATCTTTAAAGAGAATGAATACTTCATGTTTAAGAAAATATTTTTAGACAAGGCTGCACTCTAGTATACAATTAGTAAGTTAAGAGGATTCCATCCTGCTGCCCTCTACCAGAAGTGTGATAAAGTTTATACGTTAAACGTTCCTTCTGTTTAACCTCAAGTCGGCCATTTGTGGATACAATTCCGATTTTTCACAAAAGCCGTTTTTTACAAAACTAT
>JBCFYV010000935.1:11539783-11554091 GCA_039000515.1 Timema cristinae
TCCTAAATCCATGGGGGTGATATGTACCAGCATTTCGAGAGAGTAGAAAATTACCCAAGCGAGATTTGAACCCACGACCTCCTCCTGCCATAACTATATGAGTGACATGGAAGTCATGGGTGTCAAAGTCCTTAGAATGTGCCACAAGACAAATAACCTTGTTATGTTTCAGCTCATGCAATGAAAATTATACTTGGAATATTTATGATTACTCAGTCATTGACACGGGATTCGAACCCGAGACTTTGAAACAAAAAAAAAACTTCTGTCTCTCTTGCTAAAAGCGATATAATTATTAGTATCGAAAGTTTTTTAGCTCACGCTATGAAAAGTATACTTGGAATATTTATGATTACTCAGTCATTAACACGGGATTCGAACCCGGGACTTTTGGCTCAACAAAAAATAATTATCATACGCAATATAGAGTTCGGTCTCTCCCCCTAATGATTTCGCGATTGTCACGCTATCTGTTATCAAAAAAGTAACGTGGGGGCTTGAAATGAGCTGTATTTAGCTGTCAGCTATTAAGGAAAACTCGTACTATTCTCTTCATGCAAGATTGAAATAAGTGCTGATTGAGTGAGAGATCATATTGTAGCGGCAAACTATCTATAACTAGTTGCGGTGGTACTAATTTTAAAAAGTATTTAACAGATAATTTCAAATTGTCTAGAATTAAACAAGTAATAATCAAGTAGGTTTGTGTCCGTCCAATGCTTCCAAGTTAGATACACGTTCTAAATCGCAGCTCCCCCCCCCCCGCCCCCCGTCATAGACGCCTTAGACCACAACAACCATCGATCTGGGTCCTACCACTCAATGCACACAACATTTGCAAGAGTGAGAAAAAGAGGGTGGTTTTTCTGGTCACCTGATTTTCCTAGCATAGCTACGCTTTATCAGCATAGGATAGGGAAGTGCACCAGCATTTTACTAAACCAAACTTTTACATTCAGAGCTATAGGGTACCCACAACCCGAGGGCTAGCACAGCTAATGTCTTCCTTGTGTACCCACACTTGCTATCCAAACTTATTCATTCTGCGCCAAAGTGTACCCACATTTGATGAACAGACATAGCAGAGCGTCTACCCAGCACGTCCATCCTCATCGACAGCTAGAAGGTGTCTGGTGTATAACGGGACTAACAAAGGGTCTTGTGCGCATAGGCATGCGCAGATGTGCATTGGGCAACCGGCGCCATTACAGGTGGCACACCCTTTTAAGTCCCTATAAATAGACCTCGAAATCATTACAGTCAGTCATTTAAATTTGTGATTGGCTCCGATAATCATCAAGATGAGTTTCGACGCGCTGTAAAATTGGATAAATTCAGGTATGTTTTAAAATCGTTTTGTATATTTTAATGGTTACTATTTTGCTTATTATGTCTTTGATGTAAAGCGGAATTTGTTCCTTTGACAGACTTTCATGAAAACCCACCCCCACCACCTACAATGCCAGTAGCGCTGGGTAGTCCAGATCCGCTAGAAATTTTAAGCGAGGACGAAATTTGCCTGGCGGATGGCGACTGGTCCATGGGTACTTAGTGTCCTGCTTTAGATTTGAGCGTGATTGGCGTGTAGTTTTTTCTCACGATAGTAATTAATATGTATTAATATGTACTGAGATCCATATGGGTTGGATGAGGGCCTGCGGGGCAACGTAGCGCCTAGAGCAACGTGCGTGCCGGCACCTGTCCTGGCTGAGGCGGGCCCTGTACTAGAAACGGCCGGTGCTCGGCACGGCACCAACGCTGTCATCATGCAGCCCCCGTCATCCTCAGGCCGTGCCTCACTGTCCTCACGCCACCCCCCATCATCCTCTCACCGGCGACCCTCTACAGGCCCACAAACCCCACAGATGAAAATGTAGGTTTAACCCTTCATAGTGATAAATTAACTGCCATGGACTAAATTTGTAGTTGTCTTAGGGTTCAAGTGTATTTATTAGAAACACTTTGCGAAATGTCCCGGGCTCGATTCCTTACATGGGGGAAAATGTAAGTTTAACCATTCATAGTGATGAATTAACTGCCCTGTACTGTATTTGGTAGTTGTACTAGGGTTCAAATGTATATATTAGACACATTTTGCGATGAGGTCCCGGATTCGATTCTCAGCATAGATGAAAATGTAGGTATAGCCCCTATAGTGATAAATTAACGACCCTGGACGGTATTTGTAGCTGTAATAAGGTTCGAGTGTTAAATTAACTGCCCTGGAAAGTATTTTGTAGTTGTACTCTGGTTAAAGTGTATTTATTACACACACTTTGCTAATGTTGGTTTCAGTTAAAGCAATTAAGTTTAGGAAAAATTGATATTATATTAATAACGAAAGTAGATTGAAATTGAAAAGTATTATACATTTTAATGATAAAATTACGCGTATGTTTGGAACAATTTTATTTAAAGTGCTTACTTTGATACGTGCGTTTGTGTTATAGTTCAAATGGAAGCTGGAAATAGCGGGATGGCCCTCCCACCACCAATGGCAGCGAGTCCCCCTCACCACACCACAGGAGCACCGCCTCAGAGCTAGGGAGACGGTGCTAGAGCCCAAGCTGTGGTACGGGAGACGGGGTACGTGGTGGCGGCGACAGCGGGACCGTCTTCTGCCCCGCAATTGGGATTTAGTGGCCCGGTATACTAGATAGGTGGGGCCCTGTCGAATGGTGTCCCTCTTCGGATCGTCAAAGTGAGAATTAAACAATTGAGGCATTTCTTTTATACTGGTAGAGAAATTACCGTACATCTTGGTTCTCCAGCAAGCGATCGTGACGCATTAAGCTGGCTTGAAGAACAAATTACTAATTTGCTCAATATGCTGCAGGACCATGGCGTCAGTGACGATGACCATGTCGGATTACTTTTGAATAGCACGGACTTGACGTTGAATCCTGTATAAGTCTCATTTAGGCGAGCAGATCAGTTAGACGTTCGATCAGTGCTTGATAACGTAAGTCGTGTGTTGCAAAGTAATAATTTTTTTGAATACAGCACCACTGTACGTTAAACTTAGCCATTTTAAGGAGCCGCGTGATAGGGATAATAATAAATGTGATAAACTCTCTCCCGCTAGCACATATAGCCGGAAAAACCAAGGGATCATTACGATTCAAAATGGCGACACATTCTACCTTGCCTTCGGGCTGATTGTTGCCAAAGCTATATGTGACATTAAAAGAGAACCAGGATGCATGGACGTGAACACCGTTAAACGGATTAAACAGGGCCGTCAAATTAAAAAATACAACGAAGAGGAACTATGCTGTGATGCCCGAGTGAATATTTTGAAAGGTGGTGGAATAACTGAGCTGAAACTATTTCAAATATACCTCTCCGAATACAAAATCCCAATGTTTAGGGAACGTCGGGGGAGACAGGTCCTATAAAAGGGGCCTACTCCCTCCGAACATTCCTTTAAGGGCTACCTTGATTTGTATTTTCAAGACGATAAGCAAAACTATTTTGATGACATGGCATCCTTGACAGCCGCATTTATGTGCTCGTACTTTTGCTGTGAGTGCCGTGTGGCTTTCAACACAAAGAGCGTGCAAAAAGTGCTACGCTAAAGCGGTTTTTATCCGTGGTCTGTAAGGACTGCGGGCATTGGTTCACAAACCATACATGTTTTGATAACCATAAACGTCCCGGTTTTTGCAGAGGTCACAAGGTCGGTCTATGATGTCAAAAATGTTTGCGAGGTATGTGGGCAATATTTCAGTTTGGAAAGAGCAGAATATTCACATAGTTGTTATGAGACTTTTTGTAGAGTATGCGAGACCCATCGCCCTATTGGTCATTTTTGTTATATGAAGCTGGCCCCATCAAAGCCGTCACTGGAAAAGAGCAATTTAATGTTTTTTATTCTATGATTTAAATGCAGGCAATAAACTTTTCTTTAAGGTGTGGTCAACACGTACTTGCACGAACCTAACCTAAGTGTCGTGCAGATGTGTTACAAGGCCTGTGTTCATATAGATGCAAATGACCATCATTGAACAGAATGTGGGGTTGATAGGACTCGCATATTCTAGGGTGATACCACAATGGCCCAATTTTTTGGATTTATAGAGCAAATTGAAGCATCAAAATTTAAGGATATCACCCTCCTAGGCCATAACGCGAATGGCTATGATGGAAATTTTATTTTAAAATATATGATGGAGGTTAAAAAATGGACTCCAGAGATACTAATGGACAGTGGGAAAATCATGTCCATGCGTGACAGCCCGCTTCACTTTATTGACTCACTGAAATTTCTCCCGATGTCGTTGTCCAAGATGCCAAAAACATTCGACTTGGAGGAGTCTTTGGCCAAGGGACATTTCTCCCATTTTTTCAATAGAAATTAAAACGTGGAGTATAGGGATCCCTTGCCACCAAAGGAGGAGTACGGCATCGGTGAGATGTCGGTTGAGGGAAAGGAGCACTTTGAGAAGTGGTATGACGCGTTGGTCAAAGAAAATTATGTCTTTGATTTTAAACGCGAGTTAGAATTGTATTGCGTGAAATATGTAGAGGTCTTACAGAAAACCTGCCTTAAGCTTAGAGACATACTCATGGAGAAAGCAAAGGTGGATCCTTTCAGAGAGGTGTGTACGATAGCTGGAGCGGCCATGTTGGTTTACCGACGAAGTCATCTTAAGGAGAATACTATCTGTATTATCCCTAACGGTGGCTACCGGTGTGCAGACCAACAGTCGCACGTACAATGGCTCTGCTGGGAGGCCGATCAACGCGGTGTCTCTATTCTTATGCGGGTAACGCCCGTGAGGAATATGTGCTAGGGCGACGTGTAGACGGCGTTGTTAAAGCTAGAGATACCACCACCGTCTTTCAGTTCTGGGGCTGTTATTGGCACGGGTGCCCTCTCTGCTACCCTGACAGGACCACCCCTATCAAAAATAGTCCCCACGAGACCATGGAGACGCGCTATGAAGCGATCATGGCTTGTGTTGAAAAGCTTAAGAATGCCGGCTACACGGTCGTAGAGATGTGGGAATGTATGTTTAATGTGATGAAACACCGACAAGGACTTGCAGCAATTTGTACTCCAGTATGAGTTGTATACCAAGGAGCTCCTCAGCCCCGGGATGCATTCTTTGGCGGGTGTACATATTGTATCAAGCTCTTTCACGAAGCAGACCTTTCTTTGGAGAGAAGATCAAATACTTGGATGCGTGTTCATTGTATCCTTACGTTTGCAAGTACAAAAAATACCCCGTCGGCCACCCCAACATTCACTTGGAACCAAATTGTCCGTCTATTGATCAGGTAGAAGGCATATCCAAATTACAGTGACGCCTCCACGGGATTTATTCATGCCCGTATTGCCTACACGGATGCACGACAAGTTAATGTTCATCTTGTGCGGAAATGCGGGGAGGAGAAAAACCAAGACGCGTGTCGGCACAACGACAAAAAAGATCGCTGGTTGACAGGCGTCTGGGTGATTGACGAGATCCGGAAAGCCGTTGAGAAAGGCTACATCGTTGCAGCAGTACACGAAGTGTGGGAGTACAATGTATCTGTTTATGACCGTCAGACGCGTTCTGGCGGATTGTTTCACGGGTACATTGATACTTTTTTTAAAATTAAACAAGAAGCCAACGGATGGCCAGTGTGGTGTACCTCACAAGAGGAAAAGTTAGCTTATATTCAAAATTATGAGGAAAGGGAAGGGGTAAAACTCGATTTCGGCTGTTATTGTAAAAACCCTGGTCCCCACACTCTGGCTAAATTCTTTTTAAATTCACTACTACTACTCCCCTCATACCTCGGTTACAGTTTTTTAATTATTTTGTTTTGCACTCGTTGCTCTTTTTAAACTTTTAACTCTTTTTGCACTTTTGATACATTTTACTTTTTGATATATTTTACTTTTTGATACATTTTACTTTTTGATACATTTTACTTTTTGCTGATTTACCCTTTTTACTCCGATCACCCTTTTTAACCTATCCACAATTTAGGCCTATTTTGTTCTTTTTACACTTTTTACCTTTTTGAAACTTTTGAAACCTTTAATTTCTATTCTCCTTTTTACTCTTTTTTACCTTTACATACTTATTACCTTATATTATTATTATTATTATTATTATTTTATTATTATTAGTGTCATTTTTTAAACTTGTATATTTCTCTTTGTCAGTGAACTTAGACCACCAATCCTCCAATGTTCCTTTCCTTCCTCCTTTAAGCTCCTTGACACTTTTTTTAATATTTTTTATACATAAAAAATGATTGGAATTACTTTTCACCCCATTTGCACGTTTTAAATGTTTTCATCCCTTACGATTTTGATCAGGGTACATATATTATAGTAAAAAGATTCAAAAGGATTTAAAAAAATATACATAGGCCCTGTTTTGTGTAGGTCAGAAAATATTGATCTTATAAAAATATATTTTTAGTAGTCCAACAACTTTTCTACAATAAGTTATTCCGTATCTCAAAGAATTGCGAGGATATGATCATAATTGTAGACATCCACTGATGTAAAGTGTTATCTAAATCAAATTACCAAATTCCCTAGAACATGAGAAGCACTATAACTTGTTATTTGGAGTTAATATCTCTAAAATTTTATAATCTTATACATTCCTTGAAAGATATCTTTTCTGATGTATATACGCCTCACACGCACCAATATCTTCAAGTGTTCCATTTTAAAATTCAAGATGTTCATAGTTTTATATGTTATACCTGCTAGCCAATTTGTAACATTACATTACATTACATTACATTATCTTACAATAGGACCCGCCCCATGCTGATATTTAAGCATAGCTCTCTGTAATTCATACTAACCGCTCCAATTATACCGACACTAATAGAATCCCTACAGTAGTCTATTGTAGTTCACATAGGTTGATACGACATAATAAAACAATTCTGAACAATAATATTCTCTCTAAATAATCAATTTCAACATAATGAAACTGTTTGTGTACTTACCGATTGAATCTTCTGAAACTAGCAACCACCAAGCCTGGACTACACCTATCATCCTAAATTGACGAGTGGGCCGAGCGATCTACGATGTTCCAACAAGATGTAGTCCACGCCGTCCTGTTCTACTAACACGTAATGGGCCGGCCAGTATTGGACACGACTAGAGAATGACTATTCACCTATTCACCTGCCCTCTGATGGTAGATAGATGAACTACTTTCATAGGTGATTGAAGAAATGGTTTGAAACTCGGATGGAGCAAAGACAACAAAGGGTCTACGTGATCTTCCAAAGCCACATTGACGTCACCGAGCATGTGTTCAGTTCTCCCACCTTGATTCTATTGCGACGAAACCCACTATATATTGTGATGTGCGTGTATGTTAAAATGACTATTTGATTCAACGATTGACCAAGGAACATTATCCTGGACCTAGACAATGTCAGGCTAGAACATTTATTTATTATATCTTAATCAGAATCATAACTATGGCGATTCATTTATTGGACTCTCATTTAATTTTAACTCTTAGAGTCAACCACGTTAGATGTTGTAGATTTTCTATTATTTAAATCTATTAATTTTTACCTGATCGTTAAATTTGAAATGAGGCTCTATATTTTGTCTGTTGCCACTTGAGTGCTAGAGTCTTTTCGAGGGTAATCTTTTAGATAGCCACAATGGTTAATTGACTTGGAACTGATCGAGTTTAATGTAAATGGTTTTGAAATTGTGGATAATAATTATTTTGTAAACATCAAAGTAGTGTTTCTTATTTTTGTTTGCATTTTGAAATATAATTTAATGTAACGTAATTTTCTGATCATTTTGATTAATTATGAAATTAATTAACTTTAGTATATTTTCTAATCTTTTTCTAGGTTTGCTTCTAGTATGATATTTTCATTATTATTTACTAGTAAGGTTATTGTTTTCATTTCTTAATATTGTGTCAGGATCTGATAGTCCCGGGGGAGTTTGATAAAGTCTGTTAAACCAAACTTTCGCGTAATTTAAAGTTTCTTATAGAAAGTTAACATGTAAAGTGAATGTTTTTTCAAGTCTTTATTTTTTGGTATGAAAAATACACTTTAGTAACATTTTGAAGGTGCCCATTAGGACCTTGTTTAGTCTTTAGGTATTATCCTCATGGATATTAATATTTTTGAGTTAATGTACTAAATTCAACGTTACGGGTTGTTCTGTCTCTTCAAGACTGACCCATTTGAATATTGGATACATTACAAGTTTATAACTCTCTCTTAAATTATTTACGCAATTTAATGAATATGAAGTTATTATCTATTTGTTTGGTTTTCAACATATCTCAGTTTGATTAATCAGACCATGTAAAGTTTTCTGCTTTATTGTTATTGTTTTGAATAAGCCGTTCATATTGTTGCTTTTAAATATTGCTAATAGTTTCCCTTGTCACTTGTTCCAGAGCTTACTCCCCTCCCTTGTATCTTATTTAAGGTCGTAAATAAAAGGTAATAGAGTGGGGTTGTAACAAATTTTATTTAATAAAACACAGAGAAGTAGTGATATATATTAGTTTTGGAAATGTTTATCAACCCCGTTTCATTCCATTCACAACTCCCATATATACAGTTAAAATTTTAAGATCTATTTTGTTATCTGGAGTTTCTTCTATCTTCCTGTCAAATTTAAAATGTCTCACACCATTAAAACTTTCTGTTTGTAGCTGGCTCCCTCTCTCTACTCAGATATTTACCATAACCCCATTTAAAAAAATCATATTTTAATTAATATTTGGAGTTGGCCCTTTAACTGCCGGCAAAATTTTAAATTGTTTTCACATGGAATAGTAGTTATTTTTATAACTTTTTGAAAATTGTGAGCCCCATTCTCTTTTCTACCAACACCTTTCAGAATTTCATATTTCAAGATTGATTTGGCTACATGGAGTTGAAGCTCTATCTGTCTGTCAAATTATAATTTTCTACCTCTTCTAAAAAGCTTTTTTCTAAATATATTCCTCCTTTTCTTGGATCCCTATTTGAAATTTATTATTTTTTGATTTTTATGGTTATATGAGAAAATCCTTCTAGATTTATGCCAAATTTCAACTTTCCAGTCCATCGTTAATTTTTTTTTTACAATCACAATGTTCCAGCTCCCGTTTCATTACCTTAAGGGTTTAATTCCGCAAAAATACTTTCTTATCGGATACCTACAACCTAAAAAGAACCTTCCTGCCGAATTTCAAGATTCCAGGTCCTGGACCCCTAATTTTGAAACTTGCGAAAATACTCGCTTGCGAGCTAACTCGCAACTTATGAACTCGCAAATCGCAGGCTGTACTGAAACAGAGCGAATTTTGAAAGGTTTCTAATGTCGTGCGAGTCGGTGTAGTGTTGTTTCGCTTGCGACTGAGTTTTCAATCTGACAACACTGTAAAACCATGACGTCCAAAGGGTTGGGGCGATGGTATGCCACAACACGCCATTATACAAGATACGTAACTGAAAGTAAACATTATTATTGTATTGATTACATCATATACAACGGTTAGTTTAGTTTCATTGGGAAACCATCTTCCAATTGTATACATCTAAACTTGTTGTCTCAAAATTTTCTCAAAGTTATATGATAAAATAAAAACCGCCATTCTAGAAATCCAATTTAGCACAATTGCTAGGCGCTTGACCCGAATTCAACTTCCACGAGTTCAATTCCAACTTAGGTAAATTATTTTAATTTTTGTCTGAATTTAAATCACGTTTTCGTAATTAGAATTCAGTAATATATTTTTTTATTTTCGCCACTATTTTAAAACATAAATATACCCTAAAAAATTTTACCATGCGAATAATAATTAGCTTACTTAGCCTTATTTTAAAATGTGTACAATTTTATGTCATAAAACCCATTAATTTAATTTTTAAATAATCACCTACATACAAAATTTCAAAATTGATGTAGGCCTAACGTTTTTAATTTAGTACCATTTTAAATGATTTTTAACGACTATTATGTTAGTCTACGTAGGCTCAAATACCTTGTGTATTTCTATAAAATATATTTAAAACATATTATATGCTTTCTAATACGATCATTTAAAATTAAAGTTTAAAGTCTGATAAATAAATAAAATTTTTTTTTAAGGATTTGAACACGCGAACCTTAGATCATGAGACGGTCACTTTACCGAAATGTTTGTATTGAAGGATTGCATAATGTGTATAAATCAATCATATTCTTTTCTTCTGTAAACCTATTTTGTACAGTGATAGGTTTATTTCAACAAAATCACTCTCAGAAAGCTGCAACCGAAGAGGGGGATGGCATCCATTTTGTTATTTTATTGCTATTCGATAGACAAGGCCTGTCTCGCACGTGTGAGGCTGGCGAGTAGAATCCGCTCGCTATTCGATCGTGTGACGTCAGTTTTTCGCAGCGTAGAAGTTTCAAAATTAGGGGTTTGCGAGATTTTGTGCGAGATGAGAGAAATACGCTAGCGAATCACTACTCGCACGTTTCAAAATTAGAGGCCCAGGGGTTTGGGAGATATGGCTATGAGTCAGGATTCAGGTCTTTCGTTATTATTCTATATTATTATATATATATATATATATTTATATATATTATATGTTTATATTTATTTTTCAGACACACGAAGGTGAATAAATATACTGAGTCTTCATCTTGTAGACGTGGAAGTATATTTCTTCTAATAAATGACCAACTTGAACAATTTTAGTATTAGTTTGTAAAATGTTGAATCAATGTATTTAATGTAGTGTCTATTAAAATAAGCTAAATTGTAACTTTATTAATTATAAATAAAGCTACATTCGAAAAAAAATTAAATCCTACACTTTTATTACTATGATGTTCTCTTGCTCCTCTGTTTTAAATATATTTATGTGTTGACGATGTTACTTTAAGAGCAAGAAACTTTGCATAGGCTATTAGTAAACCTGAAGATATGCACTCAAAGTATTTTTCAAAATTCAGAATTTTACGCCTAAAATTATATATACACCCAATATAATTGCTGCTATGGAGAAAGAAAGGCTTTATCTTCACTCTCTCTCAGTTAAATGTTGCCAAATCTCTTTCAGCTATATTTGAAGGTGGTGTTAGGGGGTAAGAAGGAGCTATTGGAAACCTCAGATAAACAGCGTCACGAAACTTGTCTTATATTTGAAGGGAGATTAATCACACAAAAACGAGTAAGTGATAACACTTTTTCCCAATGGTAACCAGGCATTTCACTCAGAGATGATATCAATAATAGTTATGGGGACAATATATATAAAATATATTTTATTTTGAAAAAGCTGTGAAATAGATAGATAAAACAGGCTATGTATATGCTACTTAAAAAGAGAGAGAAAGTAGGAGAAATATAATGAATAGAGAAAAAATGTGCATCCATCAACTGGCTACAGGTCTATTGTTTACATCTATTGTTTATTATTCATCATGCCACATGCCATTGCCAGTCAGATATTCATTGACTCGTCACGCGCTTCCCCCAGCCAAGGTTACAGCATCCAAGCGCGGCGTGTCATCTCAAATAACTACCACAATTATTGTGGAGCAATATGAGCTTATCAAACTGAGGAGCACACTGAAGGGGGGCATAATTTAGAAATGTCCTTCAAGAAGCTAAATATGTAAAATACATAGGGAATTATGAAAATAAGAGGAGGGCAAATCTATTAGTCTCTTATCGAGAGATACAATGTACTCGAACAAGTAAGTTTATTTTTTCTCTAAAAAGTTAAGTATATTTTGTATAGTTCATCATTTTATTAATTTGAAATTGAATGAATAATCTTTGTGTAGATATGCAATCAAGTTAAAATAACACCGTTAGATGACATAGGCTCAAGAACCGGGAGGAGAGAGGGATAAGGAATGGGGATGTTCAAGCTTCATCCCACACTGTTTCTATTTTGGGGGGTTGTGTCTATATTAAACCCCCCACTAACACAATTTTAATATCATTTTAAATTATTGCTTAATTCACAAACTTATCCCATGCCCATTGGAATATAAAGTGATAATTATATATATATATATATATATATATATATATATATATATATATATAATGATACAAAATTATATATATATATATATAATGATACAAAATTATAGTCGAAAAGGGTCAAAATGTGTACCATTTGTTCCTTACATTCCATAAAAGTTTGATTTTAAATATTTGAAAAAGCTATATACTATAACTTACAAATTTCACAATTTGATTGAAAGTTTAACTTGCACACAAAGAAAAAGTTGTCTACCAAACCACCGTTTAATGATTTATTTTATATTATTCTTTTTATTCTGTGAATCTGTCTTGAGACAGGTATCAACTGGACATATTCCATTTTCCTCGGTCTTAAGCGTCTTTCTTTCAAAATTTTAGCTTTTTCTTTTCTTTATATCTGTTGGCATTCCAAACCTTATCCTACCTCTTCTTTTTTCCCCTCTATCTTCCCCTCCATGATCCTCTTCAATAAACAATCTTTACCTATTTCGTGGCCCAACCAAGACGTTTTTCTCTTCGTTATTATCCTTATCAGCTCTTTCATCTCCTAACTTCTCCCAAACTTCCTCATTCATCAGCCTGTACATTCATTTCACCTTTTCCATTCCAATCTTCTTTCCATCCACATTTCAAAACTCTCCAAATACCTTTAATTCCTCTTTATGATTGTCCACGTCTCATATCCATATACCATCACATTCCACACGAAACACTTTACAAACCTTTATCTTAAATTTATCTAGTTCTCTTTCTCACTAATACTCTCACCCTTCCATATGCTCCCTTACAATAAGATATTCTGCTGACATACAGTATCTCTGCCAAAACAAAATTCCAATCTTTTTTTTTTTTTTGTTTCATCTTTCTCCCCCTCTTCACAACCTCTTTCAGTCCTGTGTACAGCTGCTTTATCAGCCGTATATCATTCAAATCTATTCAATGTTTCTCAAAACATGCAGTGTCATATTCCAGTCCACTTGATTGCACGTTTTTATATAAAAACAATTAGGGTCTACACTTCCCTGGTATTGCTCTTCTATAATATTCTCCTATATTTTACTTTCTTTTCCATTCAGCGCTGTGACATACAAATAATTGTCTTATTATTTTTGCATTCTTTGGCAATGCAATTCTTTAATAAAGTAACCAGAATGGTTTTGAATATATTTTTGGGCCAAATTTCGGTGTCATATATCTTATTGTCTAGGTTAGCTGGTCTTGTAACTGCACCAGTTCCTAAGGCCTTAAGTGCCTCAGATGAACTATGGTCACATCCCATCGCATTTCTTTCCCTGAGATTTTGGATCTCTTTCTCATAATCCCATCCTTCTATCCTTGGTCCACAGTCCTCCTCATCACATTTCAGCCTTTTTTCCAACACAAATTGTCCATAATCTGCCTGAGAATCATATAGCTCTCTCACCCATACCACCTTGTTTTCCTCTGAGCATGATGTTATCCTTCCTTTGTTGTTTATCATAACTTGCTTGCTTATTTTTCTTGGAAATTTCTTTTTCAACCTTTTTGCTGTTTTACACATTTCTTCAAATTTTCCTCGCTTTTACTGCTATTCCACCTCTTCACAACGTTTCTTAATCCACTCCTCCCTGTCCTTGTCAGTCACTTTGCTCAACTTGTTGTTCAATTTTTAATTTGTCTTTTTCATTCTTTTGATGAATAATTTTTCCATTACCTAAGCTCATCCATTTTATCCAGTTATCCCTGTGTGTTCCACTCTTTGTTTTCTATTAATCTTACTTCTCCAACTTATTCTTATTCTTCTAAGTCCTTAACATTGCATTCGTGATGGTACATCCGTACTCTGTTTGATATTTCCAGTTTTTCTTCGTTTATTCTTGTATAGACTCCGACATCTTCATTCGTTAGCTCTTCCAAAACTCACTTCATTCTAGGTTGTTTTATTTTAACACTTTTCAGCCGTGTTCTTGTATCTAGCACGCACATGTTTTAGCCCTCTTAACACTGTTTTTGAACCGTTGGTCTGTTATAAGTAAAGAGAGCTGTACCTATGAATGGCAAAAAACTTAATACCTTAGGATTAGAAGCAAAGTGTAGAGGTTGAATGGGAGAGGTTTAAGAACATCTGGTGGGAGTGGAAGAGGAGGTATGTGGGAGGACAAATAATTAGAGAAAGTGGAAGAAGACACCACGATGGAACGATAGTGTGAAGGAAGCAGTAGAGTAGAATAAAACGCATTCAGAAAGAGTTTTAAGAATAGGATTGTAGAAAAAGAGGAATAATTTAGGGAGAAGTAGAAAATAGGGAGGTGAGCTGTGGGTAAGCTAGGAAGGATTGA
>JBCFYV010000935.1:11554191-11671371 GCA_039000515.1 Timema cristinae
TTGTAAAACCTTTATAAATATATATTTTCAATATACCCGACCAGGATTCGATCCTTGATCTCCCGGTCACTGGCAGTCCAATTAATTACGAGTGTAACACCTTAAACGATTGCGCCACCAAACTAGGTTCAAAGTCTATTTAGTCTATTTATAAGACTATTCAACATTTCCCAATACAGCTAGTTAAGATGGAGTACTGACTGACCTTCCATTGTTTGAGTCAGGCACACTATCCACTATTCCGGCCGTTTTGTTTGTCAAATTACCTCCTCCCTCTGAGATGATTAAAACAATTAGAGAAGTGCACGGAGCACTCAACAAGCAGCAGACTGCACACGAACACGCGCACGTTATGTGGTCTGGGAAGGGGATGGCCGAGGGTGGTAGGAGCTTTGTGACGGTGTAATTATCTGGGAAACGTGTCGGAAATTACAGTAACCACCCCTCCAGTAATCGACCAGATTTCCGCTCGGTCTATTACATGTTAATACTTGGCTTCGTCTTGACCATATCCGTCCTAGGGCCCGGAGGAGTTAGTCGCACAGTCCGTCTCTTCCGTGGACGGTCACCTCTCTCCATTACCACTGGTTTGAATGCCACTTGTATATTCATTATATAGGAGTTAAATATACTTGGTGGTAGTGGTTACCTGTTTTATGACTCCTAGAATTATATTATTTAATCCTATAATAATAATAATAATAATATAATAATAATAATAATAATTATTATTATTATTATTATTATTATTATTATTATTATTATTATTATTATTATTATTATTATTATATTATTATTATTATTATTATTATTATTATTAGCAGCAGCGTTTCTTACCACCCGTTCGTGTTATACGCACTTACGCTAATGTGTAATGGTAGTGTGATTGTGAGATGAAATGGAGGACCTACAGTTTAACGTGGAATCCGAACCACGGTGGAGGCCTGTAATTCAACACATTCACAAGTTGTGATTAATACACGTCTTGTCAGAGGTGAAGGAAGGGTTTGGCAATCAGATAAATTTGTGCCGGGACCAAGGATTGAACCCGGACCCCCAGCACATAAGTCCGACACCTTACCCCTGTATCACCGGTCACCTAACTCCTAGAAAAGGCATGACTAACCACTGGTGCTACACTGGATGTTATTAACATTTCCATATGGTTGTGACGTCATATGAGATCCTTCCCCTGCACAAACTTAAGCCTTATCTACATATTTCATAAGATCCGTATCCTAATTGGTCTTTAATTCACTATGATTTTTACCCACTTTAGAGGCCACATAGTTCAAGGTGCTACTCTCGCAATTGAATATACTGTAGATGACGGGTGGTTAGTGGTTCAATCCCAGTCATGACTCTTGGAGTAATTTACTCTAAATGGTTTCCCAATCTTTATCTGCGAAAATGGTGGTGCTATTTTAACGAAAATTTGGCTACACTTCCTCTAAATTCTACCTTCCTCATCCCTGACCTATTAGTGTAATTAGTAGGCCTACATAAGCGTATTTATCTAATGGATAGTAAGACGCGGGCTATACGCTTATGTTATAATTACATTAATAGGTAAGAGACGAGCAAGATTGAATATATATATATATATATATATATGTGTATAGCCCTAAAAAGTAATAAAACGTGGTACTATAAATATATTATTTACATTTATACCAGGGGTTGGCGACCTTTTCGTGCCCCAATCAATTTACTAGCTTATCAAATGTCCCGAGATGATCCAAAATTCTCCACTTTACATTAGCTTTTTTTTGTCTATGGATTTATACTTATTCTTAAAATTTAACCTTTTCTAAAACAACTTTATCCCAGCATTCTAGGAAAAATATAATTTTGATGAAATTTACATTTTCATTTTCTTATACCATAATCGATGTTATTTCGATCATTAATATTATTTGAAAGGAACTAAAGGCCTATTGTAAAATAGATAGCTTGAATAAAAAACTGACCTGGACCATAGGCTGTAATCAGTAATGGGTGTAAAAAAATTTCTTTGGAAATAATTGATTCATTCGCGAGTTTATAAGAAAGGAAGATAAGTTTTTAATGACATTGTAGTTTTATAATACACAGCCGTAGATACTTTTTAATAGAGTATATTATAGATTGGAACAATATTTTTAAAAATTAGGCTGATATAAATCATCATTTAATGGGGTTCCCCTCAGAAAAACAAATTTATACTTACATTCCTATGAAACAATATTCAGAATTAAAAAAAAAATATAGTTTTCAAAAACTATTTATTATTAAACTGTTCTTGAATCAATTTTCGCCTCAAAATAAGTGAACATTGCTATTTTTTTATTAGAAACACCCTTCAAATATTAATATTTAACACATTCGTTAGAGCCCTTTTCAAATAATTCTGCGTTAAGATATATATTTAGTAAGCTACCATTATTGTAGTATTATAATCTACATCACGAAGTGACCTTGAGCTATAACCGCACAAAATATTCAGGTTTGTGTGAAATCAAACCATTTCGTCTGTAGCTCCAGGTAGACAGAGGTTCAGACAGAATATTAAGGTCAATCTTTTTTGTTTTTTTTTAGTCCGGGGCACAGATAAGAAACAGACACTCAACCTTACGGGGGTTTGCTGCACTCCTTTTGCTGGCTTGAGTCCTTCAACACTGGGCTTCGCTATTGTCACTGATGGGTGATGTAAGGACTAACCGTAGCGATCCTGGTGTTGAAGGACTCAAGCTACCAAAAGGAGCACAACCATTTTAATTTGTACGTTGGTTGTCTGGGTATAATATTTGTCTGTGGTCCGGGGTATATAAAACGTCAACATTCCTCATAGTCTTGAGTAGATAATATTCACGATTACAATTCTTTCTCTATATGATTTATAAAATAAAAATTTAATGGATAACAATATGTAAATAACAATATTAGAGTAAAATTTCTCTAATAAGTTTACAGTCGTTGGTGATCATGAATACTAACATAATTCAGTGGAGAATTACTTCCTTCGCCTATCAATGCGAATTTATATTTATGATCACATAGATTTTCTTCGAACAAAAATAAATACACTAGCTTTGTTTGATCGACTGTGTGACCATTAAAATAAAATGTTTAGTCCGGATACAACGAATGGTTTTGGCCCTCCTTCATTTTTCCAAATCCCTCACCTCTATATATTTATAATGCTGTCAAGATCAGCAGAAATTTATCTGAGCTTCCTGTCAGCACCCCCAAACCCCCAACCCCGTTAACACATGCTCCGGGGCTCGTGAACCGATAACACATTGCAAAAATATGTTAACAAGATGTTTGAAACACTTCGTCACATTTGGCAAAGACTACCCTGACCACAAAAAAAAAAAAAAATCCTGCTCCTGTTGTAACGCGTCCAAATTCAGATGATGGAACATCTGTTTTTTTTATTTTACAGGTACTTGTTATAACAACGTTACAAGTACCTGAGACAAAGACTGTTCTTAATGATCCATAAATTCAAAGAGGCTCGTAGTCTCATCTTGATTAGAGACACTAAACATTTAAAATTGTTTTAATTCCAATGGGGTTGGGACGAGAATGGTAGATTTTAGAAGATACATACTAACATTTTCTAGGGGGGAAAGTGGAAACCCATTTAGGGGTCACTACAGCCGACTAATACTTGAACCTTGACCTTCTCATTACTGTCAAACTAATTAGGATAAGATTGTCACGCAACTTCCCATACGGACTCGTCACTAACAATGTGACTAGGTAAGTTAGTGACAGCTCAGAATTCTTCAAGGTTGTCGTGTGAGGAATGAACTGATATAAGTTACATTAACTCGAAGTAGACTAGTTTAATTATCTTACAATGTCGTCATAGGAAAATTACATAGTTTGATAACAACCAACACTAAAGAAATGAGCTCATATTCCATTAACTAACGATAAAGAGACAAGGTTATGAACTCTGATGAATAAATATTACTATATTTAAACCTCCACCTAACCCACTTCGGTGGTCGAAGGATAAAAGGCGTCACTCTCAAAATAGAATGGTCTTCCAATGACAGGGAGATTAGGGTTCAATTCCTGGTTAGATATACTGAGAAAGATTTATCCTAAGTGATTCACTTCCTTCCCTCCAAGCAAATACTGGTACATTTAATACAATCATAACCTTCTTAATCCCCCATAAAATAACATAGTTAATACCGAAAAGTATGAGTAAAACGCTTAGTAAGACGCGGTGATAAAAAAAACTAAAAAATATCTTGTATGCCTACGACAGCTCCACTTGATGTTAAGGTGTTAGTCAATATATCATATTTATATTCTTATAATTAATATGTTTTATTGATATGCTTATTATTTACTCACGCCAAGACGTATTTTTATGAATAAATGACAAAAACTGGAAGACCGATATCTTAAATATATGACCTAGAACTGATGTCCTACAGATTATAAAAGGTAATGATTTTGTAGAATTTGGCTACAAGTATCGGAGAGTCATGTCAGGAAAATATACAACTTACCCTGTTTCACCATCTCTGCATCTCGGACTACGAGTCAGAAAAAAACAACAACACATTAAAGCATAGCTACGCCACGAGATAGACTAGCCACTGCCATCAAGTGTAGGTTTGACTGTTAACCCCGAAAAGGTGGCTTGGGCTAAACGTTCTATTAAATACCTTGGATATGTGATTTCTTCCGGAAACCTGCCCATTGACCCTGAGTGCATCCACCCCATCGTAGACTATCCCCCGCCCAAAAACATTGAAGGTGATATGCGATTCATTGGGAGGTGTGCATACTACGACAGATTTATTCCGCCCTTCTCTGCGATAGCTGCACCTCTTAACTCTTTAAAAAAGAAGGGTCTTACTTTCTGTCGGGGTGAGGAACAGGCTTGTGCTTTTGACCTTTTGAAGAGTAAGCTAATCTCCCACGAAGTGTTAAGTGTTAAGTGTTTAGTGTTCAATTCCCTTCCTCCTTCATGTGGATGCATCTTCTATAGCTCAGGATGCTGTATTATCCTAGAAGACACCTGGGGGCGTCAGGCCGGTGGCTTTCGCTAGTCGGACACTCACCGATGCCGAAAGGAGATATAGTTTCTACGAGGAAGAATGCCTTGCGTGTGCTTATGACATCGAGTGGTTTGCGGATTATTTGAATCAGAGAGAATTCGAGTAGCATACAGATAATGTGGCGCTTGCGTGGTTGTGGAAGTATCCTAAGCAGTTAATAAAGATGGGAAGATGTGTTTGGAGTCTGTCTAGATTCATGTTATCGACCCATCACATTTCTGGAAAGCATAATTTAACTGCAGATGCTTTCTCCCGCATGGCGGAAGATTTTGGTCCTATAGGTTCTGATGAGGTAGCGCCTGCTTCTTGCGTAATTAGGTCTATTCCTGAATCTTTTGTTGCTATCAAGGATCATCAGGATAAAGACCCCTGGTTTTTGTACGTCAAGGAAAGGATTATCAATGGAGAGGAAGTGAGATTGTATTCTATGTTTAAATATCTCCTAGTTGTTATCAAGGCTAAGGGAAAATGTAAAAAGGGTGTTGTGACATTGGCTATACGCCCCATGTTGTTGAAGTATTTTCATGATTCTGTGTATTGTGGTTATCTTGGCGTGCTAAATACCTTCAGGAAAGTTTCTAGAGAGTTATTATGGCATGGGTTTTATTAAGACGATAAAGAGTGGGTTAGCCATTGTGAGGATTGCCAGAAGGCTAAGCCCACCACAAATTCCATAATTGTGTTTCGTTCAGCTGATGTAGCTCAACGCCCCTGGGATAAGGCATTTGTCAATTATGTTGGGCCCATTGCCCGTTCTTCTTTAGGTAACTTCTGTATTCTTGTATTAGTTGACGCTTTTTCTAAGTTTGTGATACTGATTCCTCTTCGAAACATGAAAGAGTCCAATGCTGTCAACTCCCTATGTAGGCGTGTTTGGGCAATTTTTGGGGAACCTTGTGTTATTGTTAGTGACAATGGTCCCTCTTTTAGGTCTGGTCTGTTACTTTTAAGGACATGTGTTTCGGTTGGGGTATCAAGCATGTGACCATCAGCCCCTATCACCGTGGGTCGAACCATATGGAACGGTTTAACCAAAATTTAGTGGCCACTCTGATGATTTTCCATAGTCAGGTACAAAATAGGTAGGACAAGGAATGATATTTCCTTAGTTTGGCCCTCAACTCGGCCTTCCACGAATCTACTGGGTCATCACCAACTTCTGTTTTTCTTGGTCGGGAGTTGAATCACCCCCTTTTAGCTATTTGGGATATCGATCCATTTATTGCAAGATAGTGATGATTCATCTCATGAGGATAATAGGCGTGCCCTCGGTCATTTGAAGAGAGCACAAAGAAGGGTGGCTAACGCTTACAATAAAGGGAGACTCCCGTTCCTTTTTAATAGGTAATCACGTCCTATGTAGAGAGTTTCCATTGAGCTCCTTGGTGGACAAGAGAGCGGCTAAGATGTTCCCAAGGTGGGGTGACCCATGAACGATGGATACACTTTTAACTCCCGTGACCGCTCTCCTAAGAACATGTTTACGATGCATCCATGACTAGACGATCCCACGTAAGTCACCTCAAAAGTATATGCCCCTGAGTCCCTAAGGGTATATAAGTGAGAGTCGGTTGCATGATAAGTGTTAATTATTAAGTTACGTATTAAATATTTTGTTGTAATCTCCCTTAGGGTAAGTCTGGGCCAAGGTGAAATAAACTTCATGACTTTGGATTTGACATATGTGCCTAGGCATAACTTAGATAAATTACGGTAGGATATTGTTAAATGTTGGTGATACATCTGGTTGATTAATATTATTGAAGACGTGTAGTGACAGTGCTGTGTTGCGTACCATTGGTACCATAAACATTTCGGTGAATTATTAACTATAAATACTTTCTCGTATGAGAGCGAGAATTGTATTGTGAGTCAGAGAAAGGATGGTATCATCAAAAGAGAAATATCTAGGCCCTGTGTGATGATTCAAGAGTGTGATCCTGATTGGAGAAGGATCAATATTTATGACGTCTCACTGCTTTCTCTTTTGTGCAGCCCAGAGAACTCCCGTCACCTTGTGTCTTCCGCCTCCCCCTTTTCCTACCCTCAGCGCGTTACAATGTGAAGAGCTTCTGGAAGATTGGGCTGAGACTTGGTATGAGACCATAGCTGTTCTCCGAGCATCTACCTTGGGAGATTGGAATGTGGTGGGCGAGCATGAACAAAATGTGGGCTGGCGGATGACGTTATCCACCGAAAAAAGCAATGGGAGAGCTTGCTAAGATGTGCGGTGAAGATGCTGCTTCCTGAATGATCCAGGCAGGCTGTCCCTATGATCCAACGAAGGTCTGGTTGATGTCACGATAGCCTGGAGTTCCTATTGGCTGTTAAGAACTGGGAAATAAGAAAACCCGTCTCTGGCATTATGGATCCGTTGAAGAAGCCACGGGTATACTTCCTGATGTTCTTCTTCATCTGTTCAAAACATAGGAAGAATGTCATAGGAGAGTCGAGTCAGGAAAATATACAACTTACCCCGTTTCACCGTCCCTGTGTCTCGGACTACGAGTTGGAGAGAAAAACAACAACACAACCAAGAATAACCATGTCACGAGATAGACTGGCCACTGCCATCAAGGTTCAAACGGCGACCACTAGAGTGAGCCACACAATCAAAGGCGTTCCAAAGAGCTTAAGCTGTGAAGAGAGGTTTTTCTACTATATTCTAGAGGGTTCCAGTTGTTTGTAGTGTATAGTAAAAGTTATTGTTGTCACGCGCATTCCCCCCCTTGGTGATCCATGTGTATTCCCCCACCATGTATCCTGTTCTCCAATGTTCTCTGAGTTTTATTGTATATATAGTGCCAGTGGGGCAGATTGTCAGCCCTCTTGGACTTAGCTTGAATGGATGAATAAGAAGCTAAGGCTTCAGTTAGTTAAAATGTAAGAACAAATTTCTTTTTCGGCTTAGTATCACTTCGTCATTATTAATTATTTATATATTTAAGATATCAAAATTCTTGTTTCGGCAATATATTATTAATTTTGCAAAGGGAAATTTATAGTATATGTAGAACTTAGATCGATGTTGAATTTTGTCACCTATGAAAAAAAATCTATTATTATATGGATATTGATACTTGATTTATTTTAGTGGGTATCGATACTTAACTTACTATTAAAGATGTCAATACTTGGGTTATTTTTAGCGGAGATCGATTATTTTGAGGATATAACTTCTGATCTCATTTTGAGACAGAAGAAATTTAATGATGAGGGCTAATATTGATATTTTGCAGCCAATCTTGGTCTTGTCATCTATAAATATAACAAAACCAGTTTCACTTGTAGTTTAAAAGTTATTCTTGAGAATATCTATAGACCTTAATAAGATTGTGCAATTTAGTTAGTGTTTTGTGTATAATGGGAATGTGTATAGAGGATTTAGAAAAGATGAGGGAAGTTTGATATATCACATTTGTAAATAATGGAGATAGAATTTTCAACTGATATTTGTTAACGAGGGTCACGTGACTTTACTAGTTTGTTCCGTGTGGAAAAAATTATTTGATCATTATTATTCTTTTCTGATGCAGCTGTTTGAGCTTAAAACTGCATTTAACTTTGATATTTTTTTACATCAATCATTCTAAATTTTAAAGAATATACTTACTATTTGTTTGCCAACTCGACTATCATTATGATTTATTAATATCGCTATATATTGTTCAAACTTATTCATATTCTTAGACTTATATATTTAATTATGTTATTTATGAATAAATACCAACAACTCATCTTCAAGTTTTCTTTAATGTTAGGAATAGAGATAATACCCTTAGGTCATATGTGTGTTTTCTTATCTTTTCTTGGTGGTATATATATACATATATATTATTTTCTTTTGAGGACGACCGTCAACATATCATTCCCACAACTGGTGTAAGCTGCGTGCTCTGAGTTTCTAATATTTATTCTCAGACATTCAAAACAAGAACTCCGACTACTCAATCCTACCTGCCCTTTTTAATGTTATTCATTTGGACCTCCTATTATGGTTTAGTTTTGCTAAGGAGGGTTCAACTTTAAGATTGTATTGGTCAAATTTGACTCCCAATTTATTCAATTTGTTAGGTTTTAAGATTGTAAATATGTTTGTAGCTATGGTAAGTAAGATAAATAAAATTTTCTTTTATACTATGATTTAATATTCAAATTAAATTACATAGTAAATACATTAATAACTACCAAAATAACGTAAACATAGGGTAATATTATGTTTATAGCAGTGAAAAAAATAAACAAGGATTCTAATATAATTATGACCAGTAATACTTATAGGTACTAAAATAAAAAAACATTATTGTGGTAAATGTATGCACACAGACTACATATTTTAAGATAATGATACAAATATACCCATAGCCAGTGTATTTAAAATCATTTGACCTTTTATTTACGGTGCTGACAATTTTAAAACCTATTATATTTTCTTTCTTGTATCCATAGACTTTTGGTAGAGCTATGTTATTGCCACCATGTGTTAATAAGTAGATTGGGGGAGATTTTACAGTTGTTATCGTATCACATATTTTTGTTAGTTTATACTTAAATTGAATTGTCAATATTTTTATATATTAATAGGGATATGATGTGGAATACTTGACTGTAATCTTTCTGTGTCTCACTGTTCAGTCGGCCCTTTGTATCTTTCCTCCGCACTTGCACAGGCCACCTGACCCACCCCCTATACTGCCTGGACCACTCCACAGTCCATGTTCTCTAAGCCATCCGTGTTGCTTTCCGTATTGTACACAGCACCAATGAGAACTTCTCATTCTATTGGCTCGCTTGGTGGCCACTATTGCTCACGTTTTACCGCACCAATGAGAATCTCCCTTTTCTCCTATTGGACAAGGCCAGGCAGCAGTGGAGGGTATTTAGCATGGTGGTTCCTCAGTCAGGGGCAAAGAACACGACCACTTGACTAACGAAATATTAAAACAAATGCCAGAGATAGCGGTAATAGCACTGTTGGCACTATTAAACGCACTACTGACGCTCTGCTATTTCCTGACTGACTGGAAGCTGGCTAGGGTAATAACAATCCCCAAACCTGGTAAATACCCGATTTTACCTCAGAACAGAAGGCCAATTAGTCTAATAGTAACCTGGAGCAAAGTATATGAGAGATTAATTTTCAAAAGACTGAAAACAATAAACGATAGGCTAGGAGTTATTCCAAACCTTCAGTTTGGATTTAGAAACCACCATCCCATCACCCATCCTGCAATAATCATAAGACGTAACTGACGCATTTAAAGAAAATAAATACGTAATTGCGATCTTCCTAGATGTCGAGAAAGCTTTCGACAAAGTTACGCACTTTGGACTTATTCAGAAATTAATAAAATACAAATACCCAAAATAATCAAGCTTCCTGATAGCCAGCTTCCTCAGACGGCGTACGTTCCAGGTGGTTATGAACGACAAGAGATCGCAGACACACACTATTAAAGCAGAGGTACTGCAGGGTCCATCACTAGCACCGCACTTATATAAATTTATGTAGCAGACATTCCCATTCATGATCATGTTCAGGTTAGACTTTTCGCCAACGACACCATGCTCAATGTAGCTAATAAAAACATAAACTACGCTTCACTTGCAATGCAATGATACCTCATCCAGGAGAATTAAAATAAATCCCGTGGAATCAGCAGCCCTAGTTTTAGCTAAAAGTAGAAAACTGCTTCCCACCCCAGTTACACACGAAAATCCCATCATAAATTCACAGGGCAACTATGATCCGCAGGAAATAAGACCGTACAAACGTCCAATGCTGGAGTAAATAGAAAAATGTTTTTTTTTTAAATTTCAAAATCCAAACCTCCTAGATCCAAGCAAAAGAAAATCTTCCCTTTCACATGAAATTAAAATCATTCACAAACTCATAATCAATTTCATCATTTATGAAGTGTAAAATTAACTAATCAACAATGTATTCTATTACAGCAAATCAAAGTACCTATTCATGTAATTTAATTTTCATGCAATGAGGATAAGGGTCTGTGAAACCAACCTGTAACTCACATAAAAAATCAGCCAAGGTTTCCTTTGCTTGTAGTTGTATCTAATGGCAAGCGGGGAAGTGAAGGCAACAGGGGAAACCCATTTCAGAGACCAGTCGGAGGGTGGCTACTGTTTGAAAGAGCCAATAAATATTCGTGTTTTGTAAAGAATTTTTTTTTTCTGAACGCCCTCTCCTTTCACCGTCATCCTGTACCTCCCACCGTAACTAACGTTGCCGGGACTCTATCCTACCTCCCACCGCCATTCACGTTGCTGGGACTCTATCCTAACTCCCACCGCGACTCACGTTGCCGGGACTCTATCCTATCTCCCAACGAGACTCACGTTGCTGGAACAATCTCGCCAACCTTTTTCCTACCCCTGCCCACACAGGTCAGAACACACCGTCACCGTCGTCGTGATATCAACCAGTTACCCCCAAAGCTGCAGCGAAGGATAACAATCTTAATACTGGGTTCAATCACCCATAGTTTCCCTCGTAGACCAGCGATGGCGCAAGGAATTCATGCGCTGTAGTCAAGACTTAAAAATTGCGCCTCATTTGTATTTTGTATAATATAAATAAGCGTCCCTCCCTGGCTTACGTAAAATAATACTAATTATAATAATGATAATAATAGGCTGTCAATATACTAGACATTTATATATAAAAATAAGTAACTTATTCTCCTCTGCTCTTTATTAATATGCGCTAATATATTATCCTTTCGTTTTTTTCCTTTTTATTTTTTCGGACAAATTTTAATCAAGCTTTCATAAAAAAGATTTTATTATTAATTAATATTTTCAGAAATATAATATTCTTAATATTACATAACATATTTAGATGTTATTTCTTTATTTAGAATTAATTATTAGATAATTTATTAAAAACAACAATTTTTTAAAATTTAAAAAACTTTCATTTTGTTGGAATTTACCCAGGACCTTTTGTGAACACCTAGACTCTGCTTCAGACATATTTTATTTTATAAAATTGAGTTTACATACTTTATTCAGCTGAACTATTATACATTTCTTTTAGAATAATCCTTATTTTCCTGACATATTTCTAAACTAACCGAAAACTGGAACTCGCATGCACAAACATTGCAATGTAATACAACAAATGTGTGAACAAATAAATAATTATGCATTGTTTCCCTTCCAGCAGTATTAATAAATAAAGATAGCTAAGAAAATAACAATGTACTGTGCATACACATTTCATTTTAAGACCTTGAAACTATTTTCACCTGGGTTGTGACATGTAAAATATATTTTCTAACAATAGTTTAATATTTTATGCTCATTCAACATGTGTCACATAGACAATTACTTACCTGATTATTTTGAGGTTAAAATACTTCCTGGAGAATTTAAATAATTGAAACTAAGAAATGTATACAATAAAGATACACAACAAATTGAGCTGGTCTTATTAAGTCGTGGCGAAGCGCTTTGTGAACTACTCTACTACACACAGAAGTTACATAATCATCATTTATACTAATTTTATTTAACTTCTACTGTTTAAATATCACTGAAGGTAAACATATTTCATTCATTAAATAATTATTATAATTATATAATAGATTTTACTCAAGTAAAATAGTAAACTAAAACTTAAACCTAACTAAAAATAACTAAAATATTCATAAATTAAGTTTTACCTCAAACTTTATTACTTTAATAATTAATATAAATACATATGGTTTAAATGTACTGTAGTTAGAGAGTGTTTGCGAACACACATTTAAAAGTGTTTTTTTTAAATATTACATTATTTACCCCCAAATATTGAATGGTCTTAAATACATTATTTTACACTAATTCATATATACATTCAACTATTCCATGGAGCTATTTTAAAATTAGTTTTATTTACAATTTTAATAAAGGGTTCTTATTTTATAAGTTATTACTCTAATTTAAAATAGTATTGAATAATTTATAATGCATAATTTTTAAATATTCATATTGAATTAATTTATTACATAAGCCTTTTCTCATCAATTCCATTACCTATTAAGATAAGGTGTAAATTTAAAAAAATAGTTTTATTTACTTTAATTTTAGTGTTAAATTTAAATTAACTCTATATGAATATGTACTATATTTTGTAACTATAGGATAGACCCATTAAGATGACCAAAAAATAAATGTTTATGATACCGTTAATTATCTTTAAATAATATGTATTGGATTAATTTAAGATGATATTGTATCTCCACCCCCTTTCCTCCCAAAGAATCCATTATAAATATATTAATGTTAGGATAACCTATGAAATGGTGGGAGTTATCGGGTAGAAGAGTTTAAAATAGCCAAACTCGATGTGTTGATGAATATCTTGTAGACTAAACTAAATAATGTGATGTAGATAGTCAACTGGTAGGATACCACGAAAGCTATAGCCCAAGTCAATCTGTTTAGCAAACAGTCATGAATACATCTATATCGGTGAACTACACCACCTTGTCCTAAACAAGAACTACATAGTATATAAGTCCTACCTCGATGATCATTGCTGTCAACTACCAAAAACCTCTTAACACTCTAAAGAAGCCATTTGTCCTTGTTTCGCAACTACTTAGCGCTTACAATAGGTGTTATGCTTACTGATGTTTTGCTAGTTGTAATTTAACGGTATGTAACTAAACCCAAACAAAGCTGACATTCAAAACATGTACTTTATCGTGGTCTGGACCCCTAATTTTGAAACTTGCGAAAATACTCGCTTGCGAGCTAACTCGCAACTTATGAACTCGCAAATCGCAGGCTGTACTGAAACAGAGCTAATTTTGAAAGGTTTCTAATGTCGTGCGAGTCGGTGTAGTGTTGTTTCGCTTGCGACTGAGTTTTCAATCCGACAACACTGTAAAACCATGACGTGCCAAAGGGTTGGGGCGATGGTATGCCACAACACGTCATTATACAAGATACGTAACTGAAAGTAAACATTAGTATTGTATTGATTACATCATATACAACGGTTAGTTTAGTTTCATTGGGAAACCATCTTCCAATTGTATACATCTAAACTTGTCTCAAAATTTTCTCAAAGTTATATGACTAAAATAAAAACCATTTCTCTGGAACAATCCAATTTAGCACACTTGGTAGCGCGCTTGACCCGAATTCGGACATCCACGAGTTCAAATACAGCACACGTAAAATATTTTAATTTTTGTCTGAATTTAAATCACGTTTTCGTAATTAGAATTTAGAAATATATTATTTTATTTTCGCAACTATATTTAAACCATAAATATATCCTAAAAAATTTTTACTATGCGAATAATAATTAGCTTACTTAGCCTTATTTTAAAATGTGTACAAGCCTTATTTTAAAATGTGTACAATTTTATGTCATAAAACCCATTAATTTAATTTTTAAATAATCACCTACATACAAAATTTCAAAATTAATGTAGGCCTAGGGTTTTTAATTTAATACCTTTTTAAATTATTTTTAACGACTAATATGTTAGTCTACGTAGGCTCAAATACCTTGTGTATTTCTATAAAATATATTTAAAACATATTATATGCTTACTAATACGATCATTTAAAATTATAGTTTACCTTAGATCATGAGACGGTCACGTTACCGGCTCACTCAAATTGACGATTGAGGAAATTAAAAAAATTAGAATATATAGTTTCGTATTCACCCAAACAAATATTTGTATTGAAGGATTGCATAAAGTGTACAAAGCAATCATATTATTTTCTTCTGTAAACCTATTTTGTACAGTGATAGGTTTATTTCAACGAAATCACTCTCAGAAAGCTGCAACCGAAGAGGGGGATGGCATCCATTTTGTTATTTTATTGCTTATTCGATAGACAAGGCCTGTCTCGCACGGTGTAAGGCTGGCGAGTAGAATCCGCTCGCTATTCGATCGTGTGACGTCAGTTTTCGCAGCGCAGAAGTTTCAAAATTAGGGGTTTGCGAGATTTTGTGCGAGATGAGAGAAATACGCTAGCGAATCGCTACTCGCACGTTTCAAAATTAGAGGCCATGCTCTGAATAGCTTGGACGACTTAGGATTTCATTACCACGCGGGAACTGTCTCTTATATGTAACACATCCATGTCACAATGTTATTAGAAACTTACAATATTATTAGAGGTCCATAGAGAACAAAATGTTAAATCACTTTGCCATCAAACCTATGCGTTCCTTAAACATATTTTACGTGATAAATTGTATTTTAAATTTTATCTAGTTTATTCTCTTATTACTGTTTTCAGATTATACCAGCCGTATCAGATATGTTGTCTGTTCTGTGCATGATTCTTGCCCTTCGCTGCTCATTGGCTCAATCGCCCCCACCAGACCTGAGCCTGGATAGCATTCTGAACCTTTCAGAAAACATCACAACTAACAAACGTCAACCATCAATGCCACCATTCCTAGAAACGTTTCTTTACTACCTTCAATTCTATCTCTAAACGTAACTTCCCAACCAACCGGGACTCCCTCAGTCACAGAGAACGTGAACTCGTTTAATTCTAGACCAAGTGGATTTATAAGACGTGTTTTAGAAGCAAGAGTTAGACATGGGATTCCTTTAGTTATTTTAAACGAACCAATCCCTGCGTTTCCAAACCCCATATATGAGATTGATTGGATGATAGCATAGCCAGAATTGGGAGCTATGGCTTCTAATGTGTCCATCAACAGCAGGAGGTTTTGAATATATATAATCAATTACTTTCTAGCCTAGAGAACCAACTACATTTTTCACTAGTTTTCTCGAAATAGAAATGATCCTTACGAAACAAGATTGATCATATACACAATAATACGTCGTAATGGAGCTTCCAAAAGGTGATTTTCTCTAATCAAGTTATTATTTGTAATAGCCCTTAGACATTACAATAAAGAGTGAAAAACATTATTGACTTTAATTGTTTAGTTTTATAATCATACGCAATTTTGGAATCACTTAACAAATAACGACAATTAAATGAAAGGCATACTAACTAAATATAATACAATTATTTAAAAATAACAAAACATAGAAAATTAATTTTTAAAATAATATAATTCATTAACATGTTGTTCACTTTAATAAATGTAGGGCCTATTTATAAACGTAGTTTATTTGATGTATCATTCAATATTTTCACAATTCTGGCACAGCGGTGAATATGTATGTATATATTTAATTAATATTGACCAATATCAAAATAATATAATCTAGAAATATATAAGAATATACTAATTATTTAACATTATATAGCATCATCCCTTCAATTAACATTGGTCTACAAAGAGCTGCATGAATTAAATTTCATCATTTTGTGTCATCTGAGAACAATTTCCAATATTACTTTAATTTTTAACTGAGAGAGAAGCTCGAAATAAATTATTCTACTAAATTTAATACCGCTAATACTGTACAAATATCAAAATTTATTTATATAATATTCCATACTTCTTTTGAGCCTAATAATTGTTCCCGGCTGTTAATGTTTTGACTAGTTATTTTCCTATAAAATTTCAAAAAGAAACAGGAATCCAAGAAATCTTAAGGTTTGCCAATATCTAATACCTCTCATATGAACCATGAATCACTAAAAGTTAAATGGAATAGAAAATATATGTCCTTAGTGTCTTTAATCCTTTGAGAAGTTAGATCACCGAACCCGCTAAATAATATAAATAGTTCTTTGCTCTTTAATTTGGAATGTGGTCCATGGTATATAAGTATAAATCATCAATATTCAATCTGTTACATACACAATAATATTTATTATTACTAAGATTTCAAAATTTAAATTTTATTTTAAGTTCATTTTTAAAATATAATCAAATTTTTATGTTTAGATTAGAACATAATTCTTAAATAGTTCAAAATAAATAGATCTCTAAGTTTCAAGTGACTGGAAATTTATATAATCTATTTTGCAAAATGTAATCTATAAATTAAATAATTTTAACTGTGATACGTTTAAAAATACTATTTATATGTGTATGTATTAATACATTAATAAAGTATATAAAAATCATTATTTTAATTTTTGAGTGACAACTTAATCATGATATGAATTTATTTAAATATTAATTTATTATAATGATGATAAAATGGTTTTCATATTTGAGTCAAAGCATCCATGTTTAATCCTTGGTGTGAAAGCGAAATTCAGTATTTGTGAAACTTGACCTCTCTATCTTTCTGGGTGATTAATTTATAACCATTGCACTGTGTGGTATTTTCATAAAATTAAGAAATTTTGAATGTGCAGCATATTAAAACCTCGTTATACCGAACCGCTCTTAGCCCAAGATTCAGATAGTTCAAATTAAATTTTTGTAAAATATGAGGAAGAAAATAATGTCGAGTGAAATATAATATTTATTTCATAACAAACTAAAAAAATAAAATACAGTTGGTAGATAATTGCGATAATCAATTATATATGTATATTTAATATTGTGGTCAAAAAAATGAGTTTTTATGTAAATTGTTTCGTTAAAACTCTTCCCTGCTCAACCGTAACTAGAGTTTCTGTTATTAATAAACTATTATATTAACTCGCGGTTAATTAACTAAAGTGGAGGAATATAGCATTAAATCACTTGATTATTGATTTTTGTTAAATATTACACTGACAGCATTTATAGTGAACTGGATCACCTATCGCCTGGGACAACTGCGTCCCTCCAACTAATATTCAGATACTGGGGAGAGCTGTCTCAATCCAAAGTCGCTAAGAATGTTTCAATAGAACATTCTATAAGCGTGCTACACCCATTTACCAAAACCTTTGCCCTGGTGTAATGATGACCTGGTCACTTGGGGTGGCCCTTAAGGTTTGTGGGGGGGTAGCTGGACTTAGCCAACGACAAAAAGCGAAATATCTTAAGTCATCAACAAAATGTTGTGTCCCAACCCCTTTCTAGTGAGCCACACTCACATTCCTCTTCAACATATTCATATTCATATTTACAATTATTATATTAGAATACAATTATAAATTATTAATATTATATTTACAATGTCAATAGTTATTAGAGAATATAGGTGACCTGGTGGTCTAGGGGTAAGGTGTCGGACTTCTGTGCTGGTGGCCGGGGTTCAATCCTCGGTCCCGGCACAGATTTATCTGATTTCCAAACCCTTCCTACACCTCTGACAAGACATTTTGTGAATGTGTGGAATGCCAGGCCACCACCGTGGTTCGGATTCCACGTTAAACTGTAGGTCCTTCATTTCATCTCACAACCACCCTACCATTACACATTAGCGTAAGTGCGTATAACCCGAACGGGTAGTAAGACGCGGTGCTAATAATAATAATATTAGAGAATATATAGATGACGATGAATTTAACCTCTAAAAATGAATGAACATTTAATAAAACTAATTCAACTCTAATTTAGGGTTTGTAAAGAAGAGTGTCTCCCTGTGGACCCCTCCGTATCACCACGTTTAATCCAAATTATCGCTAATCCAAACAAGCTACGGTCGGACAGACAGACAGACAGACAAAAGGCATGCTCCGATGCTTCCAGAAGGGGAGCACGAGAGCAAGTTCCAACACGTACCGACCAATTGTTCACACCGTGTGGTTCGCAAAAATTTAAAAACGGGTTGTCGCGTTTCGCGAAGTTCTGAAACAAAGAAACAGCGATTACATAATATTAGTAATATTGGGGTAAAAAAGGGGGGTAAGAAATTGATAAACCGACTAAGGGTTTTTTAGAGTTACGTGCGGAGACACTACTCTATGGGGGGCTGGGTGAGAGCCTCCCAAACCACTGTTGACACATCTCGCTTATCCGAGCAGGGCTTTGGGACGTCGATGGCACCCACCAGGGTCGATGACGTAGTTCCCAAGCCCCTGGATAAGAGGATTGGTGGCACCGGGAAGTCTAGCGTAGAAAGACTGCGCCAGTTTCCGGAAGTGGTCCATGATGGTAGGCATATCCAGGTCACGATGAAGAGTCTCATTCCGGACATACCAAGTTGCGCCCACAATGATCCTCAGACATACGCTCTGGAACGCCTGCATCCTCCTCATATACGTGTCCGCCAGGTGACCCCAAGCGGGACACGCATAGTCGAGGATCGGCCTGAGCAGCTGCTTGTACAGTGTCAGACCGTTCCTTGTAGACAGGGCGCTACGCCTGTTAAGCAGTGGGCCTAGGACTCCCAGCCTTTGCCTCGCCTTGTTGAGTCTTTCGTTGCAGTGTCATCTCCAGGTCAGTTTTGTGTCCAGCGTAAGTCCCAGGTACTTAACACTGTCCGCCCATCTGATCTGTTCTCCGAACAGCCGGAGTGGAGCCGGCCTGTAGTACTTTCTTTTCCATGTGAAGAGCATTGCAGTGCTCTTCTCCACGTTAATACTTGTTCTCCAGGTTGTCAGCCACCCCTTCAACTGCGTCAGGTGCGTCTGGAGTCGCCTCTCCACCAGCTGCCCTCGCCACGACTCCGCTACTAGAGCCGTGTCGTCCGCATACAGAGCCAACTCGGTGCCTGGGGATTTTGGAATGTCGTTCACATAGAGACTGAAGAGCAGCGGGCCCACCATGGAACCCTGCGGCACTCCAGCCCGGATGCTTCTGACTTGGGAGGTGGCGTTCCCAAAGGTAGTGGAAAAGGTGCGATGGGAAAGATAAGATTGAACAACCTTAACTAGGTAGAAGGGCAGGTTCAGGGAGAGGAGTTTGAAAAGGAGACCCTCGTGCCAAACACGGTCGAAGGCCTTTGCCACGTCAAGAAAGACAGCACCAGTCAGCCTGTTGATGTTGAAGTTCCTCGTAACCTGTTCCACGAGCCGGACAAGTTGATGAGACGTAGCGTGTCCCGCCCGAAAGCCGAACTGCTCGTCCACCAAGATGCCCCCCTCGCGAACATGTCGGGTCAGTCTCGTCATTATTAGTCTCTCGAACAACTTGCCCAGACAGTCGAGCAAGCTGATCGGTCGGTAGGACGAAGCTAGGGCCGGGTCCTTACCCGGTTTATGAAAGCAGAGGACGTTGGCATGCTTCCAGAGCTCGGGGAAGTGACTCAGGAACAGGACGGCGTTGAATAACTCCACAAGGAAGTTAATCGCCTCCAAGGGCAGCTTTCTGAGGACCGCGTTACTGATACCGTCGGATCCGGGGGCCTTGTTTTGTCTTAGAGCGGCTATCGCCCGTGACATTTCTGTCACCTCCGTGGGTTCGGGTTCATCCAAGGGTCTGTACGAGACCGCGCTGATGACCTGCGCCACGTGCGCAACGTGCACCGGGTCTGACGGGTTGTCAGTCGGTACAAATTGCGCCTCTAAGTGCTCAGCGAGAGCATCGGCCTTCTCCTGGTCGGAGTTGGCCACCCCATTGCGACTCACAATAGGCGGCCTTGGTGTGGGGACCCACATTAGTTCCTCGTCATTTGCCACAAGGACCTGTCCTGCACGCACAGGCTCTCAATCTTGTCCTCCCAGACACTGTTCCGGTATTCTCGGACCATCTCCCGAACCGCATGGACTTTGCGACTCCAGTTGGCCTTGTCTACCGGGTCCCTCGAGATTTGCCAAGCCTTACTCAGCCGATTTTTCTCTCGGACGTGCCTGAGGATAGAATCGGGCAAAGAAGCCTGTGGCGCCCTCTTAGGACGGTGCCTCGAGCGACCCCTTGATGGCGGAAGTTATGAACTCCGCACCGCGATCGATTTCCGCTGCTGTTCGAAAGGTAGGGGTGGGTCCCAACCTCTTTCTCAACACATTCGTAAACCTGTCCCAGTCAGTGCGCTTTAGGTCGGGTTTTTCGGGGGGGTCTATGAAGGACACCGCGCGTCCCAGGTTCACGAGAACGGGGTTGTGATCCGAGTCTAGCTCAGCTAGAGACTTCAGCACTAACCGCCTTCTGATCCCTCTGGAGACAACGAAGTCTAGGACGTCCGGGAGATAGCCGGGATTGAAAGGGAAGGGGCTAGGGGTCGGAGGCCCGGCAGCCACCAGGCCGTGTAGATCTATGACGTCGCGGAGCAATCCGCCGCGAGCGCACATAATCCTAGAGCCCCATGAAGGGTGCTTAGCGTTGAAGTCACCACCGATTAAAACAGGCGTGGTACCTCGAAGCAGCACCTCCATGTCAGCCCTCGTGGCCTGGTCGAACCGGTGGTAGGGAGGGAAGTAGATGGAAATGAGACGCACTGGGCCAGTCGAGGTCACCAGTTGAATAGCCGTTGCTTCCATGTGTTGGAGGGGAGGAAGTGAGACGACGTGGTGGTCAAGGCCCCTTCGGACCAGAACCGCCGTCCCACCCCTTCCCACATCCCCCGCTCGGTCACTACGATGGCAGATAAACTCTGCTAACGAGAACCTCATTGCGGAGCGCAAGTGGGTTTCTCCCAGCAGCATTACATCGACACGATGCTTTGCCAAGAAACTTTCAAGCTCAGCCTTCTTCCCCGCGACTCCGTTGGCGTTCCAGAGTGCGACCGTGAGCTCCTTCAGCACTGGTGGTCCTCTATTCGGGTGCACTGCCATGAGAGACCAGGTAGAGGATGATGTGCTCCATGACCAGGTGGCCACGGTTACTCCTCGGAGACTCCTGGACCTTCCTCAAGAGACTCGATGAAAAGTCCATAGGTCCAGTCCCGGAATACCCTTGAGTAGCTCAATGCAATTTTTGAGCTTTGCAGCATCATCCTCGGGTGTGGGGGTTACAGGGGTGACAAGGGTGGGAGTTGGGAGTGGAAGGAAAGGGTTGGAAGTGTGTAGAATGGCAGTGTGGGTTGGGATAGGGAGAGGAGCGGTCTCGGCGGGCCCTCGACCAAAGGGGTAGAACTGGATTCCACCGGTTCAGGTTTGGTGGCTTCGGCAGGTGCCTCGGCCTGGGGTGGAGGGGTATCTCTCTTTGACAGCACACTGGCGAATGATTGTACCAGTGGCTTTGGTGTTGGAGCTGGAGTCACTTTCGCCCTCCGTCCCGCAACGTGCCCCGAGGGCTTCTGGCCTTCACTTGGCCCATCCGTCCTCCCTTCTTGAGGCTTGGAGGCCCGCACATTCCCTGCCGCCCGCAAGGACTTGTACGTGGGACAGCCCCGCCACGCCGAGGAATGGGCTCCTGAGCAGTGCAGGCACTTCGGGGGAGATCGTCTCTCCTCCGGGCACCCGCCCCTCTCGTGGTCACCACCACAGAACCCACACCTAGGGTTAGCGCGGCAATCCCTCCGCACATGACCAAACCGGAAACAGTTCTTGCACTGAACCGGGCCGCCTGGAGACTTGTACTTCTCCACCCTGACGCGGAGCCCGCACAGGACTGATATGGAATACAGCCTTGCGGTGTGCTCCCCGGGCGTCAGAGAGACAACGAAGTTCGGCAACCGCTGCCTTTCTCCAGTCTTCTGATCCCGCTTCTATTGGGAGAGCATATGTGTGATGGATTTCACGGGGAAACCCGTCTCCACTAGCTCCTCCTGGATGTCGTCAGGGTTTGTCCGTGTCAGGAGTCCCTTCACCACAACCCTGACCAGTCGCTCCCGTCCCAGCTCGTAGGACCAATGCTGGATCCCCAAGCTCGGCAAGAACTTCTGGAGGGCGCGGTAATCTTCCTCCGACCCGTACTGGAGGCGTACTCGGTCCCCTGGCTGCCTGACCACCTCCACAGGCTCTCGAACCTTGGACCGGATGGCCCTCGCCAACTTGGAGTAGCCCTCCACATCACACAATATGATGGGAGGGATCTTCCCCTTCGCTTTGCCAGCCGGCCCAGAGCCACTAGTACCAGGCTGGGGTGAGACACGGCTTGCGTTGCTACCCGCAGGTTTCCGCCGCTTCCCACCTTTACCCAGCGCTGGCGCACCCTGGCCCGGGCCACCGCTGGCCTCGCTCTCATCACCAGAGCTGCCGCCTAAATGGTTAGGGTTGCCCCCCAGCAGCTTCCTGGTGTTGCCGGCCTTCCCCCTTCGGCGGGGTCTTACGGTCCGAAATCCTTCAGACTCATCATCGGACCCCTGGCTCGACTCATCGCGCATCAACGGGAGGTCTGGTCCTGAAGACAGTCCCTCCACGTCCACGGACTCGCCCGAGCTGTCAACACGCGCGAAGCGTGCGACCCGGTCTTCCGAATCTGAAGAAAATTCAGCCGGGCGTTTCACACCTACCGACACCCCTTGGGGTTTTTGAGACCCTTGCGTTAGCGCTTGCGTCAGTGCCGCTTGCAGCGGTCTTTACTGGCGGAGGACGGCTAGGCTCCCCCTGGTCAAGGCTTGCGTTGGCACCGTTAGGTTTCCACCCATCGTGCTGGCGGGAGCTTTCGCCATCCTCCCCGGTTTGCGGGCTGTCGGCCCTAAAAAGGGCCTCCAGCACTTTTTGGCCATCAGCGGTACGCTCACCTCCTGTAGTCGGAGGGGCCCCGCTGGGCTCGCCCACATCGGTATTGCTGCCGACGCTTTGAAGGGGGCCAGCACTGTCCTTCAAGCCGAGGCCCGAGGGTGCAGTGCCGGAAGCCCCGGCGGATCTGCCAGCGGCACGCGCGCCTCCGGTAGCTGGAGGGGCCCCGCTGGCTTCACCATGGCCACTTGCGCCCACCTCGCCGGTAATTGGCGAGGTCACGCTGGCCGAGTTGTTGGCCCTGATAAGGGCCGAAACTTCACCCGAGGGTGCCACCGACTGGGTGTGGCTACCGGCTCGCTCACCTCCAGTAATTTGAGGGGCCCCGCTACCTCCACCCGCTTGGCTGTGGACTGCGCCCACCTCCCCGGTAAATTGGGGGGTCACGCCAGCCTTGTTGGCCCTAATAAGGGCCGATTTGTCACCCGGGGGCGACTCTAGCTTAGCTCGGCCAGCGGCACGCTCGGCTCCGGGAATTGGAGTGGCCCCGCTGACTTCGGCAGCTACCTCAGGCTTGTTGCCCCTCGAAGGGGCAGCTGCCTCTAAAGCTCCCGCCTTCGGGCTTGTGGCGGACCACTTGCCACCCGGCACGAGCTCCTTCCTGACCGGAGGAGCCTTCAGTCCCCGTGAGCGGAGACTTACAACTTCCCCAGAAAGGACGGGCAGCACAAGCCTGCCGTTGACGGCGGATCCCCCGCCGCTCGCCGCCAACTTCTTCTTGCCCGGGGTCGGTCGCTTCCCGGGCCCGGGGTTCTTCCTCGCCTCATCCGGCGGTCTTCTCCCGACCCCGACGCCAACACCTTTCTTCACCTTCAACGCAGGCTCCATCCGAAGACACGATCCGTAAAATAGCAAACGCCAAAGATGCTCAGAAAGCCAGGAACACGTAAGGGAGGCAGGACGACACCTTGCACTCCCATGCGGTCGGTTCGGATTAACGAGATTATAATGTTTATTTACTGATATAACCACTCGTCTTATAAAGTGTAGGTTAACTTTTTCTAGCAAAATATTAGTAGCTAGATTAATACAAAGAATATCAACGACTAAAAGCTCTAGGAATGAGGATAGGTTCAGATCAAGTGCACCTGCATTAGCTTAAATAAAGAAGAGGAAGCTACAATTAAAGTTTACATCTAGTAATTCGTCTTCAGTGCACCCTGGTAAGATTCGAACACCGACCTACAGGTGCAATCAGATTCAACGAGGGTCCAATGAATACCATTGTTTTATTGACCATTTAGGCAAGCGGGACACTAATCAGATGCTCGGAAATCGTATTTTAACGCATGAGACCAACGAAATCCCCATCTCAGTGAGTAACATAACCATCACCTATAAAGTGAAGCAAAGTTAGGGTGATATTACCTAGGTACTAATTTTTTTTACAGAAATGTACTGCTTTTTAGGGTAATGTCCTGTTGTCGTACAGAACAGGTGGTGGTACCCTTATATATACTAGTTTTCAACCAAGTGGTGTAGGTCCGAAATGACTTCTTTTTGTAGTTAGTGAAAATAATATTTCGAAATGACCAGCACTAGCACAGGAAACTCAATCCTTGAGTTTTATTTTTCTTAGAAGTTTTACTGATAAGCTATATTTGCCAAAGATTATGTACACATGTAATTACAATTAAGTCCATATCTAAAATGTGATGTTTATAAACTCTTAAGAAAGGGGAAGATATATTCAACATTTTATATTTTTGTTACAATAATAATATAATAATAATATTTAGCACCGCGTCTTACTACCCGTTCAGGTTATACGCTTTTAAGTACTAATTACTCTAATGGATTAGGAATTGGGAAGGTTGAATTAGAGGAAGTGAACCCGCATTTGCGTGGAGGGAGAGTGTAAAACCATTTAGGAAAAACCACCCCCAGTTCACCCGACCGAGATTCAAACCTCGATCTCCCCGTCCTCAGCAGTCGAGCTCGACACGTCTGGCGCGTTAGCCAACTACGCCACTGAGGTGGCTGATTTTTGTTTGAATTTTGGTCAGGGGGACTGAGGCTATTTATTCCTCTATCTTCGTGCAAATGTGGCTACACTTAACTTTAACTATATTTTCCTAGAACCTACATAAATATATGGTACGGAACTCCGCACGGACTTTCTAGCTCTATTGTTTAAAAACAGAGATATTTACTCAAAACTTGTAATATATGTGAAACGAAATAATTACACTAGCAAATCCAAGAATATATTGCACTATAAATATGTAAAACCTTTTTTGAGTCCCCGTTTTAAAATTTAAAATTTTATTTTTAAGGAATTTATGTCCTCATTTGTATGTTTGTACCAATAAAGAAGATCAATATTGGGTCAACAAGGATCAACACTTCGTTTTAAAATTTCGACTTCCGGTTAAAATCTTTCACATTTTATTAGGTGTTGCACATCTTCATGTCATCGCATTGCTATTAAATTACTCATTTATAATAATATTTACCAATAAAATAAACTATTGGTTTTATAAAAATATATTCCAGATTAAATATTTTTATTTCTGATAACTTTCCTTGCATTATATTTAAAATAGTTTCGGCTCTAAGCTGAGTTATAGACAAATAAATACACGGAGAGATGACATTGCGAAAACCACTTTTATATTTCAGTGGGTAACGTTAAAATTTATTAAAACTTTAAGTTCAATTTTTTTAACAATCACAATATTTATCTCTCCAATGGCAGAGAAAAAAGTAAAAAGAGCATCATTATATTTCACCAAAAAGCATAAATCAAATAGCATACACTTCTACAGAATCATTAAGAAAATATAATAAAATCTGTGACCACCAAAGAGCATAACAATAAATCTATTTTTCTAACTTGAATAATAAAAACTCGTAAGATTTTTGAAACCAAATAATAAGTCTATTCATTGTTGTTGAAACACTTCAACAAAGATCATAAATAAAATAATAGATGCTTATTCCATGGCATTAAGAACAAGGAACACTGTTATCCACCAAAGAGATTAAGAATCAAATTCATTTTCATAGGCCTTAATTAAATCGTGTATATATATATATATATATATATATATATATATATATATATATATATATATTTGCTTACAGCTCAGAAACAATTAATTTGATAAAAAAATATTTCAAATAAAATATTTTTATATTTAATAGTACTACAACTTTACGATGATTAGCTATTTAATATCTCAAAAAGATGCGGAGAAATTATGAAAATTGGAAAATTTACCTCACGTAAAGTACCCTCAAAGTCATTTTCATGAGAAAATGAGGATTGCCATTTTTTTCTAAATTTTGACCAATAAAATAGGTAGCTATTAACTATTGTGTATAAAATGATAGATATAGATCATTGTTGTACAAATATTTCCCCTAAGAGGTTGACGGAAAGATAACATAGACTTTTAAAGAGACTTACTTATTTCTTACTCTAAGGCATTAAAGAATTATTACGTTAAAACTTAAGTACCATCTCTTTACAACTAAAGCTCACAAAATTGTATTAATAAGTGTGACAATATCTCAGGAACATTTGGTTTAATAAAAATATATTTCATATAATAGTTTATTTATATATTTTTAATAATGCTACAATATTTCAATGATAAGTTATTTAGTATCTCAAATAATTGCGGATATACGGAAATGTCAGCTTCTGCAAATTACCCTAAAAGTCATTTTTATGGGAAAATGAAATTAGCCAGTTTATTTATAAACTTAATCCACAACTATATACGAATTTTAATCAAAATCGTTAGAGCCGATTTTGAGAAAATTGATTTGTTGTCTTTTCTTTCTTTATTAAACTACTCTTAATTTTAAGTTTAAACAAAAACACAAACTGACGGAATTGCAAAGACAACTTTTTATGGTTTGGGTGTCATGAGACGTCGACATCCATCCAAATTTAAGGTTAGATTTTTTTAACGGTCGCAATACTTAACCTTTTGTGTACGAAAATTTAAAAAATATAAATATTTGCGTATAGCTTGAAAGTTATTGGTTTTATAAAAATATGCTTTAAACAAAATATTTGTATTATAAATAGATCTACATATTTTTAATAATAAGTAAATTCATTTTCCAAATAGTTTCGGAGATATTATACAATATGAGAATTCTCGCATCAACCCGGAGCCCTTAAAGTAATTTTGCCGAAATATTGAGAGTAGCCATTTTGTTTGTAATATTTATAAATGTCTATAAATGAAACTTAATCAAAATCGTTAGAGCTGATTTTGAGTAAATTGACTTTTACTCTTTTTGCCCGTCAGTAAACTACCCTTAATTTTGGGGTTAGATATCCAATCCCAAAATACCCTCGGTGCAACCCTATGAAAATCTTAGATACCAAGTTTTAGCCCGATCGGTAAAATATTCTATACTCTACTTGGAGGTACATATAGATAAAAAGACAGATGGAAATTCAAAGACCAATTTTTTGGACTTAGGGGGTCATGAAACGTCGATATTCATCAAAGTCTCGAGATTGTTTTTTTGATTACCACAATAATTTCTCTATCTGTAAGATAGCGGGAAAGTAAAAATTAAGCTAAATGGGGATATTCAATTAGTTAGTAAGACAGAGCGCAAAGAAAACAAATATATAGAAAAATTACCCATGTGATTTTATTTGAACATAATTTATTGAATTGTTTAAAATATAATGTAACATTTCAATTACAAAGAATTTTATAATAAAATCATTAGTGCAAATTATTATATGTGCGTTTAGAAATAAAATATTATTAAAATCATTAACTATATAAATTAATGGTAGATAAAAATTTACAAAATTACTGTAAAATTATATTGTGGAATAAATATGGGTGTAGCACACATACAAACTTTTTAAATGTAATGTATTTTTATTTTGAGTAAAAACACTTTTAAAACGAGTTTATCATTTTGAAACTGCTTTTTATATGTTATGTCAACAAATTTTTGAAAACATGATTTTTAATGCTAATGTTATCTTTTATAACTAAGACCACTTGTGTTTAAGAGTCAAGAGCAATAACCGTGTTTAGAGTAATGACTAGCAAACCAAATGGGAAGAGGCCGTTGGGACGACCTAGACGCAAATGGGAGGATAACATTAGAATGGATCTGAAAGAGATAGGGTGTAGTGAGGTGGACTGAATAGAACTAGCTAACGATAGGGATAGGGTGTAATGAGGTGGACTGGATAGAACTAGCTAACGATAGGGATAGGGTATAATGAGGTGGACTGAATAGAACTAGCTAACGATAGGGATAGGGTGTAATGAGGTGGACTGAATAGAACTAGCTAACGATAGAGATAGGGTATAATGAGGTGGACTGAATAGAACTAGCTAACGATAGGGATAGGGTGTAATGAGGTGGACTGAATAGAACTAGCTAACGATAGGGATAGGGTGTAATGAGGTGGACTGAATAGAACTAGCTAACGATAGGGATAGGGTGTAATGAGGTGGACTGGATAGAACTAGCTAACGATAGGGATAGGGTATAATGAGGTGGACTGAATAGAACTAGCTAACGATAGGGATAGGGTGTAATGAGGTGGACTGAATAGAACTAGCTAACGATAGGGATAGGGTGTAATGAGGTGGACTGAATAGAACTAGCTAACGATAGGGATAGGGTGTAATGAGGTGGACTGAATAGAACTAGCTAACGATAGGGATAGGGTGTAATGAGGTGGACTGAATAGAACTAGCTAACGATAGGGATAGGGTGTAATGAGGTGGACTGGATAGAACTAGCTAACGATAGGGATAGGTGTAATGAGGTGGACTGGATAGAACTAGCTAACGATAGGGATAGGGTGTAATGAGGTGGACTGGATAGAACTAGCTTAAGATAGGAATATGGTGAATGAGATGGACTGAATATAACAAGCTAACGATATATATAGGGTGTAATGAGGTGGACTGGATAGAAATAGCTTAAGATAGGGATATGGTGGAATGAGATGGACTGAATATAACAAGCTGACGATATAGATAGGGTGTAATGAGGTGGACTGGATAGAACTAGATCATGAGAGATATGGATAAGGTGTAATTAAGTGGTCTAGATAGAACTAGTGCAAGATAGTAATAGGGTGTAATGAGCTCGACTGGATATAACTAGCTACAGATAGGGATAGCGTGTAATGAGGTGGACTGGATAGAACTAGCTAAATATAGGGATAGGGTGTAATGATAATGGATATATCTAGTTAAATATATTATAGGCTGTATTGAAGTAGACTGGATATAACTAGCTCAAAATAGGAATAGGTAGGGTTATTTTGTAGGTGTGGAAGTGAACATTTTTGTTTCTAATGCTAAAGAGTAAGTAATTATGTAATCAATGAGTTATTATGTAAGCTAACCAGATGTATAGTACATTTTACATGTCTAGAATGTTGTGTAGTTTATCAACGTCATCATGCTAATCACGTCTTAGTACCGTTTAGGATACTTTAATTAGTTGAATATGGGTAAGTAAGGTAGAATTTTAAAGTAAATTAACCCCAATTTTCATGAAAGGAGAGTAGAAAACCATTTACGGAAAATCTACCTCAATATACCTGATAGGGATTCGATCTGCAATTTTCCCGTCACCAGCCATTCAGTCTAACTAGAGAGAGGACGTGTTAGGTCTTGTGACCACCACCATTGATCAGACGTTAGGTGCTTTTTAATTCTAATATGAGGTTGTTAATCACGTCTTGCTACGCACAAAGATTTGGGTTTAAGGTGAGATTTAATACGTAAAACCTAATCATTATATGCGATAATAAAGCCTCGAACTGCCCATAGTCAACAAATAAAATGAGACTATTTTGACGATTATTCGGCTTGCCCATTAATGCTGGTTTAAGCTTAGTACTAGATATTTTTTCTAATGTAATCAAATAAATAAAATATGACGAGTATATGTGTTTTTGCATTTAACGCAACGACTCCTAAAAAAAAGAATAACAGAATGCTGGAAATTGCTTAATTAGGGGAGATTAGGGTGTTTACCTCAGGATATCAGGTTTTTTTCCTCAATTTTTAAGTCTATTCATAATCATAAATAACATTATCTCATCATCATATCATCATGAATACATTCCAGCCACTCGCTGCGTCTGTTTGGAACACAAGTTCTCCTTTCCTCCTACCACTTCTCTCCCTCCACCTTGGCCCAGTGTTCTGTTCTCTCCTCCACAATCCTCCTTACTCCCTTAAGCAATCTGTATCTTGGTCTTCCTCTCGGCCTCCTACCCTCACCTCCTTATCCAACCTCCTCCTAGTCATCCTTCCCCCCTCCATTCTATGACCATACAACCTTAGTCGTGCCTTCTCTATCCTGTCCTGTCTGGGCTGGCTCTTCCTTTATTATTCATCTTACTCTGATTTCTCATTCTGTCAAATAATGTCACACCAATCCTGCTTCTAAGAAATCTCATTTCATTCACCTGCATTCTGCTTCCACTCCGTTCCTTAGTTACCCACGTTTCGGCAACGTACGTCAATTAATATAGGTCGGTAATGGACATTGTAGATCATGCCCTGCACATGCCAAGCATATCCCTGCTTCAACTCAGGCTTCTCACACTTCTGAAAAACTCCTTTCCTTGTCTTCCTCTCACTTAATTCTCTTCTGTTTCTTCCAATCTACTCTACAATACTTACCAGGTACTTTGAATTGTTTACTATCTAATTGGTTCTTCTCTCACTGTAACGCAAGTTGTATACCTGTCCTTCTTCATGTTCATGACCACCTGCCCCCCCTACCCCCCCTCTCTCTCAAATGTACAGTGCATCCATTGCAACCTTTAAGACTTAAGCCAAGGGAACAATGGTCAATCTATGTGAATACGATGACCTAATAAAAATAGAGCTAGATATTTTAAACCTTACATCTTGTGTAAGTTGTGTGAGGGATAAGTGTGGGTAATATCAGTTTTACCTTTAAAACTTTTACATATTTTATGTGCCTGAGTGCTTAAATATTATGAAAATTGGTTTGAGATGTTAAAAAAAAGCATACAATATTGTTCACTATCAGTATGTGCTGTTTAACATATTAGTGATTGGTTTCACCCCGTGTAACATCGGTCATTTGCAGCCAGTACAATATACTAAAACATGTATTATATTTTTCAGATGCATCTTTCAATTTTCAAAATATTGATCCTCACAACAATCTTGATTATTATAACCATCGCTGCACCTCAACCTAAGAGCTCCTTCACCACCTCACCGTCCATACAAGAGTCCAGTGTTAAGCCCACTCTCAAGTTGACGAGAGACCCTGAAGCAAGTGGCACCCGCAATCAAAAGATTCAAGAAAACGTAAATCCATCTGAAAAATCCACCGGCTCTGAAGATAAGATTGACCTAGAGGATGTGACGAAGCAGTTTCCGACCAACGAGGGTGAAGCTACGCCTGAAACAGGTCCTATCCACAATTTGGATAAGATCACTCCTGTTGGAGGTGCGGTTCCGGATATATCTGAGCTTCTGAAACCGGATATTGTAGGAGGCGCTAACATGACGGTGTGTGAAGAAGGGGAGTGTTTCCGTATATTATACCCCAAGTCCGACAGGAGGTCAGGTGAAGGATCCAGTGAGGAATCTAAGAGGAGTCTAGCGAGGAGTCTAGCGAGGAGTCTAGCGAGGAGTCTAGTGAGAAATCCAGTGAAGAATCCAGTAAGGAATCCAGTGAAGAAGAATCTGTCAAAAGTGGGATAGTCGATGAGACTTACCCCCCTCATATCCCTCCACGTGAGAATAATATTCCTCATGAGACGATCATAGTCTCATACCTTCCTCATAAGGTGTCTGATTACGGCCACGGGCTCATGAAGGTGTCGTACCGGACGAAGCACTCCATCTACCAACACGTTCAGCAATTACTGCGTGTTTAGGAGTTCAAATGTTATATTTAATCGGAAATGTTGTCGATTCAAAGAAATGGATAGTTGAAATTTATTCTTGAATTTTATTTTTCATCCCACAAAAAGGTTGCTTTTCTGTCTAATATTATAGTTAGATTGAAAAGGGTTAGACATGATATACTACCACACAAACAATATACAAAATAAAATGCTATGTATATATATTTGAGGTAAAACCTATGGTACTTATTATAACTCTCATTTCTCTCTCCCAAAATTTGTTTTGAGTTTAATAGTTTTACATAATAATTTTTGCCATTCATTATAATTCAGTCGTTACACTTATATGCGGGAAAGGTTTGTGTTAAGCCATTTAAGAAAACATATTTCAGTACAGCCAACAGGGATTCAAACCCAGGACAACCCATAAATGGTGATAAAGATTAGCACGAGTGTGACACGTTACGATCACTGATGCAGGTGTTTCTTGAAATTAAAGCGTTAAAATGAAAATATAATATTCAAATAAATATGTCCCTTGATATTTTGGAGGCTTAGCGCCTTTAAATGGAAGAGTACATATCAATGATTATCTATTTATATATGTGTAAGACCAAATCAAATAAAGAGTTGTGAACGTTACTCTGTAGTTCTTATTTGCAATAAAAATTATGACAAAAAAAAGGTAGATTTTATTAATCCAAAATATTTATTTTAATTAATGATTAAACGTAACTTCTAAAAATAATATAGTTGTATAAAATATGGTTGAAAATGAGAATAATTTAAAGCATGTTTTTTACATAGCCAATTATGAAAGGAAATGATTTAGTAACTAGTACAGGTTTGAAAATTTAGCTGTATTAATATAATTTCTGATTCAATAATTCAAATTAAGTAACTTAACTTATATTATAATTAATTCTGAAAGTAATAATGGTTTTATGTATCTAGATTAAGTGAGCAATTGATTGTATATTATTTATCTTTTATTATTGGGTGGAAAACGATCATATATACAGACATTTTCATTATTTATTTTACATAAAGCTAGTTTGAAAATAAGTAGTTATTTAAACATCACAATGAAATAGTTCTTCTTAAAATATGTTTAACTAATTTTATAGTGTGTTGAAATTTGTTGAGAGCAAATATCATTTTAAAAATCTAGTAAACAAATCATGCTTAAATATTGTGAAAATGAAATGTTTAATAGTTGAATGTAGATCATGCATAGATAACAGCAACATCTAGACTAAAACCATCTAACGAAATGACTGAGGTCACAATATACTTAGATTAAATAAATTGAGTGGCATTTCTTGGAATTTTCCAGAGAAAGCGTGATCGTTAAAACTTTCCTATATTCTTATCTACTAACTTGCCTTTGAGCATTCACAAAAGGTGTGTTACAGTTGAGCTACGAACACCTGTTCCTAAAAGCATCATAACTCAGTTGAGCTGGTTCACTGACCAGGAGTATCGTCATAGATTAATTTGGCAAAGTTCACTAGCCGGGGGATTATAACAGATTACAGACCTGCGAGTGGATATGAATTTGGTTGCACCAATCATTCAGCCTTATATTAGGCTAAGATTGTTTAGGTTATGATTGTGCTGTGCCATAGGTTTGGTTGGTTTTATTAGGCTATGTTATGTTATGTCATGTTAGGTTGAATGAGGTTAGATTTGCTTAGCAATTGGTTGTGTCTTAAGATCCATACCTTGCTGTTTTTTGTTCAGCTTGAGAAACTAGTTTTTGCAACCATCCTAAATTGAGCGCCACAACAGCCATGACCAATCATTATGTATACCAGTTATTGTTTACAATTCCCAAAAAGGAACTCGTAGCCAAACTGAAATTTGGGATTGAAGATAACCTTTTGAATTCAGATGACCCGTGGCCCAACTGTAACGCGCCCATCAAGAATAGACCTTTTCTATTTACTTCTCATGGGAATATGTTTCCGTTTGTACCTGACCAATTTGTTTTCATTTGAGTGATGAAAACAGATCAACTATACAGTTTAAATTATCTTTGTATAATCTGGTAGCCCTCATGGCATGCCATTGAAGATAACTATTACTTGGTTCTTTAGTAAGATAGTACGCCACAACCCCTCCAAAATCATGGCAATAGTTCATTATGAACTCACTATCCTACACTAGTATTTAATTACGTATTGTTCTGTCACAGCATATCATATTAGCTGTAGAATCAACACAGCCATGATGTTATATTGAGATATTCATGAAAAAGTTCAACAATAGAATGCTTTTTATGTGTATTAAGTGAAAAATTGGATTAATTAGTTGTATTAAAATATTTAATATTAGGTCAAAAACAATTTCAAATATATCATTCACTTAACTTGAGAGGTAGCAATCTTACATTTTTCGTTTCAACGATGGAATAGCTTATAAGTTAAAGCAATAGTATAATCTGTCAAGTCTAGAGTGCTACCTTTCAACAGATTGTATTTATACTATAACTAAAAATCCCCTCCAATCTACAGCCAACTTCAACAACTTGGTCTGTGACCTGCAAATGACGACAGCCCCCTTCCCCCGCACCCCATTGATGGGTTATTTCAAATCTTCTCACAAAGGCCAATAAGATGTCCACTTGCTTCTAGCTCTACAGCGCATGCGCACTGATTTGAGATGGTTGGTTGTGAGATTTGATTGGTTCTCCCGTACCAAAGATCTCAGGCAGGTGGACAAAGTAGAGATGAGTTGAACTTTAGTGGAACAGCTCTGGCCAATGAGGTGGAAATCTTGTGATTGGCTTAGAGTTGTCACGTGACCACGTCTCTGTTATGCGCTAGTTTTTAAGTAGTGTATGAATATACATTAAGTAACAACGAATGTGACTTCTCAATGTATTTAACAGTATGTATGTATAGTTATTATAACTAAGATCAAATACATTTTCAAAGACTCGAATTAAAAAGTGTATAATATATTTTCTTATAACTCAAAAACTATTGGTTTTATAAAAATATTTTTCAATAAAACATTTTTATAATCAATAATACTACAACTTTATAATATCTCAAATAGTTACAAATAAATGATGAAAATTGGAAATTTACCTCTTTAAATTACCCTTAAAGTCATTTTCATAAGAAAACGAGTATATCCATCTTGTTTGTATTAATAAACAGTATATAAATATATATATATTAAATTAATCAAAATAGTTATAGCAAATTTCAATAAAATTAATTTTTTCTCTTTGTGCCCCCAGTAAACGACCCTTAAATGTAGTGTTAGAACTCTTATTCCATAAACACCTTATGAAAACCACAGATACCATGTTTTAACCCAATCGGTAAAATAGTTTTTGCCCTAGCCTGAGGCACAGACAGACAGACAGACAGACAGACAGAAAGACGGCTTTGCGAAAACAGCTTTTCTGGTTTCAGGGGTCATTAAACGTCGACATTTATCAAAATCTGGAGTTATAATTTTTTATGGTCACAATCACTGAGTTGTTTAAAGGAAGTAAATATCCTAACCACTATAAGACGCTTTTATATAGTATTAATTACATGCCCATCCAACCAAAATAAATAGCATTTAATGCAGCTATTAATTTAAGGTTAGGTCAAACTATGATTGGTGTCACTGTTAAGGTGGGTATCCAGGGGAACATCAGAAAAGGTATGTTTTTGAAGTTCTTAATGCACATTTTTTTTCTCAAAATAAATTTCCAGTATAAATATAGCGTTTAATAATTTTCTTTACATGGTGATATCAACAGTTGTTGAATCTATACCATAAGCATGGCAGCATTGGATGAGAAACTTTTTAAATGAAGGGAAATGTTATCATTAAATTACAGGACACCCTGATATATATTCAAGAACTATTGATTTCACCATGTGAAAAAAAAATAATTAAACTCTACATTTGTATTGAAGCAATATTTGATTAATTTTTAACAAAAAAAGTTTTGATAGGAAAACTGAAAAAAAACTGACAATTTATCGCGTTCCCTACGTGTGCGTTCCTTGGTGTACATTTATTTATACTGCATTTACTATCTTAATATCCTAATTTTAAATGATTTATAATTTTAATTAATTTTTCATTCAACGATATGGCATATTGATTGTGTTGAATGTAAATAAAAATAAAAGGAATTTAGTTAACTCTTAGTTCCTCCTCTTACTTAATACTATTGAATCAGAATAGTCCGTATTTTCAAATATACTTGTTTGAAAAAAACTCCATTCACTTTACAAACTGACACGTTACCTACCAATTATAGAATGGAGGACGAATATTTAAATATATACTATATTACCTTACAGTCATCTTTAATATAATAGTTTATTTAATTTTAATATTGTTGGTGGTTTAATGTTCCTGTTAACCTATTGTCAAACCTATATAATTGGGAAATTTGATTATTTTTATATTCCACAGATAATACGTTGCTCCCTGCAAAGTATGGTTTCTACTATCGTCCAAAAAATGAAAAGGTTAAGTCACCAATAACAAAACATATTATGATTCTGAAAGCTTCTGCATTGTTGTGTTACATCGCATGTAAATAATTCATGATTGTTTTAATATTATTTATATTTCGACCCAAATATATTTTGCACGTATCGTAATTGCAACCATTTGTCCAAAAAAATGTATAAGAGAAATAATAGTAATTTGTAAAAATTTGAGCAGTTTTAAACTTAAAGCTATAGTAATGTTTAAGATAGTATAAATTATTTTATTTACCAAATCTTTAATGATTCAATTAATTTGTTCACTATTGTAAAATTATCTTAAATAGGAACAAAAAATTCAATAACAGTTTATGACGTCAATATTAATAGCATTTTACTTTATTATTATTTTTATTATTATTAATATCATTTTACAGGTATTCCTATTATAAATGAAATGGAACCGTTGTTGTTCACATGAGTTTGCATAGTAATATATGAAAAATGTTTTAGTAGCTCTTATATTGTCCTACATATTTTACAATAAATGTATAGTGTCAAAAGCTATGGCCTTGTTTTAAATGTAAAACGTGTACAGTATTTAGCTACCTAGACAATATAACAAGTTTGCTTTATCTTAAAACTAAAGTTCTACAAATGGCATTTTGCTGTCAGCCGAGTGGATAGCATATTTTAGCTCAAGGTTAGTTGATTGGTTTATCAAACATAAGTCTATATTTTAACCCAAGTTCAACAAAACTAGGTCAATAATATCAACGGTAACCAGGTTGAATAGGTTGTTAAATTCAAATTCTCTCTAATCTCTGTTAGCGAGGGGGTCAGGGGCTAAATCTCGGCTTGGTGTATACTTTCTTCCTTATTGCCAGACATTTATCACTCACTTGTAGCAATGCAGATATCTGGTCAATGTAACCTCTACTCGACATGAAACCACATTACACACCCCAAAGATTCGTGTTCCATTGTTTCTATTAGAGCCGGTATCGGTGGTCGCATGGCCCAAGGGCTCATTCTTTTGTGAGGCTATATTTCCGATTACAAGGAGACTGGGTTTCAAATCTCGGTCAGGCGTACTAATTGGTGTTTCTAAAATTGTTTCCAAATCTCCCACCACACAAATGTGGGTACATTTATTTAAAATGCAACCTTATTCTCCCCAAATCATTAGCAAAATCAGAATTTATGCGCTTAGCCTTCTCAAAAGGTGGTTGAACGCGGTGCTAAAGTAGACCAAAATAAAGTTCATTTTATATACAGGATTATCCAAAGCTCCCTTTTCTCTTTGCAAGCAAACACGATTCGAATAAAATTAGTTATTCACGTGATTCAATATAAATCCACTTAAATAACAAAACTGTTATTGAAAAAACTTGTATCTCTATATTTTAATAACTATTTTGTTTTTATTAAAGTATTTTTTGCCAAAATAGTGTTGTTTATAAAAACCAGCGAAATATGTTTCAACAATTTAACTTTTAGCTTAGTATACAATTCAAAATATATGTTAAATAGAGATAATAAAATATATTTTTTAAATCTCCACGTTACTCTTTATTCAATTAGTTCTATATATAAGCTTACATAAATGTTAATATTTATTTAAACTCGTGTCTAAATATTCTTTCATGTCTATTATTTGAGATGTAATTCCTTTCACTATAAACGTATGTATATAAAGGTATATAATATATATTTGAATAATACATAAATATATATTGATATAATATACAATATATTAAAGAGTATAGTATGTCATAGAATAATACTTGCCTATTTCCTCTATGTAAAAGTTTTTCTGATCTTAATGGAATGTCAAACGATATTTTGAGTATGTTTCGAAATTAATTTGACTGCAATTTTAAACCCTTCCAAGTCAGTTTTAAATGTGATTTATTTTCAGTAAAATGACATGCTTAAGGGACAAGTATAAGGAAGGATATCTAATCAAATTTTTTAAATCTTTGCAACCTAAGTATTTTCCGAATTTGAAGGGATTTCTCTGTGTATTTGCGACGGTTCTTGGTACAACATATTTTTGTAAAAAACATCAATAATCAAGTATGTAAAGTACAACTATCAAACAAATGTATCTGATAAGTATTTGAATTACATTCTAATAATTATTTACACATCAAGCTTGTAACCTCATTTCAGAAATATTTTTAAGATATGAAAGCTTTTCTACAATTGACTTTCTTCTTGTTTTGTTTTGCTTCCAGAATATTTGACTGTGATATTTTCAGTGTCTAGTTCGGTCACCATGTTTACAGAATTTACCCTCTCTGTGGTAACAGGATTTTCCTCAGTGTATCTAGGAGGTTGTCTACACGTCATACCCGTTATAATATGACGTCATGATAGTGATTACGAAGATGTGGAATTGATTAGATTTTAAAGCCTATCTTTAGTCTAGTTAACCAGACCATGGTGAACATAGGGACAGTTTTCCTTTCAGGAAAAATATCTATATTACTACTGGGAGGTGACCTGGCGGTCTAGGGGTAAGGTGTCAGACTTCTGTGCTGGCGGCCGGGTTCAATCCTCGGTCCCGGCACAGATTTATATGATTACCAAACCCTTCCTTCACCTCTGACAAGACATATTGTGAATGTGGGGAATGCCAGGCCTCCACCGTGGTTCGGATTCCACGTTAAACTGTAGGTCCTTCATTTCATCTCACAATCACCCTACCATTACACATTAGCGTAAGTGCGTATAACCCGAACGGGTAGTAAGACGCGGTGCTATATAATAATAATAATAATAATAATAATAATAATAATAATAAAATAAATAATAATAATAATAATAATAATACTGCTGGGAATCAGACTTGGGCCCTCTAGATCAGTAGCCAGTGGCGCTAACCACTAGGCCAAGAGACCGATCATTCCCTTTGATTATATTGAGCACAACTCGATTATTAATCAACTATATGAATCCTTGTTCTTTGCACGTGATATTGTGTTATTATTTATTTTTGAATGAAAATGAGGAATTTTTGTTTGAAGCTTAATGGAACTACCCGAGAAAAACCGCGAGGAGGTGACCATGTATGGTTTATTATGGGGAGTTTTATTTTCGGCAGGCCCCCTTGCCTATTGCCTGGGGCGTTATCATCTGAGCGTGGCTGGATAGGTCTCCCCCTTCCAAAACTCCCCACACCATACTTCACCCCAGGCCGGGCCCTCTCACTCACACAGACACTAAAAAACACCACAAAATTCAACAAAATATAAACTACATACATATACCGTCTCTTGGAGTGGTATATTAAAATATTATTACGTATTATTATTAATTGTCTGTACTCATTTTTTATACCCCTTAGAAGCAACTACGGGGTTAAAAAAATTACTATAATTTTTCGAAGGCATTATTAGAACAAAATTTTCGGATTATTGCCCCCCAAACGATTAAAAAGAGTTTACACAACATATTGTTGATTAAGGTAGCTACTCCTATTTCACCCACTTAATCACAAAACTTCGGAATAAAACATACTTAATTTTTCTAGTTAGCTTATAAGGAACACCTGTGCCAAATTTCAGCCCTATAACTTCATGGGAAGTGTGAGAATTAGTATTGAGTGAGTCAGTGCTTTCGCTTGTGTATATATATACATACATATATAATATATATATATATATATATATTATATTTATATTGAAATTTTATATATATTATTATGAAATTTCCAAATTGGTAGCCCAGAGTAAATATGATTTTTTTTTTCCTTGATAGCATGTGTCCTCAGATTTTCTTTGTAATTTTTATATCTCTTTTTCATTCTGAATCATATTTATTGTTCCCAAAAGATACAAATAAAAGTTATTAATTCATTTTTAAAACTATTTTTTCTTTGGTAAGTGTAGACGTGTAAAATATTATGTGTCCCATGTACTGAAAAGTTAGACCCCCCCCCCTACTCTGTGGCATTAGTCATTTTTGACTTTTGCCGCACCTAATAACAACTTATTGCTATCTTAAGAATGTTCTTTCCTGTTCAAACTTCGTATGATATAACTAAAATATTATTTATTTTAATTCATCCATACAGGTGAAGAGAAGCCATGCTCTAAGATGCTGGTATATAGACCTAGAGCTAGGGATTGTTGCTAGGTACTTTAGGCATTTTGAGATAACTGAGCCTCTACGTGGGTTCAAATTGAGACCTTTAAGCAGTTTTGAATCACTGCACCACCCTTGGTGTTGAATTGAGACCTTTAGTCATTTTGAGATAACTGCGCCTCTACGTAGGTTCAATTGAGACCTTTAAGCAGTTTTGAATCACTGCACACACCCTTGGTGTTGAATGAGACCTTTAGGCATTTTGAGATAACTGTGCCACTACTGGGTTCAAACTGAGACATTTAGGCAGTTTTATATCACTGAACCACCACTTGGGGTTGAAATGGAACCTTTAGATAGTTTTAGATCACTGAATCACCATTTGGGGTTGAAATGAGACCTTTAGGTAGTTTTGAATCACTGAACCACCACTTGGGGTTGAAATGAGACCTTTAGGCAGTTTTATATCACTGAACTACCACTTGGGGTTGAAATGAGACCTTTAGGCAGTTTTAGATCACTGAACCACCACTTGGGGTTGAAATGAGACCTTTAGGCAGTTTTAGATCACTGAACCACCACTTGGGGTTGAAATGAGACCTTTAGGCAGTTTTATATCACTGAACCACCACTTGGGGTTGAAATGAGACCTTTAGGCAGTTTTAGATCACTGACCCACACTTGGGGTTGAAATGGACCTTTAGGTAGTTTTGATCACTGAATCACCACTTGGGGTTGAAATGAGACCTTTAGGTAGTTTTGTATCACTGAACCACCACTTGGGGTTGAAATGAGACCTTTAGGTAGTTTTGTATCACTGAACCACCACTTGGGGTTGAAATGAGACCTTTAGGTAGTTTTGTATCACTGAACCACCACTTGGGGTTGAAATGAGACCTTTAGGCAGTTTTAGATCACTGAACCACCACTTGGGGTTGAAATGAGACCTTTAGGCAGTTTTAGATCACTGAACCACCACTTGGGGTTGAAATGAGACCTTTAGGCAGTTTTAGATCACTGAACCACCACTTGGGGTTGAAATGAGACCTTTAGGCAGTTTTGATCACTGAACCACCACTTGGGGTTGAAATGAGACCTTTAGGCAGTTTTAGATCACTGAACCACCACTTGGGGTTGAAATGGGACGTTTAGGTAGTTTTAGATCACTGAACCACCACTTGGGGTTGAATTGAGACCTATAGGCAGTTTTAGATCACTGAACCACCACTTGGGGTTGAAATGAACCTTTAGGAGTTTTTTTATCACTCAACCACCACATGGGGTTGAAATGGGACCTTTAGGTAGTTTTAGATCACTGAACCACCACTTGGGGTTGAAATGAGACTTTAGGCAGTTTTAGATCACTGAACCACCACTTGGGGTTGAAATGAGACCTTTAGGCAGTTTTAGATCACTGAACCACCACTTGGGGTTGAAATGAGACCTTTAGGCAGTTTTAGATCACTGAACCACCACTTGGGTTGAAATGAGACCTTTAGGTAGTTTTAGATCACTGAACCACCACTTGGGGTTGAAATGAGACCTTTAGGCAGTTTTAGATCACTGAATCACCACTTGGGGTTGAAATGAGACCTTTAGGCAGTTTTAGATCACTGAACCACCACTTGGGGTTGAAATGAGACCTTTAGGCAGTTTTAGATCACTGAACCACCACTTGGGGTTGAAATGGACCTTTAGGTAGTTTTAGATCACTGAACCACCACTTGGGGTTAAACTCAGAGAGTGATATCACGAACGCTTCCAAGTCACAGGATAACGTGTCCAACCCACCCACTTGCATAGTAGATTAGATTTTTATCACAAATTAATAAAATTTACATCTTTCTACTTCACTCTATACTACATTAACATGAACCACTCAATCCTGCGAGATTCAAACCACTTACTCTTAGGAGTCCATCCAGATCTACAATAAAGTAGCTGGTGAAACTATCTTTCATCGTATAAAGGGAAGCTATATATTCATATATATTAAAAATCTTTCGCACATTTCCTTGTTAAATTTATGAGAAGTCAATAAATACCCTTCTCTTTATGATAAATATTATCTAAATAATTTTTATCGCCATAGTTTTATTAACTTTTACAGCTCTGTGTCTTGAAAGTACATTGATCACGGCTGTTATTTTTCTGTTAAAGCTTTTATATATATTTTTTTTTTCTTCGTGGTAAGCAGTTACTATTTGAAAATATTCTAACTTTATATTTTGACTATTGTTTAAGGTTGGTGACTTTATGAAACAATAAAGTTAAGACCCCGTAGGGAGAAATTGTATTTATATTATTGTTGTTCTGGTCACTACAAGAGATCAAACCGTTACTATCTTCGTCTTTGTGCTAATTTCGTACAGCTGATGCGTCATTCAAGTTTTGTTGGAAACAATCTGACGTTACGTATGAGAAAATATTTTGTTGAGTTAAAATTTACAAATTCTTTGTTAACCATTGTATCAACAATTAATAAATATGTGTCATAAGAAGAAAAACAAAATTTCGTTAAACACTTTCAGATCGTAAAAAATCATTTTAAGTACTGAAAAAATAAAGGAAGCTAATAGTATGCCTAATATTAGTCAATCGATTTTCAACAACCACCCTCGAGACGAAAAATCTTTTATTGGCAAGAATTTAACAATACAAGTAGACTTTTTCAAAGATTTAAATGATGAATTATTCAAGATAATAGAAGAGCTTAAATGAAATTTATTATTTATATGGTAGAGGATTTAAACAACAGTTTTAAATAATTATTTTAATCCCAAAAGGATGTTACTTTTATTTAACTAAGTAGGTCTGTATTTACTTACTTGAAAGCGTGATTCACTTTACTTGGTTTAGAAACTAAGAGAAGATTGCATAATCTAGAACAGATAACCACATGGAGCTTTGAACATGTGTTTGACATTTGGTTGATTTTAAAATATATTGATAACATTATGCTAAAGTTTCTGTAAACCCCAGGCTTTGGTTGTTACTTCACTCTTGTTTTTTATATATATATTAATATATATATATATTATATATAAGCACTCGTATAGAGTTGTATATGATATTTATCTGTAATCACTTAAACAAGTAAATACGTATTAAGTTTCATCAGTGACTTTTTGTTTTACCCAAGATCCTGAAAGGAATGACAACAAAGGTTGGTTTGGTGTTATGATATTCTTACTTATAAATTTTTGTATATTAAGTTTTGTTATTTAGAAAATACTTTATTATTTTATTACTATATTATATATCATACTATTGGTAATATATGCTAGCAGAATTTTTAAATAATTCTTTTAGGCTAGTAAAAACAATTATTTTATTCTCAAACTTATCTATTATATTTAATGTAATTTTATTTATAAACGAGATTGCATTTTAAATGAACATATTAAGGAAGTGTTGTTTAAATATAAATATAAGCATATTTATTTCCTTATTGTTTTTTAAATTTACTAGATAAATAATAAGCTAAATATAAGTTACTTCACGGTTAAATATATATTTTAGTTATTTTCAAATATCATTTTTAGTTAATATATATTTGTATAGTCTGTCAATATTATACATAGCCTATTAACATGGTGAGTTATTATAAATGTATAGAATATTTACACTTTATTTTAGAATACTGATGTATTTTCTCCCAACCATCCATTTCCAAAGTTCATAGTAACTAGGTGGTAGGTTGTTTTAAATTCATCTAGTAAAGTCATGTAGTACTTAGCTAAAATATTATTATTATTAGCACCGCGTCTTACTACCCGTTCGGGTTATACGCACTTACGTTAATGTGTAATGGTAGGGTGATTGTGAGATGAAATGAAGGACCTACAGTTTAACGTGGAATCCGAACCACGGTGGAGGCCTGGCATTCCTCACATTCACAAGATGTCTTGTCAGAGGTGAAGGAAGGGTTTGGTAATCAGATAAATCTTTGCCGGGACCGAGGATTGAACCCCGGCCGCCAGCATAGAAGTCTGACACCTTACCCCTAGACCACCAGGTCACCCCTTAGCTAAAATACCTTTCTCTGCAAAATACCTCTCATTACAGAGAGACAAGTAGTATCAATAAATTAATCTTTCACATATAACATACGTTAGATAGTGAGTCATGTAATAGTTTATTTAATATATCTATTTAAAAAATTTGCTCACACAACTTTACCATTTAATATGAGGCCTATAAATATATATGCTAAACTTTAATCAAACGTAGAAGTTTATCCCACATTTTACTGTAGACCAATCCATTCCTAATTGCATAAAATGCTTTTTTCTTCACTTGTGTATTCATAGGATGAAATTGTTGCATTTGGCGAAATAATGTTAAATATTTAAAAAAACGTATCGTATAACTACAATTTTTATACCATAATATACTTTCGGGTGAAGAAATCAGCGTTGAAACTTTCCTACGGGAGGGCAAAACAAAAAATGAAGTAAATTTGTCTGGCCAGAAATATTAATACACATTTCTTCAAATTTCATTTTATAAAGATGATAGATACACAATGTAGGTTGATACGAATAATTTTAAAAACAATGAAAATGAGTAACAAACATAAATATTTGAAAGTTTTAGTATTCTTATAGGTTAATTCAAAGGATTAATATGAAGGTGTTGGAAATGGATGGAACTATGAATGAGGTTCCAAAATGTCTGTAATCTGGGTTAAACTGTGAAGAATTGGGAACGAAAACTTAGTATTGGTAAATGGTCGGTTGGTGGACTGAATGTTGTGATTTTCTTAGTAACAGGATAGTTTGTAAGTCATTTTCTTATACAATTAGTTTGTTCCAAAATTACACGTAAAATATATGTTTTTATCTGGAGTTGTGTTTATCAAGCGATTATTCATAATCTTTGTAAATACTGGTGCAGATTGATTTAAATTAATATAAGATGCTGATAACGCGTATAGGCACCAGATGAAGTACTACGTTTAATTTAAATACAGCCCTCCCAAGTTTAGCAACAATGCATCTCCCTGCTGATAATCTTAAATGTGAGCTAATGTTTATTAGCAAGGCAAAACACAATTGTTTCAAACGAAGGTACAAACAAAGTCTGTCTACCAATAGTGATCTATTGGTGTTATGTTTCTGTAATTATTTTGGTGCAGGCCTACATAGTGTTTGTTGATTTAACTGTAATTGATATCGAATGTCAAACTAAGGTTGTAAATCAGTTACTATATCATAATTAATATAGTAAAATATGGATGAGTTAGGTAATTGTTTAAGAAAGTGTAATCACATTAGCATGGATAGAAGGGAGGAAAAAATTCGTTTATAAAATCATATTTAGTTTGACATACCAGGGTTCAAATCTTAACCAGCTCATCGCCAGTCGTTTCGTGGAGTGTATATTTAAATCGAGTTTAGTATTATTATAAATACAATAATACACAATTATTGACCTAAACCAAACTTCAAATGTGTAAAAACTTTGCAATACTTTGTACTGCAACACTCTCATTCTATTTAGTTACGGCCACAATAGAATATAAAAAGTGGGAGTGATCTCTAAAGAAATAATTATATGAAAAAGAAAAACCTTTTCAGGATAATGAAATATTGGAATTTTATTCAAAGTAACAAAGAGTATAAAAATAACAAGTTACATGGCCTTACAGGTCTTACTGAAGTGTGTTGAAAAACCAATAAATCCTAGCAATTTATTACATGCACAGTGCATTTTAAAGAAAATAAACTTGTCTAGAAGAGACCAATGAAATAAACAAAATAGATGCTATTATTTAAATAAACTTTTCTAAAGGATATACAAGCTTCTAACTCCCCATAATGAATTAAGATAAAATCAAATCAAAAGGATCAAAAGTTTAAATGACTAAATACTTCAGAAATTACAAAGAGCTTAATGAGCGTCTTTTTAAAGGTTTACAAAGCGTCAGATTCACACCAGTGAATACAAACAAAACAGTTTTAAATTAATGGAATAAATTCAAATTTAAATATCACATCAGATATTAACGTTAAATCACAAAGGTTTGACTTCCCAACCTAGCTCAAACTTTCACGGGACAATTTACCCTAGTCACATTTAAAGAATTAAATACAATTCCCACATTTAAATATTTAGTGTAAAACTAGAAAATGTTACGTTACAGAACTTGTAATTTTGCCTAAAAGATTCAGTGAATATGAAAGTCAAAACCATATTAAACAAAAAAAAAAGTTACTTTAACATTAACTTCAAAGCAAATAAGTCTTAAAAATAATCAACAAAAGAAACATTATCAATTTAAAGATATAATCACTGATAACAGCACAAGCAAAAATTTAATATTGAAACTAAATATTGCACAACATAAAAAGAACAAAAAAATGTGGCTATCTCATTAAATCAAGAAAATACGATACTAGCGCCCAAGTGGCAACAGGAAGCATAAGGTTCTCCATAACAGAATTTACGTTTAAAATTAAAGTATTTAGCGAAACATTACCGATGCCTACACTGACTGATTTTCATAACAAAATATACCAAAGTATTTAAGAAAATCAAACCCTTGGCAAAAATGTATATTCTAAAGATTTAAACATATCTATACTTATAAAATAACATGTCCTGAATGACTGACTGACTGATTCATCATCGCCGAGCACAAACTATCAAGGCTACAAGCATGAAATTCGAACTGTATATTCATTTTGTTATGTAGGCACCCACTAAGAAAGGATTTTAGTAAATTCCACCCCAAAGGGGTCAAAATAGGGGATGATAATATGTATGATAATATGTATGAAAGTCCGTCATTTTGAAAGTTACATAAACAAAATTTTGTATTTCGGTTATTGACATGAAACAAATAAATTAGTTTTTCAGGAATTTTGGAAATTTTATTTAATAAAGGATGAAAAAGGGGGTGAAAGTTTATATCGGATTTGCATTATTTTTGATCTGAGGTCAAGTTATGGTCATCAATGTAACGTAATATTTTAAATTAATCTGTAAATACATATGTATAATTTCGTATTTGTATATAATCAACTTCCACGCGAGCAAAGCCGTGGGCAACAGCTATCTAGTATATTATAAGCCATCTTGGCTAGATAAAGTCCTACTTCTCAACAGGAATTCTCGTGTAAGGGGAAAGTAATAGTCCATGAGATTGTCTGTGTTTCCTCGTTATATAGGTCTAGTTGCCATGTAGGAAGTGGGCGTTCTCCTTTATAATTACGTCATCTGCAAACATCTGGTGGAAAGGCCTCACTGTGTCGGTCACGTAGGCTGGTTTGTTGTTTGAACATCTGCCGCTGCTTTTGACACGCAACGCGAGCAGGTGTCCAACCCAGGTGTCCAACATATGAATGGTCTTTATGTATTACCGTACTGGCCAATCAAAGAATTGCTGGCTTTCTTCGTCGAATATCAGGGGGCTGTACAATGTTTTGTGTTTGGAACTTCTCTTTATTGTAGCATTTGTGTAAGCAGGCTGACTTGTACGTCGGTCTATACCAGGCCAATATACATGTGAGTAGAGACCTATGTAGGACATAGTAAAATAGTGATGTTTAATAAGGCTGGAAATCTAAGAGTTTAAGATTTTTTGGTTGATATTTTAACTGGCAGGTTCTATTGGTATTTCTATTGCAGGATGTCTATGAATATTAGGTTGTTTAGGGGTGGCTAATAACATTGTCGTATTAGCAGTCCACCTAATGTTACAACTTGATAAATCTATAATATAGAACATATCAATTTGTCTCAAGCGTGTAAGATCTGAAAACGTGCTCCATTAAGCCTGTACTGCGATTTAGGAGTGGAAGAGACTAAAGACATAGAAGTCACTTTTTTTTTATCAATAACTGTTTAAAATATTTTTCTATGTGTCTACAAATTGAGTTATACAAAACCAATTTCATTTATAAAATATGCTTCCCAAACACCTCTCTAATTGATAATTTATTTGAACAGGGACAATTTTGAAACTTAAATGAGAAATTCTAGAGCTATATTGTGTAACAACCTGTTAAATAGGCTATATATATATATTTTTTAATTCTATTAAAATTTAAATATTGTTTGAAAAATAAACGCTATATACTTTTTGAAATAGGGCTACTACTCTATATAAAATCATTTGTTGGTGATTTATGTGAATATGTTCATTATATGAAATAATAAATTTAATATGAGTTTATATTTCTAACTACTGGTCAGTAAAGTTTAAATGTTTTTTGTTTCAGATGAACAGTCAAGTGGTGTTGCTAATGGTGGTGATGGTGTCTATGGCTCTTATTCAAGGAGCGTGGTCCATTTCCTTGGAACGAATTGTGGATGGTGCAGTGGGTGCCATCAAAAATGCTGCAACTATCGTTTACAGTGGCGTGAAGGGGTAATAAGCGGCTTGAAAATATCTACAAATCTACAGCTTAAATAGAAGCATGTTATACTGCAACTATTGGTGTATTCACATTACAAATGAACATTCATGAATGATATCTAGTCACATGGTTAACTCAGTTAATTTATGAAATATGTTTTAATTTTACTAAGAACGGCCGAGATCTTGAACTGGGAAACTTCAGTAAACCTCCATCACCATGGCCGTGCAATTGTCTCTTCGTTTCCAGCTCTCTACATTATTAAGTACCTGTATATTTTGGTGTTGGAACCCTAGACCAAAAAATGTATGTTTATTTATCATAAAGTTTACATTATGTGTTAATTCAATTTATATATTTTAAATTAACTTTTGGTAACTGTATAATAAATGTGTGGATACTAAAATAAATTTATCAATGAATTGATATGAAGTGAGTTAAATTTGAATCAATTTTTTTTAATCACTCATGCGTGCACACGATTTTAGGAATGCAGTGTTAAAACTTTCTTTAAAAATAACTAAATTATTGAAATGCCTCTAGGATGGTCGAATGGTTTAAGCGTCTATTTCATAATAGACTTGACTGCAGATGACAGGTGACCATGGTTTGAATCATGGTCAGAGAAACTTAGTCTGATATTTCCTAAATTGTTTTCCATTTTCTATCCATGAAAATTTGAACGCATTTCCTATAATCCAAACCTTCCTAATACATACAATATTACCGTAGTTTGTATATATGTTCCAACAAAAATGGGTAGTAAGATACGGTGATGGAATAATCATAGTAATAATGTATTTACTCTCTATCTATCAAGTCATATTTTCTGGATTGATAACATATCATTACTCTCATTATTTAATATTAATGGTTTTGAATTAATGATTTTATTCATTAAAGTCTTTAAGGAAGAACTTCGCAAGCAAATACATAGATGATGGGAAGGAAGCCTACAGCAGTAGTGAAACAGAACAAATCTTTAAATATTATTTGATTTTTGGTTTAACCCCATTAATACAAAAATTAGATCTGAAAATTTTCATTGAGATTTATCTTTCCCAATATTAATAACTTTATTTTGAATTCCAAATTAATAATATTATTGAACTTAAAAGAAACAAAAGTTAATATGCAATTAAGCACAAAAATAATATGTTCATAATAACAATATTTTTTTACTAAATTAAATAATGAGTAAACAAAGTTTATTACTAAAAGAGAAAGGATATACGTTTTTCACCAGACAGCTTATGGTTGGCCATACAAAAAACATAGTAATTTTTATTAGTCCACTATACTATAAAATGTTATCTATATTTAATTTTATAAATTTTTTCTAAATGCAGAGGTATTTTAGTAAAAATAAATATATTTCTTTAAAAGAATAAATAGTTTAATTTTTAGTCACAACATTTAGATATAGATAAAATAAATATGAATCAGTAATAAATTTGTAAAACCAACATATTTTCTTACTTGTAAATAATTTTTAGTAATAAATATTTGAGACTAATTCATGTTTGTATGGTAAAATTATTACAGTGTAAATATAAAATGGTAACTTTCTTTTAATTGCCCACTTGAATATTTTAAGCATTATTTTAGGATGTTTAATAAATATATTATTGAAAACAACTTTTTGTCATAGTAATAAGTGTAAATTATTTAGTATTAATCATATTATAATTAGAAGAATTTATAGGAAAGGTGGATAGAAACCTTTTAAAGGAACAAAAACAATACGGCTTTTGCAAAGAAAATAAGAACACAGTTCACACTTAAAATTGCTGCCATTGGACAAAGAGGTAAAGGCTGCCTCTAAAATAAAATCAATCATTCCTACCCAATCCCCGACCTAGGTTTCATTCTATCAGAATTCATCAGGAAAGAGTGTGAAACGTGCAACATAACATTCTAAAAGAGGAAGCGAAAATCGTAAAAGGGATAGAGGAAAATATGTAAAGAATGGTAGGACACATAGGTAGGAACATGTAAAAGGAATAATATTAAGAACAAACACAGGAACTAGACAGTGGACGTGAATAATATAATATATGTATATGAGTAAAAGCTCTTTTCACTTTATTAGGTGTTTATTTTGAACTTGATAATATAAAATCTCATTATGTTCGAATGCCTTTTATAACTCATCCCTTAATAATTGACTTCATTTCATACAGTTGTGGCCATAACTAAAACACTTTCAAATATCCATGTTGCACAAGCATATAAACTAATTTGTAAATACATAAACTTTTACTTCAGTCAATATTTTGACAACTTATGTATAATATCATAAAAATATGTTATGGTACTCAATCGTACTTAAGAGACCATCTCGACCCATGAATAAGGAGTGAATTAGGTAAGTAATATAGTTCGAATAAAGTTCTGTATAGTAGGGCCGTATCTTGTATTCTTTATTTAAAAATAGCACAGCCAAATTATAAAGATACAAAACTATACTACTGATCCCAATTTAGCTATTTTTTATAGAGAAAGACACATTTTGTTGCATTTTATGGTATAGGCATTAGCGTGTATCTAAAATGAATACTAAATGACCGTGAGATAGCACATAAGATGTTGCAACACTGCAAAATGATGATTAAACGACCGTGAGATGGCACATAAGATGTCGCAACACTGCAAAATGACGATTAAACAACCGTGAGATGGCACATAAGATGTTACAACACTGCAAAATGACGATCAAACGACCGTGAGATGGCACATAAGATGTCGCAACACTGCAAAATGACCTAAAGGCATACATTCTGTTGTACCTGATATGTGTAAATAATGTTTACCATACTAAGTTCCAGCATGTTGCATCCAGGACCTCTCTTTTAGCGTAGGCTATGACCTATTTGACGGATAGATGTGTGGTACCTAGTTCGTTTGCCTATGTGTGTAGACGTTTACTAACTTGGTGGACTAGAATGTTACCCAGAATACACCATAGGAGGTTGTCTACACGTCGTACCTGTAATGAGATTATGTGATGGTAATGATTATGGAGTTGCGGAGCAGCTAATGTAAATCTATATATCTATCAACCAATCCCTGGTGATCGTTCTCCTTTCAGTAAAAATACCCATGGTACTTGCAGGGAATCGAAGCCAGGACCACTAAGTATGTAACCAATCAGGTACACTGACAACTATACCGTAGGGTCAGTTAGCCTAAGAGATAGGGGCCATAATGTAAAATAAATGGTACAAAACAATCGGAAAACCATGATCAAATTGTGAATTAATACTTTGAAGAAGAGTTTAGGTAAACTAACATTAAAATTGTTATAATATTTTTTAACAACATGGATATTTAAAAAAAATGAGCTAGTTATAAAATACTGTGAATTAGTGGTAATTTGTGAAAATAAAAACGTCTTATTATATATTATGATAAACCATTACTATATAGACATTTTGAAATTAATCCTCAAGACCAATTTCAAAATATTTAAAACATTCTATAATTTGTCGTATGTAAAATACCTATAAATTAATTTATTTCATAAAAATAAAGATACATTATTATTGATCATGGAAAATAGTCCTACAATACACATTGTGAAAAATTCAGTAGATTAATATTTTAAAATATTCAAATTTTACAAAAAAATCAGTCATCAATATAATATCATACAATTTTTGTGTGGCTGTGTGTGGCACTAGAGGGCAGGTCACGTGGTCTTGCTCTCTGACCTCCATACGGGTGGGACCACAGTTCGACTCCAATCACTTCTTTTTTTTACTTATAACTTTCATCGAGTTTGTCAAACATAATAGTGCTTGATTGCACATGATGCCAAAATGCATTATGGGACATTGTTCTTTATTTATATCAGCTCGGATTGTAACATAGCTGAAATCAGCACGCTTCCAGTGACAAACAACAATCAACAAACTGACAAAAAGAGGGTTAAAGAATAGTATAAAAAATCTAACAGATCGATTATTTTCATGATAGAAATACTTTTTTAACTTGAGAATAAAAAGCAAATAAACAATAAATAAACGTAGAGTAATTCAAAACGGCTTAGTAACCACAGATCTAAAGAAAAACTAGATATAGAAAAATTCTATACATATAATAACATATTAATCAGTCAGTGCCTTCAATTGTCTACCTGTATGATTGTTGGTTGTCAGTAAACTCAGAAAGCAGCCATTGGATCGAGATTGTAGCTCTTTAGTATTCTATATATATATATCAGAATACAGGGTAAGTTACATACCATCACGATATCTCATCAGAAAGAAAAGTAGTGTCATAACCGCTAGTGTGGTTATATCCAAGTTTTAAATTTGTAACAATTCAAATATATAAACATATAATTCATAAATCTTATTTACTTCTTGGCACCAAGAGGTTTGAAAATATCAATCAACCAATTATAAATATCCTTTATCCTGGGGCTTTACCAATTATAAATTTCCTTGAGAACGAGTGTTTTGATATTAAAGCACACATGAAGTAGGTTGTGCATTTTTGGCTTTAGTCGGATTAAGTTTCAAAGCTACAGAATATGTTATTAATAATTGTATGATGATGCATTCAAAATAATTTTATTATATTTGTTCTTGATATTAAGCTTGTATCACACATTTTTGTTTGGTAAGCTAATAAACTTAATATAGAGTGGTTATGTCAGTCTATTTTTTTACGGTGGTAAATTTAGACTATGTAACCATGTGTAGGTCCCCGTAAAAGAACCACTGTTAACAAGAATGCATTTACATATTTAGGGCAGGTCTTATGAATCCTGGATAGATATTAATCTGGCCGCTAAATATTTTTATATTGTTGATAAATTAACAATTCGTCTTGTGACCGCCAGATTGCTTTTATTTACCAGATATAATGTAATTGTCCACCAGATTTTTTATCGGAAGTTTGGAGTACCTGTTAACTTGTATCTAAAAGTCAAAATTAACATTGACGTAGAGATACGTTGTTGTTCATGAGATTTCGCTAATAAGAATCTGTTTCTAGGTTAAAATCTTGGTTCACGTGTTTAGTAAGCATAGGTGCAGGCTCTAACTATAAAGTTAGAACATTTAATTCACCCTTCTATAAAAACGAACTAGATATGTATTGAGTTAATATTATATAAGAACAAATTATTTAAATGTGAGAAAAATAAATGAAATTTTGTAATCGCAATACCAAACTATTGATATCATTTTGGCAAACACCAAAATTAGTACTTGCAAGACATCTTAGCATCTGCACCAACGTAACGCTATTTGTATTCTAGCACTCATTTTGCCACCATTATTTAACAAATGTTGATCGTTGAACTGTTGAGTCTACTGGTCGTGTTGTAACAGTAACAGCACTGTCCAAACGCATGCGCGCAGCAAGTAAAAACAGTACCAACCTTGTGTTTTCTGCATATAAATATATTTATCATACATATAACTATCTGGTAGATAAATTCAGTTTAAATTACGCGTAAAATATTACAGTGGTCAGTAGCCTTTATCAGGTCGCTAAGTTTAACCATCCGATAGCAATATTTATCCGATAGTCATAAAACCGGCACTTACAGTCATTTCATGTATGCCTGTTTTATTCGGCCATTAATACCTTGGTCTAGGAAATAAACTCAATAGTGGTCTTCATACAATTGACAGTGACTATTTCATCGCGTTGGTTTACGGCATCCCATACAGTGTAGCTATAGACTCTTCGGATATCTGTAAAACGGATCTTGATGCTATTTACGCTTATGCTTTTGAATCGGATTTGTTAGAGAGTGGTAATTATCATTCTGTGTTAGGTTTGACCGGACTAGCTAGTAAATATTTATTGTAGTCACTTTCCAGGATAATCTATGGTATGGTTTGTCAATTTGCTCTATTAATGTTGTTTCTTGGTATTATTACCAAAAACACAATTTTATTTGTTGTGATAGGACCTTTACTACAGAGTGCTTCTTCAATTTACTTCATTTTATTTTTTGATAGCTAACATATACATATAATAAAACTCTCAAGATCTATCTGTGAATTCAAATTGCTGTGAAGTTTCTTCTTTTTATCTGAGTAGTATTGACGATAAAAATATTAAATAAAACCCTTAAGAAAACATGTTTTTCTGTATATTTATTGCTAGTAAACTCAAAAACTACTTATAAGAGTGAGACCTGACTTATTTATTCTGTTGTACTCAATGTTTTTCCATTATCACGTCAAGAGTATCACGTATCTGATTAGTGAACACAGTAGTGACAAAATATCGGGCGTAAGCTGTGAACAAATGCCGTGGCTGGTATTGCCGTTACATAAGATGTCACGTGATATGAGCTATGGTGTGGAGAAGAAAGGGATAAGGGCCAGTACATGTTTCTTATTGAATCTTCGTACGCTCATAAAACACTGCTCTCGACAAAATGTCATATACTGTGTTGAAGTAATGTTTAATGCGAGAGAAGACGTTGGAAAATGCTATCTTATAAAATATACTCGTCATTATTAATAATATCCACAAAGATTAACTTGTTTGTGACAATCTTAAAATTAGTATATATTACCAAATATCCCATGGTCTTTTTTAACATATAATTTATATATACATATAGAGTGGAACGGAAGTATGTGTGTGTGTGTGAGGGGTGCGGGTATGTCAAGAAAAGGACTTACAAATTCTTGATGAGATAGAAAACACAAATTCGGTAGGATGGTAGAGGGATTGTCTTATATAACTAGAAAAATCTAAAAATGGAAAATTTCAAAATGTCTTACTTTGGATATGGGGTTAATTGGGAGGTATAAATTTAAAACTTACATATTAGGAAACGTAGATAGTTGACATTTGGCAGGAAGATAAATAATAAAACACGGCTTAATATTTGATTTCAACGATGGTGTAAGTCAAATGGCTTAAGGGGGTTAAAATCTTAATAATAAAATCACAACTAAATCAATTTAAAAGGATATTGGTAGCTTAAACTTTGAAGTACTGTTTAAGGTCTACCAAAAATATCCAAAAGTCATGATAATTTAAAAGTAAAAATTGGTAGCAGGATAAAAGATGGATATATAATCGTATCTTTATTAATAAAATTGAGTTTGTTAAACTGTTATGAGCGTTGCACAATATCTACCACACAAGAAGGGTAACATTTTAAAAGTAGTAGCCCCTATGCACTAACATGTGCACCTTAAAACATGAATCTTTAGATTTTGAACAAAAAACTCACCAAAACCCCCCAAATTAATATATATTAACACCGCGAGTAAAATTTGGTATTACATTTAAAAGAATGTATGAAACGAAAGAAAAAAATTTAAAATTTAGATTAAATAAATTTTTTTTAACACTTTTTAGCCTTTTAACTCATTTTATACATTTGAACATTTTACATATTCATTTTACTTAAAAAAAAATGTTATATTTCAATTTTTTACCCTGCTTAGCTGCTATGCATTTTTGCACCTTTATAACTTTCTACTCTATAAAATTTTACTTAGGTTCAGCTGGGCTGTTAGTGTAGAAAGGTGTACAAAGTGCATTAAAGTGGGTGGGAATACCCAAAAATAGTAAAAATGATTAAAAGTTAATCTAATCAAACATGGCAGTAGGACCAATATAACAAGAATTTGCAAAATGTTCAAAAATATTTATAATTTAAAGAATATAAAAAAGAGCAAAAAGGTCAAAATAGAACCAAAATCGTATAGAAGGCAAAAGGGTAAAAATTATGAAAAGGGCAAAAAGCTAATCTTATAAGTTTAAAAGGGTTAAATAAATAAATATAGTAAATTATTTAAAAGCTTAAAAAGAGACAAAAATGACTAACAGGTTGAATAGTCGGAAAAAGGAGAATAAGAAGTATAAAATATAGGTTAAAAAAAGTAAATGGGTTGAAAGGGTAGCAAGGATAAAAAGGTTTGAAAAGGGTATAAAGTGATAAAGAGTTCAAAAGGGATAAAAGTGAGTAGTATTTTATGGTAAAAATGTTCTAAAAATTTAAAAATGGTAGAATGTGTATGCGAAAAAGGTTAACTGGGTAAAAATGTATTCTGGATAAATACAGTAAAAAAGTTCTCATATAATTTTGATTTGATTTAATTACAAAACCTTTGCAAATAATAAATTATGCTGTGACAACCTTATTGCATTTTTATTATCACCAACAGGCAATAGTTCAAGGTATTGTGTATTAATTGAGAGGATATAAATTAATATTCCAAAGAAACGATAGCTTTTAAAACATATTTAGATTAGATCACTATTTTTACATTGTTTATTGGTCAAACTATTTTCAAGGATTGTACCAAATTTCAAACAAATAAAAGATTAATATTTAAACATTATTTAATATTAAGTTAATATTCCCTGTGAATAATTTAAATACTAAAAATAATAAAGCTAATTTATAGATTCCTTGATCGAATAATGTGTACGCTAAGTAGTAAGGTGTATATACAAATATTTATCTTAGTTGTTTACTACCTTAATTACGAGTAGTTAGATTTGATTTGATATTTGTTGAATTCCAAATATAAGAAAAATTATAAATTTATATTTAATTTTAAAACTGAAAAATTGATAGTTATAGAAAAAGAATGTTCTTAGGAATTTAAAAAGACTGAACAAATCCTGATTAATCTTAATAGAAGCTTATCTTATTTTCCAAGCTTAATTAATAATAAAACTAAAAGTGAACCACTTTGGTGGCCGTATTGTCTATGGCGTATTTCTATAAATAGGCTTGACTGTTGATAACGGCGAGACAAATGTTCAAATCATAGTAGAGTGTACATATTTTTTCTTCCAAAACGATTTTCCACTCCATTTTTATGTAAATGAGAATAAAGTTAATCTAAATATAACCTTAATCATACCTAAAACCATGGGCGTAATTATATTACTATAAAGCCACATGGCTGACTCACTCTCTGACATTAAAGTTTATCCACTTCCAGATGAGCTAGAAACTTAAAATTTAGCAAACTTATAGCTTTTAGCTTGTAACCGACGGTAAGATTCCAAAAAATTTAAAAATTATTTTAGACCCCGAAAAAAAAAATAGTGGAGCAAGTTTAAAGACTGTGAGAAACTTTCTTTGGAGGTCCCTTGTTGCTAAACGCTAAGATCTATCAAAAAACGGCTCGAGAATTACATTAGTTTACATCCACTTGATAAGAAATCTCACTGAGGCTAGCGGGTGGAGCCCCAACGAGTAGATCTAGTTAGTATACAAACGTATATCATGAACGGATAGTATTGCGTGGTGCTAAAAATAATAACAGTGAATACACAGCCCTAAGGCTGGTCATGATATATTTCATATTTTTCCGGGGCAGCGTTTGTATTCAGCCCTTCATATGGATAGGGCTCGCCCGAATTGCGCCAATTCTCTTAGCTCGGACCCGAATTGCGCCAAGAGCTTAAAAGTGCCCCCCAAGACCGGACCCGAATTGCGCCAATACCCACCTTCCCAAGACAGGACCCGAATTGCGCCAACTCTGAACATAAACAAATATTAATGCTATGTCTGGCAGTAAGAAGGACACAAGTAAAAAAATATAAATCATACAATATTATATCAAAGTGAAATTTTCTTTTTTAAAACATTGTCAATAATGTATATGTATGCTAAATAATAGTGTAACAAACATAATATAAACAAGTCATACAAAGGAGTTTTGGAAGGATACACACTTTACTAAGCTTAATCTGTCTATTGCTCCATTCCTAAACTGTTTTAAGTTTTTTTTCAATGAATGATTGATTCAACTTAGACTTATTATCTGTCTTTTGCAGATTACCTTCTCTTACACTCTTGATTCGAATGTACGTGTCAGTTTGGACCGATTTTAAATTTTGTACGAAGACAAAAATGTTTGGGTGTGGAGAAGCACATGATGAATTAAATCTAGAATGGAAGCTCTCGCACGCATTTGTTGTCCTCCATAAGTCCGATGAGTCAGCTGCCCAAATGCGCGGCGGGAATGTCGCTTGCTCCATCTCACCTATATATGTTTCAGTTAGGTAATCTGCGAAGCTCGTCAGTTTTGTATCAGCTGGCTGGATGCTGATCAGATCAGAGAAAGCGTCTTCTACTTCTTCGGGCCTCAAGTAAGTGAGCCCAAAACAGTAGTGGAGCCATTTCCCTCCATCCGAGTTTTCGTCTTTGTACGTGGCAGCCAAACCGAGCTTTTGTATCTTTCTCCACCTAAAAGGAATCATAGTGGATGTTAATGCTAAAAATATTAAAAGGAAGCAGGAAGGAAAATAGGAACGACTCATTCTTTGAGTCATAGTCTGATTTAATACTGATCAAACATATATTTTACAAAATAGCATAGCATATCAGTGACCGTAGATAAAAAAATGTGGCCGTAATCACATGTACAAAAATGTGATGACACCCACACAGACAGGAAAACATTTTACTTTTTTTGGCTGGCATATGTTTAAAATGGACAAGAATAACAAATAAAAAGTAGGCTTACGACAGAATCGCAGATACTTTATCATAGCGTATATTCACTTTTTAATTAATGGGTCAGCTGAGACAATATTATTCGGTGAGTTGATAGTTACACTTATATGGAGCTCTGTGTTAAAACCAAATAATAAATCATTTTATTTGGCTAATATTTTTAATTTGAGTGTTTTAAATTTGTTTACCATACGTTTGTTTTATTTTATTAAGCGCACAAGTTGCTATTGGTTTTTGAAAACTCGTCACAAAAAACTATCCTTTTTTTAGCACCACGTCTTATTGCCCGTTCGGGCTATAGCTTATGTACTAATTACTCTAATAGGTTAGGGATTGGGAAGGTTGAATTTATAAGAAGTGCATCCGCACTTGCGTGGAGAGAAGGTGGGGAAACCATTTAGGATCAAACCACCTCAGTGCACCCAGCTGGGTTTGAACCCCAACCTCCCCGGTCTCGAGGGCTAGTCTAGTGCGAGAGTTGCTCCTTAGACCGTCCAGCCACCCGAGGGGGTAAAAAACTATCATTGAAATAGTTTTTTTCACCCAAAATTAAGTAGGACCCTCACAATGTTATTATTCATTATAAATGTACGCCGATTTAAAAAAATAGTAAAAAATATTTTCAAAATATTTTGAGTTTTTGAAAACTAGTCATCTACTACCCTTAAAAGAACTTTGCCCCCTAAACCAAATAAACAGTATTAATTCTTATCTTAAATACACCCAAAATGTAGCCTATGTTTAAATCAAAATTGTTAAAGATATTTTAGAGAAATTTTAAATTATTTTCAAAATAATCTTTAGTAAACTGCCCATAGTTCAATTATTTTCTGAAGATCGATTATACAGTTCTATTCATCATTTAGAAAAAACTCTACAGATATACACTTTGAATAAAAAAAATTCAAGCCGATGATTGGGAGGTTGGGGATCGAATCCTGGTCGAGTGAACTGAAGGTGGTTTTTCCTAAATGATTTTCCACTCTCACTACATGCCAATTAGGATTCACTTTCTCTGCATTCTACCTATCTCATATCAAAGCCTATTAGCGTAATTAGTACATAAGGAGGCCTATAACTCGAACAGGTATTAAAATGCAGTTCTAAAAAATCTTCAAGAGTGAAAAATATAATAATCAAGTCACAAACTATATAACATTATTTATGTAAAGTTGTAAAATAAAATTGTTTTGCCTACCATGCTTGCACTAAATGAAATCGACAGCCTACTATCCTAGTTTGTGGAAAAGTCAACACGATGCACTCATGAATCGCTTGCTCGAAATCAATCACAATGTATAAAGGTTGGAGGTGAAATTGTCTCTTCTCGCACGCGTCCTTTAGGATTCTCATAGTGTCATTGTATAAAGGTTGAAGGTGAAGTTGTCTCTTCTCACAACCGTCCTTTAGGATTCTCATAGCGTCAATGTAGCTCTGCCTTTTCTTGTTTTTAAGTAGGCAAAAGACTAGAGGTATGTATGACCCTTCGAAATACCCATGTACAGTAAAAAGCTGAAGAAAATGTTTCGATGCGTATTCTAAGATTCCATCCATTAACACAATTTCATTCTGGCACAAATACTCAAGATTTGAGTCACAAGAAAATGTCACGATCCCCTTCTCTTTTTCGTTTCTCAACAAAAAGTTTTGTCTTGAATAGTTTTTATTTCAATTGAATCTATGGCAAATTGAATTTCTTCGGAAAATTTAGGCAACTTTGGCGGTGTTTTTAGTTTAGTGTAGTTGATACATTTAATGTCCTTGCTGGTCAATGTTTTTATAGTTTCTTTCTGTGTCTGTACCTCTGTGTGGATTAACTTTGAAGTCCTTACTTCAATCTCATCAGCTTTCCTCTTAACTGTGTTGCTAATGGATCTTCTGTTCAACTCTTGATCTAGTAGTGGTTCGTGGTTGTGTTCGTTTTCAGTCCGCGAGAAAATGTTTCCACCATCAAGAGTAAATATTTTAGCCTTGCAGTCCTTTTTAGTGCATCTCCACCTCTCTTCCCTCATCAACTTTAATTAATTCACCTGTCGATACGTATAATTATAATAGACAATAAGAACTTCCCCTTTTTCACTATAAATCCCTTCCATATCAATAATTCTCGCTAATATTATCACAGTTCACACAAAACCCGAAAAAAAAATATTAAAAAATACACCGGGACAGTCACTGTTGTCGAGACAATTAATAAGTATTGGACAGACGGATGTCAATACTACTGTTACAAGTCTTGTTGGGGGGACTTAGGGCGTTTTTACATTCCTTTTCTAAGGGGTGGAAAGACATGACGGGGTGAGAGCTTGTTTGCGATGGTCTTTGTTTGTATCATCCCCCCCCCCTCCCCCCCCCCCCCCCATCAACGACTACCAAAACTGACTTGGCGCAATTCGGGTCCGGGCTTAGTAAACAGTTTTTAATCCCTTATTAACTGGCGCAACTCGGGTCTGCCCTATGGATAGTGTTAACAACCCACACGATTTGGGAGAACACACATGAGTTACAGAAATACTTAAAATCAGGCATTTTCCCGTGGTTTTCCTCTTTCAATTTCTATGAATTTCTATGAGTGAGAAAGAAATTGCCTACATATTTCTGTGGAGTGGGATTTCAAAAGTAGTTCAGGAATATTTAACAACCCAAAATTCAATCAAAAAGAGCGGAACCTTTGAATGATGTGTTATGAATTTTCACTGCCGGTAAAGGTTTTTCAGCCTCACAAGGGTTTGAACCTACAGATATAATATGGTCGCGGGGATGCCACTATACTCCAAAACCAACGAGGCTATCCAAGATTGAAAAGCGCATGTATTTACTTCAGGGGTATTGTCTATATAGAGAGAATCAATTTTAATATTGGGAATTTACACTTATCTATTTTTAAATATTCCATCATAATCACTTATCATTCAATAATACATGTTCCACAGTGATCAAGAAATTAACATTATTCAGATATTACCAGAATAAAAAATTAACCACTTCCAAATAGATGATTAAAATAAATCTTACTAAAAATAGACCCACTTAAGTGGACGAATGATGTAAGGCCTTGTCGTCTTGTTAATCCGACCTCTAAATGACAGGTAAATCAAAGTCCCAAATAGTTCCTCAAATGGTCTCTCACTTTTTTTCCACACATGGAGGGTATATTACCTCTAAATGCTTCTTTATTCACTCTTATTAAATTTGAGTAACTATAATATATGTGTATAGACTGAACAGGTGACAAAGTGTTAAGAAGAAGTTACATTAATTATTTAAAATTTGAGTTCTTGACAACAGATAAATACTATACTTAATAAACAGATAATATATTATTTATGGTGACTTGTCTGAGTTACACACTATATAATCTACCTCGGATAGAAAAATAGAGGTTAATCCCCCATACCAACAATTTTAAGACGAACAAAGGGACATTTAAAAAGTAAGTAATATCATACTTTCAGTAACTGTAGCTAGTATTAACAATATTAAACCAATAAATTAAACTCTAACTTTCTAGTATACAAAGATATATATGTATAGAAAAGATGGAGGAAAAAAAAATATATATAGATATATAATGTATATTATTAAATGGTGAATTCCTTAATTAACCAAAAATACGATATTAAGTAAAAGCCTATGTGATATATCAATTTTTAAAATGCATATAGGCTATTAGGGTTATTGAGTGTGTATATCATAGATATGTTTTAAAATGTTAGGTAATACCCAGGCCTATAGATAATCATTGTATGTTAAGGTGACAGAATGTCCTTCAAACATTGTTTTCTTCTGTTATGTATTCTATAATATTCGGAAGATTTTCTCCGTTAGCCTTTGGGATAGGCTCGTTTCAAAAAAGACCTCGGAACCGAGTTGAGGCTAATGTTTGTTCATATATTCCATGGTTTAAAGAGTGGAACATTTTACATTCTTCTATTTTATTGAAGGTGGTTTTAATTTGACGATTCCTGGGTTTTCTCTTTCAATAATGTATCACACAGAATCTTAAAATCTAAATTTTGATAGGAGTCGAGATAACTAATTCATAGTCGAGGAATTCTCCAGCCGTGTCCAATAATAAATATAAATCATTCATAGGTTTTTAGGATCTTCTACCATCTCACCTTCTTAAATTCATAACCATTTCTTAATTAGATTAAGTTTATATCTCATGTATCAAGTCTGTGGCCCACTACCAGTCCTTTAATAAGTAAGAAAAAGAACGTTAAAAATAAAATACGAAGAATATTAAAATGGTTTGGGCTATGTCACATATATGTTAATGTTTAAATCAAGGTCAGAGCCAGTAATAAATAGGGGGGTGGGACCTTGGGGGGTTGATGGGCCCACACTCTGAATGTTGGAGAATAAAAAACTTTCAAAATGATAAACAGTTCTAGAAGCTATCTGAAATGGTTATTTTGGCAACATAGCATCATAACTGCTGAAGGCAAGGAAAAATTATAAATACTAAACACATCGAGACACTCTCTGAAGTGCTTTTTATGATAACACAACCCCCTAACTACTGAAGGCAATGAAATTTATAAATATAAAACACCTCTAGGTGCTATCCGAAGACCATTATGTGGTAACACAACAGCCTAATTTGTATATGTACCCTAATATAAATATGAATTTTTATTCAATATGGCTTCATGTTGTTTATTTTTAAAATAACCTTCAGTCCATAAAGATGCTTCATATTCTCTTCATGTGCTAATTTATTCCATTTCAATCACAAAATATCATAACTGACACAACTCCTGCAGTTACAACAACGCTGAATTGATGGGTAGCATATAACACACTTAGACATCCAACTGTTCTAGATATGTGCCCAGTCTCTTATTTAGCTGCCCAATTTAACTATTAGGAGAGTAACTGACACATTGCCCAATTACCTATGAATTGAATTGGCACATACATTCTATAGGAGTAAAAAATCAACTTTTAGAAAATAATGGCACATAGAGACTTTACCTTTTCGAGTTTTTATTTATAAAATATTATATGAAGTTTTCGGAGTATAATTATTTTTATAGTAATGTTAGATAAATCAGATTTTACAAACCTTTATTATGCTAACTTTATTTGGTTTTTCAAATGTTGAATCCACAATAAAATAAAATATAACTGTAGCCTGATTATGGTTGCAAGGACAGTTTATAAATTTCGATCATATTTCTTTGCATTCGACATTAATAACTTTTATCGTATTATTTGTGTTATTTTATGCGCACTGATAGTATATATGAAAAGTGACATATTTAGCTAACATGACTTGATGTATGAGTATAATAAAACATTTTTAGTAACTTTAGTGACTACAAGATACTGTTCTTCCAACCTAAATTATAATATAGCTATGCAGTCACGTATACTAACGTGTATTTACTTTAATTATATTGAATCATAGTAACATTTTTCACACATTAAAACATGGCATGTAGTTTTCAAGAAACTAACATTGTTCATAAATAGCACGAATGAAAATTTACCACTAAATAATAGGATATTATAAAAAAATTAAATTTAAATCTAAATTATTTAATGACAGAGTTATTTAATAAACTTATAATAAACCAATATTTTCAAATTTATATTGAGCCGTCCGAAATTAACATCACATAATCTACCGCTTTTGGAAACTAAGTAACTATTCCATCACACAAACAATTTAAAGTTATAGTTACGGGAATTCTAATTAACTTGGTCATATTATGCAGGTAACAACATATCTGGCAACATTTTTCTTAAATATTTGCAATTATGTTTATGTTTTCATTCTATATATAAATGTTTATGTACCGAATATCCTATTCTGAGTCTTACAGCTGATCTAGGTTTACTCATTTAATAACACTAACGAGGCAGGGAAAAGGAGTTAATACAAGCGTGGAGGAGAATATATCATAGAGGAGAAAACTCTGCCAGTACACATATCTAAGAATCGAACCACGATCTCCCCGTCATAGGCCATCTGGCTTTCCGCGAGACTGGCGCCTTTGACCATGCGGCTCTTAAAGTGGTTATTTATCTATTGTTGAATGTTTAATAATCTATCTATATAATTTAAAAACATATTTTGTTAATTTGCTTTGGAGCTCTCTCGTACAAACGACACAACATAAACTTTGTGTTTTTAATTTAAGATATTGTAATTATTTGTTGGACCTATTTTATTAAGCCTTTTTATCATCTTAGCTATTGTTCAATAAACTTTAAATGTTTGTTGTATCAGATGAACAGTCAAGTGGTGATCCTAATGGTGGTGATGGTGTCCATGGCGTTCATTCAGGGAGCTTGGTCTGCTCCTCAGAATCCTCTTAACGACTTTATCCACGCTCTCCAGACTGCTATTGCCAATGGAAAATAGTGACTTATAAAGATAACCAGAACATTTAGACTCACGATAAAGTATTAATAGGCACGAATAATTGTTTCATTAATATATGAACAATGTCATGGAACTTGGTCTTGGAAATTTCTTCAGTAAGTCTCAAATGAGTCTATTAAACTCCCAATAATCAATATTATTATAAACATAAACAAACCACTGTATATTTTGATGCTGAAATAATTTAGGTTGAATGTTTAAGACGCATACTCTATGTACTTGATTCAAGCTAAAATATAATAATATTCTTCAAATAATGCTATTAATATTTAACGTGTACTAAATATCAATTTATAATAAAGAAATGTCTACTGATAATTTGTTAATATTTTATTTCCTTCAAATTTCATAAATGGTCACAAATTCATTATTCACATAAAATAGATATTGCATGCTCACAAAATATATTTAATATATCTTTATTTTCTAAATTCCTACTAAACACAATATTTTATATTTTATTTATAACTAATAGTGAAAAAAATACAAATTTTTTCATATATTATAGTTATTGATTTTATTTTGTGGCTAAATATATATTTAAAATGATATGAAGAAGTTAATAAAGACAAATAGGCATTTGATACCATTTCCCATATATGACAAATGCAGCCAACGATTTTAGATAAATATCAGATTTCGAGAAGTTTACAGAGGTAGAGAGAGATTAATTTTAAGGAACGTATAGGATTTCATTTTAAATTTCGATGGTAAATTAAAAGTATAAAGGAAGACAAAAACATAATAAGTACAGCTGATTAATATATTTTCAGTCCACTGTGTTGATGTAAATAATTATTAACTCTATCAGTAAAATGGTAAATGTGGATGATTTAATATACCTCATTAATACAATTTATATTTTATTCTTCAAAAGCACATCAAAACATTATTAACTATTATGCTTTCCGAATTCATTAATATGATAATTTTAGACCAGGCTAGGCTTGTGTATTCACTATCCTTGTTTTTATTATTATTATTATTATTATTATTATTATTAAAAAACCCGCATCCTACTACCCATTCGGGTTATAGGCTTTTAAGTACTAATTACGTTAATGGATTAGGAATTGGGAATGTTGAATTAAAGGAAGAATACAGGAGAAGTTACATAACATCACGATATCTCAACAGCAAGAGTAGTAGTGTCATAACCGCTAGTGTGGTTATATCCAAGCTTTAAATTTGTATCAATTTAAATATATAAACTTATAATTTATAAATCTTATTTACTTCTTGGCAACAAGAGGTTTGAAAATATCAATAAACCAACTATAAATCTCCTTTACTGCTAGGGCTTTACCAATTATAAATTTCCTTGAGAATGAGTGTTTTGATATCAAAGCACACATAAAGTAAGTTATGTATTTTTTGGTTTATTATTGTTAGCTTAAGTTTCAAAGAATATGTTATTAATAATTAAATGATGATACATAAAAATTTTTTTTATTATACTTGTTTCTTGATATTAAGCTTATATCAAACATTTTTGTTTGGTAAGCTAATAAGCTTAATATAGAGTGGTTATGTAAGTCTACTTTTATTTTATGTTGGTATATTTAGACTATGTAACCACGTGTAAAACCCCGTAATAGAACCAATGTTTACAAGATTGCATTTACATATTTAGGGCAGGTCTTATTACTCCTGGATAGATATTAATCTGGCCGCTAAATATTTTTATATTGTTGATAAATTAAAAATACGTCTTATGACCGCCAGATAGCTTTTATTTTCCAGATATAATGTAATTGTCCACCAGATTTTTTTATCGGGATGTTGGAGTACCTGTTAACTAGTATCTGAAAGTCAAAATTAGCATTGCCGTAGTGATACGTTGTTGTTCATGAGGTTTCGCTAATAAGAATCTGTTTCTATGTTAAAATCTTGGTTCACGTGTTTAGTAAGCACAGGTGCAGGCTCTAACTATAAAGTTAGAAAATTTAATTCAGCCTTCTATAAAAACGAACAAGCTATTTATTGAGTTAATCTTATATAAGAACAAATCATTTAAATGTGTGAAATATAAATGAAATTTTGTAATCGCTATACCAAACTATTGATATTATTCTGGACGCAAAAATTAGTACTTGCAAGACATCTTAGCTCTGCACCCACGTAACGCTATCTGTATTCTCGCACTCATTTAGCCGCCATTATTTAACAAGTAGTGTTGAGTGTTGAACTGTTGAAACTACTAGACGGGTTGTAACGGTAGAAGAATTGTCCAAACACAAGCGCGTAGTAGTAGAAACACTACCAACCTTGTGTTTTCTGCATAAAAATATATTTATCCTACAGATAGCTATCTGGTGGATAAATTCAGTTCATATTACGCGTAAAATATTACAGTGGTCAGTAGCCTTTATCAGGTCGCTAAATTTATCCATCCAATAGCAATATTTATCCGATAGTCATAAAAAAAGCACTTTCACTCATTTCATGTATGCCTAATTTATTCGGCCATAACTACCTTGGTCTAGGAAGAAAACTCAATAGCGGTATTCATATATTCGACGGTGACTATTTCATCGCGTTGGTTTACGGCACCCCATACAGTGTAGCTATAGACTCTTCGGATATCTGTAAAACGGATCTTGATGCTATTTACGCTTATGCTTTTGAATCGGATTTGTTAGAGACTGGTAATTATCATTCTGTGATAGGTTTGACCGGACTAGCTAGTAAATATTTATTGGAGTCACTTACCAGGATAATTTATGGTATGGTTTGTCAATTTGGTCTATTAATGTTGTTTATTGGTACTAGAACCAAAAGAACAATTTTATTTGTTGTGTTAGCGCCTTTACTACAAAGTGCTTCTTCAATTTACTTCATTTTTATTTTTTGATAGCTAACATATACATATAATAAAACTCTCAAAATCTATATGTGTTTTAAAATTGCTATGAAGTTTCTCCTTTTTATCTGAGTAGTATTAACGATAAAAATAGTAAATAAAACCCTTTAGAAATCATTTTTTTTCTGTTTATTTATTCCTAGTAAACTCAAAAATAGCTTATCACCGTGAGACGGGAATTATATATTCTGTTGTACTCAATGTTTTTCAAGAATCACGTCAAGAGTATCACGTATCTTATTAGTGAACACAGTAGTGACAAAATATCGGGCGTAAGCTGTGAACAAATGCCGTGGCTGGTATTGCCGTTACATAAGATGTCACGTGATATGAGCTATGGTGTGGAGAAGAAAGGGATAAGGGCCAGTACATGTTTCTTATTGAATCTTCGTACGCTCATAAAACACTTCTCTCGACAAAATGTCATATACTGTGTTGAAGTAATGTTTAATGCGAGAGAAGACGTGGGAAAATGCTATCTTATAAAATATACTCGTCATTATAAATAATATCCACAAAGATTAACTTGTTTGTGACAATCTTAAAATTAATATATATTACCAAATATCCCATGGTCTTTTCTAACATATTTTATATATATATATATATATATATATATATATATATATATATATATATATATATAAAGTGGAACGGAAGTATGTATGTGTGTGTGTGTGTGTGTGTGTGAGGGGTGGGGGGTATGTCAAGAAAAGCATTTACAAATTCTTGATGAGATAGAAAACACAAATTCGGCAGGATGGTAGAGGGATTGTCTTATATAACTAGAAAAATCTAAAAATGGAAAATTTCAAAATGTATTACTTTCGATATGGGGTTAAAAGGGAGATGTAAATTTAAAACTTACATATTAGGAAACGTAGATAGTTGACATTGGTCAGGAAGATAAATAATAAAACATGGCTTAATATTTGAGATTTCAACGTTGATGTAATTTAAATGGCTAAAGGGGGTTAAAATCTTAATAAAATCATAACTAAATCAATTTAAAAGGATGTTGATAGCTAAATTTAAAGTAATGTTTAAGGTCTACCTAAAATATCCAAAAGTCATGATAATTTAAAAGAATAAATTGTAAGCTGGATAAAAGATGGTGTATAATCTTATCTTTATTAATAAAATTGAGTTTGTTAAACTGTTATGAGCGTTGCATAATATCTACCAGAAAAGAAGGGTAACATTTTAAAAGTAGTAGCCCTTATGCACTAACATGTGCACCTTAAAACATGAATATTTAGATTTTGAGCAAAAAACTCACCAAAACTCCCCAAATTAATATATATTAACAGCGTGAGTAAAATTTGGTAATACATTTAACATAATGTATGAAAAGAGAGGAGAAATTTTAAAATTTAGATTAAACAAATTGTTTTTAACACTTTTTATCCTTTTAACCCATTTTACACATTTGAACATTTTACATATTCATTTTACTTAAAAAAAATGATATATTTCAATATTTTAATCTGCTTAGCTGCTAAGAATTTTATGCAGCTTTTTAACTTTTTACTCTATAAAAGTTTACTTAGGTTCAGCTGGGCTGTTAGTATAGAAAGGTGTACAAAGTGCATTAAAGGGGGTTGGAATACCCAAAAATAGTAAAAAAGATAAAAAGTGAATCTAATAAAACATGGCAGTAGGACCCAAATAACAAAAAGTTGCAAAATGTTCAAAAATATGTATAGTGTAAAAAATATTTAAAAGAGAAAAAAGTTCAAAATAGAACCAAAAAGGTAAACAAGGTAAAAGGGTAAAATTTTTTAAAAGGGCAAAAAGTTGATCTTATAAGTTTAAAAGGGTTAAATAAATAAATATAGTAAATTATTTAAATGCTTAAAACGAGACAAAAATGACTAACAGGTTGAATAGTCGGAAAAAGGAGATTTAAAAGTATAAAATAAAGGTTAAAAAAAAGTTAATGGGTTGAATGGGTAGCAAGGATAAAAAGGTTTGAAAAGGGTATAAAGTGATAAAGAGTTCAAAAGGGATAAAAGTGAGTAGTATTTTATGGTAAAAATGTTCTAAAAATTTAAAAATGGTAGAATGTGTATGCGAAAAAGATTAACTGGGTAAAAATGTATTCTGGCTAAATACAGTAAAAAAGTTATCATATAATTTTGATTTGATTTAATTACAAACCCTTTGCAAATAATAAATTATGCTGTGACAAACTTATTTCATTTTTATTATCACCAACAAGCAATAGTTCAAAGTATTGGGTATTAATTGAGAGGATATAAATTAATATTCCAAAGAAACGATAGCTTTTAAAACATATTTAGATTAGATCACTATTTTTACATTGTTTATTGGTCAAACTATTTTCAAGGCTTGTATCATAATTCAAACAAATAAAAGATTAATATTTAAACATTATTTAATATGTATTTAATATTCCCTTTGAATAATTTTAATAATAAAAATAATAAAGCTAATTTATGAATTCCTTGTTCGAATAATGTGTACGCTAAGTAGTAAGGTATACATACAAATATTTCTCTTACCAGCTTACTACCTTAATTACGACTAGTTATATTTGATTTGATATTTGTTGAATTCCAAATATAAGAAAAATAATAAATTTATTTTTAATTTTAAGACTGAAAAATTGATAGTTATAGAAAAAGAATGTTTATAGGAATTTAAAAAGACTGAACAAATCCTGATTGATCTTAATTGAAGATTATCTTATTTTCTAAGCTTAGTTAATAATAAAAATAAAAGTGAACCACTTTGGTGGCCGTATTGTCTATGGCGTCATTCTAGAAATAGGCTTGACTGTTGATAACGGTGAGACAAATGTTCAAATCATAGTAGAGTGTATATAATCTTTTTTCCAAAACGATTTTCCACTCTACTTTTATGTAAATGAGAATAAAGTTTATCTAAATATAACGTTAATCATACCTAAAACCCTGGGCGTAATTATATTACTATAAAGCCACATGGCTGACTCACTCTCTGACATTAATGTTTACCCACTTCCAGATGAGGTAGAAACTTAAAATTTAGCAAACTTATAGCTTTTAGCCTGTAACTAACAGACGTTAAGATTCAAAAAATTTAAAAATTATTTTAGCCCCCGAAAAAAAATTATAGTGGAGCAAGTTTAAAGACTTTGAGGAAATTTCTTTGGAGGTCCCTTGTGGCTAAACGCTAAGATCTATCAAAAAACAGCTCTGGAATTACATTAGCTTACATCCACTTGCAAAGAAATCTCACTGAGGCTAGCGGGTGGAGCCCCCAACGAGTAGATCTAGTTAGTATACAAACGTATATCATGAACGGATAGTATTGCGTGGTGCTAAAAATAATAACAGTGAGTATACAGCCCTAAGGCTGGTCATGATATATTTCATATTTATTCGGGCAGCGTTTGTATTCAGCCCTTCATTAGGATAGTGTTAAAAACCCACACCATTTGGGAGAACACACATGATTTACAGAAATCCTTAAAATCAGGCATTTTCCGTGGTTTTCCTCTTTGTATTTCTATGAGTGAGAAAGAAATAGCCTACATATTTCTTTGGAGTGGGATTTCAAAAGTAGTTCAGGTATATTTAACAAGCTAAAATCGGATTGAAAACGATCTGAACCTTAGAATGATGTGTTATGAATTCTCACTGCTCGGTAAAAGTCTTTCAACCTCACAAGGGTTTGAACCTACAGATATAATATGGTTGCGAAGATGCCACTATATTCCAAAACTAACGAGGCTATCCAAGATTAACATGTGCATTTATTTACTTCAGGGGTATTGTCTATATAGAGAAAATCAATTTTAATATTGGGAATTTACACTTATCTATTTTTAAATATTCCATCATAATCACTTATCATTCAATAATACATGTTCGACAGTGATCAAGAAATTAACATTCTTCAGATATTACCAGAATAAAAAATTACCACTTCTAAATAGGTGATTAAAATAAATTTTACTAAAAATAGACACACTTAATTGGACGAATGATGTAAGGCCTCGTTTTTTGTTAATCTGACCTCTAAATGACAGGTAAATCAAAGTTAAAGTCCCAAATATTTCTAATGAAGGTTTTTTCCTTAAATGGTCTCTCACTTTTTTTTCACACAATTGCAGGTATATTACCTCTATGTGGTTCCTTATTCACTCTTATTAAATTAGATTAACTATAATATATGTGTATAGCCAGAACCGGTGATGTAGTGTTAAAAAGAAGTTAAATTAATTATTTAAAATTAGGGTTCCTGACAAAAGATAAAAACTAAACTTAATAAACAGATAATATAATATTTATGGTGACTTGTCTGAGTTACACACTATATAATCTACCTCGGATAGAAAAATAGAGGTTAATCCCACATACCAACAGTTTGAAGAAGAATTAAGGAACATTTTAAAAGTAAGTAAAATCATACTTTCAGCAACTGTAGCTAGTATTAACAATTGTAAGCATATGGATTAAACTCTCGCTTTCTAGTATACACACATATATATATATTATATATATATATATATATTATATATAATATAGAGATGGAGAATATATATATATTATGTTATTATATATATATATATATATATATAATAACATATTTATATATACACATATATATTTTCCATGTATAATATTAAATGATGAATTCTTTAATTAACCAAAAATACGATGTTAAGTAAAAGCAAATTTGATATATGAATTTATTAAATGCATATAGGCTATTAGGGTTATTGAGTGTGTATATCATACATACGTTTTAAAATGTTAGGTAATACCCAGGCCTATAGATAATCATTGAATGTTAAGGTGACAGATAGTCCTTAAAACATTGTTTTCTTCTGTTATGTAATCTATAATTTTCGGAAGATTTTCTCCTTTAGCCTTTAGGATAGGCACGTTTCAGAAGAGACCTTTGAACCGAGTTTAGGCTAATGTTTGTTCATATATTCCATGGTTTAATGAGCAGAACTTTTTTCCATTCTTCAATTTAATTGAAGGTGGTTTTAATTGACGATTCCTGGGTTTTTTCTTTCAATAATGTATCACACAGCCTTTTAAAACCTAAGTTTTGATAGGAGTCGAGATCACTGTTTCAAATTTAGGGAAATATCAAGCCGTGTCCAATAAAAAATATAAATCATTTATAGGGTTTTTAGGATCATCTACCATCTCACCTTCTTAAATTCATAACATTTTCTTAATTAGATTAAGTTTATATCTTCTGTATCAAGTCTGTGGCCCACTACCACAAGTTAAATATTTTGGACTAAGTCTCTTATATGTTAATGTTTAAATCAAGGTCGGAGCCGGCCAAAAATTAGGTAGGGGGGGGCGTGGTTATTTAAGGCAACATAGCATCATAACTGCTGAAGGCAAGGAAAAATTATAAATACTAAACACATCCAGACATTCTCTGAAGTGATTTTTATAATTACACAACCCCCTAACTACTGAAGGCAAGGAAATTTACAAATATAAAATACCTCTAGAAGCTATATGAAGACCTTTATGTGTTAACACAACAAGCTAATTTGTATATGTACCCTAATTATGTATGAAACAACATATCTGGCAAAAAAATAGAAAAATATTTGCAATTATGTTTATGTTTTCATTCTATATATAAATATTTATCTACCGAATATCCTATTCTGAGTCTTACAGCTGATCTAGGTTTACTCATTTAATAACACTAATGAGGCAGGGATGAGGCGGTAAAGTACAGGCGTGGAGGAAAATATATAATAGAGGAGAAAACTCTGCCAGTACACATATATAAGAATCGAACCACGACCTCCCCGTCATAGGCCATCTGGCTTTCCGCGAGACTGGCGCCTTTGACCATGCGGCCCTTAAAGTGGTTATTTATCTATTGTTGAATGTATAATAATCTATCTAGATAATTTAAAAAATATTGTGTGATTTGTTTTGGACCTCTCTCGTACAAACCGACACAACATAAACTTTGTGCTTGTAATTTAAGGTATTGTAATTATTTGTTGAACCTATTTTATTAAGCTTTTTTATCATCTTAGCTATTGTTCAATCAACTTTAAATGTTTGTTGTTTCAGATGAACAGTCAAGTGGTGATCCTAATGGTGGTGATGGTGTCCATGGCGTTCATTCAGGGAGCTTGGTCTGCTCCTCAGAATCCTCTTAACGACTTTATCCACGCTCTCCAGACTGCTATTGCCAATGGAAAATAGTGTCTTATACTGATAACCAGAATATTTAGTCACATGAAAAAGTATTAATAGGCACGAATAATTGTTTCATTAATATATGAACAATGTCATGGAACTTGGTCTTGCAAATTTCTTCAGTACGTCTCAAAAGTCTATTACACTCCCAATAATCAATATTATTATAAACATAAACAAACCACTGTATATTTTGATGCTGAAATAATTTAGGTTGAATGTTTAAGACGCATAATCTATGTACTAGATTCAAGCTAAAATATAATTAATATTCTTCAAATAATGCTATTAATATTTAACGTGTACTAAATATCAATTTATAATAAAGAAATGTCTACTGATAATTTGTTAATATTTTATTTCCTTCAAATTCCATAAATGGTCACTCATTCATTATTCACATAAAATAGATATTGCATGCTCCCAAAATATATTTAATATATCTTTATTTTCTATATTCCTACTAAACACAATATTTTATTTATAAATAATAGGGAAAAAAATACAAATTTTTTCATATATTATAGTTATTGATTTTATTTTGTGGCTAAATATATATTTAAAATGATATGAAGAAGTAAATAAAGACAAATATGCATTTGATACCATTTCCCATATATGACAAATGCAGCCAACGATTTTATATAAATTTCAGATTTCAAGATGTTTAAAGAGGCAGAGAGAAATTAATTTTAAGGAACGTATAGGATTTCATTTTAAATTTCGATGGTAAATTAAAAGTATAAAGGAAGACAAAAACATATTAAGTACAGCTGATTAATATATTTTCAGTCCACTGTGTTGATGTAAATAATTATTAACTCTATCACTAAAATGGTAAATGTGGTTGATTTAATATACCTCATTAATACAATTTATATTTTATTCTTCAAAAGTACATCAAAACATCATTAATTATTACGCATTCCGAATACATTTATATGATGATCTTAGACCAGGCTAGGCCTATGTATTAACTATCCTTGTTTTTATTATTTATATTATTTAGCGCCGCTTTCTACTACCCATTCGGGTTATATGCTTTTAAGCACTAATTACGTTAATGGATTAGGAATTGGGAAGGTTGAATTAAAGGAAGAATACAGGATAAGTTAAATAACATCACGATATCTCAACAGCAAGAGTAGTAGTGTCATAACCGCTAGTGTGGTTATATCCAAGCTTTAAATTTGTAACAATTCAAATATAAACATATAATTCATAAATCTTATTTACTTCTTGGCAACAAGAGGTTTGAAAATATCAATTAACCAATTATAAATCTCCTTTACCAATTATAAATTTCCTTGAGAACGAGTGTTTAGATATTAAAGCACACATGAAGTATGTAGTGCCTTTTTGGCTTTATTATTGTCAGCTTAAGTTTCAAAGACACAAAATATGTTATTAATAATTGTATGATGATGCATTTAAATTAATTTATCATATTTGTTTCTTGATATTAATCTTACATTACACATATTTGTTTGGTAAGCTAATAGTCTTAATATTGAGTGGTTATGTTAATCTACTTTATTTTACGAAGGTAAATTTATACTATTTATCCACATGTAGGTCACCGTAAAATGACCACTTTTAACAAGAAGTAATTTAAATATTTTGGGTAGGTCTTATTACTCCTGGATATTACTCCTAGATATTAATCGGGCCGCTAGATATTTCATATTGTTGATAAATTAAAAGTGCGTCTTATAACCACCAGATAGATTTATTTACCAGATATAATGTAATTGTCAACCAGATTTTTTATCGGGAGGATGGAGTACCTGTTAACTTGTATCTGAAAGTCAAAATTAGCATTTCCGTAGAGATACGTTGTTGTTCATGAGGTTTCGCCAATCAGAATCTGTTTCTAGATTAAAATCCTGGTTCACGTGTTTAGTAAGCAGAGGTGCAGGCTCTAAATATATGGTTAGAACATTTAATTCAGGCTTCTATAAAAATTAAAAAGCTATTTATAGAGTTATATTTATATAAGAAAAATTATTTAAATGTGAGAAAAATAAATGAAATTTTCTAATCGCTATATCAAACTATTGATATCATTTTGGCAAACACCAAAATTAGTACTTGCAAGACATCTTAGCATCTGCACCCACGTAACGCTATTTGTATTCTAGCACTCATTTTGCCACCATTATTTAACAAATGTTGATCGTTGAAATGTTGAGTCTACTGGTCGTGTTGTAACAGTAACAACACTGTCCAAACGCATGCGCGCAGCAAGTAAAAACAGTATCAACCTTGTGTTTTCTGCATATAAATATATTTATCATACATATAACTATCTGGTAGATAAATTCAGTTTAAATTACGCGTAAAATATTACAGTGTTCAGTAGTCTTTATCAGGTCGCTAAGTTTAACCATCCAATAGAAATATTTAACCGATAGTCATAAAACCGGAACTTACACTCATTTCATGTATTTCTAATTTATTCGGCCATTACTACCTTGTTCTAGGAGGTAAACTCAATAGAGGTATTCATACAATTGACAGTGACTATTTCATCATATTGGATTACGGCACCCCATACAGTGTAGCTATAGTCTCTTCGGATATCTGTAAAACGGATCTTGATGCTATCTGCGCTTATGCTTTCGATTTGTTAGAGAGTGGTAATTATCATTCTGTGTTAGGTTTGACGGGACTAGCTAGTAAATATTTATTGGAGTCACTTACCAGGATAATTTATGGTATGGTTTGTCAATTTGCTCTATTAATGTTGTTTCTTGGTATTATTACCAAAAGCACAATGTTATTTGTTGTAATAGGGCCTTTACTACAGAGTGCTTCTTCAATTTACTTCATTTTTATTTTTTGATAGCTAACATATACATATAATAAAACTCTCAAGATCTATCTGTGAATTCAAATTGCTGTGAAGTTTCTTCTTTTTATCTGAGTAGTATTACGATAAAAATATTAAATAAAACCCTTAAGAAATCATGTTTTTATGTATATTTATTTCTTGTAAACTCACAAACTACTTATCAGAGTGAGACTTGACTTATATATTCTGTTGTACTCAATGTTTTTCAAGTATCACGTCAAGAGTATCACGTATCTTATTAGTGAACACAGTAGTGACAAAATATCGGGCGTAAGCTGTGAACAAATGCCGTGGCTGGTATTGCCGTTACATAAGATGTCACGTGATATGAGCTATGGTGTGGAGAAGGAAGGGATAAAGGCCAGTCCATGTTTCTTATTGAATCTTCGTACGCTCATAAAACACTGCTCTCGACAAAATGTCATATACTGTGTTGAAGTAATGTTTAATGCGAGAGAAGACGTGGGAAAATGCTATCTTATAAAATATACTCGTCATTATTAATAATATCCACAAAGATTAACTTGTTTGTGACAATCTTAATATTAATATATATTACCAAATATCCCATGGACTTTTTTAACATATAATTTATATATACATATAAAGTGGAACGGAAGTATGTGTGTGCGTGTGTAAAGGGAGGGGGTATGTCAAGAAAAGGATTTACAAATTCTTGATGAGATAGAAAACACAAATTCGGTAGGATGGTAGAGGGATTGTCTTATATAACTAGAAAAATCTAAAAATGGAAAATTCCAAAATGTCTTACTTTGGATATGGGGTTAAAAGGGAGGTATAAATTTAAAACTTATATAATAGGAAATGTAGATAGTTGACATTTGGCAGGAAAATAAATAGTAAAACACGGCTTAATATTTGAGATTTCAACGTTGGAGTAAGTTAAATGGGTCAAGGGGGTTAAAATCTTAATAAAAATCACAACAAAATCAATTTAAAAGGATGTTGATAGCCTAAACTTTGAAGTAATGTTTAAGGTCTACCAAAAATATCCAAAAGTCATGATAATTTAAAAGTATAAATTGGAAGCTGGATAAAAGATGGATATATAATCTTATCTTTATTAATAAAATTGAGTTTGTTAAACAGTTATGAGCGTTGCACAATATCTACCACACAAAGAAGGGTAACATTTTAAAATTAGTAGGCCTTATGCACTAACATGTTCACCTTGAAACATGAATCTTTAGATTTTGAACAAAAAACTCACCAAAACCCCCAAATTAATATATATTAACACCGTGAATAAAATTTGGTAATACATTTAAAAGAATGTATGAAATGAAAGAAGAAATTTTAAAATTTAGATTAAATAAATTATTTTTAACACTTTTTAGCCTTTTAACTCATTTTACACATTTGAACATTTTACATATTCATTTTACTTTAAAAAAATATTATATCTCAATTTTTCACCTCTTTAGCTGCTATGAAATTTATGCAACTTTTTAACTTTTTACTCTATAAAAGTTTACTTAGGTTCAGCTGGGCTGTTAGTATAGAAAGGTGTACAAAGTGCATTAAAGTGGGTGGGAATACCCAAAAATAGTAAAAAGGATAAAAAGTGAATCTAATCAAACTTGGCAGTAGGACCAAAATAACAAAAATTGCAAAATCTTCAAAAATATTTATAATGTAAAGAATATAAAAAAAACAAAAGGGTCCAAATAGAACCAAAATAGTAAACAAGGTAAAAGGGTAAAAATTATGAAAAGGGCAAAAAGTTAATCTCATAAGTTTAAAAGGGTTAAATAAATAAATATAGTAAATTATTTAAAAGCTTAAAAAGAGACCAAAATGACTAAAAGGTTGAATAGGGGGGAAAAAGGAGACTAAGAAGTATAAAATAAAGGCTAAAAAAGTAAATGGGTTGAAAGGGTAGCAAGGATAAAAAGGGATGAAAAGGGTATAAAGTGATAAAGAGTTCAAAAGGGATAAAAGTGAGTAGTATTTTATGGTAAAAATGTTCTAAAAATATAAAAATGGTAGAATGTATATGCGAAAAAGTTTAACTGGGTAAAAATGTATTATGGCTAAATACAGTAAAATTGTTCTCATATAATTTTGATTTGATTTCATTACAAAACCTTAGCAAATAATAATTTATGCTGTGACAACCTTATTTCATTTTTATTATCACCAACAGGCAATAGCTCAAAGTATTGTGTATTAATTGAGGGGATATAAATTAATCTTCCAAAGAAACGATAACTTTTAAAACATATTTAGATTAGATCACTATTTTACATTGTTTATTAGTCAAACTATATTCGAGGCTATTATCAAAATTCAAACATATAAAAGATTAATGTTTAAACATTATTTAATATCTAGTAACTATTTCCTCTGAATAGTTTAAATACTAAAATAATAAAGCTAATTTATGGATACCTTGTTCGAATAATGTGTACACTAAGTAATAAGGTATATAAACAAATATTTCTCTTAGTAGTTTACTACCTTAATTACGAGTAGTTAGATTTGATTTGATATTTGTTGAATTCCAAATATAAGAAAAATAATAAATTTATATTTAATTTTAAAACTGAAAAATTGATAGTTATAGAAAAAGAATGTTCATAGGAATTTAAAAAGACTGAACAAATCCGGATTGATCCTAATTATTGTACTTAATTGAAGCTTATCTTATTTTACAAGCTTAATTAATAATAAAGATAAAAGTGAACCACTTTGGTGGCCGTATTGTCTAAGGCGTCACTCTAGAAATAGGCTTGACTGTTGATAAAGGCGAGACAAATGTTCAAATCATAGTAGAGTGTACATATTTTTTTTTCAAAAACGATTTTACACTCTCCTTTTATGTAAATTAGAATAAAGTTTATCTAAATATAACCTTAATCATACCTAAAACCATGGGCGTAATTATATTACTAACAAGCCACTTGGGTGACTCACTCTCTGACATTAATGTTTATCCACTTCCAGATGAGGTAGAAACTTAAAATTTAGCAAACTTATAGCTATTAGCCTGTAACTAACAGACGTTAAGATTCAAAAAAATTAAAAAAAAATTTTAACCCCCGAAAAAAAAATAGTGGTGCAAGTTTAAAAATTGTGAGGAACTTTCTTTGGAGGTCCCTTGTGGCTAAACGGTAAGATCTATCAAAAAATGGCTCTGGGATAACATTAGCTTACATCCACTTGCAAAGAAATCTCACTGAGGCTAGCGGGTGGAGCCCCCAACGAGTAGATCTAGTTAGTATACAAACGTATATCATGAACGGATAGTATTGCGTGGTGCTAAAAATAATAACAGTGAGTATAAAGCCCTAAGTCTGGTCATGATATATTTCATATTTTTCAAGGGCTGCGTTTGTAAATAGACCCTCATATGGTTAGTGTTAACAACCCAACCCATTTTGGAGAACACACATGAATTACATAATCCTGAAAATCAGGCATTTTCCCGTGGTTTTCCTCTTTGAATTTCTATGATTGAGAAAGAAATAGCCTATATATTTCTGTGGAGTGGGATTTCAAAAGTAGTTCAGGAATATTTAACATGCCAAAATTGGATTGTAAACGATCTGAAACTTAGAATGATGTGTTATGAAATCTCACTGCTCGGTAAAAGTCTTTCAACCTCACAAGGGTTTGAACCTACAGATATAATATGGTCGCCGGGATGCCACTATACTCCAAAACCAACTAGGATATCCAAGATTAACAAGTGCATTTATTTACTTCAGGGGTATTGTCTATATAGAGAGAATCAATTTTAATATTGAGAATTTACACTTATCTATTTTTAAATATTCCATCATAATCACTTATCATTCAATAATAGATGGTCCACAGTAATCAAGAAATTAACATTATTCAGATATTACCAGAATAAAAAATTACCACTTCGAAATAGATGATTAAAATAAATTTTACTTAAAAATAAACCCACTTAAATTGACGATAATTTAAGGCCTCGTTTTCTTGTTAATCTGACCGTTGAATGACAGGTAAATCAAAGTTAAAGTCTTAAATAGTTCTAATGAAGGTTTTTTCCTTAAATGGTCTCTCACTTTTTTCCACACATGGAGGGTATATTACCTCTAAATGCTTCCTTAATCACTCTTATTAAATTTGAGTAATTATAATATATGTGTATAGCCTGAACAGGTGACAAAGTGTTAAAAAGGAGTTAAATTAATTATTTAAAATTTGGGTTTTTGACAAAAGATAAAACTAAACTTAATAAACAGATAATATATTATTTATGGTGACTTGTCTTAGTTACACACTATATAATCTACCTCGGATAGAAAAATAGAGGTTAATCCCACATACCAACAATTTGAAGACGAACAAAGGAACATTTTAAAAGTAAGTCATATCATACTTTCTGGAACTGTAGCTAGTATTAACAGTATTAAACCAATAAATTAAACTCTAACTATCTAGTATACAAAGATATATATGTATAGAAGAGATGGAGAATATATATATATATATAATGTACATTATTAAATGGTGAATTCCTTAATTAACCAAAAATACGATATTAAGAAAAAGCCTATGTGATATATCACTTTTTAAAATGCATATAGGCTATTAGGGTTATTGAGTGTGTATATCATAGATATGTTTTAAAATGTTAGGTAATTCCCAGGCCTATAGATAATCATTGTATGTTAAGGTGACAGAATGTCCTTAAAACATTGTTTTCTTCTGTTATGTATTCTATAATATTCGGAAGATTTTCTCCGTTAGCCTTTGGGATAGGCTCGTTTCAAAAAAGACCTTGGAACCGAGTTGAGGCTAATGTTTGTTCATATATTCCATGGTTTAGAGAGTGGAACATTTTACATTCTTCTATTTTATTGAAGATGGTTTTAATTTGACGATTCCTGGGTTTTCTCTTTCAATAATGTATCACACAGAATTTTAAAATCTAAATTTTGATAGGAGTCGAGATAACTAGTTCAAAGTCGAGGAATTCTCCAGCCATGTCCAATAATAAATATAAATCATTCATAGGTTTTTAGGATCTTTTACCATCTCACCTTCTTAAATTCATAACCTTTTCTTAATTAGATTATGTTTATATCTCATGTATCAAGTCTGTGGCCCACTACCAGTCCTTTAATAAGTAAGAAAAAGAACGTTAAAAATAAAATACGAAGACAAGTTAAATGTTTTTGACTAAGTCTCTTATATGTTAATGTTTAAATCAAGGTCGGAGCCAGCAAAAAATTAGTGGGTGGCGGAGGTTGGAGGGGATGGGGGGGGGGTTGGGTGGTTGGTGGGCCCACTCTCTGAATGTCAGAGAATAAAATATTTAAAAATGATAAACAGTTCTAGAAGCTATCTGAAATGGTTATTTAAGGCAACATAGCATCATAACTGCTGAGGGCAAGGAAAAATTATAAATACTAAACAAATAGAGACACTCTCTGAAGTGCTTTTTATGATAACACAACCCCCTAACTACTGAAGGCAATGAAATTTATAAATATAAAACACCTCTAAGTGCTATCCGAAGACCTTTATGTGGTAACACAACAGCCTAATTTGTATATGTACCCTAATTTTGATAGTTTTTGAACCAAAAATATATCTATATATTATTTATATATATAAATAAACTGTTCATAAAATGTCGGTGGTTTTGAGCCCTCTAAACCCTAATGACTATGGCCTTGGTCTAAATGGTATTTAAACTAAGATACAAAGCGAGACAGCGGAAACTAGATTCTCAATACGTATCCAGATTTGCGATTAAACATTCTAGACTAGCTTACTATTGTCGAAAGTATTTGAATGACAAAAGTTAGAACACGTTGAATATTAGCCTAAAACCTACGTTTGATGACTTTGTTTTCAAACTAACAGTCAAATAGGAATGTTTATTCAATATGGCTTCGTGTTGTTTATTTTTAAAATACCCTTCAGTCCATAAAGATGCTTCATATTCTCTTCATGTGCTAATTTATTCCATTTCAATCACAAAATATCATAACTGACACAACTCCTGCAGTTACAACAACGCTGAATTGATGGGTAGCTTATAACACACTTAGATATCCAACTGTTCTAGATATGTGTCCGGTCTCTTATTTAGCTGCCCAATTTAACTATTAGGAGAGTAACTGACACATTGCCCAATTACCTATGAATTGAATTGGCACATACATTCTATAGGAGTAAAAAATCAACTTTTAGAAAATAATGGCACATAGAGCCTTTAACTATTCCAGTTTTTATTTATAAAATATTATATGAAGTTTTCGGAGTAAAATTATTTTTATAGTAATGTTAGATAAATCAGTTTTTTACAAACCTTTATTATGCTAACTTTATATGGTTTTTCATATGTTGAATTCACAATAAAATAAAACATAACTGTACCCTGATTATGGTTGCAAGGTAAGTTTATAAATTTCGAACATATTTCTTTGCATTCGACATTAATAGCTTTTACCCTATTATTTGTGTTATTTTATGCGCACTGATAATATATATGAAAAGTGACAGATTTAGCTAACATGACTTGATGTATGAGTATAATAAAACATTTTTAGTAACTTTAGTGACTACAAGATACTGTTCTTCCAACCTAAATTATAATATAGCTATGCAGTCACGTATACTAACGTGTATTTACTTTAATAATATTGAATCATAGTAACATTTTTCACACATTAATACATGGCATGTAGTTTTCAAGAAACTAACATTGTTCATAAATAGCACGAATGAAAATTTACCACTAAATGATAGGAGATTATAAAAAAATTACATTTAAATCTAAATTATTTAATGACAGAGTTATTTAATAAACTTATAATAAACCAATATTTTCAAATTTATATTGACCTGTCCGAAATTAACATCACATAATCTACCGCTTTTGGAAACTTAGTAACTATTCCATCACACAAACAATTTAAAGTTATAGTTACGGGAATTCTAATTAACTTGGTCATATTATGCAGGAAACAACATATCTGGCAACATTTTTCTTAAATATTTGCAATTATGTATTATGTATATATCTCTATATATAAATGTTTATGTACCGAATATCCTATTCTGAGTCTTACAGCTGATCTAGGTTTTGTCATTTAATAACACTAATGAGGCAGGGAAAAGGAGGTAAAATACAAGCGTGGAGGAGAATATATCATAGAGGAGAAAACTCTGCCAGTACACATATCTAAGAATCGAACCACGACTTCCCCGTCATAAGCCGTATGGCTTACCGCAAGACTGGCGACCTTGAAAATGTGGCCACCAAAGTGGTTATTTATCTATTGTTGAATGTATAATAATCTATCTAGTTAAGTTTAATAAAAATATTGTGTAACATGCTTTGGACCTCTCTCGTACAAACAGACACAACATAAACTCAATGTTTGAAATTTAAGGTATTGTAATTATTTGTTGAACATATTTTATTAAGCCTTTTTATCATGTTATATATTATTCAATAAACTTTAAATGTTTGTTGTTTCAGATGAACAGTCAAGTGGTGATCCTAATGGTGGTGATGGTGTCCATGGCGTTCATTCAGGGAGCTTGGTCTGCTCCTCAGAATCCTATTAACGACTTTATCCACGCTCTCCAGACTGCTATTGCCAATGGAAAATAGTGACTTATAAAGATAACCAGAATATTTAGACTCACGATAAAGTATTAATAGGCACGAATAATTGTTTCATTAATATATGAAAAATGTCATGGAACTTGGTCTTGGAAATTTCTTTAGTAAGTCTCAAATGAGTCTATTAAACTCCCAATAATCAATATTATTATAAACATAAACAAACCACTATATATTTAATGCTGAAATAATTTAGGTTGAATGTTTAAGACGCATACTCTATGTACTTGATTCAAGCTAAAATATAATTAATATTCTTCAAATAATGCTATTAATATTTAACGTGAACTAAATATCAATTTATAATAAAGAAATTTCTATTGATAATTTGTTAATAATTTATTTCCTTCAAATCTCTTAAATGGTTACTAATTCATTATTCACATAAAATAGATATTGCATGCTCAAAAAATATATTTAATATATCTTTATTTTCTATAATTTTACTTAGCACAATATTTTAATTAATACTAATAATTTACTATATTCTTACTCAACACAATATTGTATTTCAAACTAATAGTGAATTAAAATACAAATTTAATTATATATTACAGTTATTGATTTTATTTTGTGCCTAAATATATATTTAAAATGATATGAAGAAGTAAATAAAAACCAATATGCTATTTATATCAATTCAAATGAATGACAAATCCAGCCAACAATTTTATATAAATATCAGCTTTCGAGATGTTTACAGAGGCAGAGAGAGATTAATTTCAAGGAATGTATAGGATTTCATTTTAAATTTAGATGGTAAATTAAAAGTATAAAGGAAGACAAAAACATATTAAGTACAGCTGATTAATATATTTTCAGTTCACTGTATTGATGTAAATAATTATTTACTCTATCAGTAAAATGGTAAATGTGGTTGATTTAATAAACCTCAATAATACAATTTGTATTTTATTCTTCAAAAGTACATCAAAACATCATTAACTATTACGCTTTCCCAATAAATTATTATGATGATTTTAGACCAGGCTAGGCCTATGTGTTCACTATCCTTGTTTTTATAATAATAATAATAATAATAATAATAATAATAATAATAATTATTATTATTATTATTATTATTATTATTATTATTATTATTATTATTATTATTATATTATTATTAAAAACCCTGCGTCCCACTAACCGTTCGGTTTATATGCTTTTAAGTACTAATCACGCTAATGGATTAGGAATTGGGAAGGTTTAAATAAAGGAAGAATAGATGGTATGTTAGATCACATCACGATATCTCAACAGCAAGCGAAGTAGTGTCATAACCGCTAGTGTGGTTATATCCAAGTTTTAAATTTGTAACAATTTAAATATATAAACTTATATTTTATAAATCTTTTTTACTTCTTGGCACCAAGAGGTTTGAAAATATCTATTAACCAATTATAAATTTCCTTGAGAACGAGTGTTTTGATATCAAAGCACATATCAAGTATGTTTTCATTTTTGGGTTTTTATTGCCAGCTTAAGTTTCAAAGAATATGTTATTAATTATTTAATGATGATACATACAATTTTTTTAAATTATATTTGTTTCTTGATATTAAGCTTATATCAAACATTTTTGTTTGGTAAGTTAATAAGCTTAATATAGAGTGGTTATGTCAATATACTTTTTTTTACGATGGTAAATTTAGACTATTTAACCACTTGTAGGTCCCCGTAAAAGAACCACTGTTAACAAGAATTCATTTACATATTTAGTACAGGTCTTATGACTCCTGGATAGATATTAATCTGGCCGCTAAATATTTTTATATTGTTGATAAATTAAAAGTACTCTTATGACCACCAGATATTTTTATTTGCCAGATATAATGTAATTGTCCACCAGATCTTTATCGGGAGGTTGAAGTACTGTTATCTTGTATCTGAAAGTCAAAATTAGCATTACCGTTGTGATACGTTGTTGTTCATGAGGTTTAGCCAATCAAAATCTGTTTCTAGGTTAAAATATTGGTTCATGTGTTTAGTAAGCACAGGTTCAGGCTCAAACTATAAAGTTATAACATTTAATACACACTTTTATATAAAGGAATAAGCTATTAATGGAGTTAATCTTATATAAGAACAAATTATTTAAATGTGTGAAAAATAAATGAAATATTGTAATAGATTTACCAAACTATTGATATCATTTTGGCAAACAGCAAAATTAGTACTTGCAAAACATCTTAGATTCTGCACCCACGTAAAGCTATCTGTATTCTAGCACTCATTTAGCCGCCATTATTTAACAAATGTTGAGCGTTGAACTGTTGAAGCTACTGGCCGGGTTGTAACGGTAACAGCACTGTCCAAACGCATGCGCGCACCAGAAGAAACAGTACCAACATTGTGTTTTTTGCATACAAATATATTTATCCTACAGATAGCTATCTGGTAGATAAATTCAGTTCATATTACGCGTAAAATATTACAGTGGTCAGTAGCCTTTATCAGGTCGCTAAGTTTAATAATCCAATAGCAATATTCATCCGATAGCCATAAAACCAGCACTTACAGTCATTTCATGTATGCCTAATTTATTCGGCCATAAATACCTTGGTCTAGGAAATAAACTCAATAGAGGTCTTCATACAATTGACAGTGACTATTTCATCGCGTTGGTTTACGGCATCCCATACAGTGTAGCTATAGTCCCTTCGGATGTCTGTAAAACGGATCTTGATGCTATTTACGCTTATTCTTTTGAATAGGATTTGTTAGAGAGTGGTAATTATCATTCTGTGATAGGTTTGACTGGACTAGCTAGTAAATATTTATTGGAGTCACTTTCCAGGATAATTTATGTTATTGTTTGTCAATTTGATCTATTAATGTTGTTTCTTGGTACTATTACCAAAAACACAATTTTATTTGTTGTGATAGGGCCTTTACTACAGAGTGCTTCTTCAATTTACTTCATTTTTATTTTTTGATAGCTAACATATACATATAATAAAACTCTCAAGATCTATCTGTGAATTTACATTGCTGTGAAGTTTCTCCTTTTTATTTGAGTAGTATTGACGATAAAAGTAGTAAATAAAACCCTTAAGAAATTATGTTTTTCTGTATATTTATTGCTAGTAAACTCAAAAAGTTATTATCAGAGTGAGACGTGACTTATTTATTCTGTTGTACTCAATGTTTTTCAAGAATCACGTCAAGAGTATCACGTATCTTATTAGTGAACACAGTAGTGACAAAATATCGGGCGTAAGCTGTGAACCTATGCCGTGGCTGGTATTGCCGTTACATAAGATGTCACGTGATATGAGCTATGGTGTGGAGAAGGAAGGGATAAAGGCCAGTCCATGTTTCTTATTGAATCTTCGTACGCTCATAAAACACTGCTCTCGACAAAATGTCATATACTGTGTTGTAGTAATGTTTAATGCGAGAGAAGACGTGGGAAAATGCTATCTTATATAATATACTCGTCATTATTAATAATATCCACAAAGATTAACTTGTTTGTGACAATCTTAAAATTAATATAAACTACTAAATATCCCATTGTATTTTCTAACATATAACCTATATTTACATTCAAAGTGGAACGAAAGTATAAGTTTGTCTGTGTGTGTGTGTGTGTGGGAGTGGGGGGGGGGGTGTCTATATAAAGAGAATCAATTTTAATATGGGGAATTTACAATTATCTATTTTAAATATCCCATCGTAATTAATTATCATTTAATAATACATGTTCCGCAGTGATCATTAAATTAACATTATTCATATATTACCAGAATAAAGAATTAACACTTCTTAATAATTAATTTTACTAAAAATAAACCCACTTAAATTGACGATTAATGAAAGGCCTTTTCTTCTTGTTAATCTGACCTCTGCATGATGGAGTAATCAAAGTTAAAGTCCCAAATAGTTCTAATGAAGGTGTTTTTCCTTAAATGGTCTTTAATTTTTTATTACACAAATGCAGGTATATTATCTCTAAATGCTTCCTTATTCACTCTTATTAAATTTGAGTAATTATAATATATGTGTATAGCCTGAACAGGTGACGTAGTGTTAAAAAGAAGTTAAAACAAATTATTTAAAATTAGGGTTCCTGACAACAGATAAATACTAAACTTAATAAACAGATAATATATGATTTGTGTTGACTTGTCTTAGTTACACACTATATAATCTACCTCGCATAGAAAAATAGAGGTTAGTCCCCCATACCAACTATTTGAAGAAGAAATAAGGAACTTTTAAAAGTAAGTAATGCTCTAGAACTTTAGCTAGTATTAACAATATTAAACCAATATATTAGGCTTTGGCTTTCTAGTATGCAAATATATATATGTATAGAAGAGATGGAGTGTATATATATATATATATATATATATATTTATAAAATGATATACATTGTATATATATTATAATATACATGGTAAATATATATATATATAATAATATACATGGTATTTATATATATATATATATACCATGTATAATAATAAATTGTGAATTCTTTAACAAACCAAAAATACGATATAAATTAAAAGCATATGCGATAAATCAATTTTTTAAATGCATATAGTCTATATGGGTTATTGAGTGTGTATATCATACATACGTTTTAAAATGTTAGGTAATACCCAGGCCTATAGATAATCATTGAATGTTAAGGTGACAGATAGTCCTTAAAACATTGTTTTCTTCTCTTATGTAATCTATAATTTGGGAAGATTTTCTCCCTTAGCCTTTGGGATAGGCTTGTTTCAGAAGAGACCTTGGAACAGAGTTGAGGCTAATGTTTGTTCATATATTCCATGGTTCGAACTTATTCCATTCTTATATTTAAATGAAGGTGGTTTTAATTTGACGATTCCTGGGTTTTCTCTTTCATTAATGTATCATACAGCCTTTTAAAACCTAAGTTTTGATAGGAGTCGAGATCAGTGTTTCTAAGTCGGGGAACTCTTCAGCCGTGTCTAAGAATTTATAAAACATATTTATATTGTTTTTAGGATCTTTTACCATCTCACCTTCCTAAATTAATATCTTTTCTTTATTAGATTAAATTTATACCTCCTGTATCAAGTATGTGGCCAACTACCAGTCCTTTAATAAGGGAGAAAAAAACATTAAAAATAAAATACGAGGTAAAGTTAAATGTTTTGGGCTAAGTCTCATATATATTAGTGTTTAAATCAATGTCATAGCACGCCTATAATATCGTTGGGGGAAGCCTTGGGGAGTTGGTGGTCCTACTCCCTGAATGTTGGAGAATAAAAAATTTCAAATTTATAAAAATTTCTTGAAGCTATCTGAAATTGTTATTTAAGGCAACATAGCATCATAACTGCTTAAGACAAGGAGAAATTATAAATACTAAACACATCGAGACACTCTCTGAAGTGCTTTTTATGATAACACAACCCCCTAACTACTGAAGAAAAGGAAATTTATAAATATAAAACACCTCTAGTAGTTATCTGAAGACCCTTATGTGGTAACACAACGGCATAATTTGTATATTGTACCCTAATTTTGATAGTGTTTGGACCATAAATAAAGCTTTATATATATATATATATAAATATATATACACATATATATGTATATATATATACATATATATACACATATATATACACACATATATATGTATATATATACTGTTCATAAAATTTCGGGAGTTTTGAGCCCCCTAAATCCCCTCATGACTACGGCCTTGGTCTAAATGGTATTTAAACTAAGACACAAAGCGAGACAGCGGAAACTAGATTCTCAATACGTATTCAGATTTGCGATTAAACTTTCTAGACTAACTTACTTTTGTCGAAAGCTTTTGCATGACAAATCTAGAACACATTGACTTTTTGCCTAAAACCTACGTTTGATGACTTTGTTTTCAAATTAACAGTCAAATATGAATTTTTATTCAATATGGCTTCGTGTTGTTTATTTTTTAAATACCCTTCAGTCCATAAAGATGCTTCATATTCTCTTCATGTGCTAATTTATTCCATTTCAATCACAAAATATCATAACTGACACAACTCCTTCAGTTACAACAACGCTGAATTGATGGGTAGCATATAACACACTTAGACTGTAATGTAACTGATTTGCCCCTAAAAAGTATGTGAAAGCATTGACAATAATATCGTCCTAATTTTATAAACGTCTTATTTCATTTAAATTATATAGTATATTAAATGGCGCTTAAAGCACTTCTTCTTCTAAGAAGGCAAAAGCCACTGATCAGTGACGTCACGCACGTGACACCAGCCAAGTCAGTTTGACAATATATATTTTTTCAAATAATAACTTCCTCTTCTCGATGGTTCGAAGAGAGATTTTAAAATGTAACTTGAGTCTTTTTCCGGCTCTAGAAGCTTCGAGTAGCACAGAGATGTTTTTGTCTTGTATTTTGTTTTTCTAAACTAAACCTTCTCGAAGCTTCCATGACCAAGGAATATATACAAGGGATGGTGCAACATAAAGTTAGTGTTCAGTTGGGAGTTTGGCGTCTAGCAACACCTGTCCGCGCTAGCCCGCGTATAGTTCGATATGATCTATTTTCGCATTAATTAAACTGATTCAGCAATAAAAAAACATGTCAAAATGAAAAGTGTATTAATCATAATTCTTCAATAGGCACCCATCGCGGTAACGTAAATCCAGAACGTTACAATTGGCTTCCCAACTTAGGGGCACGAATTACCTCCCCGAGATACTGCACGAATTACCTCCCCGAGATACAGCACAAGATACAGCACGAATTACCTCCCGAGATACAGCACAAGATACAGCACGAATTACCTCCCCGAGATACAGCACAAGATACAGCACGAATTACCTCCCCGAGATACAGCACAAGATACAGCACGAATTACCTCCCCGAGATACAGCACAAGATACAGCACGAATTACCTCCCCGAGATAAAGCACGAGATACAGCACGAATTACCTCCCCGAGGTAAGCAGTAGAGGACAACGCCGAAGACCGAGATAAGCAGTAAGCAACGCCGAGGACCGGGATAAGCAGTAAGCAGCGTCGAGGACCAAGATAAGCAGTAAGCAACGCCGAGGACCAAGATAAGCAGTAAGCAGCGTCGAGGACCGACAGAAGCAGCTTACCATCACCAAAGGAGACAAGGGGTGGAGACGAGTCTAAAGAAGATCACAGATAAGTCATCAACAGAAACTTAAATTAAATAGTGAAAAATATATTTATGTCATTTGTGCATTTTGGGGGTGGAACAGTATTAATTTTTTTGTGATTTAAATTAAGGGAATAATTAAAAAATGGCAGATTCAAATGATAACAGTGACGCTAGTAGCTATTCTGAAGAGGTAGCTGAAAATAGACCTAGGAATCAGTTAGGTCTAGAACAATCAGATGAGGAAATAAGGGAAAGTGAACAGGACAATGGAGAGTCATTTGCAGAGGGAGAGAGAGAAGGAGATAGGACAGAAAAAGAAAGAAATGTTATAGTAGATGAGGAAGAAAGAGAAAAGAATAGGGAACAAAATATGGAGCAACCCATAGTAGACTTAACCCAAATTATGAAAATGTTACAGCAAATGGCAGAGGATAGTAAAAAAGCTAGCCAGGAAACTAAACAAGAAATAATAGATGCAACTAATCAAAAAATAGATAAAAGTAGCCAGGAAACTAAACAGGAAATAGATACAAGTAGACACGAAATTAATCAAATAATATATGCAAATACCCAGGCAATTAATCAGAAAATAGATACAAATCAGACTAAACTTGAACAAATCAATAAAGAACTAAGTGCTAAAATAGAGTTAAGTAAGGAGGTTTGTGATCAGAGATTTGGTTATGTAGAGCAAAAAATAGACCAATTAGAGACAGTTCATCAAAACTTAGCAGTACAGCTAAAAAAGGTAGACACCAAAGTGATAGAACAGAAAAAAGTAAAACAGATTTTGATTGAAAAGCATGAAAACCTAAGGAAAGGACAGTTCAAGTTAATGGAACAGATTTCAGCTAATAAAAATAAAATAGAAACAATAGAACTAGAATCAGTGAAAGGGTTAAAGGAAGTAGAAATTAAAGTTGGGAATCTGGACCTTCAGGTAGAACGCAATGAAAAGGAAATAAATGAGGTAAAATCAGTACTTGATTCTCAGCAAGACACAAATAAAATTTTAATAAAAGAACAGATAGATGGGATCGTAAATAAGGCAGTAGAAAAACTAGATAAAAAACTTACCGATTTTGTGGTTGAAAATCAAACAAATATAGGGGAATCTAGTAACTTACACGATACTACCAACCTATTTGCTAAGGGACTAAGAGAAACGTCATTAGCACTTATTCCAAAATTTAAAGGAAAGAGAGGAAACATTTCAGCAGTACAATATATAAATAAAGTAGAAAGAGTATTTAAAGGAGAAAGAATAAATGAAAAAGTCAAAATAGAGATATTTTTATCAGGCCTAGAAGATGAGGCGAAATCCTGGACAGATAGTATAGAGAGTGAATGGGAGACATACGAGCAGGCTAGGGAAATATTTTTGGAAAAATATTGGTCTCAAAATATGCAGGATGATTTTCTACAATTAATTTTTAATGGAAAATATAACGACAAGGATGGTACTATGAGTGAATATTTCAATAAATTTGTAACACAGGCGAAATATTTGCGATACCCAGTAGTAGAGGATAGATTGATAGGTCTTCTAATGAATCATTTTCCAACTCCAGTACAAGACGTTCTCATTAGCATAAATAAACAGAACATCAAAGAAGTAGAGAGAGTATTAATGGCATTTGACGATAGATATCAAAGAAACAAAGAAATCAATGATCAGACAAACAGATATAATATTGATATGCATAGGCAATCAACAAACCCCCAATTCAAAGAAATTAATAATGGACAGGATAGGCAGAGATATCAAAATAATTATCCAATACCAGAGCAAAATAGAAAATATCCACATCCTAGAATAGAGTATCAACAGGATAGGAACCAAGGACCTTCGAGGCAAATAAATTCGAGTGATCTACAAATTAATAGAAATAATACAGGAAACCCCAGATTCACAACCAATCAAGTACATTACCCTCCAAATTTTAATTATGTACCACCATTCTCAGGGACATCAAATTTAAATGAGTACGACTCACAAAAAGTATTTGATCCAGGAGGCAATTAAATAAACTTTAAATTTCGGATAGTATAAATGTAAAAAATTAGCAGTTAAATTAAAGATTTAAATTTTAAATAAGTGAAATAAGGGTAACTATAATAATTTAGTTGTAGTAAGAAAAGTTTAAAATATAAATTTAAGTAAATTTAAAAAAGCACAAATTCAGCGACGTAAAAGTAATATTTCCTGTGCAAGAGAAGGTTGTGCGTACTTGTAGAAATTGTAAAATAAACACTTATAAGTAGCAACAAGCAAGGTTAGAAATAGATCACCAAACTAAATTACATCTTGCGGTAAAACGATTAAAAGATACAGCAGAGAAACGAACCCGGTACCATGATAAAAAGATTCTTAAACCTATTGAATACGTAAATGGCCAGTTAGTTCTAGTAAAAAATCATCAATTATCATCAGCTTTGAATAAGGAAGTAAAAAGGTTCTTTTTACTATATGAAGGACCATATCAGGTAAAATATCAAATAGGTCAAAATGTATACTTGATTCAAGACCCTGAGACTCTTAAGATTAGAGGTGTTTTTAATGTCACAGAATTAAAACCCTATCATAGCAAGACAGATATCTAAACATTTTTCAGCTACATTAATTATAAAGGATAGGAACAGGATTTTATTTACATAATTAAATAATAAAATGACTATGCAAGAGTTCGAACCTGGACCTGTAGCACAATAACTAGAAAAAATACATGTTGAAAGAGTCACCACTTTCTGTGGCAACTGCGTGTTATTTTGAAGTGAGTAAGGAGGGTGACACACCTCAAAAGGAAATTGTAAAGAAACCATAAACGACCAAACATGAAAAGTGAGACTAATCTTTTAGTTTCTGAAAAGGTAAAGTTAATCCTTATTTTGTAAAAATTGAGAGGGTTGTAAAACAAATTCTATACATTCATTCCTACGTCGCACTTAATACAGGTGGTCTGTCATCTATTGTCATTTCTACAACGCAAAACAACAGTCAGAAAACATCTTTTGTTGAAAAAATATAAGACAACACAAACTGACTTTGGCCACGAAAGCTAAAATTACTTTTTTTTTTTAGTTCAATAAGTCAGAGTCAAACCCGGTACATTAAGTATAAAATCTATAAGTATAAAAATATAAATTCTTATCAATTTAGATTAATAACATTTGGACTTAGCATAATTTTAGAAAGTTGTATAAATCAAAATAGGAGAACAGATAAGGAGGGGGCATGGACCCTTAGAAGCATGCAAGGGATAACATCAGATAGAAGGTTAGGTGAGGGCTTGGATAAGTTTGTCAGCTGGAGGAGCGTGGAACCCTTAAAGCACGCGAGGAGAGATTAGGGTCTAAGTATATTCTAAGAGTAGGTCATAATTTTTGTTAATTGTAAACTATTGTTTAAGTAATAATTAGAGATAAAAATATAAATTTTAATTTTAACAACAAGTTATATAATTTTAGTTTATGAGAAAATTAGGAAGTTTGATTAATTAATAGACAATCTTGGAAATCTGAATAAATATATTATTTCATCAATGATGCATTTTTATGATCTAGATGAGGATTTTAATATTTAGGTGGGGGGTTCATGTTAAATTTAATTAATTGAATTTTATTGAGTTTAATAAGATATTCAGATATTAAAGAAATCACAGAGTAGGCTGATAAGCTGAAGAGTATGATCTAAGATATCTAGAGAGATTAATTTAGATATGCACTTGAGTGCTTATTACAGTATGTTAAGGTGAGTGGAAATAAGAGGCGAGTAGTCTTGTTTAAAAGCATTTTTTTCAGATAGTGGAGTTGAGGTCTTTTCATTGAGGTATATAGGTTTAGAAAGTGGAGTTGAGGTTTTTTCAGATATGGTCTTAGCTATGGGCAAGCCATGATCTAGATTAATTAATCGTCGTTATGAGTTTAAGGATGGCCCGAGGGCATCTAGCAGCGTTGAGGAGAATTGAGTGAGGAAGTTGAGGTGTATTAAGCCATGGACTTAGATGTAATAAGCCATGATGAATAATTTCATTTTTTTTAAGTGGTTAGTCAAAGGGATCACCAAAGTTCAGGTAGCAGGTATTCACAAACATAGAGCTAGCACAACGCAGGCAGCCTATACATAATAAGTACAAATAAATGAGGCAGAGGCCTAAGCTTTCCACTAAATAATATGCGATAAATATCCAATGGTTAATTCTGGATTAAAATTTAAAGATATTGAGGAGATTATGAAGAAGTTTAAAAGGGTATTCTGTGATTACGTGATGTAATAATGCTAATGTATTAGCAAGGATGAGAGCTAATTAGGGTGTTAGACCTAATTAGGCTACTATAAAAATAAAAATAAATTTTATTATAATTTCATTTTTAAATGCCTCAGGCAAATAGGAAATAGTCAAAAGATTGTAATCAAATAGAGAAAGTTGCAGTTAAAGATTTTTCACTAATGAGAAATTCATTATTCAATTAAGAAGGGGAAAAAATAATTTTAAATATTTTATGATTCCAAGATTATCGTTTTATATTTCAAGTATTTTAAATTTGTTTTGAGATTAGGTATTCTCATAAATAAAGATTTTGGTAAGGTGATTCAGATGTTCTGTTATTATCCTTTCTCTGTCCGAAACAATGTAATTATATAATTTTTAAGTAATTGGGTTTATTTTGTAAATTCTTTTTTGTGTTTTTAAGCTAATTATTCAGTAAATGTATTTTAAGAGTATAATAGTGGCTCATATAGCGAATTTGGCAGTCAGGCTTTTTAAGGGTATGTGTAGCATTAAGAGTGTTTGTTAAGTATGTTAATACTAATAATTAAAAGTGGATCCGTGAAGGATCAATAAAAAATGAATAAAAAGTGCAACGAAGTGTTTAAACCAATAAATGATTAAAGACACTTTGATTAGTGACAATTAAATTACATTTTTTATTAAAAAGGTTAATGTATTTTAATCAATCTTAAGGACGTTATAGCAACGAATTTTGTTTTTTTAAATAAAAAAAAATAAAAAACTTTGATTAGTAATAATTAAATTCAAACCTTTATATTAAATCCAAATTTTTATATGATAAACTTAGATTATTTTATTTCAATTAATTGTAATTATACTTAACAATTTTATATTTGATTTATCTAATTTCAACTTTTTTATTAACATTTTATATTTTAATGTTTGATTTATATAACTTCAATATATATATATATATAATTCATGTAAACTTACAGTCGGAGAACACCACTTCAATATTATTATCATTCAAGAACAACATTATACAGAGTGTTCCAAATTATTGGAATTTATCCAATTAGTGAAATTTTATACAGGATGTTTCAAAATATTGTTATTTGTGAAATTTTATACAGAGTGTGCGAAAAATGATCATGTCGTCTTTTCTCGTCTTTTAATTTTTTTAGCAAAGCGTATCAAAAAGTATACGACTAAGTCTCTACTTTCAGATACACTTTGGGGGGGTATTGTAATGTAACTGATTTGCCCCTAAAAAGTATGTGAAAGCATTGACAATAATATCGTCCTAATTTTATAAACGTCTTATTTCATTTAAATTATATAGTATATTAAATGGCACTTAAAGCACTTCTTCTTCTAAGAAGGCAAAAGCCACTGATCAGTGACGTCACGCACGTGACACCAGCCAAGTCAGTTTGACAATATATATTTTTTCAAATAATAACTTCCTCTTCTCGATGGTTCGAAGAGAGATTTTAAAATGTAACTTGAGTCTTTTTCCGGCTCTAGAAGCTTCGAGTAGCACAGAGATGTTTTTGTCTTGTATTTTGTTTTTCTAAACTAAACCTTCTCGAAGCTTCCATGACCAAGGAATATATACAAGGGATGGTGCAACATAAAGTTAGTGTTCAGTTGGGAGTTTGGCGTCTAGCAACACCTGTCCGCGCTAGCCCGCGTATAGTTCGATATGATCTATTTTCGCATTAATTAAACTGATTCAGCAATAAAAAAACATGTCAAAATGAAAAGTGTATTAATCATAATTCTTCAATAGGCACCCATCGCGGTAACGTAAATCCAGAACGTTACAAGACATCCAACTGTTCTAGATATGTGCCCAGTCTCTTATTTAGCTGCCCAATTTAACTATTAGGAGAGTAACTGACACATTGCCCAATTACCTATGAATTGAATTGGCACATACATTCTATAGGGGTGAAAAATCAAATTATAGAAAATAATGGCACATAGAGCCTTTACCTTTTCTAGGATGTATTTATATAATATTATATGATGTTTTAGGAGTATTTTTATTTTTATAGTAATGTTAGATAAATCAGTTTCTTACAAATATTTATGACACTAACTTAATTTGGTTTTTCATATGTTGAATTCATAATTAAATAAAATATAACAGTAGGCTGATTATGGTTCCAAGAACAGTTTATAGATTTCAAACATATGTCTTTGCATTCGACCTTAATAACATTTACCCTATTATTTGTGTTATTTTATGCGCACTTATAATATTTATGAAAAGTGACAGATTTAGCTAAAATGACTTGATGTATGAGTAAAATACCATTTTTTTAGTAACTTTAGTGACTACAAGATACTGTTCTTCTAAACTAAAATTATAATATAGCTATGCAGTCACGTATACTAACGTGTATTTACTTTAATAATATTGAATCATAGTAACACTTTTCACACATTAAAAAATGGCATGTAGTTTTCAAGAAACTAACATTGTTCATAAATAGCACGAATGTAAATTTACCACTAAATAATAGGAGATTAAAATAATTATATTTAAATCTAAATTATTTAATGACAGAGTTATTTAATAAACTTATAATAAACCAATATTTTCAAATTTATATTGACCTGTCCGAAATTAACATCACATAATCTACCGCTTTTGGAAACTTAGTAACTATTCCATCACACAAACAATTTAAAGTTATAGTTACGGGAATTCTAATTAACTTGGTCATATTATGCACGCAACAAAATTGAAAAATATTTGCAATTATGTTTATGTATATATGTCAATATATAAATATTTATCTACCGAATATCCTATTCTGAGTCTTACAGCTGATCTAGGTTTACTCATTTAATAACACTAATGAGGCAGGGATGAGGCGGTAAAGTACAGGCGTGGAGGAAAATATATAATAGAGGAGAAAACTCTGCCAGTACACATATATAAGAATCGAACCACGACCTCCCCATCATAGGCAGTCTGGTTTACCGTGAGACTGGCGCCTTTGAACATGCGGCCACCAAAGTGGTTATTTATCTATTGTTGAATGTATAATAATCTATCTAGATAAGTTTAAAAAATATTGTGTGATTTGCTATGGAGCTCTCTCGTACAAACCAACACAACATAAACTTTGTGCTTGTAATTTAAGGTATTGTAATTATTTGTTGAACCTATTTTATTAAACCTTTTTATCATGTTATATATTGTTCAATAAACTTTAAATGTTTGTTGTTTCAGATGAACAGTCAAGTGGTGATCCTAATGGTGGTGTTGGTGTCCATGGCGTTCATTCAGGGAGCTTGGTCTGCTCCTCAGAATCCTATTAACGACATTATCCACGGTCTCCAGACTATTTTGGCCAATGGAAAATAGTGACTAATACAGATAACTAGAATATTTAGACTCACGATAAAGTATTAATAGGCAAGAATAATTGTTTCATTAATATATGAACAATGTCATGGAACTTGGTCTTGGAAATTTTTTCAGTAAGTCTCAAATGAGTCTAACACTCCCAATAATCAATATTATTATAAACATAAACAAACCACTGTATATTTTGATGCTGAAATAATTTAGGTTGAATGTTTAAGACGCATACTCTATGTACTTTATTCAAGCTAAAATATAATTAATATTCTTCAAATAATGCTATTAATATTTAACGTGTACTAAATATCATTATATAATAAAGAAATGTCTACTGATAATTTGTTAATATTTTATTTCATTCACATTTCATAAATGGTCACTCATTCATTATTCACATAAAATAGATATTGCATGCTCCCAAAATATATTTAATATATCTTTATTTTCTATATTCCTACTAAACACAATATTTTATTTATAACTAATAGTGAATTAAAATACAAATTTTATCATATATTATATTTATTGATTTTATTTTGTTGCTAAATATATATTTAAAATGATATGAAGATGTAAATAAAGACAAATATGCATTTGATACCATTACCTATATATGACAAATGCAGCCAACGGTTTTAGATAAATATCAGATTTCGAGAAGTTTACAGAGGTAGAGAGAGATTAATTTTAAGGTTCTGTACGTATAGGATTTGTTTTAAGTTTCGATAATGAATTAAAAGTATCAATCATGCCAAAAAAATATTCAGTACAGACGATTAATATATTTTTAGTCCACTGTGTTGATGTAAATAATTATTAACTCTATCCGTAATATAGTGAAAGGAGTTGATTTAATATACCTCAATAATACAATTATTATTTTATTCTTGATAAGTACATCAAAATATCATTAACAATTACGCATTCAGAATACATTAATATGATGATTTTAGACCTTGCTAGGCCTTTGTATTCACTATCATTGTTTATAATTACACCATATTCTACTCTACTTCACTGAGGGTTTTACCAAATAAACATTTAATACTTCCTGTCCTGCATTCCAACATCCTGTTCCACTAATTAACAAGGGGTTGGATCATTGTAAGTGTTCATACTTAATGTATCATATTATAGCATCTCGTTATACTCAATAATATTGGGTTTGATCATTGTAAGTATTCATACTTCTTGTATGATATTCTACCATACTATCACACTCCATGATAAGGAGTTTGATCATTGTAAGTAATCATACTTAATGTATCATATTCTAGCATCTAGTTACACTCTATAATAATGGGTTTGATCATTGTAAGTATTCATACTTCTTGTATGATATTCTACCATACTATCACATTCCATGATAAGGAGTTTGATCATTGTAAGTAATCATACTTAATGTATCATATTCTAGCATCTAGTTACACTCTATAATAATGGGTTTGATCATTGTAAGTATTCATACTTCTTTTATGCTATTCTAGCATACTCTCACACTCAATAATAATGAGTTTGATCATTCTAATTTTCATATTTCCTGTATGATATTCTTGTATCCTCTTACGATCAATAACACGGGGTTTGAATATCCTAAGTATTCATACGTATTGTCTTATCTTCTATAATATTTTTTGAAAAACATTTTAATAGTTAATAAGGAACGAATTAGAATATTAGTAGTAGAATTCAATCTATGGTAAAACACTTTAACAACTTCAACTTAGCATGAAAGAACATGAATACATAAATTATGATGAAAAATAACAATAATATTGATATTATAAATTTAATTAATGAACAAGTTTGGTATTAATAATTACAAGCTTGAATATCTTATGATATATATATATATATATATATATTAATAATTTAATTTTTAATAACCATCTAAAAAGTTTTAAACATATTAAAAATTATTAAAATTCTTAACATTATAGTCAAATTTACCTCCAAACAGTGATATGACAAGATGACTCAAACATTTATGTATTAATTTTCTTGTGTTAAATAGGTGGAAAAAAATTGTTTATCATAAAAGGTTATTATAAAGACATGAAAAAGTTAAATAAGAATTGAATTCATTTCTTAGCTGTAGTCCCTTGTTCCTTTGATTTCTGCATTCCGTGCGACGTATTAATCTTCTACATGTTTAGATGCAGCTTCGGCACCATCATCATTATTTTTTCATTGGACTTGATGATGGTATTCAAACTCCCCAACTTGTATTTTAGTATCTTACTATGCACAATAGCAAGAGGTTTAGTCATTGTAAGTATTCATTGTCCCTGTCTTGTATTTTAACATCTTGGCCCATTCATTTAAATTACTGGATTGAATACCTCTAGGAATTCATTATTCCTACATTGGGTTATAGCATCCTGCTCAATTCATCTACATGATGGGCTTGTATCATAGTACTTATTCATTAGTGCTTCCGTGTTTGTTACATAATATATGATAACATCGTGTTCCATTCATATAGACGACAGGTTTAAATAATTGTAGGTATTTATAATCACAATATATGTGTTACATTATTTGGTCTTATTCATGTAAGTGAAGGATTTAAACCAGAATACGTAAGATAATTTTAGAGCCTAGGATATTCAAAATCATTCGTATACACTTTTATCAATTAAATAAATTATATCCCTTATATGAGTAGGATGACAAAGTTAATGTAACATCTCATTTTGATAAATGCTCTTTCGAGAATATAGAAAAATAAATATGATAAATTACACAAAATTATTAAAATGCATATTTAGAGAAAAGGATATTGATTTGGGTTCTACGTCTGCCTGTATATGCCTAACTTGAAACCTGGTAATTTGAGTTCAACCTGGCCATGGCAGATCTTAGCCTATGTTAAATAATCTACAAACTCTGTTGATATTTAGGAGATTTATAAATATTTGGGACCACCCTTGGCGTTGAATCTAAACATTTATTGATTAATTGAAAAGTTCTTTTAGTAGATGTATATCACTATAGGTTGAGTTAAATATATTTAGTTAGCAACCTTCTTCCAGTTTTTGGCATACTTTTCATTCACATTATAGTATTTATAAATACTTTCTGATACAACAGGTCTATCCATCGACCCAAGTATTATCAATACAATTAATATTAGCAAACTAGCGAACGTTTATATTTATTCAAAAGTCCCAAGATTATACAACACTTTGAGATATGCTTAAACCCTTTGTCAGAGATGAAGAGAAAATTCTATCATTATAGTTTTGTAAGATTATTTGTTAGGAATTATATTTTGCGCTCTTATATTAGTGAGCAAGAAGATAGGCTATGTACCGTACTCTAGTCCTATAACCTAATTATATCATCTTGAACATAAATTTAAAATGCATAGTCTAGGTCCAATATATACTTCAAGCCAAAAGATCAAATTATTGCTACACCATGTTCTTTATGGTAAGAGAACAAGACTTGATATACATCATGTTCTTGTATCAAAATAAACGTGAATAAATAATATAATTACATCCTTTTCGGTTAAAATACAAATTCCAGCATCATTCTATTCTTGTAGCTTAAGTAACCAAAAGGTTTATTAATGAATTTTGAGATGTTACATGTAAATGATTGGAACATAAGTGTACAATACAAGAGCAAGAGTATGAATAGTACTTTGATGCCCATTATGCAGATATGTTAGATCCATTGTTAAAACAGTACAAGGATACGTATACGTGCTCTGAATAAAACACGTAATGTGAAACAGCACGTCATAATAACAAAGAGGGAGTTTGAATACTTATTCTAGTACAAGGCCGCTACAATTGTATATGTGGAACATCATTTTAAAATACATGGGAGAGTATGATTACTGACTCTGTTTCAAGTTCATCATGTTAATGGTTGGAATAGAATGTTTGAGCACATAACATTAAGTATGAATTATGTTATAAGGTCCAAACTCCTAAAGCAGTTGTGTGAAAAATTATGTTGAAATACAAGATAGGGAGAGTAAACGTCACGCCGATGATCGAAACACGATGGTAGGATTCAAGACTAAGAGAATGAATACATATTCTTTTTCTAAGACCAATACAATATTATAGTTGCGTGGGACAGGCTGTTAGAAGATACTGTAGAGATTATCAGTACACATATTAATTAAAACCTGTCATATTCTTCTGTGGAACCAATGCTATATTAAAATAAATTATGAATACGCCCTCAGTTAAAACCCCTCATGTAGATGCATGGGACGTATTGTTACATGTTATCATACAATGCTCGTATGATCAAAACTAAGCGTTGCTACTCATATAGTTAAATATATATATATATATATATAACATTTATTTTAAATCGGAATAGAATCTTTAGGACGAATATATATGCTTCACTGAGAGAGTCTAATGGGGCTTGACCATGGATCATGGGTTCAGTTTAAGTTTTCCTTCTTCCACGTTTGAATGGAGGTCAATTACTTTTTCAAAAATCTATCGCAACAAAAACGTCCTGTTAAAATTAGACCATACTAAAAATTTTCTCCATATATATTTGAAGTGACGAAGAAAATATTGTATTTTTCCCTTTTCAAACTCTAAAATGTCCGCATAATAACCTCTCATTATTCCATCTATGAGCGGATAAGTTGACCCTGTTTTATATTTTACCCTTAAATATGAGTGTAGATATCTTGTAATAACAAAAAGGGAAGAACAATACTTTCTAGTTATTAGTATTAAAGAAAGTAGAACATGATTAATTTCATTAGACGACATTTTTATCTCCAGCAATATTGTGACTGTTTTAAGTCGGTTTTTGTTTGTAGATCTCGGAAATGACAGTAAAAGACTCACAACACTTCGCAATTTTTGACGATTAAGGTTTTATGTGCACATGTCCTTTACCATGATTTAGCGAAGGGAATGTGGCCGTAATCTGTCATATGACACTTAACAGATGCAAAACCAAATATTGTTCGCATTTGCTAATATATGACAACAATGTCTCTGAGATTACCTATATTGCATATATTTTACACAATAGCTCTTAAAGTTATTAAGATACAGAAATAGCGTGAGCAGTTGATATGTGTTTATCAATAGAATATTTGTATATTCTGTGTTTTCTTACCATTGTATTGTTATAATTCTGAAGCAAAGGAAGTGTCTATCACCTTTACCATTTTTGTTAAGCGTGTAATAGGCTAATAACGAGAACGTTAAGGAGATAAATATTTATCATTACTAAACGTGCTATTTACTTGAATTTTGATTGCAAAATTGGAGACTAGGACCAAAGCTGGTCTCCTCGTATGTGTTACATTGACTCTAAGGCTAACTGGTGAACTAAAAAATGTGGCTAGCTGGGAAACTAAACAATAGGTTTTTGCTGAACATGTGATGAGGCGAGAACCCCGGAACTACTTTGAGGATTGATATTTCTGCATGCAACAAATATATCAGGAATGTTAATAAAAGAATGCACAGCATTAAAATATCCAAATATATAATTTGCAATTATAACTGTTACATTAATAAAGAACTGGGGGTTACCGTTTCAACAGAAGCATGGGGAAAAGGAACCGGTGATGAATATAGTTCAAATAAGTATGCTTCAAGCTCTACTTCTAAAGATTTAGACTACCAATGATTATCTGCTTCATTTAATTTAAGAAGATGTGAATTACTTATATTATAACCTAACGTTAGCAAAACGATTAAACTGTTTATATAAATGGAAATAACTTGAAGCATGGACTAAAATATCGTTGTTTGGTAAATGCTGTGAAGTGTATTCCACGTATTTCTTTATGAACGAGAGTATAGGGAAGATATTAATAGTCTTATGAATTAACTGGACATGGAGCACAAACCTAATAAATAATAAATATTTATTGATGCATTATAGTTATACCACATGATGGAAATAAAGATCAATAAGTGCCTATAATTCATCCTACTGACTTGAAAGAAAGGTATGAACGTATGTCTAAGACTGAGGACAGTAAAGTAACAATAATACTCTTGACATGTCTTGTGGTGATGTTAATCTTATTATAATTCAAGAGAGAGATTTCATAGAATATTTTTGCTTTCTATGTTTGCAACAGAAAATAAGTATATTGTGCAGCATTGGAAAAGTATAAACGAGTATTTACCCGGAAGTGGTAATGTAAGCGTGCTTCACTAGCTGGACCAGAAAATGTTATCTTTCCAACCTACAAATAAAATGAAGAATATTGATAAGGCCCTAGAAATAAGAGGAAATACACTCACCTATTTCAAAGACCTTTTCTCAAATATAACAGATGCTAAACTGAAGGAAGGGATTTTTTTTACTCCAAATAAGGTAATTTCTGAAAGATTACGCATTTGAAACAAAAATACAGGACTCTGGACTAACAGCCTGTCTTTAGTTTGAAACAATTGTGCATGGACTTGTTGGGAACAGTAAAGTAAACAATGATGAATATCTGATGTCAAATTTACTACACTTACAGAAATGAGATGTTAAAATATTTGAAAATTAATTTTCTATATTTACATTTAAACAGAAATACAAGCCGGTCCACAAGAGAAAAATCCTTTGTAATATATATTTTTTCAAGTATGAATATATTTATAATATGTATGTACATATTAACTTGTAGGATAATATAAATTGATAGGATTAGTGTTAGCACGAATATAGATTTTATGAATATTTTATATTTTATGTGTAAATAAGGTAATAAAAACTGATTTATTTTACTAATTTGTGTAGGCCGTATTTTTTTCTGTAGATATGACAAAAAATTATTGATTTAAAAAAAATAGAACATCCTCTTCCTTTATAATCAGCCACTTATGTCCCAGAGTCATAAAACAATGATTAGTTAGTGGTATTTACTATTCATATCGTAATAATTGAGGTAAAGCATATACTATTATTCACGATTACATGCCTACAGGGAAGCAGAACATGTTGACAGATCTAGATATGAGTGCTAAGGGAAGTTGACTCTCTTGCATCCTTTTTTCTCTACATTTGAAGTGAGGTAGATTATTTTTAATTGATCCCGCCTTCGCGTCTAAAGGGAGGTCTATCTTTACAAATTAGTATTATGTAAAGTAGATAATTTTATTTCCAGAGAGTAGTCTATGTCAAGTTCCTATTGAATACAAAGTCACTGTTTGACCATTAACATAATATCACGCTGTATATCATTAAAACACGATATCACAGATATTTCCTAGCCCATAATTTGATCCTCAGACATGATATTACGTTGCGTCACATTTCTAGAAGGAGTAAGAAAAGGTTGCAAATGGTGTCAAACGGATTGTTATAATCTCTTATGCACTTACAACTAAACGATATCTCTAAAATAGAGGATCGTGATTACATATTCTGTCTGAAAGCGAAATATTGATTTTATCTTACGCTTTCTTCACCCTAATCCATGCGTGCTATTTCATTTATATCTTGGCCCTTTTTATAGTCCTTCAGCATTTTACACCCGAAATTATCACAAAGAGTTTTCCTTTCCTTCCTATTACTATAATAGTGATAGTATATTTATAAACAATTAGTTTAAGGATATTCTTGCTAAAGGGAGAATTCCCTCTGCGCGAAAGATTCTTGTTCATATGATAAGCTAAGTTCAATTAAGAATATATTTTTAGCATATCTTACCAAACTATTGACCATTGTTTTTCAATACAATCTATAGATAGATAACTTGATATGTAATAGCTAATTTAAATGATCAAAATGTGTTTTCCCTCTCTCAGTTTCCTCATAATACTGCCTCATACCCCCGGTCTGAAAAGAGCGTCTTTCTACTTGTGTGATTGGTAGAATGTTCTAGAGACGACATGGATAATCTAACTTTAGAAACGGACCACTGCTCTGGGTTAGTAGGACTCAAACATTTTAACATCGCTATCTCTTTAATACTGATGTAAACAAAGAATACCATTGCACTTGGTGAAGGAATGAGGAAGGATAGATAGACGCAAGAGGAGAATGATAGTGCATTAGGCCACCAAGATTAGGAGGCCGAGAGGACTAAGAAGATGAAGGATATGAGGCTATCAAGGGGGAGCGCTAGAAGATCAGAATGAAGAGAGACGAGAAGTGAGTCATCATCAACCCCCACGGATAATTACCTTGGGGTAAAGCTGAATGGCTACAAGGTAGGTTGGGTCTCAGCTTACGGGTTATCGTACTTAGATGTTAGCACTATCAGTTCAATCTCCCGTCAGAGATACAGACTACCAAATGATAGAGATAGCCGAGGAACTTGACAAACTTAGTATAATTAGGTAGGATCAAGGTGAAACCAAGCACTTGCTAATATAACTTATTCCTTATTTGGATATGGGAGTGTATAGAAGGAAACGCCCATAATTTATGTTAAAATAGAGCCATATCATTTGTTGCAATATTTCTTGCGATGAACAACTATAAGTATCTGATGTAAAATAGTCCCGCTTGTTGCGGGATTAAAAACACTACAGTAACAATTGGGCAATAGTGTATAATTATTAAACTAGTAAAATATACTAATAATGGGTTATATAGTTACAGAATTTTATATATTTCCTTGTTTTTTATACATATCCATACAGAAGATATTTAGTTATTTTTGAGTTAAAAGTTAAATAAATCTAAATCGGTTTATATTGTATAATATGCGCAAAAATTCTCTAATTATTGTATAACATTCAGAGGAACTTTAATGTAGATTAATTTTAGTATTATCTTACTAATATAGACGATATTGTAAAATATACCTTGTATCTTTTGTCTACCCTATACACTTTTCTTGTAATACAAGAAATAAAATATGAATAATATTTTTAATTCATCTATCCACTCCATGAACGATGTGCTTGCCCTCAGCTATTCCTGGTAGCATCACCCCATATACATAGTAAGTTTTATAATGATTATAGTTCTACTTCTATTTTGTAAATAAATGCATTTCGTACGATGATCTAACTAAACATGCCCTAATCATAATAATATCCTCACAAGTTGCCATAGTTGTGTATAACAATGTTCTTTAATAAAATTACAACTATGACTAAAATACTCAAAATATGTCCAGCAGATAATATCACAGCTACTATCATCACAAGTGACCAGATTTTGATGACCTAAAACTGATAAAAAAAAAAAAAATAAAACTATCTATAGAATTTGAAGAAAAAAATATGCCTTTTTTTTTTAAATGACCTTAAAAATATGAAAAAAAGGAACAAATGAAATGACTATTTAAATAAAACATGTGCTTTGCAAATTTAAACCAAAAATTATCCTTACAATGAAGTCTTTAACAATTGAGTTCTTGCTCTAACATAATATTGATTTACAAATATCTGCTTCAAATCCAGCTTAGTTGCAGTGTCTCACTAGGAATGTGCATTTTAAACCATAAAAGAGTTGAAAGTTTATTCAGGAATTACTGCATATACTTTCAAACATACAAGCAAAACGATAGTTTATATCCTACATTATCTTTTTATTCAGATAAACTGTCGGTTGAAAACATCTATGCATTTATAAAATATCGCTAGAAGACATTTAAAAATAATACTTACTCAATATAAATGACCTAAAATGACCAAAATTAACTAAAGAATATTAAAAAATTTCCCTAAATATCTAAAAATGAACCTTAATTGTACGTATCTATGAGTATTGTGATGAAGTAAAAAAAAAAAAAAACACTTCCATGCCATTAATATCTGGGCCCTGATCATTACTGTGTTCAAAAATGGTGTAAGCCTTCAAGTAATTCAAAGTCAATGAAGAAAAATGCCAAAAAAATATTTCAATATGTTTTATTTATTTAATATTTCTAGTGTAAAGTATGTAATTAAATTAATCCAAAATTACTTGTGTTGTGCTATCTTTTTAATTTTTTAATTTTATGATTTAGAAATCCATTTTACATACCATTAATATTTTACTGTTGTAATTAGTAGCTTAGTCTGATATTTAGTAATGTATCTTTCATCTAGGGCTGGTTTCCAATATTTATCTAAAACATTACTCAGCATATTAATATCTAGATTGAATTGGTACAATATAAACGTCAATTTAAATAAAATATTATAAAATTAATGCAGTAAATGGGAATAAATTATGTTTCCATAATTCTGTCAAAGTTAGATTACTAAGAAAATTTTGAAAATCTGTTAATTGTTTATGGCTAAATGGTAATTTATAATATTTACAAAATATAGGTGTTTTGTAAAGTGTTTTATTAATAGTTTCATTACACCTAATAAGTATTTTTTAAATTGATTTGTTATTTTCCGAACTCCAAATATATATAAAATGTATTTTATAATTATTTATAATTTTAACTAGAATTAAAATAATGTTTCGCATTTACTTTTATCAATTTAATCAGAATAATCTATAGCATACTTTAAAACAAAGTAGGTAGTTTAAAAATAAGTTAATCTTGTTCATAAATAACAAGAATGTAATATTACAACTGACTAAATATGAGATTAAAGCAATTATTTATAGTTAGAACAAATGTTTTAAAAATACGCTGGTGGCCAAAAAGAATAATATGACACTTTTTAAAGAGATAATAGCTTATTTATGTCGACTTGTCTGAGGTTCGTACTATATAGTCAACCACGTTTAGAAACAAATAGACTATTCCACCATACAAACAATTTGAAGAAAGAATTAAGAACTTCCCCTAAAGTAAGTAATATTTTGTAAGATAACATTTTAACTTGTACAAACAATATCAAACTTTGTATTCTAGGTCTTGTATGTATGTAAATATATTTATAGAAAATTTAATATTTAAGCTTATGTAAATATATATAAACTATATCCATACAGCATAGATGTACGAGTATATATATTATATATAGATGAATACACAGGATGATTAAAAACGTATTCAGAACTTTAATATCTTGTAGTACTTATTAAAGTGAGAAAAAAGGCCTGATAAATATAGCTCAGAAAACCAACTTACACAGAGTTAAAGTAAATTTAATAAACCCTTTTTTAACATTCTGTACATTATATAAAAATATATATATAAATATTTAAACAAGGTATAATATTATATTATGTCTTACTACCCTTTCGAATTATTCACATTTAATGACACTGGTGTAGTAGTGATGAAATGCAAGATAATATAGTATTTTTACCTGAATGAAAATGGGGAACCATTTGGGAAAAAATATCCCCAATAGACCCGGGTTGCATTCTAGATCCCCTCTCCCCATCACTGAGAAACCAGACAAAATGATTTTGAAAATAGCTCGAGTAAGGTGTCACACTGAGGTGTGTAGTCAACATTTAAAACAATTGCATTGATATTAATGATATTTTCTAATAATATTTTAAAGTATGCATCAAAATTGAAAAATAATTAAACATAAATTGAACAAAATATAATAACTAGTCATAAATTACTTTTGTCAAGTGGAACATGCTGAAACCAGCATTTCGATACGTTTTATTATTCCAACTTTATAGTGAATCCAATTTAACGGTTAATCGTACCTTGAGATGTGATCTTGGGATTTACTTATATATTTTAATGAAATCGATTTGTTTTAACCATTTTCTCATCAGATATTGTTTAATATAGTTTAAGTGTTGGTTGTTTCAGATGAACAGTCATTTAGTTTTCCTAGTGGTGATGTTGGTGTCCATGGCTCTCATTCAAGGAACTTGGTCTGCTCCCCAGCTACCAATAGGCCTACCAGGTTTTGGAAACCCCATTAATACTCTCCAGCATTTATTTGAAAAATGGTTTGGATAAATGAACCCAAACTACAACTAGAAGAACGTCACTTTGACGACTTACACAGTGATCAAGAATATTTTTTAGAGACGATTAAGTATAGCAATAAGCACCCATTTTGAATAATAATTGTTGAAATACGTGGTAAAATAAAACTTAGGTAGAACTTTGGCACATCTCATTAAGAGTCTACCATGCTCCCCTTTATGAATATTATAATAATAAACAAAGACACTGCATTTCTTTGTTATGTAGCAATTAATGTTGAATGTTTATCAAGAATATAGTATCTGTATAATATTTTAGCAAACACACTATGAGAATATCAATAGAAAAGGTGTGCGTTATTGTATTTGCAACTAAGGGAATGTCAGTTTGTAAAAGAACAAAATCGAATTTATTTAAATTGTTTGAAATATGACACCCGGACACGGGAATTGAACCTTTGCCTCTCAACGCTCAGGACCATTCTTCACTCATAGGCAGTATCTGTGATAGACGTGTGAAAATTATCAGCTACAATGAGTTATCATTGATTCCACAGCCAACTTATACCCGGCAGGGGTGTGAATAATCTAAATAATTACATTATATACTTTAATATACTTTATATAATATCAATGAACGTATACAAAATTTACAATTACAAATAAATAAATATAAACTGTTAATTGGTTAATATTTTATTTCCTTCAAATTCCATAAATGTTCACACATTCACACTGGTAAATGAAACATATTTAAAAATGTATGATTATATATTGAGTTAAATTTTGACCAAAATTATATATTTCATTATTTAAAAAAAAACAAAAAATACATTCACTTTCATAAAAGTAAAGAATAAACTATAATTTCCAACCAAAAACGAGAGCTCAATGGATATGTATTAGATATTGATTGCATTACGTTAAAATAATATGACGAAGAACACAAACATACACGTACTAACAAATAAATGTTAAAACAGGACATTGGTTTTAGGTAAAATCATTAGATTTTAACCTGTATTAGAAAATATACTTTTTTAATATGTATAGTCTAATCACTCTAGAAGGTTGCAGTCTTACCACCTTGACGTATTACACTATGGCACTATCATAGTAAAATACCCTTAATTTGAGGGCCAGGGTCAACATTAAAAATCGTCCCGTCTATAACACCTAGATGTTAATTATGGCCAAGAAAACATATCATACAATTCCATATCTATGGCTATGGATAGAGAGACATGGGAACAGAAATAATTGTAAAATCAAATTTTTATTTGTTTGAACCCACATAAAACCAAAAGTTTCTTCATAATCTCATAAAGTGTAAAGGAAATATTAGACTACATATTTGGTTCAGTTATTGTGAAATATATTTACCACAATATTCATGACAATAGGAGAATAAGAAAAAAATAAAATTCAAATGTAATTTAATAAACCGGTTAATACTGTAATCAAAGCAATTTTATTTGTTTCAAACATTTTAGTGATTTTTTTTTCTTCGAGTGAACGTTTAAGTAAAGTGTATTTAAGGAAGTAGAGAAAGAGTTTGGTTCAAACTATGGATAAAAGAAAATCAATTAAAGCATGAATTAAGTCATAGCTTTATAATTTCCCTTATTTTAATTGTTTTGTTTTTAAAAGAAAGATAACAACTACAAATGAAAATATGAAACAACTAACCAAACTAAACAATTATTTCTCTTTAGTTGTAAGGTTAAAATTTATTCTGTAACTACACTTTGGATTTGAAGTGAAGTGACATGAAGGTTAAACAGAAAAATAATTAAATCTACATTTAATGGGAGAACATGCCATAGATCACGTTGTTTAACACATAATATTTGAAAAAGACTAATTTCAATATATCATGAATGGAACAGATACAATTTCTGTCCGACCTGAATGTATAGGGAACATATGAGAGAAAAACGGTCTATATTGGTTAAGCGATTTTCGGGTTTATCACAAACATACAAATAAGCATGCAAACAAGCCTAGATACAAGCTAGTTTAATACCTTTATACTTTTGTTAGCTGGACACCTTAAAACAATTGACGGCCACTTCTATAAATTCAAAAATGAGAGAAAACCTTAAATTGGCCTAGACTTACGTGCCTAAGGACATCTTGGGGTGTTTGTATTGGGTGTACTATTTTGACCCTTACATCATATTCCGGGCTTGGAACTTTAGCTCACGTGACGAGATATGTTGACTAACTACAAAACCAGAACATATAGAAAGAGAAAATTTGTATACATGCCCTTCATTTACCTTGAGAGATAGAAAACATTTCTTGCATTGTTCCGCCATTACATATCTTATAAGATAGGGCAATACTGTCAGGGTAAGACAGCTACTACTCAAAGTAAAGGAATGTGATTAGGTAAATTTGAGAATGTACAAATGGATTTTTTTATTTTACATTTATTTATAGACTTATAGACACTATCACGGGTATCTTTAAAACTAAAAAAAAATTTAAAAAAATGTGACCTATGTACTCAAAGAAATCTACGGGAGTGCTCCGTCCTGGGATATTATGTTTTACTCATATATATATATTTATATAATATATATAATATATAATATTTACTTATATAATATATAATATTTACTTATATATTATATAAAATAATATATATTATAATATATTATATAAATAAATATTATATTATATAAATAAATATTATATCATATAATAAATATTATATTATATAAATTTATATAATATAAATATATATACATTTATATTATATAAATTTATATAATATAACATATATATATATATATATATAAAATCAATCATAATGAACATAGTTAATTTGTTCGGATCCAAATACCTTTCAGTATGAGTTGAAAATGTCGATTATGATTAACTTTACACATTGGCTTTAGTGAGCCTAAACATTGAGAATTGCAATAATGAAAGTCATTTTAATAATACAACTATCTGAAAGCCATAATTTGGTTGTTTGAATTTAATCACATTTATAAATCAATTGAAAATATGTAATGTTAAAGGGACAAAAGGCTGAGTGCAGAGACTTAATGAACTCTCACAGTGCGGTTTCAGCAAGTAAAGACAGACAGGATTCCTCTCTCAACGCTTTTCCTTTTACTGAACAGACATGGTGCGCGTCAATAGCCAATAGACAAAACTGCTTTCGGCACGATGATTTAGTTAATGGATATATGAAGTTAGAAGATGACGAGGTGCCACACAATGAGAAGCTAAAATTATTCAATGACAATTCCTTTAAAATCTAATATCTTATCGATATTGATGTAAAAGATTATAACGGATTTAATCATACCGGATGAAACCATCGTTGCGGCTATGAAGGATGGCTTTAAAAACGAAACAAAATAAGGTAAATATGATTAATGGGATATTTAAGAAAGTGTTCCAAAAATGAAATCAATTTCGTAGGATGTTAGGACTGTTCTAAGTCTTACTGAATCAAATTACAATGTTGAATAGAGTGTGGAAAAAGTTAGGACTGTAATGAAAAGTACAGAAAGAACATTGAATAAAACAATATAAAGTAAGCAACAGCACATAGCTGACTGTTTAAATGTGATTTTAATAAATCTCAATAAAATTCTGTCAGTGATCTTTTGTTTTGTTTGTCAACACTTATACATAATACAATTCTGTTAGGGATATTTTGTTTTGTTTGTCAACACTCATACATAATACAATTCTGTTAGGGATATTTGGTTTTGTTTGTTAGCAATCCTCATAATAAAATTCAAAGGGAAACACTTTTCTGTTTTAGTAAATTTAAGATATCACAATATTTTGTTTAAATAAGATTCATTCTATTCAAAGTGGACTATATAAAAATATCAGTACGTCTTAAGTGTTGTGACTACAGGTGTGTGTGTGGTTCAAAATGCAAGCTTTATTAACATTATTATAAGGGGATTCATGTTATATATACGTGTGGAACCTCAGGATATCTACCTCAGATGAATTTTTAAAATGAATTGATAGCAAGACTTGAAACAATTAATAAATGTGACGTGTATATCCAAACGTAATTAGCCAATGAATTTTAAACTTTACACAATAATATAGCTAAATATTTAGGATTTAAATCTTAGACACATTTTTTACATCCTTAGTCATCAAACGTATTATACATCATTACTACCTATTCAGGTGGCTAAATAACTAAGAAACATAGATAGCGTAATATTGACATCAACCTTAAGGTTGTCTATGTTTCAGGTATTACACATATTTTGAGTCTGAAATTTGAAACTCAGTGATTGCGCGGGAGGGTGCCAAGCGAAGGGTCATTTAAATCGTAAATTTGGTAAAACTACTAAAGGAATAAAATGGATGTAGACATCGGGCATTTGTTTTTACTTTGATAAACATCATTTGCGATTCTTACGATCAAGACTGCATGACCACCTGCGTGGGTGACTACAAAACCAAGAGAACAGGAAAACCGAAACTTGGCCTACGTACCAAGATAAAATTGACTGTGAATAAATAATAACTTTTTAAAATTCTTTCTAGATTACAAGCTTAACTACTTTTATCACGTGATCACTGGTATGTAATGTTATATAGCTATCCAATATAGCAATATGATTGTTCTGTTCACTATAGTATTATTATTTTTTTTAATGCTGCTCTAAAGGAGAATTTAATTTCTACTTTAAGTACAACGATTTTTTTATACCACACACTTTATTCAGAGAACAACGGGTTTTTGTAAAAATATTCGCGTCTTAAACCACGTGATAACTGATATGGGCAGCTTCATATCCAAATAATATTGACACCAGAAACTTTATAGGCATTACTAAGGGCATGGGCCATGGTGCATTCAGGAGTATATATTTATTTTACTTGAGCCTGACATATTATACTACGTGACCACCAGTTCGGGCTACTTCAAAATGAATAAACAATTAAATATAATACTATAAATGTGTACAAAGGGAAAGGTGATTTTGTAAAGTTGTATGTTATTTAAATTCTATGTATTAAGAGCCTAAATATTTATCTAGAATGAATTCCGGTTTGTAATGTTAAACAATGATAAT